>CM076985.1:42674541-43022041 GCA_039105355.1 Benthosema pterotum
GTCGGAAATCGAAGAAAAACCCATGGGCTATAGTACACGGTCTCGGACGCCATGCTATAGTATGGCATTTTTCGTTGTTTTTGAGCGTTTTTGGAAAAAAATTGTCGAAATCGAAGAAAAACCATGGGCTATAGTACACCGGTCTCGGAGCCATTGCTATAGTATGGTGTTTTTCGCGTTTTCCTGGTGTTTTTGAAAAAATGTAAAATTGTCGAATCGAAGAAAAACCATGGGCTATAGTAACACGGTCTCGGATGCCATGCTATAGTATGGCGTTTTTCGTTGTTTTTGAGCGTTTTTGAAAAAATGTCGAAATCGAAGAAAAAACATGGGCTATAGTACATGGTCTCGGAGCGTTTTTGAGCGTTTTGAAAATATGTCGAAATCAAAGAAAAAACCATGGGCTGTAGTACACGGTCCTCGGACGCCATGCTATAGTATGGCGTTTTTTCGTTGTTTTGAAAAAAATGTCGAAATTGAAGAAAAACCATGGGCTATAGTACACGGTCTCGGACGCCATGGCTATAGCATGGCGTTTTTTCGTCGTTTTCTGCGTTTCGAAAAAATGTCGAAATCGAAGAAAACCATGAGCTATAGTACACAGTCTCGGAGCGTTTGAGCGTTTTGAAAAAATGTCGAAATCGAAGAAAAAACATGGGCTATAGTACACAGTCTCGGAGCATGCCGTTTTTCATCGTTTTAAGCATTTTTGAGCATTTTCGAAAAATGTTGAAATTTCGTAAAACCGCAAGACGATAGCCTTACGGTTTTTCATCGTTTTGAGTTTTTTTGTGAAAAATGACAAAAAATGAAGAAATCTGGCAAAAATGCAAGGCTATAGCCTCACGGGTCTTGCACAGTATGCCGTTTTTTAATCATTTTGAGCATTTTTGAGCATTTTCGAAAAATGTCGAAATTTCGAAAACCACAAGGCTATAGCCTTACGGTTTTTCAGTGTTTTGAGGTTTTTTAAAAAATCACAAAAATGACGAAATCTGGCAAAACGCAAGGCTATAGCCTTACGGTCTTGCACAGCATGCCGTTATTCATCGTTTTTGAGCATTTTTGAAAAAATGTCGAAATCGAAGAAAAACCATGGGCTATAGTACACGGTCTCGGACGCCATGCTATAGTATGGCGTTTTTCGTCGTTTTCTGGCGTTTTTGTGAAAAAATGTCGAAATCGAAGAAAAACCATGGGCTATAGTACATGGTCTCGGAGCGTTTTTGAGCGTTTTGAAAAAATGTCGAAATCGAAGAAAAACCATGGGCTATAGTACACGGTCTCGGACGCCATGCTATATTATGGCGTTTTCGTTCTTTTTGAGCGCTTTTGAAAAAAAATGTCGAAATCGAAAAAAAAACATGGGCTATAGTACATGGTCTCGGAGCGTTTTTGAGCGTTTTGAAAAAAATGTCGAAATCGAAGAAAAACCATGGGCTGTAGTACACGGTCTCGGACGCCATGCTATAGTATGGCGTTTTTCGTTGTTTTTGAAAAAATGTCGAAATCGAAGAAAAACCATGGGCTATAGTACACGGTCTCGGACGCCATGCTATAGTATGGCGTTTTTCGTCGTTTTCTGGCGTTTTGAAAAAATGTCGAAATCGAAGAAAAACCATGAGCTATAGTACACAGTCTCGAGCGTTTGAGCGTTTTGAAAAAATGTCAAAATCAAAGAAAAAACATGGGGCTATAGTACACAGTCTTGGAGCATGCCGTTTTCATCATTTTAAGCATTTTTGAGCATTTTGGAAAAATGTTTAAAATTTCGTAAAACCGCAAGACTATAGGCCTTACGGTTCTTCATCGTTTTGAGTTTTTTTTGAAAAATGACAAAAATTGACGAAATCTGGCAAAAATGCAAGGCTATAGCCTCACGGTCTTGCACAGTATGCCGTTTTTTATCATTGTGAGCATTTTGAGCATTTTTTCGAAAAAATGTCGAAATTTCGAAAAAAACCACAAGGCTATAGCCTTACGGTTTTTCAGTGTTTTGAGGTTTTTAAAAAATGACAAAAAATGACGAAATTCTGGCAAATACGCAAGGCTATAGCCTTACGGTCTTGCACAGCATGCCGTTATTTCATCGTTTTGAGGATTTTTGAAAAAATGTCGAAATCGAAGAAAAACCATGGCTATAGTACACGGTCTCGGACGCCATGCTATATATGGCGTTTTTTTCGGTGTTTTTTGTTTGTGATTTCTGGCGTTTTTTGAAAAAATGTCGAAATCGAAGAAAAACCATGGGCTATAGTACATGGTCTCGGAGCGTTTTTGAGCGTTTTGAAAAAATGTCGAAATCGAAGAAAAACCATGGGCTATAGTACATGGTCTCGGAGCGTTTTTGAGCGTTTTGAAAAAATGTCGAAATCGAAGAAAAACCATGGGCTATAGTACACGGTCTCGGACGCCATGCTATAGTAAGGCGTTTTCGTTGTTTTTGAGCGTTTTTGAAAAAATGTCGAAATCAAAGAAAAACCATGGGCTATAGTACATGGTCTCGGAGCGTTTTTGAGCGTTTTGAAAAAATGTCGAAATCGAAGAAAAACCATGGGCTATAGTACACGTCTCGGAGCGTTTTTGAGCGTTTTGAAAAAATGTCGAAATCGAAGAAAAACCATGGGCTATAGTACACGGTCTCGGACGCCATGCTATAGTATGGCGTTTTTCGTCGTTTTCTGGCGTTTTTGAAAAAATGTCGAAATCGAAGAAAAACTATGGGCTATAGTACATGGTCTCGGAGCGTTTTTGACGTTTTGAAAAAATGTCGAAATCGAAGAAAAACCATGGGCTATAGTACACGGTCTCGGACGCCATGCTATAGTATGGCATTTTTCGTTGTTTTTGAGCGTTTTTTGAAAATGTCGAAATCGAAGAAAAAACCATGGCTATAGTAACGGTCTCGGACGCCATGCTATAGTAAGCGTTTTTCGTTGTTTTTGACGCTTTTGAAAAAATGTCGAATCGAAAAAAAAAAACATGGGCTAATAGTTACATGGTCTCAGGACGCCATGCTATAGCATGGCGTTTTTCTCGTTTTCTGGCGTTTCGAAAAAATGTCGAAATCGAAGAAAAACCATGGGCTATAGTACATGGTCTCGGAGCGTTTTTGAGCGTTTTGAAAAAATGTCGAAATCGAAGAAAAACCATGGGCTATAGTACATGGTCTCGGAGCGTTTTTGAGCGTTTTGAAAAAATGTCGAAATCGAAGAAAAACCATGGGCTATAGTACATGGTCTCGGAGCGTTTTTGAGCGTTTTGAAAAAATGTCGAAATCGAAGAAAAACCATGGGCTATAGTACACGGTCTCGGAGCATGCCGTTTTTCATCATTTTAAGCATTTTTGAGCATTTTCGAAAAATGTTGAAATTTCGTAAAACCGCAAGACTATAGCCTTACGGTTTTTCATCGTTTTGAGTTTTTTTGAAAAATGACAAAAAATGACGAAATCTGGCAAAAAAGCAAGGCTATAGCCTCACGGTCTTGCACAGCATGCCGTTTTTCATCATTTTGAGCATTTTTGAGCATTTTTGAAAAATGTCGAAATTTCGAAAAACCGCAAGGCTATAGCCTTACGGTTTTTCATTGTTTTGAGGTTTTTTAAAAAATGACAAAAAATGACGAAATCTGGCAAAAACGCAAGGCTATAGCCTCATGGTCTTGCACAGCATGCCGTTTTTCATCGTTTTGAGGATTTTTGAGCGTTTTTGAAAAAATGTCGAAATCGAAGAAAAACCATGGGCTATAGTACACGGTCTCGGACGCCATGCTATAGTATGGCGTTTTTCGTCGTTTTCTGGCGTTTTTGAAAAAATGTCGAAATCGAAGAAAAACCATGGGCTATAGTACATGGTCTCGGAGCGTTTTTGAGCGTTTTGAAAAAAATTGAAATCGAAGAAAAACCATGGGCTATTGTACACGGTCTCGGACGCCATGCTATAGTAAGGCGTTTTTCGTTGTTTTTGAGCGTTTTTGAAAAAATGTCGAAATCGAAGAAAAACCATGGGCTATAGTACACGGTCTCGGACGCCATGCTATAGTATGGCGTTTTTGTTGTTTTTGAGCGTTTTTGAAAAAATGTCGAAATCGAAGAAAAACCATGGGCTATAGTACACCGTCTCGGAGCGTTTTTGAGCAAAATCTGGCAAATACGCTAGGCTATAGCCTTACGGTCTTGCACAGCATGCCGTTTTTCATCATTTTGAGCATTTTTGAGCATTTTCAAAAAAATGTCGAAATTTCAAAAAAAACGCAAGGCTGTACCTTACGTTTTTTCATCGTTACGAGGATTTTCGCAAAAATGACAAAGAATGAGGAAACCTGCAGGCAAAACGCAAGGCTATAGCCTTACGGTCTTGCACAGCATGCCGTTTTTCATTTCGTTTCGAGGATTTTGGAGGATTTTCGAAAAATGACGCAATTTTGATAAAAATGGCATTTCGAAAAGGCAAGACAATGAGCAGAGAATAGTAAGTAAGTAAGTAAATTTTATTTTCAAAGCACCTTTCTAAACAGAGTTACGAGGTGCTGTACATCAGAGAAATAACGTACAATTTACAAATCAACAATTTACGAATCAAACAAACAGAAGACAAGTACAATAAGCAGTACAGTAAAAGGGTGAAAATAAGCAGTACAGTAAAACGGTACGATAAAACATTTACAGGGCGAAGAATAAAAAATAAACCATGTAAATGCAACACATTGAGCACAGCACTGCAGGGAGTTGAACCCCGTTCCAGTAAACCAGAAGTTCCCACACCAGTGCTTTAGTTTTGGTTTTGTTGTCATTTACAGGTCACCCCGACATAGTATTTCCGATCATAGGCGATTTTAGGCTTTTAGAGCAGGGGTTTTCAACCTTTTTGACTCCAGGGACCACCATTTATTCAGCATTTGAGCCACGGACCACCATCTGAGGACATTTGCACACCGAAAGACCTATAGAATTAAAGATTTCTTTTGGTTTTGTCCACAATTCCAGGCTGGATTTTGCAAACCAAACGGTGTAAACGTCTTAATTAAGTGCTGCTAATTCAGAAGACGAATATTTAACTCTTACATCTGGTTAACCAACTTTCCATCATTTAGCCACCCGGAACCTTCTCAAGGACCACTGGTGGTCCCCGGACAACCTGTTGAAAACCCCTGTTTTAGAGTGTAAAATTAACCCAAATTTTGGCTTCAGCATATTATAGTATGTTACCCGAGACCAAGTGCTATGGCCTGCCGTTTTTCTTTGATTATTTGTCAATTTTCGAAAATCCAATGGCCTGCAGTAATAGTGTAAACGCCCAGAGTCTATCACCAATTACTGTGTCTACAGTACACACTACAAACAAAAAACAAAAAACAAAAACAGATATACTCAAAAAAGATATAAAAACACTTTTTTTTCCAGAGTCAGCCTACAGCTTCTCATCCAGACAACATTCATATCTAAACTGGACTGCTGTAACTCCCTCCTTTACTGGTCTACCGGCATGTGCACTTAAGCCCCTCCAATTGATCCAAAATGCCGCGGTCCGCTTGGTCTTTAACCAGCCAAAATTCTCACCTCACTCCGCATGAAAAACAAACATGAAACCAAATGGACCCACAAGGGTCCATTTGGTTTCATGTTTCATGCTCTCAAAGAGTTACATCTGGTTACCAACTGTCCATCATTTTAGCCCCCTCAAGGACCACTGCTGGTCCCTGGCCCACCTGTTTAAAAACCCCGATATAGTGCGTATATATACACCATGTTCTGTGTGCAGTGAGGGAGCCTGGGTATCATTGTAAATCCTCTGTGTCGCTTCTGAGCTTCCAGCAATAAAATACAATGTCATATGAGGTCCAGCACCACTATTTGCTGTTGCTATGGCAACAGCCAGCAGTTGAAAGTGTTTTTTATTTCTTTATTTTTTATTTTTTTAGGGGAATGGAGGGGGTGTTGATGGAACTGAAATGATGTCTCACTGGGGTGAAACCGGCCAAGACAAACTGCATTCAACAAAACACAGTAGAATGATTAACCCCTCATACCAGAGGTGCCCGCACTTTTTTTTGACTTGAGAGCTACTTTCAAAATGACCGGCTCAACAAGATCTACACATCAAAAAATGTGATTATTCCATTACTGAAAATCCATTTCAAGCCCCCCCCCTAGAAAGTTTGAGCTTTGAAATAGTGGTGATGGTGTTACTTACTGTTATAGCGTTTAAGAATAATGTGCATAAAATTCTTCCAATTCTCTCTCTCTAAAAATAGAGGGAGAGAATTGGGAGGTTTTCTTGTATATGCTACTACTAACGTTTGAGAACAGAATTTGGGGTTTGAGTTGACAGTTTGTAATGTTACGTTTAGTCTCTTGCACCTAAAACAAAAATTGCCTTTGTCCACAAATGGGAAAGAGAACTGGCAAAACATTGGTCAAAATAACAATAATTTTCCATTTTCTAATTGCGTGGACTCTTGAGAGTGTAACTCTTGAGAGTGTAAAATGTTTTAATGCTCTCAATAGTTATCTATGGGGATTGTCGTGATCTACCTGCATGGTTTGTGTGATCTACTGGTAGATCTACCTTTTGAGCAGCCCTGACAGAGATTCTGGTTTCTGATGCTCGGTTGTAGTTTCTGACACTAGATTCTAGTTTCTGACACTAGATTCTAGTTTCTGACACTAGATTCTAGTTTCTGACACTAGATTCTAGTTTCTGACACTAGATTCTGGTTTCTGACACTAGATTCTGGTTTCTAATGCTCGACTCTAGTTCTTGACATTGGATTCTGGTTTCTGACACTAGATTCTAGTTTCTGACAATATACCCTAGTTACTCCTACAGTCTTGCAGTATCACGAGACTTTGCTGCTCCCTATTAAATCCCATTCATTTCATCGACTTCCGGCTTGAGAGTGGACTCACAGGACTCCTCCATGCTCCTCCAGCAGCGCTAGCGCCCTGGTGTATTGGAGTGAACGGGAATATCCTAACTCTCCCACTAGAAGGCTCTGGTTGGAATAACGTGTTCCTTCCACTGTGCTATGTCTAACCAGGGAAACTCCCCCCTGTTAGGTGAAAAGAAGGCAGCTTTGGTGGACTCCTCATGCATTGAAGGAAACATGAGGCCAGTCCGCTGCCGCCCCAGGTTGGCAGAGGGTGTGTAGAGCCCAGGATCACATCAGATAATTGGCACTGGATGATAAAAATGGGTTGCAAAATCATGGGAGATAAAATTTTAGAAAACAGAAAGAAAAAAAAAGCTGGCTCTAGCGACAGTCGATATTAAAAAAAAAACACATGCAGATCTGGGGCCTCTGTTGACGGCGATGCTGCATATGTGGGGACAGCTATATAGACAGACAGCTGCAGTCGGGATGAGAAAAGAAGATGGCTATGACATTTTGTATTTCTCCCCACAGCCAGCCAGCCATCCAGCCAGCAGCCCATCGATTTGTATATGAAAACATAACGCTTTTATCCCCCCCTCGCCCTCATCCCCCTCTCTCCCTCTCTCTCTCCCCTCTCTCTCCCTTCCTCTCTCTCTCTGTCTCTCTCCCTCTCTCCTGGGCTCTCTCGGCTTTCCACTGATCAGCTGATGAAGAGACTAGCCGCTCGCCGCTATGCTGGTTTGCTAATTCTCTCCCCCCCGGCCGCAGCAGCCTCTGCCAGCGAGCCGACAGCCGACAGCCAGCCTGCGGATTGCAGTCAGGTAAAAAAAAAAAGAAAAGAAAAGAGAAAGAAAGAAAAAAACATCCTCTTCTAGTGGGTAGTGGAGATGGTGGTGGTGGTGGTGGAGGTGGTGGTGGAGGTACGTGGGTCTAGCTGTGTTTCTCAGCCAGGATTCCAGCCAGGGTTTTTCATTGCGTAGGAGGCGTCAGACTGAGACTGAGGAGAGGAGAGAAGAGATGGGGAAATCTGTGTGCAGAGGGAATGAGACAGCCAAGCCAGTCTGTAAGTGTATTTGGGGGAGGTTGGCGCGGGGAGGGGGGGGGGGGGGGGTATATGTGTGTGTGTGTTTGTGTAAAGAGAGAGAGAAGAGAGAGAGAGAGAGAGAGAGGTAGAGAGACAGAAGGGGGTGTAGGTGTGCTGTAAGAGATGAGAGGGACTGTGCCACATGAGTCAGTGAGGAGGCTGACTTGTTAGGAGGAGATGGGCACACAGACAGCCAGACATGGAGCATCACCACATGCACTCCCGTTCGCACGCACACGCACAGAGAGAGAGAGAGAGCACATGCACTGTCTGTCGCTCCCACAGACATAGAGAATCACATGCACGCGCACAAACCGCGCGCACACACCACACACACACACACACACACACACACACACACACACACACACACACACACACACACACACACACACACACACACACACACACACACAGACTGTAGTGTACAGTCTCTATACTCACACAGGCGTTGTTGATCCCTCTGTGTTTTGCGTTGCACTGGAGTGATTGCAGCTCTTTTTAGAGCCTTTATGGTGATGCTGATGATGTCTGGAAGCAGAGCAGAATATATAGGCTGTTAACCTCGGTTGATATGCTTTCTGTGTGTTTGTGTGTGTGTGTGTGTGTGTGTGTGTGTGTGTGTGTGTTGGTGTGTGTGCGTGTGTGTGTGTGTGCGTGTGTGTGTGTGTGTGTGTGCGTGTGTGTGTGTGTGTGTGTGTGTGTGTGTGTGTGTGTGTGTGTGTGTGTGTGTGTGCGTGCTTTGGTTTGGTGGGAGCATGTGTGTGCACAAACTGCACATGTTTTTGTATACTATAATTTAGGATTCAACTGGCAAGTGCATGTGTGTGGTGTGTGTGTGGTGTGTTGGTGTGTGTGTGTGTGTGTGTGTGTGTGTGTGTGTGGTGTGGTGTGTTGTGTGTGTGCGTGCATGCATGGCCACTCGCACACAACATGCATGCATGCAATCATGTGTGTGCAGCATGTGCTCTACTTACATCTAGAAGTGCAGTCCACTTCTAGATGTAAGCAGAGTCCACTACCCTGTGTAATCGGTGTATCAATGCATGCAGTGTTAGAACTGAAAGTGGAAAAATATGCAGCATTGATGCAGGTATGATTCCATCCAATTCTTGCATGCTTCACATTAATGCATGCATGTGTCCATCAATGGTGCATGCCTCCATCAATGGTGCATGCCTCCATCAATGGGTGCATGGTTCCATCAATGAGTGCATCATGATTCCATCAATGGGTGCATGCTTCCATCAATGAGTGCATCATGATTCCATCAATGGGTGCATGCTTCCATCAATCGGTGCATGCTTCCATCAATCGGTGCATGCTTCCATCAATGGGTGCATGCTTCCATCAATCGGTGCATGCTTCCATCAATGGGTGCATGCTTCCATCAATGGGTGCATGCTTCCATCAATCGGTGCATGCTTCCATCAATCGGTGCATGCTTCCATCAACGTGTGCATGCTTCCATCAATGGGTGCATGCCTCCATCAATGGTTACATGCTTCCATCAATGGGTGCATGCTTCCATCAATGGTTGCATGCTTTCCATCAATGGGTGCATGCTTCCATCAATCGGTGCATGCTTCCATCAACGTGTGCATGCTTCCATCAATGGTGCATGCCTCCATCAATGGTTACATGCTTCCATCAATGGGTGCATGCTTCCATCAATGGGTGCATGCTTCCATCAATGAGTGCATCATGATTCCATCAATGGTTGCATGCTTCCATCAATGGGTGCATGCTTCCATCAAGATCACATATGTCAACAGGGTGCATGCTTCCATCAACGTGTGCATGCTTCCATCAATGGGTGCATGCCTCCATCAATGGGTGCATGCTTCCAATAATGCATGGATGCTTCCATCAACGCATGCATGCTTTCCTGCATCCTTTGAGCTGCTGGGATTGTGCTAAAGTGATCCACACATCAATATTCTGTTCGGATTGGCCAGGCTGATCTTTGCTCATCCCTGTTGACTGTTAAAATATTTTCAGTCCTTTTATTGCTGTTACTGCTGCACATGCTAAATGTCTTGATGAAATTAAGAAGGTGGCCACTACTGTAAACAAGTGAATTGAATTCTTAACTAGTGTGTTCAATCGCAGTTTTTCAGACTTGTTGTAGTTGTACATGAGTTGTACTGCAACTCATGTACAACTCTCCAAGCTGTTATTAGCTGTTGCAGTGAGGACTTGACTCATACTGTAATCCTCATTCATTGAATTCATTCATTCAGACATGCAGTCTAGTGTTGAAGTAACTCTGGTGATGTATAGTACAGTATGTAAGTATTCTCAGAGTAACGAATGGTTAAATTGTTTATTTTACTGAATCCAGCATGTGACCTCAATCTGTCTGTGTAAAATAGTATTCTCAAAGATTATCCAGTCCCCCTGCAAATATTCACAAACTTTGTGCATTCTCACTTACAAAATTATCAATTAAAATAGATCCTTTTACTCTATATGTTGCTTGTGTTTCACATCCCCCTTTACAATCATTCAAATGGTTAATCCGGTAAATGTGCAACAGTATGGTAGGTGCACACACCTCCAAAACATAATACAGAGTGGAGGAAGTTGTATGAATAATATAAACTAAAATTTTCATGATTTTTATGTCCACCTTTTATGTTTATCTTTTTACAATACTACTGGTATTTTATGTCAAGGTCAATAGGTTGAATGAATGAATGAATGAATGAATGAATGAATGAATGAATGAATGAATGAACGAATGAATGCATGCATGAATGCATGCATGCCCCAGATCAGCACTTGGTAGAGTGCCAACTTGTGTGTGAGCAGAACGAGCAACCCAAAAACTAACAAAACAAAACAAACAAAAGACCTTCAGGAAATAATACTCATGACATTAGTTATAAAGGTCTCTTAATTAGTGATTACATTATTAGATAAACTGGCCAATCGGAATGGTTCAAAGGACGACCAATGATAGATAGTTTCAGGTACAGCAAAATGTGGTGTCTCAAAAGCATTTGGATCCATGGGACGTTGTATTAAATTAATAAATCAACTGTAAATTGGTTGAGTTTCTGAATCTATATGAAGTAAAGTAGTAGACTATTCAACGTTTTCCCTCCTAGTACCCCCCTAGTTCTGGCTTGTTTCTGTTTGCATTTGCATTAGCGGGACTAAGGCTCCTGCCTTAGTCCCTTAGTTCCGAAGGAAGGAAATGAAACATTTTCAAAAATGTTCCTAGAACATAAAACATAGCATGGACACACCTGGGATACTAGTGTTGTATCAGTGATGCATCCTCAGGTCATCAGGGCTTCAGGTCTCTCGAACATCATACCCCTCACTCAGGTGACCCAGCCAGGTTGATCCAAGTCCCGACTTACAGTATGTCCCAGTGGCCACCCTCCATACTTCCTGAAATATAGCAATGCGTTGTGAGCTTGTACGTCAGCATTTTTGTAAAACAGAGCTACTGGTATGTCATTCCGTATGGTCACATATTATGCCAATTATGAAAATTGCAACAGCATATGCAAGTTAGCATCCAGCAGTTTCTACACGCTGAGGACCACCACTAAACAAAGCTCTGGACCGTCTGCAGTATGAAGCAAGTGTCTGTCTGCAGGGAAACAGCTGCAGCATCAAAGTAGAAGCAACGTAGAGGCAGGGGCGGATGTAACATTTCCCAATTGGAGCAGGAGAAAATGGTATGGGTGCGGCTTCATTGGCCATGGCGCGAAGCGGCACGGCCGATGAAGTCGCACCCATACCATTTTTGGTTGCAGGACTTTTATTAGTCAAGTGCATCAATAATAACATCAGTTGTTGTTGAAGTTGCAACAGACACGCAGCATGCATAAAGCTAAAGGTCTGACTCAGAGAGTTTTCTGTTTTCAACGATGAAATGCTGTTGGTTTAGTGGTGCCACAGCTGTAGTTAGTTAGTAGCAGTAGTAGGGTTTCACATAATTTTAAATATGTGCACTTTAATTTGTAATATCTTGGGTTGTTTTGCATATCATCTTGGGTGGGGCAGACTGGGCATTTAGGGGGGCATCCCCCCCCCCCATACCCATGCCTAGATCCGCCCCTGCGTAGAGGGGGAAAAGGGCAAAAATATATCTATATAATATACGTATCTATTTTGATTTTTAGCTAAAAGGTTTCCTCCATTACCTTTAACAATGGCCCACACTCTCCTCTCCCTGCAGCCAGAGGCAGAAGACAGCTCAGAGGAGGACATGGAGGAGGACACCAGTTTGAAGAAGCGTAAAGGTGATCAGAACGTAGACATAGAGCTGCAGACAGGCCAGGAGGATGGCAGCGCTACCGCTAACACTGACGCCAACGCAGACGCCAACGCAACCAACGCTGCTGCTGCTGGGGAGAAGGTGAAGAGGAAAAGAGGAAGACCTCCAGCTGAGAAATTACCGCCAAACCCCCCTGAACTCACCAAACTACTACACACACTGGTGGACATGGTCATCAACTACAAGGACGGGTGAGAAGATCATACTATAAAATATACTGTGTATGCATAATTACACATGCATTTTGGATTAAAGGTAATATATAGGTAAATTTGGTGTGTGTTTGTAAACAGATTTGAATCTAACTCACCTCACCGCCACTCGATTGGCTCATTATGAAACTGCTGGAGACACACACACACACACACACACACACACACACACACACACACACACACACACACACCCCACTCCTCCCACACACTAGCATCGCCTTGTCATATATATATATATATTCTAAAAAATTGCTTCAATTAGGCTACCTTTAACTAAAGCTATGTTTTATGCTTCCAGGTTGGGTCGACAGATCAGTAAAGGATTCGTCCAACTTCCGTCTAAGAAGGAAGTTCCTGAATATTACGAGCTGATTAGAAAGCCTGTGGACTTCAGGAGAATCAGGGTATGTGTGGTGCACTTTAAGTTTGTAGTGGAGCTCTTTAGGCGGGTCCATGTAAATGATGGAGCCTAACCATAATAGACCCATTATTACATTCAGAGATTTCAGATGTTTATAACTGACAGACTGTGGGAGCCTACTTTATCAGGTGTTTTCCTTCCATATCAAGGTCAAGGCATGACATTTGACTTGAGTCATAGACAGACAACCATTTGATGAGATGTAACCTCCAAGAACAAAGACCTACACGTAATTATAACTATTAAATGGAGGCTGCTAATACAGCGCCTGTCTTGCTCATAGACACTTCGGTACAATGAGCAATCTGAGGGTCAGAGTTGACAACCTTACGATTTCATTCCTGGCCAGACCGCTTCTCTACAACTCTTGTAGTACAGCCGTTATTATGTTTACAGTTGCAGGTTTTATAGCCCTGAAATATATGACTGTTAGTATCATGACAGCCATGCAGTGATGTAATCCAGTTCTACACAGATCGATTCATTTACCGTATTTTCCGGACTATAAGGCGCACCTAAAAGCCTTTAATTTTCTCAAAAATTCACACTGCGCCTTATAATCCAGTGCGCCTTATATATGGATTGTTTGACTGCAGTAGCTTCTATTCTATGTTAACTGTAGTAGCTTCTATTCTCTGCACTTTATAATCCGGTGCGCCTTATATATGAAAACAGTTCTAAAAGGTGCGCCTTATAATCCGGTGCGCCTTATAATCCGGTGCGCCTTATAGTGCAGAAAATACGGTACAGAAAAAACATTCATATAAACATTCCGATTTCAAATAAATGTATGAGTATAAAATACTCACAAATGTCAAGGGTACAGAGATTATCATTGCTGCACGGCATGTTATTTGATAAAGAATGTTTTTGTCCGAACGCCCCGGTTACTTTTCTGGGTTGGGGTAAGTTTGGTAAACTCACAGTTGCACACTGGTATGTGCAACTGTGGGCTAATTGGTGAGCACACTCACCAATTAGCTTGTATTGGCAGCAGTGTTGGGACATGTGCACTACGTAACTTAATATATTACATAATATATTACCAAAATGCAGTAACTTGTAATATAAATATATTACTGAACAAAAGCAATCTAATATATTGTACTTTTCTTTCTGCATTCTTGCATTACTCTCAATATTACTTTCTGTCAATCTGTTCCGTTGAAAATGTTCTTGTGAAATTATCTTGACAACTGCAGAAGTTAAATATTTGCTTATTTTCTATGATTTGTCATCCAATTATTTATTCAGGAGTGACATTTTTTTCAAGTTGATTTCAAATGGATTTGGCCAGATAGCCAAGTGCAATTGCTTTATTGTAGGTATGCCACTGGCCTACGTAATAGTTGATTAATAGTGACACTAAATATTTAATTACCGTATATATTTAGTAGAAAGTTTTTTTTAAGTAATATGTAATAGTAATATTAATATATTACACATGCTCAGACAGTAATATTGTAATATAATATATTGCTTTAAAATGAAAGTAATAATTAATAAGTAATATTATTAACAAGGTAAAGTAATATTCCCAACACTGATTGGCAGCATGCATACAGTATATCAAACGAACCCAGTGTTTCAGAGGGCTACACTCCTCCCAACCATTGAAACCCAAAGGCAAAAAAACTACTTGCATAAAAATGCTTTTTTTTTTTTAATTAAATAACGTATGCAGCAATGCTAATCGCTGTACCTGCAAGTTCATAACACTCGTTATATTTGAAATTGGAATGTTTACGTGCACATTTTTTTTCTGTAAATGTAGTGATTCGTGTAGAACTATACTGCAATGATGCTCGTAAAGTACAAGTGTCATGTGATGCATGGCTACAGGTTTTATTGGCCAGATCATTGATTGAATTGATTGATATATGAAAAACACGCTACAAACTATTAGTTTTGCAATCAGAGTGTCCAATATAAGAGGTGCTTACAAGTAAAATTAATTTATTAACCCATGAAAACCGGTAAAGCACCCATGTAAAAACAAGAACTGCAGTTATTGACTATAGCTTCGAGCATGTGCCTCCGCCCTCCGCCATTCTTGATCATTTTTAAAAAAAATCTTGAAAAGTGTGGTATTTGTGTAGTCAGTCTAGGTTCACAATCTGTTGGTGAATCAGTGAGTAACCGCCTATGTGTGTCGACAGGAGCGTGTTCGTAACCACAAGTACAGAAGTGTGGGCGACTTGGAGAAGGATATCATTCTTCTGTGTCACAATGCTCAGACTTATAACCTGGAGGGATCTCAGGTAACAAATGGGTCCATAATCGTTATTATCATATACTTTGATAAAAAAAACAACAATAATCATACATATATATACAGTATACTGTACACCTAGGATGAAGCTTCTGTTAAGATGAAAATACAGTACCACTTATAACGTCTACACATCAATTTGCCAAAAAATAGGTCTACAAGTATCCATAGAATAGTGATGCTGCATTGAATTGTTGTAATATTGTTGGGTGTCTGTCTGTCCTCAGATCTATGAAGATTCAATTGTCATTAAGTCTGTTTTTGAGAGCGCAAGGCAGAGAATTGTCACAGACGAGGAGGAGACGTCATCAGTTACCCCCAGCCACAGTAACAACAGCGGGGGGAGTGAAAACCAGTTCATCCCATCAGCAGGTACATCATTTAATGCTTCATTTTATTAAGTTATTATTATTATCATCATGTGAGCCATGGCTTTTGAAGATTATGTCACATGGAAGCCGAATCTATTGGATTAATGTTCGTTTAGGGCACTTTTTATGACGTAAATCGTTTGCCAGCCAAGTCTGTGGGCACTTAGGGCATTAAATTACACCCCAAGACGTCATGGGCCCAATATAAATACAGCTTGGAAGTAATTTGGTTTCATACAAGAAACAAGCCAGGAAAAAAGATAGAAAGAAAAAAGACAATACAGCTGTAACCTTTGTGTAAAAAAAAAAAATCTTCAAAAGAAACGATCAGCCAAAAATAAATAAATAATAATAATAATAATAATAATCTGGTAAGATGACGTGATATAGATCACCAGAAATTCAGGTAACTAGTAATATAAAATAATATTAAATGAATACTTTTCTCTGTAAAAGTAATGTAACAACATTACATCCTTATGAAATGTTCTCAACTTTGAGTATGTGACAATGCGAACAGGCAGGACATATAGAGCTCCACCGTTGATAATGTGTAACAGGTATAAACGCTCATTTGTACCTCTCTCGATTAAGCTCCTCAATGGCGAGAGCATTTAGCCCCTACCGTGGTAGGGTACACACTAGGGTGTATGTGTGTGTATGTTTGTAACTGTATTGTCCTATGTCTACTGTTATCTGTCTGTAACTGTATGCAGCTCTGGTCTCTGACTCCAAGACAAATCTCTCCCACAGGAGACTAATAAAGCTAACCTTGAACAGTAATAATATTGCAGTTACTTCTACTACTATTAACAGTGTTGAATTGGTGAAGGGAGATGAGCTCTTATCACTTTACTTTGAGCTATAATAGTACAATTAACAGGCTGTAACCCATGAGTATTGTTACAGTCAGACGTACAAAGACATCTAGTGTCAGAGTTGAGACATTGAGGGGTCAGAAACTGAGCACTCGAGAGCTGTTCATGCACCTTTTTTTCAAGGATGGAGGCACAAAGGAAATATCAAAAAGTATTATGTAATATGTTACATATTAATCTTGAGCGCCAGTAATAAGTAATGCCATATTATTACCTTCTTAAAGGTAATACAGTAAGTAATACATTACTCTCCTAAGTAATACTGCCCAACACTGACCATCACCACAATCAAAAATGCCTTTAGATAACGCAGGACAGGAGGATTTCAATCTACTGTAAGTAACTTAAATCCATCTACTTTTTGCCCCCAACCAGTGAAAACATCACCAATGCATCGGAAGACAGGCAAGAAGAAGGGAGAACAGAATAGAAATAGCAGAGTGAAGAGACTCCACAGCGACAGCGACGAAGACCTCGATGATCTAGAAGATAACACCACAATACCATGAGACTATATGAGATATAACACCACAATACCACGAGACTATATGAGACATCACACCTGATAACACCACAATACCATGAGACTATAACACAACTGAGATATAACACACCACCACAATACCATGAGACTATATGAAACATCACACCAGGACTGAAGATTACTCCACAATACCATGAGACTATATGCAGGGACATAATCTTGCATCCGTCCCCCTGTAGGCTGTGAAGGTATAGAGATTAGATCTTTATCACATGAAGAAAAAATACCTGATTAGCATTTGAATATTTGATGGCCCTGTTGCGCCCAGCCGACCATCGGCCACCTCTCCGCCCCTGAAAGTCGCATCCCAAACGTGTGAAAAGCCACAGCCCCTGTGAAATCCTAATGATATCCTCATGTAGGCTGCAGCCTTGCAGACTACACAGAGATTACGCCCCTGGCTATATGAGACGCCACGCCTGAAATGAGGACAACACATACCACAATATCATAACACTATGAGACGTCACGCCTAACGGACTGAAGACAACGCCACAATCCTATGAGACCTCTCAAACCTGGACTGAAGACACCTCCTCCATAATGCTACAAAACACCATGACATGAACTGTCCTCATCCTTATTCACCTCCACTGTTTTCAGTTTAATAATTTGCTAAGCAAATTAAAGGGTTTTAAGTTGATATTTAAAGGGATTATAGGCAACTTTTTAACCAAAAAAAAAAAAAAGCCTGCGCTGTGAGAACTGAACTGAGAACTGAGCCGGGTCGGGTTTTGGTGAGCATAGATTTTAGACCCGTCCCTAAAATGTTGGATCAGGCCTGTTCGGGTTTGGGCAGAGTTTGAGAACTCTAGGGGGTAGGGGGAATGCTTCACGGTTTATTTTAAAAACCCCTAGGAAACGAGACAGAACAGAATGAGCCAACTATTAGGGGTCTACAAAGTATTAGGGCATTTTGAACAATGAACACTGATGTCTGTCAGTCACAATGTGGGACAGAGGCTCAATTTGTGGGACACTTGAAAAGTCTTGGAAATGAGGGACTGTCCCACGCAAAGAGGGACATCTGGTCACCCTAGACCAGTGGTTTTCAACAGGTGGTTTGGGGACCTGAGATGATTCCAGGTGGTCCGCAGGCTAAATGATGGAAAGTTGGTTAACCAGATGAAACTCTATGAGAGGGTAAACATGAAACCAAACGGACCCCTGCAGGTCCGTTTGGTTTCAAGTTTACACTCTCAAGAGTTAAAATATTCATCATCTCAATCAGCCCAAGTCTACACAACTAGAGAATGTAGAAGATTAATGGTCATTTATGATCTGTAGGTTTGGCTGTCTTGTTTTCATCAAATGCTGGTCCGTTGCTCAAGTTCTGAATAAAATAGTGGGCCCTGGTATGAAAAAGGTTGAAAACCACTGCCCTAGACGCCGACCAACAAAGTGGTTAAAAACAATGCTATTTCACATAATTCATAATCTCCTGCATCTCATGTTGGGTTATCCTCTTACCTAATCTGTTCATGGTTTAGCCTACCTACCGTGGTTCCCTGTGATTAATCAGTTCAGTAGATTATTCTTACAATTTTTTTTAATGTATATGAATTTATGAAATGCCTTCATGTCTCAGAGCATGTGTTATCCCTCCTTTAGGTAGTTTTATTTATTTTTTGTCGAGACCAGAAGTAACCACTGATTATTCGAAGCTGGAGATGTTCACACAGCTTGGATGTTTGTTTTTTGTTTTGTTTTGATTTTTAACAAACAGCCACTGGAAAAAAAGGACACAAATGTTTGCTGAAAAACTGAATGTGCTTTTAAAAAAAGAGTCTAAAAAGAGTCTTTGATACAAAAAAAACAAAACAAACAAACATCATCCGTCTGGATTACAGTATATAAATCAGACAAATGTTTGTTTTCTGATGCTGGCCGGGCTCTGGCTGGCTATGTTGGAAAAAAGGTACCCAAGATGAACATTTGTATCATATCAACATGAAGTGTTCGAGTATACACTTACGTGGACATCTGTGTGGACAGCGCCAAGGCAACTAAAAGGAGAACTGAACAAGACTGCGGCACGTTGAGGAGGAATGGGTTGTTTTCCTGGAAATGATGTAATGTATTTGTTGAGACAATCTCTGAAGAGAAACGCTGTGCATTAAGTTCCTTATGGAAGAAGGCCGCTGGATGTACTGGAGAGAGAAGAGAAGATAAACGTGAATGTATTCACAACAACACACAAAGAATTTAGGCCAGATTTAGTTGTCGTATGCTGCACGGAGAGTCCGTGCAAATATTAGATTCATTTGTAGCTATAACTGTTAATATTCACCACTGAGAAATGAACACCGTGCTCCATTTAAAGGAGAATTCAACCACAGAAGGCTTTCTGTGCCCTAGTTGTCGTTTTGTGGGAAGGAAAAAAAGAAAGAAAGAAAAAAAGCCTCCTGTATGGCTGTTTCCCCTACCCCAAAATAAGCTTATAACGGGGCTATGGGGCGTTCAAATTCACCTATTCCCATCACTCCAAAATGCATTTATTTTGCTTCTTCGAACCGGTGAGTTGTTTCCTAATAACTGACCAAGGAATATATTCTCTCTCCACCATGTCAGTAGTGTGTTGACACCCACACTTTTGGTTCAGCTGAACCAAAAGTGAAAGTGTGGGTGTCAACACACTACTGACGTGGTGGAGAGACAATATATAGCAAAACACTACCAAAAGTGAAAGTGTGAGTGTCAACACACTACTGACGTGGTGGAGAGACAATATATAGCAAAACACTACCAAAAGTGAAAGTGTGAGTGTCAACACTACTGACGTGGTGGAGAGATGATATATAGCAAAACACTACCAAAAGTGGAAGTGTGAGTGTCGACACACTACTGACATGGTGGAGAGAAAATATATAGCAAAAAAAATGCATTTTGGAGTGATGTAAATAGGTGAATATGAACAACATCTCATAGCCCCATTCTAAGCTTATTTTAGGGTAGGAGAAACAGCCATAAAGGAGTTTTTTTTACCCCCCACAAAATAACAACTGGACCACTTTTTTGGGGAAATAAATCAACAGCAAACAAAGGTAAGAAATCCTTCTGGGACAGAATTGTCCTTTAAGCATTTGTGTCCTGAACGCGTTTTGGTGTTTTATCTGTTGAAAAATAGCAGATCAACAAGCTCATGTCGCGCCACCGAGTGGCGCGACATGAGCTTGTTGTTCTGCTATTTTTGAAAAAATGTGAAAATGTGCTGCAAATCTCTGAATGTTATTCTGGAAGCAAACGTTTTTAGCTCAATTTTTTGCTTCTGGGGGATCCCTAGAACAACATGTTTTCAGATGGGGATCTGCAGCCAAATATGGATAATTCTGGTGGTCCTTGGCTTGAAATATGTTAGCATCACTGACACAGGAACACAGATTTTTCAGAAAATCTAGAATCTAGTGTCAGAAACTATAGAATCTAGTGTCAAAAACTATATAATCTAGTGTCAAAAACTCGATTCTAGCGTCAGAAACTAGATTCTAGCGTCAGAAACTATCATTTAGTGTCAATAACTAGAATCTAGTGTCAGAAACTACTGTAGAATCTAGCGTCAAAAGCTAGAATGTTGCTGCAGCTATAATCTGGTGTCAGGAACTACTGTATAATCTGGTGTCAGGAACTACTGTATAATCTGGTGTCAGGAACTACTGTATAATCTGGTGTCAGAAACTACTGTAGAATCTAGCGTCAAAAGCTAGAATGTTGCTGCAGCTATAATCTGGTGTCAGGAACTACTGTATAATCTGGTGTCAGAAACTACTGTAGAATCTAGCGTCAAAAGCTAGAATGTTGCTGCAGCTATAATCTGGTGTCAGGAACTACTGTATAATCTGGTGTCAGGAACTACTGTATAATCTGGTGTCAGGAACTACTGTATAATCTGGTGTCAGGAACTCCAATCGAGGGTCAGGACACAATGGGTTAAGAACATTTGAATTTACCCACATGAATCCTAGCATTCATATTCTGGAACATCATAGTAATAGAGCTAAGCAGTCCTGCCCCTCTTGTGACGTTGCCCTTGTTCCAGAAACGGATTCCCCATTCATTTTCCTAATAGACTTTTCGAAAATCGTCTATATAAAGAAGATTATGCCGTGGACAACTTGGGTTGTGACAAATCATGACAATACAGATACACACAATATTATCATACAATATCCAATCAGCAAGTAAGAAAAAAGGATACAGCACTTTTTGTTTCGTTTTTCTTCCTAGAAATTATTTGACTGTCCCAAAACATTGTGTGTGTTGTCACGATTTGTGGAGACCCGAGTTGGCTTTGTCCGCGGCTTTATGTATCGTCTTTATATAGATCATTTTCGAAAGGTTTATGAGGAAATGAATGGGGAATCCATTTCTGGAACAACAAGGGGGCGGGACTGCTCAGCTCTATAGGCGAACATTTGGTGATAAAATGCATTGTGCACAAATACTGTAACAGATCTACAAGCACACAACGCATCACTATGTGGGGTTTTGTGAGCTTATAGATTAGACATTTTCCGATTTGACGTTTAAAAAAGTAGCCAATAGAGTTTACATTACGGGATTCACTGGGCAACCACAAGGTGTGCATATCTGAGTGGTATATGGCTTATCATCAGTATATACTTGTATATTCTCTGAAGAATCAACATTTGTAAACAGCAAAAAAAAAAACTTTAAAAAGGGAATAAAATAAAGCACCACAATGACACTGTTTTCTATAATAACGCTACAAAGTGGCATTCCGTCCCAGAGGAAAGGACATGGGGTCCAGTCTGTACTTTTTAGGAGAATGTGTGGTGTGTAAGTCAAAGTGGATGTTTTGGCCTAATGGTGGCGCTAATGCAACACTGGTAACGTATGAATGCTGTGGCCCACAATGACCTCAAAGGAAAACGAAAACAATTATAAGGCAAATTAGTTTAGCTCTATTCCAATAATGATGATTAAAATGTAACATTTGAGTTTATTGATGCATTCCATTAGTGCTGGGGGGGGGGGGATCAATACACCAATATTTCGCAATTCTTAATACCATATCAATATCGAATCGCCATGTACAAAATCTTTAAAAAAAACTTTATATTTATGTATTTATTAATTGGTCATGTCAGAAAGACTGACTGACGTTATCTGGCTCCCTTGAAGTGTATACGATTGTACTTTTCATATGCTATATTGTTTAAAATAGTTTACTTCAGAATTGTTTTAAAATGTTCTAGTGTAATAAAAGCAGAGTAATTTGTGGGAAAACATGTAATATATCGAATCGAATCACCCTAAATATTGATATCGTATCATATCATGAGGTAAGTGAATCGTCCCACTCCTAATTACTGCAAGTATGTACGTAAATGGATAATAGGCCTATAATAACTATAATAGGATTCTGCCTTGTCCATGTTCATAACATGATACAAAACCTCAAACTATCCTGGAGCTATAAACCGGCTGTTTAAGAAATATGCATAATAACTTCTGTGTTGTTGTCATAAAGCATCCATCAAAGTCCGGGGAATATAGCCAGTCAGTTTCATACAGTTGTACGGTACCATAAATGCTTCATGTCCAGTTGATTCATAGTCCAGTTTTATGTGTTAAGGTTAGAACTTGAAAAAGTTAGGAAAGATGTGTTCAGGTGAGCAGCTCACCTCTGTGACGTCAATTTCTCAATGTCATGTAGTTTTTCCCTTGTGGTCACCTTATCACCTAAAGCTGTATGACTATGAATAGGCCTTAATTCAGCTAACTCTAACTCTGTATGTGTTTCAAGTTTAAATGCAACTGTCCGTGTGCGTGGAACACTTTATCAAAGTCAGGATGGACATCTTGGAAGAAACGTTGAGCGATCCACTACCAGTGTGTCATTAAGAAAAGACCATGGAGCAGTGGTTTTCGAGCGTAAACATGAAACCAAATGGACCCTTGTGGGTCCATTTGGTTTCATGTTTACACTCTCAAGAGTTAAAACATTCATCATCTGAAATAGCCCAAGTCTACACAACTAGAGAATGTAGAACATTAATGGTCATTTTGATCTGTATGTTTGACTGTTTTGTTTCCCCAAATCCAGCCTGGAATTGTGGACGAAAGCAAAATGAATCTTTAATTTTGGCACCAGTGGGGTTAAAATGTCCTCAAATGGTGGTCCGTGGCACAAATCCTGAATAAATAGTGGGCCCTGGTATGAAAAAGGTTAAAAAAAAGTACTGCTATAATCAGGGTTTTTCTTTAGAACAATCTCAATCACAGAAACATGTCATGTCAAAACTTAATTTAAACTTAATTTAAATAAACTGTGCAAACAAATTGGTTTTACAGACAGCATAAATTGCTGATCACGGATCGGAGTGAATACTGGTCGATATGGCTGATCATTACTTCCTCTGGGAAGCGCAAACGTTTTCAGTTAATGTCAGTCGATAAGTTAGGACACTGCCAACATTTTTAGCTTTAGGTTCTTTGCCTGGGACCCATGTGTGAAAATAGCTAGAATATGGTGCGAAGCCACACGTTAGGTTTTCTGTTTTGAATGATGAAATGCTGTTGGTTGAGTGGTGCCACAATTGGTTGGTTAGCAGCAGTAGTAGTAGTGTCTAATGACATTTCTGTCAGCTCCATGAAATGCAATTAACTGTCATCACAGATTAATTTCAAACAGATTCATTTTTTATATAGAGGTACAGTTATGCAATTCTGTCAGACCTTAAAGATTTGCTCAGATTGGAGACATGAGGATGACTAAAAACAATTGAAATTAAGTACATTTCAAGCACAAAAACTAATGAAACCAGAAACGGCACCAAGACTAGTTTACATCAGGATTCTTCACCCAGGGGATTCTACCGTTATCAGTAGATAAGATCGCAGTTATCACGTTGTCATCAGCAGCCATGCTCTGCAGTCTGAGACGCAAAACCCCCCAGACCCCTCCAACCGTAACCCTAATCCTAAATGCCCGACCCTCAACCTAACCTCACAGACCGTCAGACGATATAGGCTTAGGGTTACGGTTGGAGGGGTCTAGGACTCTGCTGCAAACATTGCTACACCCTTCTCTAAACCTACGCCTAAACCTAACCGCAAGCAGATTTGACTTATCAGTGGATAAGATAGCAGTTGCATCTTATCAGTGAGTAGGCTCCAGACAACATGCTGTCATTGAAAAAAATGGTGCTGATAAGCAACCTCCTGGGAATTATCGCTTGATAACGGTAGAACCGTGTAATGAAATCATCGTGTATAGAGTAAAAATGTTTTTAACAAAAGACAAAGAATGATAAAATCTTTACCAAAAGACAACATTTTTTCATTGTTATACATTAAAGATGTTGTGTGGACAAACTAAAAATTTGCTTGCAAAATTCATGGAGGAATTGTTTTATGGATTCTTAGCGCAGTGGTCAGCAACGTCTTTGACATGAAGTGCCATGATTTTATAGTACAGATTTTACAGTATAGTATTTTTCAGTCAGTATGCCATAACCTGCCATATCAATCGTTAAAAATATACATCACAATGTAATGACCATTACTCAATAATCCAACTATCTCTCCAGTCAAAGTTTGAATTAATATAGAATTGTCTGAAGAATGAAATTACAGATGTGCGGCAACTACATGAAATTGCCTTTTATGCAATTTTAACCAACACCAAAGCTTAAGGTTGTGCTTGTTCTAGTGAGTCTACCTCGCAACTTGCACTGTGGCAGACTTTAAAGTGTTTATGTTCAAGAAAGTGGTCCTCTAGCTTATCAGTGTCGTTCAACAGGTCCAGCAGATTGCATGAAGTGAGGTATGTACGGAGAACGGAGGGTGGCACAGTCAGCTTGACCTTCCCAGTTGAAGTTTTGAGCTCGATTGTGCCAGACACGTTTAATGTGAAAGAATCAACAGGCCGTTTAAGCGTGCAACCCTCACATTTTTTATACACAACTTGGGTGACCATTTGTGATTTGCCACAATGGCCACAACAATGCTTGCCACTCAGATCCACGCCACTGATTTCCCCTGAGATGGAGATTAGATTTTCGTTTACAGTTTGCAGTGTCACATGTTTTGGTACCAACAGGTTATCAATGGTAGTTATGGTAGTTTCTTTTGTGCATGTGAGGTACAGTTGTGTTTCACATGTTTTTTGTCTGGTTGAGATGTTAGAGAATTCATAGGATGTGTTTATTTCTACATCACGTATTAGTGTACCCCACAGCTGTAGTCGTATTTGTCCAGATGAGTCACAAATCAAGCACTCCTTGACTTCACAGAGTTCTCCTCGTTTGTTGACCATTTTAATGGGACCCTTGGAGATGACGTGTGCGTCTAGTTTGCCGATCTGAAATGCACACATAATAGACAGGGGTGCACATAAGTGGTGCTCCGGTGCTCAGGAGCACCAAAAATCCTACAATGAGCTGTCAATCCAGGGGTGGAAAGCTCCTTTGAGCACCATACAGCTCGAGGGCTCATAATGACTGGCCGACTGGGCAAGTAAAAAGCCTTGAAAATGAAATAATTCTAACTAATTCTGACCTCTAAGTCTAAAATACTACTAGTATTTTTAATGGATGTAGTATGCAGGTAGTAGTACTACTACTACTAGGCTACTATTGCAACGCCCAAACTATCGCCCTGTACTGTAATACTGTACATTGATCAGGCTGTACGGAGTGGAAAAAAGGGGTCCCAGGGCCCCGCAATGCGGGTCGCCGCATTTTGGGAGCACCAAGTAACATCCCCAGGTGCTCCTCTGAGTACTGGACTAAAATAGTTATGTGCAGCCCTGATAATAGATATGGATACTACAGCAATACTGTTGACTGATTGGTTAATGGGTATGTTTTTAAAAATGACTTTACATAGCAAAAAAACAAACAAACAAACAAAAAAACAAAACAAGAAATTATACTGTAGGTGTGTTGCCCATAAGAACTACAGAAATGTTAAATGCCCTAAAACAGAAATTCCAACATTATTTACAGCTTACCTTTGCTTTTGGTTTCAATTTCAAAACCTCAACAATCTCCATTTTCGATGAATTTGGAGGTTGCCTGGGTTGGAATGGTACCGTTGTCTTGACCATGGATGATCTCTCTGACACCTCCACTTCAAATGAGTCATCTGAGAAACAAGTAGAAAAGAGAACATGATAATGAGAATTTACATGAGATAAAATATTATGTAATTGCCTTTAAATGGTAAATAAATGTAACCAGACACTCAAACAGTTTATTTTCGTCACCACCAGGCTAAAGTAAATAGCATATAGCATTTTTATTCAAAGACTCTGGGGGAGACAGGGATCAAACTGTGCGGTTCCCAGTCTTATGGGTCTGAATGAATGAATGAATGAAATTTTTTATTAACAGAGATGAGAGTTACAGTACAAGTCAAGTACACACTGCTACAAAACTGATAACAGCTTGGAGAATTACAGTACAATTCAAGTACAACTGCATCAAATCTGAAAAACTGATTGGACACACTAGTTAAGCATACACTTGTTTACAATAGTGGCCAACTTGTTCATTTCATTGAGGCATTCAAATACCGTACAAACAAAACAACTACTTCAGTAAAAACAGAAGCAGCAAATCATGGAGGCAAAATCATAGTGGAGGTAAAAAAAAAAGGGAAAAGAGAAATGTACAAAGAGGAGAGGCGGGGTGGGTGGGGGATTTTATATACATTTTTGTTTTACAGAGGCCAGTTTCGAATTGCAGCCATCTGTAGGTGCCCTTTGAGAGCGGTTTTGAAGGAGTCAAGGGATTTACATGCCTTTATGTCTGCCCAGTCTTAAGAACCCAGTGTGGTACCCACAAAGTATTTAAAAGCTAGTGTATGTCAGAAGCATACTTCATGGATCTCCATAAGGACGCAGATGGTTTACGAATCCTTTGTACATACATAGAAGAAAAATAATTACAAAATAGCTGTTTACATACAGTACATTTGTTTCTATTATGTTTATCACTTACCCACACATTTTTTCACAATCCTTGAGAGTTTGACTGCGGTGGAGTTATTTTGTGCCTGGGTAAATGATGTGTGTTTTTCTGGGTCGAAGATCACTGTACGGTGAAATTGCTCTGGTCCGGTTTGCAGAACAGCATTGAAGTATTTGACGCGCGTTGACTTCATTGAGATATCAATTGGAGTCACATCGTGTAGGAAGCCAGTCATTGTGTCACCGACGCCATCGCGTGGACACATCTTCTTGGGTGTGTTGTCACTGTTCACAGGTCTGACGTTAGGTCTGAAGTTCTCCTTTTGGCTGAGGAAGTAATCAATGTAGTGTTAAATAGTCACATGCCAGTAAAAGTATCAATGTGGTCAGTCACGTCCTCAGAGTAGACATGAGATCTGAGTGAGACGTACACTCAAGTCATACGGTAGTAGAATGATAAATCCCCAAATTGACAGTGATCTTTTTGTTGTATGCACATTTTTTTAAATCTGCACAACGAAACAAGGGCCATTATAAGGATGGTTAATAGTTTAAATGAAATGTGTCAATAAATGTTTAGCAGTAGACAATAAAATACTGTAGTGTGTTTCAGTGATGTAGATTGCCTGCATCTTGCAAAAGCAATTTATAGGTTTTGGATGCACTGACTAGTACAGGATGCCTTACTGTACTGTGTGCATCATGTACAGTAAGAATAATCCACCATGGAAAAACAATTGTGAAGAAACACATGTTTGAGTAGTTTGGCTGTTACTAGTAACAGCATCGGCAAAATATGCTGTTGTGTTTGCAAAAAAAAAAAAAAGAAAGTCTTGGCAAACAAAGTTTTCAGATGTGGAATTTTCAATTTCCTTCAACTACATGAATATAACCACATTATAATCATATAAAATGGGATTTGAGTTAAAAGGGACAGACAGGGAGTAATAAATTGCGCGGCTCCTTCTCGTTTATTTTCAACAGGACCAGGGTTTTGTGCTTCAAAAAAGGCTGTGCGATATAAAGCAAGCGTGTGACGCCGGGTGTTAACGCACGGCGTCCAGTGTTGTGCCCCTGCAATTTATTTTAGACCTCAATCTTGTGAGCTTTTTTTTTCTCGCTACGCAATTCTCATCTGTCGGCAGTGAGTGTCGGTTTTCCAACTTGCCACATTTAGGGCCTTAGAGTCTGAAGCACCCTAAATGTGGCAAGTTGGAACAACCGACAAAATATATAGGCCTAATTACATCGCTGAAGTGGGACTCATCAAATGCCCCTGAAGTTATATAGTGTATATTATAGCAATTTATCAATTTGTGGCTGGGTGTCTCACTTAGCAAACAATACAGCTGCAGTGCATCAATACAGCTGAGGTTGGATATGGCAGTGGTTCTCAATATCTTCAGACAACTACCTGCTGCAAATATTTAACATGTGGGCCCCAGTTTCAGAACCACTGACTGCAGGGCTTGACACCAACACTTGCCCGCTTGCCCGGGGCAAGTAAAAAAAAATGGTCGGGCAAGTGAAGACTGCTACCTATCGGGCTAGGGATTTTCTACTGGCCCAGGCTGATGTTAGACCCATGCTACGCGCCTGATTTACAATATATTTTTGGGGGGCAAGTGACCATGAGCTGAGGGCAAGTAGAACCTGACTTGCACTTGCCCAATGGGCAAGTGCCTCCGAGACCTTAGTGTCAACGCCTGCACTGAATTATAGCAGTGAGGTCTAGTCCTTTAATGCCTGGGCCGTCCCTATGACCATCATGTCCATGACACGCTCACACAAAAGTCACCTTCTCTGCTGTCCACTTCTGATGGTTGAATTGATGCTGTATGACAGAGTCTACCGAACAGGAGTGTGGGGTTTGATCTCATATGGATGAATCATTTCTTACATGCAAACTTACCTGTATTTCAGACCGGTCGCTCTCTGAGGGGAACCTGGCTGCATGTCACCTGACCTGGGGGAGCAGAAATTTAAAAATCAGCTTTAGTAGTGGTCTATTGTAAATACTTACCGGTAGCTGAAGTCTGCTTAATATTAGTTTAATTTCAAGATAAAAATAAGAGTAAGACCAACCACTTTGACACCACGGCCCACTATTTATTCAGTATTTGGGCCACGGACCACCAATTTAATGACATTTTAGCCCCATAGACCCCAAAACTAAAGATTTATTTTGCTTTTGCCCACAATACCAGGCTGGACCTTACAAACAAAACAGTATAACAAAGATAAAAAAAAAAGACCATTCTTTTACATTCTCTGATCGTGTGGACTTTAGGCCAATTCAGATGATGACTATTTTAACTCTTGAGAGTGTAAACATGAAACCAAATGGACCCGCAAGGGTCCATTTGGTTTCATTTTTACGCTCTCAAAGAGTTACATCTGGTTAACCAACTTTCCATATATAACTGGAACTCTCTCAAGGACCACTGGTGGTCCCCGGGCCGGTCAGAGTCAGCCAAAGGGCTGCATTTGGCCCCCGGGCCGCATAATGCCCAGGTATGCTATAAAGCATACCTGTAATATTGCCATTATTTTATTATTTTTTGTCTGTTTTTTGTTTTCTCTTCTTCGGTTTAGGTTGTCAAGCTCTGGTTCATAGTTTTAGAATGACTTCTCCTTAACATTAAGGGACTTTTAAGCCCCTGTGCACAGGTTACAGGCTGCACCATCGGCTGACTTCGCAATTAGTTGAAATTGAGGTTTCAGAATTTGGACAATATAATAAATAAATCACAGTTTACCCTAAATGTACTTTGTGCTCTACTGTTAACTTGGAGGGAAAAAAAGGAATGACTACTTGAATGTTCATTAACAAAAAGAAAAGTGAAGTTTGCTCTTTATCCATTGTTTTTGTTCAATAAAAAACAAATTGGAGGGAGGGAGGAGAATCAAATAAAAACATATTTAAAATAAATACGTTGCATGCATGCCTCCGCCTTGGTGATGGCAGACTGGGGACAATAATAAAGAATTTAAACTCACAAGATGTTGATGTTATGTATGTTCAAACAGAAACTGGTTAACTTGTCTTGGTCATCCTAAAAACAGCAGAGACACATTTTAAGTTTTGCACAAATACATCATTGTACAGGACTAATCAGAACACAATGCACTACTAAACAACCCTATTGGCTTGAATATAACACGCTGTTTTTCTTTCTTTTTTTCCCAATGGAAATATTCTAAAAAAATAATAATAATAAAAAAATAATAATAATTTTACAGGAATGAAACTGCTACTCACCCCTTTGTGTCTTTTGCTTTGGACAGGACCACCTGGTGAAATGAACAAAATGACAGGTGGGAGAATATTAGCCAGGTAGGAATTGAATGTAAATACAGAAATGTGTGCATTTAGTGAGTGATACAGTATATTAATGTACTTTACCATGGTTTTGGTCCTTGGGATCATCTAAGTCACGTTTCAATGGATCTCCCCACTGTATGGTCTTCAGGTCAGGGAATGTACCCTGGATATTCATGACTTCATCAGTACTTTGTAGTAGATCCAGGAAGCGTTTGCAAGTGCCTTCTCCTTTACCCATTATTCTGTCTATGAGGCTTTTAATGTCTTTCTGATCATTCAGTTCACCAAAATCACGATCAGTTATCAGACTCTCCTGGTGAACACAGTCGAGGATATGTTTGAAGTGTGCACCCAGAATTTTCTGTAGTTTTATTTTATTACGCCTGATTTCATTTGCTGCCATGGCGAACCTGCAGAAGAGAGGAAAAAAATCTCAATGTACCTCAATGTAAAACAACTCCTAGTTTCACCCATACTGTACATACAAGTACAGACCACCATGTATGCCAGCGACTGCCATAAGAGAAGACTTTTGCATCTCTAGCAGCGAAGTAGCAGCATCTCTGAGACTCCAATGTATATTGTAATCAATGTTAATTTAAATCTGAGAGACAAGTCCATTTGGTTCCATTTGAGTCTGTAACTCTCTCTTACAGATCCATAAGGGTGCATTAACTATCAGCTATTAACTATTTAGCTGGGTCCCCCCTGGCACTCCCTCAGTGTTTGTTTGACAAAAATCCAGTACTACTTTCTGTCGGTAAATAAAAGTGCTGGACTTTGTAGGCACTCGTAACAGGTCGGGCTGCTGCCTCCTGCCTGCATTATGTATTAAAAATAAAATTCTAAAACAGGAGGTTCATTGACTAATGATGAGCGCTTCCAAACTCTCAGTACTTGGAAAAAGAATCACCTGCAGAGAATTTATTGACAGAAAGTAGCTCATAACATGTAATGTTGGTGGTTGCAACTTGCAGATAGAAAGAGGATATTTCGACCTTTCATGCAGCTGCAATGTTGGTGAGTTTAACGTTGTTTAAATCAAGCATATAGCAGATGATTTTTTGTTATTATTGGGGAGTCAATGGACGGTATTGCAACTCTAGATTCATCCCATTATAACAAAGAATTGAGTTGCATTGTGAATTATCTCACATATGTCATACCATTGGTTTGTAACTGGGTCACGCTACCACCTTGTAGATCTGCTATTTTGAGAAACATTCCACCATGTCTCTATACTGTGCCATCTTCAAAACACATAAAGAACATCTTGACATTATTTGTTTTCAGAACGTCCCAACTGTTTCTGTAACCTGTTTATCATTACTAATACACAGTTATTTTTTGATTTTTATGTCGCCAATGCTGATATCTGTTCCAGGAGACACTTAGCCTAGGTCACTCTGATCTCTGAACCAGTTTCATCCGGTATAATCTTTTATTGTTTTACCTATGCATGTGTTACTATGACGACAATTCATTGTGATTACAATTGTAATATTGTAAATATTCTCAATATTGTAAATATTCTCAACATTCTTTGGGATGTTGGGAGAGCCTTCGTTCATCATGGCTTCCGTATTATGCTCTCCATGCTCTCCACCAGAATACGACTGGATTATTCAACAAAGAAACATGACTCCGTTGACTGGTAAGTGGTAATAAAATACTTTGTTTGCATGTCTTTGGTCTAAGGGCCCATTTGGTTACAGTAGTTCAGGACTGTTTGTCACTCATTTCATGTTTTTCCTCTGAGTACATTTACTCGGAGATCCTGGGTTACCATTTTACCTCTGATCAATTTAGCTCTGAATTACAATTGATTATCCTAACTACCGGTATTCTCAATGCTCATAAAGCTTACAGTAAGTACATTTTGGCTCAGTACTATTTGTGTTACTTAGTTGGGACTATTACAATTGGATTCAACTCAAGTACTCTCTGTTTTCCGACTGTCTGATAGTCGGATGATCCTCCCTTTCTAAATTTTGCTCAGCTATCAAAGGATATACAGTCCTTTTCCTATTGTCACCCATATATGGATCACAGGCGGATCTAGCATGGCATGGGGGGGCAATGCCCCCCTAAATACCCAGTCTGCCCCCCCCCCCCCAAACACAATGCCATGCAAACCCAAGATATTTCAAATTAAAGTGCTTATATTTAAAATGATTTGAAACACTACTACTGCTACTAACTAACTACAGCTGTGTCACCACTAAACCAACAGCATTTCATCATTGAAAACAGAAAACTCTCTGAGTCAGACCTTTAGCTTTATGCTTATGCATAATGCATGCTGCGTGTCTGTTGACTAATAAAAGTCCTGTAACCGAAAATGGCATGGGTGCGACTTCATCGCCCGTGGCGCGAAGCGACACGGGCGATGAAGCCGCACCCATGCCATTTTCTCTTGCCCCTCCAACATGTTATCTTGCCCCCCCAAATGGGACATGTTATATGGGACATGATATGGATATTATTATTTAAAAATATTTATCCATCAGTGGCAACTGGCAGTGTCAGGTTATTATGAACATTGAACCCTGGCAGCCTATAGCTTACCTACTGCGGTCGGCTGGTGCGTAGTAGACTGGACACAGCGCTGCTTTACTTTCAAATGTTCAGCATTTGCACCTCTTTGCAGAGCAGCTATAGCAGCCCTCGACTTAGTTGGGACCTAATTCGGTTGATATAATTGGCTTTACCGGCGATCGCGTCGTTATATTCTCGTTCTGTGTACCAAATCAATGCCCTCTTATCTGTCCGTGTGTGTTGTGCAGGAGGCATTTCCGTGTTGTGTTTCATTTCTCCCGCGCCGGCTTACGTCGCCCCAGAGCCATGGATCGTTTAAAGCGGAGCCATCTAGTGTCAGGATTTCGACATCGAGGGGTAAAAAATGCGCGCTCGAGCTGCTGTTCCTGCTGCCTGAATAGGGACAAACTGGAGTTGGAAATACCTTGTTTTCAATGACGCCGACGCAAATAAGAGCTATTTTAGAGTAGACACGTTTGGAAAATGACAACTTTTTAAAAGGCAACGTTTTAAAGTATTTTACATTAACAACTAAACTCTATGCAAATGATGTAGCCTACTCCTACTAGTGCTACAAAACAATTTAAAAGGGATTTGAGATCATATTCAAGCTTGGATGTTGCCTGCGTCCAATGCATTTCTGCCTACTTCATTGTCTTCATTCTCAATAGTCTATTGTAAAGAGCCGCGCATTGGACTGACCCCATGAAGTGAACGGAGTTTGCGTAACTGTTGTCTATGCTTTATGGCTCTGGTTTAAAGTATGCTAATGCTTGTCCAGAGCGCCATCTACCGGAATTAATTTGTATTAACAGAAATCAGTTACCGTACAAGTCAATTAGACACTGCTACAAAACTGATAACAGCTTGGAGAATTGAAGTACAATTCAAGTACGTCAATTCAATTCAACTACAGCAAATCTGAAAAACTGACACAATAGTTAAGTTTACAATATTGGCCAACTATTTCATTAAGACATTCAAATATGTAAAAATATTTACTTCAGTAAAATCAGAAACAGCAAATCATAGAGGTAAAAAGGGAAAAGAGAAATGTACAAAAAGAGAGAGGGGGAAGTCAAGGTATTTGCATGTCTTAATATGACTGTTGGTAGGGCGTTCCACATTTTGGTGGCATATCATGTAGTTTGAACAAACTGTAGTTTAAATTGAAGTATTCCCTTTGTAAGAGAAAGATTTGTCAGCTCCATGAAAGTGATTACAGATATCAAACAGATTTATTTTATACACAAGCACAGTTCTTCAATTCTGTCAGACCTTTATCCAGCAAGTAAAATTTGATCAGACTGAAGTACATAATGATTCAAACCGACTGAAATTAAAGGGCACATTTCAAACACAAAAACTGATAGTAAAACCAGAAAAAGCACTAAGACTTGTTTACATCAGGCAGAGTCCTCTCAATTCCTCTGAACATTTAAATTATATACATATACAGAAAATAAATTATATACATTTTTTAAGAAAGAGAAGATAAAATGTGTACAAATATAGTACAGATTTTTTTTATTCAAAATTAAAACAGTTTTGCAGAGAACCTTTCACTAGACCCAAGACCAATTGTCCATGTCCATTTACAAGAAGTAGATGGACTAAGTTAGAAACTACATGAAATTACCAAACATACAGTATATACAGTAGATTATTTTAGTATTATTATTTTATCTTTTGAGAAGAAGGCACTTGGTGACACATCACCCTCTATCTGTAGATTCTGTACATGTGCATATTAGAGAAGTTCTCTAGGCTTCTTAAATCAACATGGGAATGTTAAACATGTGCAACTTCAATCATTTTGGTCAGACCCTCAAGGAAAAAAAAATCAGTCAATCCTCTGTCAATCCTCTGTGATGATAAAAGTAGCACAAAGGCAATAAGCTGTAATGCTTATTGTTGTTGTTTTACTTTCATCATTTTGACCGTTAAGTACAAATACATTGTAATTCGCATTTAACACAGCAAAATACAAAATCTGCCTGTAAATTCACTGTGAAATTTGCTTCCAAAATTCATGGTGGAATTGTTTCATAGATTCTAGTGCAGTGGTCAGCAAGCTCTTTGACATGAAGTGCCATGATTTTATAGTACAAAGTATTTTTTTTAGTGAGTGTGCCATTACCTGCCATATCAATTAACTAAAATTATGACACCACACCCAAATTTAATATTTTGAACATATTGATTGTCTATTTTCTTGTTTTTGGTTAAAAATATACATCTTGATGTAATGATCATTACTCAATAATCAAACTCGCCAGTCAGAGTTGGGAGTTTGAATGAATGTAGAACTGTCAGAAGGATGAACTTATGGATGTGAGGCGCCATGAAATTGATTTTTAAGCCTGTTTACCTAACACCAAAGCTTAAGGTTGCCCCTTTTCTAGCGAGTCTACCACACATTTTGCACTGTGGCAAACTTTAAAGTGCTTATACTTAAGGAAGTGTGACACTAGCTCGCGAGTGTCCTTCAACAAGTGCAACAGATTGCATGATGTGAGGTATGCAGTGAGAGGGGATGGTGACACATCCAGGTAGACCTTCTCAGTTTTAGTGGTCATCACAATTGTACCAAACACGTTTGATGTGAAAGAGTCAATAGGTTGATTTAACATGCAATGCTGACATTGGTGATACTCGGATTGGGTGACAATTTGTGACTTGCCACAATGTCCACAACGTGGCTTGTCAAGCAGATCTATGGCAGAGATCTCTCCTAAAATGGTGATTGGATATTCGTCTACAGATTGTACCATCATATGTTCTGGAACTGCCAGGTTATCAATGGTGGTTATGGTAGTTTCTTTTGTGCATGTGAGGTACAATTGTGTTTCATCTGGTTTGTGTCTGGTTGCGATGTTAGAGAATTCATAGGATGTGTTTATTTTTACATCATTTATTAGGTCGCCCCACAGCTGTAGTTGTATTTGTCCAGATGAGTCACAAATCAAGCACTCCTTGACTTCACAGCGTTCTCCTCGGTTGTTGACGATTTTAATGGGATCCATGGAGACGACGTGTGCGTCTAGTTTGCCGAACTGAAAAGAATACACAGTAGGTAACCTATACTACTACCCATAACTACTGCACTTCCTATTATGTTGCTTGTAATAAGAACTACAGAAATGTTAAGTGTCCTAAGACAAAAAAAATCAACATCATTCACAGCTTACCTTTGTTTTTGGTTTCAATTTCAACACGTCAACAATTTCCAGTTTCTCTGAATATGGAGGTTGCTGGGGTTCGAATGGTACTATTGTCTTGACCATGGTTGATCGGTCATACACCATCACATCATCGTCATCTGAGAAACCTGTAGAAAAAATAGTGTAATTATGTAATGGTGTATTATGTAATAACCTTTAAACGATGAATAAATGTAACCTGACACTTTTTTTTATTCCTGTGGCAGCGATTCGGGGTTGGACCTAAGGTTGGACATAAATAAAGTAAATATTAAATGGTGCATTTATATAGCACTTTTAAGTGCTCTACAGAAATTGTGCAATACATTCATCCATTCACGCACACATTCATACACTAATGCCTGCAGGAAACCATGTAAGGCACATATGGACCAATTAGGCATTTGGTGTCTTGCTCAAGGGCACTATGATCCTGGGGGAGCCAAGGATCGAACAGGGAACCATGCGGTTCGCATCCAGATGTTCGTCCATTATGGGTCCATTTGGTCAGAGTACTCATACCTGTTACCAGTACCCAGTATGGTACTCACTACCATACCATTTAGAAGCTCCAAGATCTCCATAGGGACACAGACATGTCTGAAGCCTTCGTACATAATTACACAAAAATAATTACAAAATAACTGTTTACATACTGTTGAGGAATGTTTCTATTATGTTAATCACTTACCCACACATATCAGTTTGACTGCAGTGGAGGTGTTTTGTGCCTGGGTAAATGGGGTCAGTTTTTCTGGGTCGAATATCACTGTACGGCGAAATTGATCTGGTCCGGTTTGCAGGAGAGCAGTGAAGTACTTGACCCGCGTCATCTTCATTGACATTTTGATTGGAGTCACACAGTGTATAAACCCTGTCACCATGTCGTCACCGTCATCATGTGGAGGCATGTTGTTGGCTGTGTTGTCACTGTGCACAGGCCCGAAGTTCTCCCTTTGGCTGAGGAAGTAATCAATGTAGTGTTAAATAGTCATGTGTAATTCAGGCTGGTATTGTGGACAAAAGCAAAATAAATCTTTAGTTTTGGGGTCCGTGGGGCTAAAATGTCATCAAATGGTGGTCCGTGGCTCAAATGCTGAATAAATAGTGGGACCTCGTATCGAAAAGGTTGAAAACCACTGATATAAAGCACACCAATTAACACTGATTTATAAAAAAATATTTGACACCCTGGCATGCACATCATTATGAATGTTGAATGATGAGTCAATTTCAAACTGGCAAAAGGCGAGGCCTTTAGAAAGTTAAGATGGAAAAGGAGGTCCCAAACACGATTGAGGCAATTAATAAAGAATTTAAACTCACATGATGTTGATGTTATTCACACAGCAACTTATAGGATCGTTGCTTTGGTCGTTGCCTTGGACACCCTAAAACAGATGAGAAATGTTTTAGGTTTCGCACGAAATACATCATGGTAAGGGACTACTCAGAGAGAGAGAACAGAGTGCAGGTAGAGTGTAGGTACAAGTACAGATTTATACTAATTTGTTTGCAAAACGACAGACAGGATTTATAATTCCTCACCCCTTTGTGTCTTTTGCTTTGGACAGGGCCATCTGCTGAAATGAACAAAATGCCATATGTTAGAGTATACAAGCCAATTGTGAATTGTGAATTGTGATGGGAATATATTGTCCAGGAAATACAGAAAATACAATTGAAGGCAAGTGCAGAAATGCACTGTGCATGTACCTTCCGTAATCATAGTTCTAAGATCCAAGAGATAGTCTACACTATATACTGTAGTGATATGTTAATGTACTTTACCATTAACGTCCTTGGGATCATCTAAGCCACGTTTCAATGGATCTTCCCACCGTATGGTCTTCAGGTCAGGGAAAATACCCTGGATGTGTCGATCAGTACGGAGTAGATTCAGGAAGCACTTGCAAGTGTCTTTGCCTTTACAAATAATTCCATCTATGAGGCTGTTGATGTCTTTCTTCTCCTTGAAATCCAAATACTCTTGAAATGTCGTCAGACGGTTCTCAAGAACTTTGTTGAGGATGCAGTTGATGTTTGCACTGAGAATTTCCTCTAGTTGTGTTTTATTATTGATTATTTCATCCTTAGCTGAGATGGCCATGTTGGACCTGCAGTGCAGAAGGAAAAATAAATAAATAAACTAATAATCTCAATGTAAAAGCATGTTTTACAATGCTGAGGAAGACCTAGTGTCGAAACGTGTTTGTTGCTGCACATGACGAGGTAAATAAAAGAAACACAGAAAGGAGGCTGGCATTTCTCTCTTTTTCTCAAAAGCATGTTTTAATCCTACAGTTGGGTATGATGAATGAAAGTTACTCTACATTTGCCTACCCTAAAGTTCAACCATAATATAATCATAGCCCAATATTGGGCTTGGGCTCAATGCTTGGTGTAGGAACTGGACCATTTTCAGACCACGGTCGTGTTGTGAATATCGATATACTGTATCGACCCAATTCTGACTATGGTTATCATATCGAACCTATCAATATTCATATAATTCATATATTTCAAAAAAGTTGCATGACAACACTAGACCATGGCCAACAGAGTTTGGAAGCACTCATTTTCGGCAAAACAATGTCCTGCAGCTTCCTACATTATGTGAAAATTCATAACAGTTGATAAAACACTTAACTGCAACGCCTGGAAAAAATAAGCACCCGCAATGAGTTACTTGTGACAACAAGTAACTTCCTGCACAGTAGGCTGTCAGTGTGCTTTTGGTTCAGTTGCAAAATGCAGTGTTGAAATGCGTAATGCAATCAGACAGAACATTTCCCCCTCTTTATGGACAGTGATTACCTCTGGTCCAGAGCTCCACTGCTTCTGAGACCAGTGTTGGGAATATTACTTTACCTTGTTAATATATTACTTATTAATTATTACCTACATTTTAAAGCAATATATTATATTATATTACAATATTACTGTCTGAGCAAGTGTAATATATTAATATTACTATTACATATTACTTTGAAAAAAAAAAAACTTTTACAAAATATATAATTAAATATTTAGTGTAACTATTAATCAAATATTGTGTAGGCCAGTGGCATACCTACAATAAAGCAAGCGCACTTGGCTATCTGGACAAATCCATATGAAATCAACTTGAAAAAATGTCACTCCTGAATGAATAATTTGATGACAAATGATAGAAAATAAGTAATTATTTAACATTTCAACGAGACAGATTGACAGAAAGTAATATTGAAAGTAATGCAGTAATGCAGAAAGAAAAGTATAATATATTAGATTGTTTTTGTTAAGTAATATATTTATATTACAAGTTACTGCATTTTGGTAATATATTATGTAATATATTAAGTTACGTAGTGCACAGCACATGTCCCAACACTGTCTGAGACTGACTTGCATTGGGGCTCTGCAGATCTCCGTGCAATCAGCCATTACTCCACCCGGCCATTCTCTCGTTTTACCGACTCGCCAAAATAAACGTCTTGTGTCATTAAAAAGCCGGTGTTCCATGGTAGCTGGTGAGGCAGGTTAGCTGGTGTTGTTGACGTATATTTAATGAATATTCATTCAAGGTACTGCCTACTTCTTTGCCACGCCCCGAATTAAAAGCAGCATATGCATGTTCTGTGCCTGTGTGGGTCTGCAACTGACAATAAAGATCTTACATGAAAACACTACATTGCCGTCATTATTTTCCTTCTTATTCATACCCTCACAAAGAAGAAATGCGTGGCATTCAGCAAATGTAAAATGACAGAACACTTTAAAATAGCCTACATTGAAAAGGATTTGAACTGGGTCAACATCAGACTGACTGACATTGTAGGTCTGCTCTCTACCACTACACTACGACAACTGCTGAAGTCACTTGAAACTTTCAAGTACATTATTGACTTGTAGTTTGTAACAGCTTCCTTTGAAATTATACACCCATGTTAACTGGTGTTATCACCAGATAACATAAACTGCAAACAAAGCTCCACAATTTCCTGATTCATGCTTGCTCAAAATAGAACCACACTGCACTATGGAACCACACTGCACTATGGAACAAGCTTCTTAATTACACACTTTCATTCATCAGATTATCCAACTTTGACTTATGAACATGGAGCCCTGGAAACGTGGCTAATTCCAAAATGCTTAATCTGGAAATCGATCTATCAATCTATCTGGCTTACATAGGCCTAATACCACATACAAAAGTCCATAGGTATGTATGGCAACTTGTTCTCATGTACAAGAGTCAAATGTTGACCCCACACAAAGTCAAGATTTGACTTTCCAATGTCAAATTGTGACTTTGGAGAGGGAGCTGTTTTTCCATGTAGTGAACAGGATCAACCTATTTTATACAAATTTTAGGCTTAAGGTTAAGTTCAGACTAGACCAACTTTACTAGAGTGACTGTGGCTCAGGAGGTTGAGCAGGTGGTCCAGTGATCCATGAGTTGGCGGTTCAAATTCCAGCTGCTACTTAACCTTTTTTATTCCACATTTTGGCAACACAAAGGAAAAACAGCTCCCTCTCCAAAGTCACAATTTGACATTGGAAAGTCAAATCTTGACTTTGTGTGGGGTCAACATTTGACTCTTGTACATGAGAACAAGTTGCCATACATACCTATGGACTTTTGTATGTGGTATTAGGCCTATGTAAGCCAGATAGATTGATAGATCGATTTCCAGATTAAGCATTTTGGAATTAGCCACGTTTCCAGGGCTCCATGTTCATAAGTCAAAGTTGGATAATCTGATGAATGAAAGTGTGTAATTAAGAAGCTTGTGCCATAGTGCAGTGTGGTTCCATAGTGCAGTGTGGTTCTATTTTGAGCAAGCATGAATCAGGAAATTGTGGAGCTTTGGGTTTGCAGTTTATGTTATCTGGTGATAACACCCTCAAGAGTTAAAGGGGTACTCCACCTTCAAAAAAACTTTTGGTCATTTTATGGTCTACTCAGCCTCATGTGAACACACCAGACAGTTTATAAGTTACTCCTTTCAGTATTTAGATATTTGATGTTAGTCAAATGGGTTTGGGTCTGCCAGACCCAAACCCATTATAACTTAAAACTCCATTTTAACCATGACAGATTATTCAAAAACAACCCATCTTTTTTCTGGTGACTGATATTGTCCTCCTAATACGTGAGAGGGCCGTGGAATTGCATCTACAGTTTTCATTTATTTTGAAAATATTGTTTTGTAAAATGTAGCCCCCTCCATATTTGGGAATGCCCAACCAAATGAATAAAAAAATATTTTAAAAATAAATAAAAACTGTAGATGAAATTCCACAGCCCTCTCACGTATTAGGAGGACAATATCAGTCACCAGAAAAAAGATGGGCTGTTTTCGAATAATCTGTCATGGTTAAAATGGAGTTTTAAGTTATAATGGGTTTGGGTCTGGCAGACTAATGAACATCAAATATCTAAATACTGAAAGGAGTAACTTATAAACTGTCTGGTGTGTTCACATGAGGCTGAGTAGACCATAAAATGACCAAAAGTTTTTTTGAAGGTGGAGTACCCCTTTAAAATGGTTGTATAATTTCACTCATGTTAACTTGTGTGAAAGGAAGCTGTTACAAACTACAAAGTCAATAATGTACTTGAAAGTTTCAAGTGACTTCAGCAGTCGTCGTAGTGTAGTGGTAGAGAGCAGACCTACAAAGTTAGTCAGTCTGATGTTGACCCAGTTCAAATCCTTTTCAGTGGAGGCTATTTTAAAGTGTTCTGTCATTTTACATTTGCTGAATGCCACGCATTTCTTCTTTGTGAGGGTATGAATAAGAAGGAAAATAATGACGGCAATGTAGTGTTTTCATGTAAGATCTTTATTGTCAGTTGCAGACCCACACAGGCACAGAACATGCATATGCTGCTTTTAATTCGGGGCGTGGCAAAGAAGTAGGCAGTACCTTGAATGAATATTCATTGGATATACGTCAACAACACCAGCTAACCTGCCTCACCAGCTACCATGGAACACCGGATCTGATTGGAGCTATATAATATGCCTCCGTAGGCGGCTACCAGAGGCGGAATCAACGTGAGACTGATGACATATTGAAGCTGTGCCACTGCTCTAATGTAAACAACAACCTAACAACAACTACAATTCCAAATTATTTTGGATACATCATATTTTTGTTCTGCTGTTGTCCCACATAGTTTCTGTTTGAGAGTTCCCAGATCAAGGTAGTAGGAGGGAACTAGGCTACTACTACCGCAATCTGGCAGAGTCAGGTTAATCGATTGTAAGATCGCCAGCAATAGCCACCACGATAGAGTAATAAAATGATACTCCACCCCAATATATCCCATTTATGACTCAGGTAGCAATTGTCTGGGTTGACATGAATTCTTCTTAGATTCTAATTCTAAAGAAGATTCGCTCTGCAGTAGAACTAACTAACGCAGTGGGCTGGACCGTGACAAAAATTCGGCCCGGTCATTGTATGCGTGAATTTGGCCCAGACCGGCCCAAAACAAAGTAATACATATTATTACATCCATAGCTTACCTACTGTGGTCGGCTGGTGCGGGGTAGACTGGACAGTGCTGCTTTACTTTCAAATGTTGTTCAGCATGTGCACCTATTTGCAGAGCAGTTATAGCAGCCCTCGACTTAGTTGGGACCTAATTCGGTTGATATAATTGGCTTTACCGGCGATCGCGTCGTTATATTCTCGTTCTGTGTACCAAATCAATGCCCTCTTATCTGTCCGTGTGTGTTGTGCAGGAGGCATTTCCGTGTTTGTGTTTCATTTCTCCCGCGCCGGCTGACGTCGCCCCAGAGCCATGCAGAGCCTTAGAAATAGACAGAGTTACGACAACTCCGTTCACTTCATGGGGCCAGTACAATGGCGGCTCCTTTCCATAGACTTCTATTGGATAGTGACAACGAATAGTGACAGGCGGAAGTTTCTAAATGCATTGGAGTCTATGGGCTCGCGCTAGTACTTGCACCACGTGACCGGGCTATTTTTGCGTCCCCTCAATGTCGCAACTCTGTCTATTTCTAAGGCTCTGGAGCCATGTATCGTTTAAAGCGGAGCCATCTAGTGTCAGAATTTCGACATCGAGGGGTAAAAAATGCGCGCTCGAGCTGCTGTTCGTTTTGCCTGAATAGGGACAAACTAGAGTTGGAAATACCTTGTTTTCAATGACAACGACGCAAATAAGAGTAGACACGTTTGGAAAATGTCAACTTTTTAAAAGGCAACGTTTTAAAGTGTTTTACATTAACAATTAAACTCTGCAATGTATATGATGTAGCCTACTCCTACTAGTGCTGCAAAACAATTTGAAATAAAGGGATTTGAGCTATTCAAGCTTGGATGTTGCCTGCGTCCAATGCATTTCTGCCTACTTCATTGTCTTCATTCTCAATAGTCTATTGCAAAGAGCCGCCATTGGACTGACCCCATGAAGTGAACGGAGTTTGCGTAACTGTTGTCTATGCTTTATGGCTTTGGTTTAAAGTATGCTAATGCTTGTCCAGAGCGCCATCTACTGGAATTAATTTGTATTAACAGAAATCAGTTACAGTACAAGTCAATTACACACTGCTACAAAACTGATAACAGCTTGGAGAATTGAAGTACAATTCAATTCAACTACAGCAAATCTGAAAAACTGACACAATAGTTAAGTTTACAATATTGGCCAACTATTTCATTAAGACATTCAAATATGTAAAAATATTTACTTCAGTAAAGTCAGAAACAGCAAATCATAGAGGTAAAAAGGGAAAAGAGAAATGTACAAAAAGGAGAGGGGGAAGTCAAGGGCATGTCTTAATGACTGTTGGTAGGGCGTTCCACATTTTGTCTTGATCCATGATCCCTGGTATGCGATAAATAGGCCCGACACCATAGTAAGAGAAACATCCCCATAGTAAAGCATGGTGGTGCAAGCATCCTGATACTCTTACTATGGTGTCGGGCCTATTGATCGCATACCAGGGATCATGGATCAGTTTGGATACATGAAAATACTTGAAGAGGTCATGTTGCCTTATGCTGAAGAGGAAATTCCCTTGAAATGGGTGTTTCAGCAAGACAAACGACCCCAAACACACCAGTAAGCGAGCAGCTTCTTGGTTCCAGACCAACAAAATTAAAGTCATGGAGTGGCCAGCCCAATCCCCGGACCTTAATCCGATAGAAAACTTGTGGGGTGACATTAAAAAAGCTGTTTCTGAGGCAAAACCAAGAAATGCAGAGGAATTATGGAACATTGTCAAATCATCCTGGGCTGGAATACCTGTTAACAGATGCCAGAAGTTGGTCGACTCCATGCAACACAGATGTGAAGCAGTTCTCAAACACAGTGGCTATACAACTAAATATTAGTTTAGTGATTCACAGGAATGCTGAATCCTGGATATTTTTCAGTTAATACAGTAAATATTTGAGTTTGTAAAGTAAAGTGCAGACACGGCTATTTTTTTTTGAACAGCCCAATGTTAATTTTTCTTCATTTTCTGTAAAGTATAATTAAATAATTTCTGCTTTTTTCTTCATGTTTTGATTTAAAATATGATGTGCAGTGTTCCCAATGCATGGAATTAAAACCACTATAAGGATTTTGGGCTTTATTCAGTTTTTTAAACAATGTTAATGTTCTAGTTGACTGGACTTGCCTTTGTCCATATACTTTAGAATTGTTTTAAAATGTTCTAGGAAAATAAAAGCAAGAGTAATTGGTGGGAAAATATGTAATGCATTGAATCGAATCACCCTAAATATCGAGATCGTATCATATCATGAGGTAAGTGAATCGTCCCGCCCCTAGTTACTGCAGGTATGTACGCAAATGGAAAATAGGCCTGTTATAACTATAGGCTAATAGGATTCTGCCTTGTCCATGTTCATAACATGATACAAAAACTCAAAGTATCCTGGAGCTGTAAACCAGCTGTTGCAAAGCATCCATCATGGGCCAGTTAGTTCCATATAGTTGTACAGTACCATAAATTATTCATACTCCAGTTTTAGGTGTTAAGGTTAGAATTTTAAAAAGTTAGGAAAGGATGTGTTCAGGTGAGCAGCTCACCTCTGTGACGTCAATTTCTCAATGTCATGTTGTAGTTTTTCCTTGTGGTCACCGTTCATCTTATCACCTGAATCTGTAGGACTATGAATAGGCCTTAATTCAGCTAACTCTAACTCTGTATGCGTTTCAAGTTTAAATGCAACTGTCCGTGTGTGGTGCCCTGAACACTTCAAGGTCAGGATGGACCTCTTGGAAGAAACATTGATGCACTACCAGTGTGCTATCAAGGAAAGACCATAGAGGACCACCAGAAAGGGGCCTACTAGGGAGGGTCCAATTGTTTTTTAGAACGATGTCGATCACAGAAAAAAAAACAAACAAAAAAAAGATTTAAACCATTGGTGCAAATAAATTGGTTCTACAGTGTAAATTATTGATCATGGATCGGAGTGAATATTGGCCGATATGCCAGCACAGGGTGCGGAGCCACTTAGGCTATTTTAACTACTTCTAATTTATTTTTATTTTCAACTACTTCTAATCTATGGTAATTTATTGTATTGGCATTATTCATGAAACCTCTGCAAACATTGTTTTTGGGAATGTGCTTTGAAAATGTCTTGAAATAAGAACCAAAGTCTAAGCGTCAAAGAATTGAAAAGTAAAGGAGTCAAAAAAATGTACCTGTGACCCTCAAATGGGTGCTGAACCAGTGTCATAGGAGATATGTCTGAAGTGGGTATTAATCATTAAGCACTTTAAAGGCCAAAAAGTACAGCAGGGCAGCTGTACAATATATGTAATGTACAACGTAAATGCATACCAAATTTCATTCAGATCTTCAATTATTACTGGAAATGTTAGGTTAGTGAGCTGTGCTCATCAAGCACCTGTCAGGAGCACATACCGCTGTTTAAATCAAAGTATTCTTGAAGAAGAGAAACATTACTGTCAGCTCCATGAAATGCAATTAAATATCATTACAGTTATTCATTTCAAATGGATTTATTTTATATACAGGTACAGTTCTGTAATTCTTCCAGACCTTTATCCAGCAAGTAAAGATTTGATCAGATTGAAGTACATCATGATTCAAACCGACTGAAATTAAAGGGATTATTTCAAGTACAAAAGATGCCAATAAAAACAGTTTACATCAGGGTCCTCCATTCTCAATTCATCGGAACATTTAAATATGTAGAAATAGTTATATACAGTACATATACAAAAATAAATTATATACAATTTTTTAAGAAAGTTTTTTAGGAAAAAATAATTACAAAAATAATGTACTCCTTTTTTAAAATTCAAAATTAAAACAGTTTGCAGAGAACCTTTCACTATATCAAAGATTGTCATTGTTACCTTTACACCTGAAGAAGGCCGGCACGGCCGAAACTGTTGTGTGCCCATCTACTGCAAAGTACAAAGAAATGTAAGCAGAAAACAATAAACTACAACTCTCCTGCAACCTGTCGTGCGACCCACCTCCCTTTTTTGATGTGATACACTTGTTTGGATAACGCACCAGCCAACGTTGTGACGCGGTGGTAATAGAAGAACCTTTCACTATATCAAAGACCAATTGACCATGTCTAATTTACAGGAAGTAGATGGACTACGTTAGAAACTACGTTAGAAGTCATGATCAAACTGTATATACATTATATATTATTTTATCTTTTGGGAAGAAGGCACTTAGTGACACATCATCCTCTGTCTATCTGTACATTCTGTGCATCTGCACATTAGAGAAGTTCTCTAGTGTCTTCTTAAATTAACACATGCATTTGCATTGGCAATATCTATGCTAAACATGTGCAACATCTTCAAATTTGGCCCGACCCTCAAATAACAGTGAATCAATCCTTTGTAAATAAGCTGTAAAGCTTATTGTTGTTGTGTTTTACTTGTCATTATCATTTGTGTACAGTGTACGAATACGCTGTAAAGACCGTTTAACACAGCAAAATACAAAATCTGCCTGTAAAATCATGGAGGAATCTTATTTTATGCATTCGAGTGCAGTGGTCAGCAAGCTCTTTGACATGAAGAGCCATGATTTTATAGTAAAAGTATTTTAGTCAGTCTGCCATTTCAATGATACCACACCCAAATGTAATATTTCCAACATATTGATTGTCCGTTTCGTTCTTTTTGGTTAGAAATATATCTCATGACGTGGCGATCATTACTCAATAATCCACCTACGCCCTTTTCTTTACCTTTTCTAGAGAGTCTACCTCATGTCCTGCACTGTGGCAGACTTTAAAGTATTTATGTGCAAGAAAGTGCAGCTCTAGCTTGTCAGTGTTGTTCAACAGGCCCAACAGACTGCATGAAGTGAGGTATGCACGGAGAACAGAGGGTGGCACAGTCAGGTGGACCTTCCCAGTGGAAGTGGTTATGTCAATTGTACCAGACACGTCTAATATGAAAGACTCAACAGGTTGTGTATGCCTGCAACCCACACATTTTATGTACGCATTTTGGGAGACCATTTGTGATTTGCCACAACAGACACGGACACAGCGGTGCTTGCTTGTCAGATCTATAGCACTGATTACTCCTGAGATGGAGATTAGATTTCGGTCTACAGGTTCCACCGTCAAATGGTTAAACAGTTTATCAATGGTAGTTATGCTAGTTTCTTTTCTGGATGTGAGGTACAGTTGTGTTTCACCTGGTTTTTGTCTGGTTGAGATGTTAGAGAATTCATAGGATGTGTTTATTTTTACATCCTTTATTAGGTCGCCCCACAGCTGTAGTCGTATTTGTCCAGATGAGTCACGAATCAAGCACTCCTTGACTTCACAGCGTTCTCCTCGTTTGTTGACCATTTTAATGGGACCCTTGGAGATGACGTGTGCGTCTAGTTTGCCGATCTGAAATGCACACATAGTAGATATGGATACTACATCAATACTGTTGACTGATTGGTTAATGGGTATAAAATGTCTAGCAGCACAAAAAAAAAAAACATTATAGGTGTGTTGTGCATTATAAGAACTACAGAAATGTTAAATGTCCTAAAACATGAATTCCAACATCATTAACAGCTTACCTTTGTTTTTTGTTTCAATTTCAACACGTCAACAATTTTCATTTTGGATGAATCTGGAGGTTGCTGGGGTTGGAATGGTACCGTTGTCTCGACCATGACTGATGTCCATGACACCTCCACTTCAAAGTCATCTGGCCTGTCGAAACCTGTAGAAAAGAGAACATAATTTACATAACATATAATATCATGTAATATCCTTTAAATGATAAATAAATGAAACATAACACTCAAACATTTCCTTTTCATTTCAAACAGATTTTTTTTTATTCCTGTGGCAGCGATTCGGGGTCGAACCTAAATAAATATTAAATGGTGCATTTATATAGCACTTTTATGTAAAGTGCTCTACATAAATTGTGCATCACATTCACCCATTTACACACGCAGTCATACACAGATGCCTGCGGAAAACCATGCAAGACACATTAGGAGCAATTAGGGGTTCAGTGTCTTGCTCAAGGACACTATAACACTAGCCACGTTTCCATAAGCCCTATAAACGGCTCTTGCGAAGAGAATGTTGAATGGAAACACTTCCAAGTGTTTATTCTGCGAATAAGTTTCCATTTTGCGCAAAAATACTTTTTCGATGAAATGTGGCGGATTTTGGAGCATATCGAAAGAGTCTAATGCGCAAATGAGGTATGGAAACAGCTTGCGAAAATACTTTCTGTTTGGAAAGCACGGGACATGCATTATAGCGCATTTGAAGAGTTCTGGTCTGCCGATGAGAGCATTGTTAATGTAAGTTATATTTCTACAAAACCGCTCAAATCGGACGGGGGCCGTACACGCACACAGACATCCAAGGGGACTCTCCGCACGTCCCGGGCCAAAATGTACAGACTCCCATCGCATTTGTTCATGAAAGTCGCAGCAGCGCAGGGCAGCTACAGGTCCTATATTTACAGTATCTGTATCATCATGCAAGATAGCTAAGATATGCAAGTGATATCAGACATAAACAGCTGTTTTACATGACCGGGCTCTGCCCTTAGATATTATTTTGTTAATAAGGTTCTTTTTTTTCTCGCACGTGACGCGGTGCAACATGATGTAGTCTACAATATCACAAAGTAGACATACACCAAATCAGTAGGCTACCGAGTTTCACAAGCGCTCCGGTAACAGTGAGTTGTGTAGATTATGTATTAGGATTGTAGGCTATATTAACATTTAGGCCTGACCTAAGGTTTCTGAAAAACTTCAAATATTTATAGTTCAGCATAAAAAAGTTAATTTATTTAATACTGTACATACTGTACAGAATCCCAAAATGGATTCTCGTCCTGAAAGGGTAAACTATTGTTTTTGCTACAGCAGAGCCAGAACAGCCTCTGCACAGCACAATGGACCTATATTTCATTAGGAATAAAGCAGGCAGTCTGTGTGTAAAGCCTAAAATAACTTAATACTAAATCTAAACTAAATAACTAAATATATGTAAAATAACCATACGTCTCACGTTACTGGCAGAACTGTGCCACCTATTGCTTGTTTCATGAACATATTTAATTTCCCCCTACCTAGACTCTCATGAGTCGCATTTGATCAGTTAATGGGAACAGCGGACAATTTGCTTTTCTTTTTTTCGACTTAATTAACATACTCTTCCTATTTTAGCAGTTAAGTTTTATGGAATCCTGGCTGACTCCGGAGGAGCCAAGGATCGAACTGGGAACCATGCGGTTCCGATCCAGATGTTCTTGAGTGTGAAATTAAACCTAATCAGCCCTTATGGGTCCATTTTGCCAGTACCCAGCGTGGTACCTACTAAAACAGTATTTAGAAGCTAGCGCATACATCAGGGATCACCTATGTGTCAGAACGTCGAGGCCTTTGTACATGTATAGACAAAAATCATTACAAAATAGGTTCTATTATGTTCACTTATACCCTCAGTTTTCTTATTAATTCTTGAGAGTTTGACTGCGGTGGATTTGATTTGTGCCTGGGTAAATGCAGTGTGTTTTTCGGGGTCAAATATCGCTGTATGGCGAAATTGATCTGGTCCGGTTTGCAGAACGGCGTTGAAGTATTTGGCCCGTGTTTCCTTCATTGAAGTTTTGATTGGAGTCACACAGTGTATAAACCCAGCCACTGTGTCGTCGATGCCATCGCGTGGACGCATCTTCTTAGGTGTGTTGTCGCTGTGCACGGGCCTGAAGTTCTCCCTTTGTCTGAGGAAGTAATCAATGTAGTGTTAAATACTGTAGTCGCGTGTCAGTGAAGTAATGCATTCTGTGGATTCATTACTGTACTGTGTGCATCATGTACAGTAAGAATAATCCACCGTGCAAAAACAACTGCGAAGAGTAGTTTGGTCGCTACTAGTAACAGCAGCGGCAAAACATGCTGTTGTGTTTGCAAACAAAGTTTTCAGATGTTGTCACCTGACCTGAGGGAGCAGAAATTTAAAAAAATGTTTTAGTTGTGGTCTATTCTAATTAACTGGAAAAAACATGAATATAAAGCAAGCTGTACAAATGGCATTATTTTATAATTTTTTTCTGTATTTTTCTTCGGCTTAGGTTGTCAAGCTCTGGTGTTAGAATGACTTCTCAACACTAAGGCAGCCGCTGTACACAAATCACAGACTGCGCAGCTTGACTAATTAGGGCTTCGCAATGAATCTAGGTTTCAGAATTTGGACAATATTTTTGGACATTTTGGACAATGCTGCTGTGAAAATCAAAAACCACAGTTTCCCCTTTACTGGTACATTTACAGTATGAGAACTGTGCCACACTGGGTCACAGCCTACCGTACTGTCCCTTCACTCTTTCTTTCTGTTGCCTAGAGAGAACCAAATTATTCCCTGTTGGAGGGAGGAGAATCAAATAAAAACATATTTAAAATAAATATGTTGTTCATATGCATACCTCTGCCTTGGTGATTTGATGTTGATGTTATGTATGTTTAAACAGAAACTTGTAGGAGTGCTGGTCAACTTGTCTTGGTCATCCTAAAACAGCAGAGACACATTTTGCACAAATACATCATTGTACAGGACTAATCAGAACACAATGCACTACTAAACTACCCCATTGGTAATATTCTAAAAAACGAGTTTTATATATTATTATTAATATATAATTATATATAATAATATATTGACTGTATTATTTGACATACAATGATCTTTTTACACAATTGAGCCTTGAAAAATGGAGGTTGTCTGATAACCAAGCTTGTCTTATATTCGGGACAATACGGTACTTACAAAACTACACAAACAGGAATGAAACTGCTACTCACCCCTTTGTGTCTTTTGCTTTGGACAGGACCACCTGGTGAAATAAACAAAATGGCAGGTGTTGTGGTTAGGCGTCTCTGTGTACAAGCCAATCATGAACTGTGAATATTATCTAGGTAGGAATTGAAGGTAAATACAGTATGTGTGTATTTAGTGAGTGATACAGTATATTAATGTACTTTACCATGATTTTGGTCCTTGGGATCATCTAAGGCACGTTTCAATGGATCTCCCAACTGTATGGTCTTCAGGTCAGGGAATGTACCCTGGATATTCATGACTTCATCAGTACTTTGTAGTAGATCCAGAAAGCGTTTGCAAGTGTCTTCTCCTTTACCCATTATTCTGTCTATGAGGCTTTTAATGTCTTTCTGATCATTCAGTTCACCAAACTCACGATCAGTTATCAGACTCTCCTGGTGAACACAGTCGAGGATATGGTTGAAGTTGGCACCCAGAATTTTCAGTAGTTTTATTTTAATACGCCTGATTTCATTTGCTGCCATGGTCATGGTGAACCTGCAGAAGAGAGGAATAAAATCTCAATGTACCTCAATGCAAAACGACTCTGAGCTGTTCTGTACATGGTCTGTGGTCTGTACGTACAAGTACTGACCACCATGTAAAAAACACATGCCAGGGACCACCATAAGAGAAGACTTTCTAGCAGCGATTCGCAAACCATTTAAATTTCAATCTGAGTGACGGGTCCATTTGGTTCTGCTTGACTGTAACTCTTTGAGTTACAGACCCATAAGGGTCCATTTGGGTTCTAACTACCATTTAGCTGGGGACCAGACTTAAGGAACCACTGAACTATAGCACTGAGCTGAGTGGCTAAGTGCACATAACGACAACGTCATCAAAACACAGGCCAGTAGTTGAAAACAAACTATACCAATACCACTAAAAATAAATATAGCAATTCTTTAACAATGAACTTTTACAGTAGGCTATTATTGGCATAATGGCATTTTTATGACAGTATTTGTGTACTTAGTAAAAGTGGGCAATATTGACACTCGTTTGTAGCATACCATTTCTTTTTTTGTACAAAATCGGAGTACTACCACCATGTAGTGATGTATATCGCTAAACAAACGATCACCCGATCAATTTGTCTTACATTTACAGTTGCCTTGTTGACAACAGTACAGTTAGGCAATGTAACTCTAGATTTTTTTTCTACGATGGGATGAATAAACCTAGAGTTGCAATAATCTCTGGACTATTTGGTGTTGCGAAGTACAGTTTTAGAACTGCCGAGTTTTGATTCTTTGAACAGTCAGGACAATATGGACGGAGTAAGGGATGTTTTTGTTTAGAGCCTGGCCTGTCAATCTCGCTTTGGGGCCTATGGAACATAAGGAACGCCTCTGATGGAAAGCTTGAATTATCCTCATTGTATCTGCAAAGTGTTTGTTTGATAAAAAAAATCATCGTAGACATCTCATGAGCTACCGTTATTTCCGGACTATAAGCCGCTACGTTTTTCCACATGCTTTTGACCCTGCGGCTTACACAACGGTGAGGCCAATCTATGGATTTTTACAGGTAACACAGGGGTGGTCCCCGAGAGGGTTCCAGGTGGGCTCCGCAGATTATATGATGGAAAGTTGGTTAACCAGATGTAACTCTTTGAGAGCGTAAAAATGAAACCAAATGGACCCGCAAGGGTCCATTTGATTTCATCTTTACACTATCAATGATATGATATTCAACATCTAAATTAGCACCACTTTATTAATAAGTCATGAGTCATGTTCATTTTGGTCTCATTTTGATGTTTTGCCTCCTTTGTTTGCGAAAATCCAGCCTGGAATTGTGAACAAAACCAAAAGAAAGTTTTGGGGTCTGTGGGGTGAAGATGCTGAATAAATAGTGGGCCCTGGGATCAAAAAAAAGTTGAAAACCACTGCTCTAACATGCAGCTTATTGCCTTGTGCGGCTTATAGTCAGGTGCGGTTTACACAAGGAAAATCAGTGTTTTGCCCCAAATTTAGCTGGTGCGGTTTATGTTCAGGTGCGGTTTATAATCCGGAAATTATGGTAGTTTCTGTCAGTAAATAAAGGTGCTGGACTTTTTGGAGGCACTCATTTGTATTAACGGGTCGGGCTGGTGTTTTATACATTATGTGCAACTTCTAAACAGGTGGTACACTACACAGGGCCATTCAGTGACAAATGTTGAGCGCTTCCAAACTCCAGCACTTAGAAAAGGAATCACTTGCAGAACGAAAAATTTGGGGCTTTTTCCCCCACTCTAAAAACACTTTTTTACTAATATTTCACAATAAATGTAATGGTTACACACTTCAATGGACTAAAATATGACGAGACGTTTGTGAGTTGACGTGACGAGCCGAGAATGTAGTGGATTGACGAAAAAGTTTCAAAATGCACCGTCGCCGACTGTGCAACTGAATCAAAGCAATGAATGCACGCGGCCGGTCACAACGTCTCCCTTCTTCCCAGATCAACAAGAGTTGCGACATTGAGGGGTCACAAACTGAACGCTCGCGCTGCTGTTCATGCAGCCTGAATAGGGACAAACTGGAGTTGGAAATGCATTGTTTTCAATGAGGGCGACAGCGCAAATAAGAGCTATTTTATGCATGCTTTCAAGGGCCTGTTGCCGGAGTCCGTTGCATTACTGCCTACTTCAGGTCCAGGACTTGTCCCTATTTGTTGTCCCCATTCTCGATTCGAGTCTCAGTAGAAAAGCCGCCATTGAACTTGCCTCTTGGAGTGGACGGAGTTGTCGTAACTCTGTCTACACTATATGGTTCATATGGCTCTGCAGAGAATCTATTGACACAAAGTAGTTCTGCACGTTTTGTTATGGGTGATTCAGTGGAGTGGAGGGCTTTGCAACTCTAGATTCCAAAAAAAAGAGTTGCATTGTGGCTAGGAATCACTGAACTTTTCATGGGTTTCATTTGTAGTTCTTTGGCGGCCATGTTGGGGACCAACATAGGCGATATAAGCTATGTTGGTCGTCAATAGGACTACAAATAGCACTGAGCAGAGTGGCTTAAGTGCATATAACGTCACCAAAACACTGGCCAGTAGTTATAAACAAACGAGAGAATAAATAATGCGATATTAAAGTGGTTGAAACCCCTTGGTCTACTAGCATACTTAGCTAGCCTACCTGCTGCTGTGATGGTCTCGGTGGAGCTCTGCAGGCTACTCGTCTGGTCAGTCAGCGTTGCTCTGCCTTCATGCGTTGCACAGATATTCACTTAACTTCATCCGCGTTCGTTATATTAGCGTTCTGTGTACAAAATAAACGTTATACTGTACACCCCGTCTGTAAAGACAGAGCGATTCTGCCGTACAGTTAGACGAGAGGCACCGACGCTGGTCTGGTCTGATGTCAGTGTTGAGGAGGGAAATATGAGGTTCATATGAGGTTCATATTTCCCGCAACGAACGGCCACAACCATAGCGTTACACAGATTTGCGCCATCTCCGTTCACTTCATGGGGCCAGTCCAGCCGCGGCAGAGGCTCTCCTACATCTATGAAGAGTGGCAACCGGAAGTTGAGCAAATAGGGACAGTCGAAAGTTACCAAATGCATTGGCTCGCGCGAGTAACGTGAACCAACATGACCAGGCTGTTTTCTGACCCCTCAATGTCGCAACTGTTTTACTAGACGGCCCTGGTCACAACCACTGTACAAGAAGATAAACAGTATGACAACAGAGCGCTCTCTGCTCTCATTGGTCAAGGAGTGTCAGCTGACATGTAAAGGTCCATCTACGCTTACAGGCACGTGTATCGAGCAGAAGGCTCCCCCGTGACGTCGACCCTGTTCCAGAAATAGACTCCCCATTCATTGTTCTCATAGACTTTTCGAAAATAATTTATATAAAGATGATTACACCACACACAAAGCCAACTCGGGTCGTGACAAATCATGACAACACACACAATGTTTTGGGACAATCAAATAATTTCCAAGAAGAAAAACGAAGCTATTACGAAGTTAATTACATATTGCATGGTAATATTGTGGTGGTTGTCATGGTTTGTCAGAGTTGGCTTTTTCCGCGTTAATTGTAATCACGTTTATATTAACCATTTTCGAAAAGTCTATGAGGAAAATGAATGAGTATTTCATTTCTGGACCACGGGCGACGTCTGAAAGGGGGCGGGACTGCCCAGCTCAAAGCAGTTCCCACGGTTTCGGACCCCCATAGACTGACACTAATTAGTCTCATTTTAAGAGGTAATTGCCATGAATGGACCCAGGATCCACGAACTAAACCATACTATCCCGGGGTTTGTCACCTCTCATCGACGCTGACCCTGTGACAATTAAGAGAGAAGATTTTGACAGCTCAGTGTTTCTCAATCTCTCAACCAGTTTGATGTCCGAGACCACCAATTTATATTCATAAACTTTCATGGACCCTCACGGGTCCATTTGATTTCATTTTACGCTCCAAGAGTTAAATTATATTTAATTATCTGAATTACTTAGCCTATATTTCAAGAATGTACACATTATTTTTGACAAACGTTTCGCCAGTTTATCTCTCCTAAATTGTCAACACAAACTTGAAAATCCTTAGTTCTGGGTCAGAGAGACTAAACTTAATAAAACGGTGGCCTTGGCTTAAATTATGAATAAATGGTGGGCCCTGCTCTGGTATGGAAAAGGTTTTAAACCACTGCCATAGAGGTATGCTGTCTTCAGACACATGCGGTGTCCACTAATGTACACTAGGTGGCATCAAAACGTCGGTTTTCCCCCTCTTGACACTCGTGTCTACTTATACCAAAGGACCAAGCTGCATTAAAACAATACATTTGTTAATTACTTACCCCTTTTACATAGAAGTCCCTAAATTGTCAGTTCAATGAATGGTTGATGGTTGTATGTGTATGGTACTCTTTAGTTTATTCAATAGAAGGCATTCATATAAACAAATCATTTCCAATTGACCAATTGTGTATTGTGTGTGTATTGTAAATTGTACAGTATATCAAAACCCTAATACCATTTAGAAAATCATGAAAAAAAAAAATCCCACAATAATGTTTCCGTTTTTGCGCAACGCGGATGAAAATAAAAGCCTGGGTACCAAGGCTTACAACATTGTGATACAAACTAATAAAAATTGACATTCACCTTGCACCCTCTCCAGCTAACCATATTCCCCAAAAATAAGTATAGACTCGAGGGTATGCGTGCAATATCATTAAACCTAGAAGTTGTGTGGAAATGCTGACTTTTTGGCATTGACAGTAGTACATACACCCAAACAGAAAAGGCCAATTTGGTTGTATTAAACTATGTTTAACAACGATCAGTTTGCCAAGTCACTTTGAAACTCGATTTCCCACTCACTTGAGGCATGTGCATACCCTACATTAGAAAGAATCAATAGATCCAAAATTACAATCTGCAAGTTTGATTTCCTTTATTTACCGTAATTAGTCTACAGACTCTACACTCTGCAGTCACTTGGTTCGCTTGGTGGTCCATTTAATCCCCATGGGAACACTTTCACATAAAAAAAGAAGAAATCATTGTATATAGAGTGAAAAATGTTTAAGAAAAGAATGAGAAAAAAAGACATTAGATATTCGTTTGCACATGTAGAATTAGCCATCTTAAATAAGCGTATTGGCTGGTGGTGGTCTCTATGAAAACACATGCAACATTGATTCGATTTAAAACAGGAGTAGTGCAATCTTTATTTTGCACATGCTCAGGTAGAACACAGTGTACTGTGCACGCAAGCACGTGATGACGTCAACATGGCTTTGCATATGTGCCTTAATTAAATATGCATCAATTAAGTATGCACCGTCGGATGTTTTGGTACTACCAGGTTAGCAATGACAGTTATCCTGGTATCGTTTGTGCGTGTGAGGTACAGTTGGGTTTCACCTCAGCTGCATTTTTCGTTTGGTTAAAACATTTGAAGAGCATTTTCTGTCCTGTTGCAGGCGTGTGCGACAAGACGGCTGAGCACGGGATGGACAACGAGGAGAAGTGGAAAGGCCACGTCCCGCTCTGGTGTTGGGGGAAGAGCCCGATTCTGGAGCAGATGGGGCAGCCTGAGGCGTGGCTGTTCCCGGCGGCTGCTGTGGCACTGGCTCCACCGGGGCCACTAGACCTGGAGGCATCATAGCCAGGCGCTCAAGTGCCACGACGCCTTTGCCCAAGAGTCGCTCATGGCGGGTCATAGCAGCCAGGACTCTCCTCATGGTGATGTTGATGCTGCAGAGACCCCGCCGAATGCCACCCAATTCCCGTTCCAGCTTGCGGAATCCCGCCTGCTGGGTCTTGAGAATTGAGTGGTACTTAAGTCGGACCACGTTCCGGTATCGGCGGGGTCTCTGCCTAGACTGACCTGCCGACGAATCCTGTCTGCTCAGCCTCTGAAGTTCAGCTGCTAGAACCGCAGAGCCGTCAGACTCATCTCGACCTTCCCCTGTTCCATCCTGGTTCATCTCCTCCTCGCTGTCAGGACTAGTTACGGTAGCAAATGTTTCATCTGTGAATATGATCCACAATTATCATCATTAGTTACAGTATGTCTTTTCACTGAATACAATTATAAAATGTAATTTGGTAGCTTAAATGTTTTTTTCATTAATTTTCCATATGTGTGAAATGGTATACTTTGCCGTTTCGCCTTCATGTTTGGTCTGGATTATGAATTTGCTGCTTTTTGTTATAATTAGTTCTCTTAGTTGTAATTGCGTGCGTGCCTATGGCCTTTCACGTGCACGGTGTGAACTGTTATGAATGTCCTTACTTCCAAGTAATAGACTGAAGTTGAACCATGTGCAAATGACAAAAGCATTACCTCCTTCACCCCAGCCAGCCTCCACTGGCTGGGGTGTTCTGTTGGAATTAGATGCTTAGGAAAGGCATCTTTAGGCAGTTTACCTCTGGACTGTTGTATGACCTCAATAGGAAGTTCAGCAGGTAGTTTTTTGTTTTCCATGAGGTACTTCAGCATCGCTTTCACACCATCATCACAGGGTGGGTAACTTTGTGAAAAGTTCATCTCCTCTTCTGTGGTTGGATCAGGAACTTCTGTAGATTTCACCCTCTTGAAAAGTTGCCCATCTGTCACAAACAGGTGCCATTTTGCAATTGCTTTGTGCATGCAAGAATGTCTTTTTGGTTTTGTGGCACAAGGACAATGCCAAGTTTTCCGCTTACTATCATAGCCTACGATCAGCCGTCCTGACCTACTATAGTAACAAACTTTGGATTCATAAACCGAGATGTGAAACTTTGTGGATGGGCCACCAACAGACAGCTTCACAGACAGAGGCACACCCACAGCATCTGCCTCCTGCTGATGCTGTAGGAGACTGGCCTTTCGCTCCTCTCCAAACCACTTGTTCTCCACCATTGTCATCAAGGCCTCCTCTGGCAAGGTCACAGTGTTTGTGTTTGCCACAGGGCTGTACAACAACGAACGTAGGTGTTCACATTCAAAGGACAGCATCCCACTCCTGACCGCAAAGGCATAATTAAGGCGACATCGCTCAACCTCACACAGAACTTTCTGTGAGGATCCCCAGGTGTTTTTAACTACGTGTATGGGTGTTGCTGGACCACTAAAGGACTGTTCCACAGCAAACACACCATTCCTCACATCAACGCACTGACTGGAAAGAAATCTGTCCTTAGACACTGGCTCAAAGCACTCCGCGTGCTTTCTTTGGAAATGCACTTTCACGTTTTTTTTGTTGAGTCTCATCTCGCAGTGTGGACACTGCACCAAGACTTGGGTTGGCTTGGACGTGTGCTTTGGAGGCACAGCCTGGGCATCTGGGTGCTGTTCAAGTGCCTCGGCTCCTGAGTAGGGGACTGCTGACGGCTGTCCACAGGCCTTGGCTTCTGGGTGCGAGTGGGAGAACTCGGGGCTTGTTGTCAGGACGGCTGATGGCTGGTGCGAGTGGGAGAACTCGGGGCTTGTTGTCAGGACGGCTGATGGCTGGCGTGAGTGGGACACCTCGGGGAGTGTTGTCAGGACCGCTGATGGTTGCTCACAAGCCTCGGCATCTGGGTGCGAGTGGGGGACCTCAGGATTTGGTTTCAGGACTGTGGGTTGGACTACTGGATGCACTCCAACAGCCTGCAAATTGCAATTAACAATTACTTGTGTTTCACAGCAAACACTGGATGTCCATAACTCCTTTTTGTTAAAGGCTTTGCTTAGACTTATTTTTTTGCCCGTAGGACCTGTGTGCGCTGTCCACAGGCTTTGGCTACTGGGTGCTCCAACAGCCTGCAATTAAGCCATTCAGGACGGGACCCCTTTTGGTGTTTTATGCAATAGGTTATACTTTAGCTATTTAAAAATAGCAAATCTACAAGCTCATAGCACGGTACAGAGCGTCATGCTATGAGCTTGTACATCAGTCATTTTTTTAAAATCATGAAAATGTAGCAAAAACTTTGGAATATATATTAATTTAGAGAAAATGTTTTAACTCAAATCTCTGCTTCTGTGGGTTCCCTAGAACAACACAATTTCAGATGGGGGTAAACAGCAAAATACATTGATACAATACGTCTTGAAATAGTTTAAGCACCACTGACATACAAAAATATGTTTTTCAGTTTTTTCGGACCAAATCGAACAGGTCACATATAACATAATTGGGACAGCAGGCTTACTTGTTTGGGCTGTCCATAAACCTTGAGTACCGGATACATTTTAGGGGCCCTGGAGTCCATTTCATGCTGTTTAAGGTGCTGCAAGAAATGTGCTCTGTCGAGTATGGTAGCTGTGCAGTAGCAACAGTGGAAGTGTGTCTTTTGTCGGCACTTCAAGCCACACTTCATGATTCTGAACTCTGAAAGAGGGAAAAACACAAAAGTAATAGTGACTGTTTACGTGGACCAAGAATGCCTGTGATCAGTCATATACTTTGTAAATTCTGTATACACAGGCATAGATTGGATCCATAGAAAAAAGTAAAAAAAAAAGTGGAGATATTGGACTAAATACACATTTTGTGCCAGAACTTTCATATGGATATGACACTAGAGGACTATATATATATATATATATATATATACAATGGGGGAAATAAGTATTTGACACGCTGATGATTTTGTAAGTTTTCATGGTTAGAATGAAATGAGCACTCTGTCATTTTTATGGTACTTTTATTTGAACAAATAGAGGCAGAATATCAACAAAAATGTCCACAAGAAAACATTTTTTAAAGGTTATGAATTAATTTGCGTTAGATCTGGTGAAATAAGTATTGGATACCCAAGCACAGTCTGACTTCGTACTTGGTGGAGAAACCTTTGTGGGCAAGCACAGTTGTCAGAAGTTTCTTGTAGTTGGTCACCAAGTTTGCGCACATCTCAGGAGGGGTTTTGGTCCACTCCTTTTTAGAGATCCTCTCCAAATCCTCAAGTTTTCGAGGGTGTTGCTTTCCAACTCGAAGCTTCAGCACGCTCCATAGATTTTCCATAGGATTAAGGTCTGGAGACTGGTTAGACCACTCCATAACCTTAATATGCTTCTTCTTGAGTCACTCCTTTTGTTGCCTTGACCGTATGTTTTGGTTTGTTGTCATGCTGGAAGACCCAGCCACGACCCATCTTCAGTCCTCTGGCTGAGGGAAGGAGGTTCTTGTCCAAGATCCTGCGGTACATGGCCACATCCATTGGCCACACAATGCGGTGAAGTTGCCCTGTACCCTTAGCAGAGAAACAGCCCCAAAGAATAATGTTTCCACCTCCATGCTTGACGGTGGGGATGGTGGTGTTGGTTTGTATTCAGCATTTCTCTTCCTCCAAACACAATGAGTCAAATTGATGCGAAAGAGTTCAATTTTGGTCTTATTTGACCACATCACATGACCCCCAGCCTGCTTTGAATCATTTAGGTGTTCATTGGCAAACTTTAGACAGGCCTCTATGTGGGTTCTTAAGCAAGGGGACATTGCGGGCAGTGCAGGATTTCAATATGTAGTGTGTTGCCTTCAAATCATTAACACCATCATCCCCACTGTCAGGCATGGAGTTGGAAACATTGTGCTTTGAAGCTGTTTCTCTGCTAAGGGTACAGGCAACTTTACTGCATTGTGAGGTCGATGGATGGGGGCAACATCTTGGACAAGAACCTCCTTTCCTCAGCCAGACCACTGAAGATGGGTCGTGGCTCGGTCTTCCAGCATGACAACGAACCAAAACATACAGTCAAGGCAACAAAGGAGTGACTCAAGAAGAAGCATATTAAGGTTATGGAGTGGTCTAACCAGTCTCCAGACCTTAATCCTATGGAAAATCTATGGAGGGTGCTGAAGCTTCGAGTTGGAATGCAACACCCTCGAAAACTTGAGGATTTGGAGAGGATCTCTAAAAAGGAGTGGACCAAAACCCCTCCTGAGATGTGCGCAAACTTGGTGACCAAGTACAAGAAACTTCTGACTACTGTGCTTGCCCACAAAGGTTTCTCCACCAAGTACGAAGTCAGACTGTGCTTGGGTGTCCAATACTTATTTCACCAGATCTAACGCTAATTAATTCATAACCTTTAAAAAATGTTTTCTTGTGGACATTTTTGTTGATATTCTGCCCCTATTTGTTCAAATAAAAGTACCATAAAAATGACAGAGTGCTCATTTCATTCTAACCATGAAAACTTACAAAATCATCAGCGTGTCAAATACTTATTTCCCCCATTGTATATATATATATATATATATATATATATATATATATATATATATATATATATCACTCCACGTCTTTGGAATTATTTATTGGGCGAGTACCAACAAAGTGCCGACCACATTTATGCCACCGTTCTAACTCTCCAGAATGGAGGTCTATATACGTAAGTGATCTTATGGCTCTGGTATGTGGAATACTCACAAATGTATGTAAACAACCGAGACATTGTAGGGCTAACATGGAGCCCAATATTCCACTTAGAATCAGAATGACTACACTATTTTAATTGAAATGCCTCATGTGAGCATCTCCTTTGGAAGAGAATATTCCAATCCAGTCATATCAGAAGTATCATTCTGGTTTAGAGGGGTGGTATCAAGACTTCTACTGTATCAATCATTTCTCCCTGTTGGTATAATGGGATTCTAATAATGCACCAAACTAGTTAGATGTTTAGCATACAGTCAAGAGTGTCATATGGTAACTACTTAAGGACGATGAAGGACAATGAATCCAAAGGCAGAGTTTAGCATAGTTTTCAAATGCAGAGGATAAAAAGAGACAAAATAATTAAAATCCCTCAGCAGACTTAAGACAGTGTACGCTAAAAATAGAGCAAATCAAGATACATGATGGTGAAAACATGATCTTCCATGGTACCTCTGTGCTTCACTGACACATGGCCTGTGAGGTGAAAGTCCACTGCATGCTGTGTACCAGTAAAACAGCAGAAAGGACATCTGTACAGTAGTTTGGTACTGCAATATAAGCCTTTGGGACTCCCATCACCCTCGTGTAAAACAGTAACGTGTCTCTACATAAGAGAAAACAAGTATAAACATTAACAGTTAATACAAAATAAACCATTATCGTTTTATTGTGTAGACTCAACACATACGTTTGGCTAGTGCTTATAATTGTACGTTTGTACATATAAACAATGCTGTTCAAATAGCCTAGGGCTAATTTGTCAAATAGGGATTCCATCACTGTAAACATGTAGGCCGTAGCTCTATACTTAAATCAATATTAAGCTACATAATATCATGAATACATAATATCACTTACGTCCATGGTTTAACCGTACTGTTGTCACCGTGAACTGTGAGGAAGAAACTTGGAAACGTTTGCTATGGTTTAGCCTTATTTTGGTTTAGCACGCCGGCGGTAGCTACTCACTTCCGCAATTCCTTTGGGTGTCATAGGGAGTAACCCCACCCACTCCTCCCGCAACCCCACCCACTCCTCCCGCAACCCCACCCACTCCTCCTAGGAGGAGCACCTTGTTCTACTGCGGCAGGATCCACGAGAGAGAGAGAGAGAGAGAGAGAGAGAGAGAGAGAGAGAGAGAGAGAGAGAGAGAGAGAGAGAGAGAGAGAGAGAGAGAGAGAGAGAGAGAGAGAGAGAGAGAGAGAGAGAGAGAGAGAGAGAGAGAGAATAAAATAAAATAAAAAAAAATTTTGTTTCCCAAAATATTGTGGAAAAATGCAAAATAAATCTTTGGTTTTGGGTCCATTTGGTTCCATTTGTACCCCACCTCCCAAGAAAAAGGGGTCTGAATGAAAAAACATTAACATGGTAAAATACATCTTGATGATGTCATCAGATGTATTTCACCATGTTAAAGATTTTTTTCTTTAACAGACCTCAGACCTCCATTTTTTCATCCTGTCCACACAACATCTCTAAAGGTGTATTGATGACATATTAAAATGTTGAAAATGGGTGGAGTTCCCCTTTAAGGCGTAGACTACTAGAGTACTATATAGACATAAATCACATAATTACGCAAACTCCATTCAATTCATGGGGCCATGGCGGGTAATCTACATGGACTCGTCACTTCGTTGAGAATGGGGACAAAACATATAGGGACAACCGGGAAGTTAGGGAATGCACTGGAGTCCATGGGCTCGCGCGGTTAGGTGAACCACGTGACCAGGCTGTTTTCTGCCCCCTCAATATCCCAACTCTTCTACTAGACGACTCTCGCAGGCATATTACGGTACAGGTGGCGTTACTGTACATCGTCTTGAGTTAAATACCGAAGTTTGTTGGTAAGTTTAAAGGAAATTCCATGTCTACAGAGCCTTATTCCATGCGTGCAGATTGATATCAATGAATATTAGTTTCCCCTCTTTGTTTAATGACAGTTTCTTGTCAGTATTTAAGGCTGAAACTGTTTCTAAAAAGCACAGACAGTAAATATTGTTAGTGGGCTAATTGAGCGGGAATCTCCCCAATGGACGCTATAGCTATTAGCTAGCAGTAGCTCGGTATGTTTATTGTTTATTATCGCTGAATTTATTATTTAATACGCAGGAACACAGTGAAACAAGTCCCCAGGATTTATTGTTTGTGTTATCCTTCCTTTACCGTAATTTCAATTCTGGCTAATGAAGTCGACCTATTCAAATGAATGTTCTGGGAAGTAGAAGGCCTAGTTCATTTGTCTGAATATGGACCTCCAAATGTGGAGTAGAATAGGGATGCATGTAGAGACTGCCCGGTGCTAACTTGCATATGTTGAGCACATTTTATAATTGGCATAGCCTACTATGAGAGCATACCATTAACCTAAACCTATAGTTCAAAGGCAACAGGTCAACCCTTTATCATGCTTTATGTAGAATGTGAAATATCTAACTAGGGTGTTTTCATGATCACTGAATCCATTCCAAGCATCGGGCAAAAAATGGCCTAGTCAGCTAGTCAGTCTATGACTAGTCAGTCTATGGCTGTTTTCAACCCCAAGACTCTGTGTGTGTGTGTGTGTGTGTGTGTGTGTGTGTGTGTGTGTGTGTGTGTGTGTGTGTGTGTGTGTGTGTGTGTGTGTGTGTGTGGCAGGCAGCACATATCCAGCATCTATCTCCTCAGCAGCTCTGCATCCAGATCTGAACAGCAACATCGACATGCCAAACATCAGTGAGTCAGTCTCTCTCTCTCTCAATTCAATTTCAATTTCAAAATGCTTTATTGGCATGATAAAATATGCTTTGCATTGCGAAAGCACACATATAACAACAAAAAAAGATATACAGTATATAACCAAAGAAAATGCAGCATTAAATGCACACATATATACACATATGAACAAATATACAATAATAAACAACAGACAAATAACATTCATCCAGGTATACCTGGCTCCTCTGTCCACTGACTGTCCCTCAGTTGTCTCTCTCTCTCTCTCTCTCTCTCTCTCTCTCTCTCTCTCTCTCTCTCTCTCTCTCTCTCTCTCTCTCTCTCTCTCTCTCTCTCTCTCTCTCTCTCTCTCTCTCTCTCTCTCTCTCTCTCTCTATGCCCCCCTAAATACCCAGTCTGCCCCCCCAAACACAATGCCATGCAAAACAACCCAAGATATTTCAAATTAAAGTGCTTGTATTTAAAATGATTTGAAACACTACTACTGCTACTAACTACAATTTTGGCACCACTAAACCAACAGCATTTCATCATTGAAAACAGAAAACTCTCTGAGTCAGACCTTTAGCTTTTATGCATGCTGCGTATCTGTTGCAACGTCAACAACTGATGTTATTTTTGATGCTTTACTTGACTAATAAAAGTCCTGTAACCGAAAATGGTATGGGGGTGGCTCCCCATACCATTTTCTCTTCCACCCCCTCAATCAATGCAATCTGAATTCATAGTGACATAGGTATTGTGTCGGTTTTGTAGAAAATCAGTAGATTTTGCAAAAGCTGTGTTTTGTCGGAAATGCTAAACAAGTGTGACCTTTATACATTTATCTATGGTTAAAGAGTCCTATTCCATAATGGGAAGTGGCCTGTTATAGAGCAGACAATAGTACTATACTACACATAACTCAGGTGGGTGTTCTCTACTCACATTACTTCCAGATGTGTCCCTCATTCCTGCTAAAGGTACACTATGGCTACGGTTACATGCACAGAATCTGTTCTGAATATCTAAGATAAAGAAAGAGGATGAAGCACGGGGGCGTGGCGCAGGCTGGTGCGGGAGGTTTGCACATGCGCAGTGTAAACAGGAACTGCAATGATGGAATTTTACGCTCTCAGGAGTTACAGATCTATAAGGGTCCATTTGGTTACCAATGGCCCTTTCTAGGAAGGAAGCAGGACTCTATCATAGGAGGAAAAATGGTGAAAAACAAGGGTTTTATCTCTGGTGGCTGTCAACCAATTTCGCCCCAACTCACCAGCAAAAAAAGCACTAGATTTTCCGCCAGGAGTTTTTCCACTAATTTTGCCGCTGGGGGGTCTGGAAAAAAGCTAAATATAGTGACAAATGCGCCAAGTTGGCAACACTGGCTGGAACATTCCATCATTGCAGTTCCTGTTTACACTGCACATGTGCAAATCTCCTGCACCAACCTGCGCCACGCCCCCGTGCTTCATCCTCTGTTTTTTATCATAGATATTCTGAATAGATTCTGTGCATGTAAAAGTAGCCTGAGTCACGCACCACACATGACATCTTCATCCCTCAAGCTAAAACAACTCTTAACTTCACTTTGGTCCAGAGTTCCCTGTCCTGTCTGCTGCGTGTTACACCGACTACGAGGAGGAAGATGATGAAGACGGAGAGGAGGACGAGACAGATGAGGATGAAGAGTGGACTCCTGCTCTGTCTGGTAATACAATACTATAGAATAGAACCAAATGGATCCTTGGGGTCCATTTGGTTTCATTTGTACACTCTCAGAGTTACAGAGAGCTTAAGGGCCCATAGTGTGATTGTACTACCGTTTGATATGGTATAATTTAGGGGTGGGACTCAATTAAAAAATATTGATCTAATTAATCTCAATTAGGTAATCACATACCAATATTTGACCCGAGAAGCATTTTTTTGTGTCAATTAAACAGGTGGGTAGTGAATGAGTTTTTTTCTAAATCAAAACTGTGTCCACTAATCAAAACTGTGTCCACTAATCAAAACTGTGTCCACTCTACAACGTGTTATGTTGAGGACGAGGGGTAGAGATAGCGTTAGTAATTACGGACCAATGAGCGTACGGAACAGTGGGAGTTCGGATCAATTGCAGTCGTTATTGGTTATCCCGATTGGCTTCTTCTCCCTTTGCGTGCACCCGTATGATCGGTACCACTGAAATTCGTCCAGTGAAAACGGTTCTGTGGCGCAAAATCTACATGCGATCCTCTACACCGGCTACACCGTTTCAGCTGACATGAGAGTGTTGGGTGCTGTTGATTATTGTTTATGAAGCAGTAGAGAATGGCAGCTTCAAATAATGCTAGTTTCCATGATCCATACGTCTAATTTATCCATCCGTCTTGTGTGCAACTGTCTGTCTGCGGTAAACTAACCTCAGTGGCAGCTTCATCACGCTAATAATTTCAATGGCTGCTGGGATGATACAGTAGTACAGTAGTATGATTAGACCGCAGTGCATACACTGGCTGGTCTGCATTTTGATCATAGTAAACCATTTTTTTAATTTATTTATTATTATTATTATTTTTCAAACCCTACAAACCTTAGATTGTACATACCAAATTGCTGCCATTTGTTCTTTTCTTTTTGTATTTCTCCTTTTCATATTGCTTTTAGCTGTGACTTGCTATACTGTATGTTGTGTTTTTTAACCTTGTTGTGACAGGTGCTATAATTATCGTTTCAGGTGGTCAGAGGGTGAAGGCATTCCCACAGTGTTCTGGTGACAGAACACTCAGAAAGAGAGACAACTTTATCAACTACAAAGAACCACATGTTCCAAAAGATGATCATTATTACTGTAATAATCTGTTTACACCAGTCTCTCCCTCTTTCATCACATACTTTGCAAGTACTGCACTTTGCATCACTGTTCAACTGTGTGTGTGTGTGTGTGTGTGTGTGTGTGTGTGTGTGTGTGTGTGTGTGTGTGTGTGTGTGTGTGTGTGTGTGTGGTGTGTGTGTGTGTGTGTGTGTGTGTGTGTGTAGTTTGTGATCAGTGTAGACAGTTCTTTTTAAAGGAAAGTAACATACATGGAGAACCTTTCTTCATAGAGGACATTAAAGTAGATCTACCAACTACTGACAGAGCCAGACAGACCCTGCCTTCTGGATTTAAGGTCCACACACACACACACACACACACACACACACACACACACACACACACACACACACACACACACACACACACACACACACACACACACACACACACACACACACACACACACACACACACACACACACAGTATGTCACTGTATGTTCACTGTCAGTCACTACTATAACATATAAAATAGCCCATTTACAAGTAGAAATAGACATCTACAAAAAAAATTAAGATCTGTCTCTCCATCTTTTTCAAATTGCCAGCCTAACAGTCATTATCTAATATCTGTGTGTGTGTGTGTGTGTGTGTGTGTGTGTGTGTGTGTGTGTGTGTGTGTGTGTGTGTGTGTGTGTGTGTGTGTGTGTGTGTGTGTGTGTGTGTGTGTGTGTATGTGTGTGTGTGTGTTTTCAGATTGAGCAGTCAGGCATCCCAAACGCAGGGTTAGGAGTGTTTTACTGTGGAGTGTCTAAGCTTGATGCTGGCACTCACTTTGGGCCGTATGAAGGAGTCAAGACAGGCAAAAAGGAAGCTGTGGAGAGCGGATACTCCTGGGTGGTGAGTGTGTGCATGTGGAATTGTTGCCTAATGGTGGCGCTATAGACCAGCACTTCTCATGAGACCTTGTATTTGGCTGTTGAAACCCATCTACGAAATGCTCAGAAAATGAAATCTAGATATCTTTATTAAACAATAAAAAGTATTAGGTATATTTGATACTATACTGAGAAAGACTAAAACGATAATTTCTCTAGGATTCTTGTTTGTTTTAGTCATTTTTGTGTTTAATTTTACTTACAATAACCCAGTCTGCCAAACACTGAAATGGAAAACTAAATGTGTTAATTAATTTGATCATCATAATGTGGTGTCATATTTACTTATTACCGTAATTTCCGGACTATAAGCCACACCTGACTATAAGCCGCACCAGACAATAAGCTTCATGTTAGAGCAGTGGTTTTCAACCTTTTTGATACCAGGGCCCACTATTTATTCAGCATTTGAGCTACAGACCACCATTTGACAACATTCTCACCCCACAGAACCCAAAACTAAAGATTTCTTTTGGTTTTGTCCACAATTCCAGACAAACAGGCAAAACATAGAGATCAAAATGACCATGACTTATTAATTAATTAAGTGGTGCTAATTTAGATGGTGAATATCATAACTCTTGAGAGTGTAAAAATGAAACCAAATAGACCCGCAAAGGTCCATTTGGTTTCATTTTTACGCTCTCAAAGAGTTACATCTGGTTAACCAACTTTCAATCATTTACTCTGGAGGGCCCATCTGGAACCCTCTCAGGGACCACTGGTGGTCCCCGGACCACCTGTTGAAAACCCCTGTTAAAAAAACACCTGTAAAAATCCATAGATTTGCCGCACTGTTGTATAAGCCGCAGGGTCAAAAGCATGTGAAAAAAGTAACGGCTTGTAGTCCGGAAATTACGGTAATCATAAAAGTCTTTCTTTGTCTTTAGGTCCGGAGGAAGAAAGGCCACTATGACTACATCGATGCCAAGGATGAGACTCGGTCCAACTGGATGAGGTGAGACATCATGTTCTGGTTGTAGGATAAACTCAAGAACACGAGAAGAGCATTGTAGAACTCAAGAGATGGATTTACTCAGACCACTTATGGCATGTCCATGTGTGTCAGGTATGTGAACTGTGCCCGTAAGGAGTCAGAACAGAACCTGATAGCGTTCCAGCATGGAGGACAGGTCTTGTACCGCTGCTGTCGTCCTGTGGAACAAGGAGAAGAGCTGATGGTGTGGTATGGAGAGGAGTACGCCAAGGAGCTGGGGAGTGTCTTTGATGAACTGTGGGACAAAAAGTGCTCTGCCACAGGTAGTGTAGCCCAACTGGAGGCCACCTCACTAAATGTTGCCTAATACCACCTGACTAACCATCTCTCTCTTCCTCTTCCTCACCTGCCTCTCTCTCTTCCTCTTCCTCACCTGCCTCTCTCTCTCTCTCTCTCTCTCTCCCTCTCTCCCTCTCTCCCTCTCCTCTCTCTCTCTCTCTCTCAGGAGTGAGCTCCAGGTCTCCTCAGACTGAGGTCTTCTCCTGTCAAGAGTGTATCTACGGCTTCACAGATCAGCTCTACCTCCACAAACACATGAAGAGGAGCCACAGTGACCTCTACTGGCAGAGGGTGAGGAGTGGACAGATCTCTAACACCACTGCAGCAGCAGCAGCCTGTCAGCCAATGAGCAGCCAGAATCCCAGACCTTCCACCAGTGACAGCTCTCAGAAACAGTCCACAGAGACTACAGATGTTACAACACATGGACCTCCTGCTAGAGGAAAGATGAGTCATGAGTGTAAATACTGTGGGAGGAGTTTCAGTCGCCTGGATAACCTGAAGAGGCATCACTACATACATACAGGGGAAACACCCTTTAGCTGTACACAATGTGGAAAGAGCTTCAATCGGTTAGGTACTCTAAACAGGCATCAGTTAACACACAGTGGAGAGCAACCTTTCTCTTGTGATCATTGTGGGAAACGTTTTAGTCAGTTAAGTGATCTGAGCAAACATCATCTTGTTCACACTGGAGAGAAACCTTTCCAGTGTGATCAGTGTGAGAGGGCTTTCAGTCAGTCAACACACCTGACAACGCACAAGCGTCATCTCCACACAGGAGAACATCCGTTCACATGTAAACAATGTGGCAAAGGTTTCAGTCAGTCATGTAATCTGCAGACACACATCCGTGTTCACACTGGAGAGAAACCATTCCAGTGCCAACAGTGTGGTAGAAGCTTCAGTCACTCAGGTAACCTAAGGAAACACCTCCTGGTCCACGCCAAAGACAACACTGACAACATGTAGTCCAGTGGGTTTCAAACATTTTCATTCCAGGACCCACTATTTATTCTGCATTTTATCCACAGACCACCATGTGATGTTTAGGTTAGTCTCTCTCACAAAACTAAGGATTTTAAAGTTTGTGTCCACAATTTGGGAGAGAGAACCGTAGGTCAAAATAACAACTCTTCTATATTTTCCAAGAGATACAGATCTATAAAGGGTTCATTTGGTTACCAACTGTCCATCATTTAGCCACCAACTGTCCATCATTTAGACCACCTGGAATACTGTCAAGGACCACTGGTGGTCCCCAGACGACTGGTTGAAAACCACTGATGTAGTCAGTTTCAACCAGTGAAGACGCCTGTAAAAGAAATACGAAACTAACAAAAAACATATTCACACATTCTCAGAGGCATGTTAATGGCACATTAATAATACTTAATCTTTAAACATTACAATAGGAGAAGTAATATTGTTGAATAATAGTCCTGCAACAGAGAATAGTAACTTATTAACATTAACAAACATATTATTAACTTATCCATGAGCCTGCGTCATTCTGACCTGAATGTTGGGGACAGACACACTGTAGTGTTGTTGAGAGAAGAGATATTATTACTGTTTTGTTTTTACATCGTCATTGGTGTCTTTATTTATGTATTGATTTAGTTTTTATTCAGTATGTTGTTTAGCTTGTATTGTGCCAAAGTTCATGAGTTCTACCATAGAGTAATATGTATTGCTATAGTTTTGGTGAAGATAAACAGTTGTTGCTAGTTATATACAGTATGTGGTCTAGAACCTGATAACTGCCATCTTGGTTAAAGGTTGCTACTTAAATCCACAAATTTGTTTCTCATGATCCAGCACCCACTACTGTTGATTATTATTATATCAGACATGTGACATCAGGATCTCAACTAGGGTTGAATCAAATAGGTTTAGGATTCTAATGATTTCTGTCTTTGTTTACTTGAGGGGAGTTCAAATGGACCCTTATAGTTAATAGTATAGTATAGTAACCCTTCACACAAACTCACTTCACACTGGAGTATATTTGATCCTTTCATCTCTTGTTCACTCACACTCTGTCACTCCAGCATGGAGGTGTTGTGATGAAACTGGTGATCTGCCAAATCATAAACGTTCACAAAATACCAGCATAATAAAGCATTGCGGTTTGTTTGTTAAAAAAGAAAGAAAGATCTCCATGTAAGTTATGTGAAGCCCAGAAGATGGTCACATACAGTATGTATGCAGGTCACTAATTTAACTGTAACACCGCCATGACAGAGTGGGATGGAGGGAATGGCTGAGATTTGGGGTATTGGAATTTGGCTAAAATGTTCCACAAACGGTTTCAAGTCTAAGAAAAAAGATTTTCTGTTTACTCGATGTTGGATCCGGTTCAGTCTCTACCAGGTCTAAGCTTAATACAGTTTTTATACTGATGTAAAACGTAAGGTGTACAGTGTGTTCATTGTGTTTATATATACTATACTGGTTTATTAAATGTTTTTTGTATGTTCCATTTAATTGTTGGTCTGGTGTTGTGTTCGGGGCTCAGGCCCAATTTGCACTTAGTTGTACAGATGCATGCCTACACTCTCCATATATGTACTTGATCCTCTTTTGCACTATCAAATCTCTCCTGCCAAAAATAGACCCAAATCCCCAAGGTTGGAATGATCACACTGTTATGAATAGACCATATATTCTGCTTGTGTAGTTAGGTAGCAATACATAAGGATTAGCATGACTTTCAGTAAAGGTATTCATTGTGTTGATTGGATGTATGTAGATCTGCAACAGCTGGATAAATTTCTCCTCTGTAATTATTCTATAGCAGTACAGAAGGCAGACAACGACGGACTGTAATCAATAGGTTTTATTATTTATCAACTTCTCACACCTAGTGCTGGCTGTGGCTGCATAATGACTGACTCAATGAATGGACTGTCTATAGACGTGGGAGTCCAGCAGGGGGCGTAGTTCTACAAAGAATAAAGCTCTTTAACGTCTTGAATGTCACACGGAGGTTCATTGGTGTCAATTCGGGTCTCCTGTACTTGGAAACGTTAGTGAACCACTATATGCTCTGAAAACCCAGACCTTAACATCCAGGAAGTGTTCAGTCACTGCTGACATTCATACAGAAGCACTGCAGATTTCAGAGGGACAAAGATGGATCAGGTAAAATAATTCTTCATACTAGTGGTAGCCCAGTCTTTGAGAACTGTGTTTTGCATAAATTGACGATCTGAATTTAGCATCGCAGATGTTGTATATTTCTCTTTTCTCGCTGACCTTGCTGCATGCTTAGGCCTATTCTGGTTTCACAGAAGTATAGGCTAATTATTTTCTACTAAAATGTCTTGATGAAAATGAACAAGGTAGCCTCCATTGTAAACAGGTGTAACGCTTTCTGTCGGCTTTTCAGTTGTAGTTGTGCTTGAATTGTAGCTACTTTACAAGCTGTTATCTGTTTTGTTTTAGTCCTACTGCTTGACTTATACTGTAATTCTCCATCACCGTTAAAATCCATTCAGACCTTCAGTTCAATCAAAAATCATTCATTCATTTCGCCTAACAGAATCAGCACTGCGTGAAATAAGTTAACGGACCATTAATTATCGGCACTAGATTTGAGAATAAACAAAGCTAGCAGGCATATAGAGTAATATATAAGTTAATATACAGGTGTGATGGTACATTTAGGGCAGTGGTTTTCAACTATCATTTGATACCAGCGCAGGGCCCACTATATACGGAATTTGAGCCACGGACCACCATTTGATGACATTTTAGCCCCACACAGACCCCTAAAACTAGAGATTTACTTTGCTTTTGTCCACAATTCCAGGCTGGATTTGGGAAACAAAACAGGCAAATATACAGTAGATCAAAATAACCATAATCATCTACATTATGTAATTGTGTAGACATCTTAATTAAGTGGTGCTAATTTACTTTACTGTAATCCAAGTGAAACCAAATGGACCCATGCGGGTCCCTTGGTTTCACTTGGTTTTTTACACTCTCAAGAGTTACATTTGGTTAATCAACTTTCATGGGACCACTGGTTGAAAACCACTGATTCACAGAGTTTGTTGATGGTAATTTTTCATGTAGGTCTACAGCCATATTCCATGTGTGCAGATTGATCAATTTCCCTCTTTGTTTCGTGGCAGTTTCTTGTCAATTCAATTCAAATGAGCTTTATTATTGGCATAAGAAAACAAACGTTTTGCCAAATAGATGCTGCAATGCAATAAAACAGTTGAGCTCAAGACAGATGTGCTCAACACACATCTGTCAACATATTTCATCCTAATTGGCTATAGTTGTCTTTTCAAAGTTTGCAGGATTTGCCATTTTTAACAAAAAGCATCAAATCATGAAAGCAGCAAGCAATTTATGTGGAAGCACTTTTCTACTGGGAAATACAGGTGGTCCTCAGCTAAATGATGGAATGCTAACCAAATGGATGTTTTTGTTCCTTTTGGTTCTTTGTAAAGGAAAGTAACATACATGGAGAACCTTTCTTCATAGAGGACATTAAAGTAGATCTACCAACTACTGACAGAGCCAGACAGACCCTGCCTTCTGGATTTAAGGTCACACACACACACACACACACACACACACACACACACACACACACACACACACACACACACACACACACACACACACACACACACACACACAGTATGTCACTGTATGTTCACTGTCAGTCACTACTATAAAATATAAAATATCCCATTTACAAGTAGAAATAGACATCTACAAAAATTTTAAGATCTGTCTCTCCATCTTTTTCAAATTGCCAGAACTGTCATTATCTATTATCTGTGTGTGTGTGTGTGTGTGTGTGTGTGTGTGTGTGTGTGTGTGTGTGTGTGTGTGTGTGTGTGTGTGTGTGTGTGTGTGTGTGTGTGTGTGTGTGTGTGTGTGTGTGTGTGTGTGTGTTCAGATTGAGCAGTCAGGCATCCCAAACGCAGGGTTAGGAGTGTTTTACTGTGGAGTCTCTAAGCTTGATGCTGGCACTCACTTTGGGCCGTATGAAGGAGTCAAGACAGGCAAAAAGGAAGCTGTGGAGAGCGGATACTCCTGGGTGGTGAGTGTGTGCATGTGGAATTGTTTCCTAATGGTGGCGCTATAGACCAGCACTTCTCATGAGACCTTGTATTAGGCTGTTGAAACCCATCTACGAAAAGCTCAGAAAATGAAATCTAGATATCTTTATTAAACAATAAAAAGTATTAGGTATATTTGATACTATACTGAGAAAGACTAAAACGATAATTTCTCTATGATTCTTGTTTGTTTTAGTCATTTTTGTGTATAATTTTAGTTACAATAACCCAGTCTGCCAAACACTGAAATGGAAAACTAAATGTGTTAATTAATTTGATCATCATAATGTGATGTCATATTTACTTATTACCGTAATTCCTGGACTATAAGCCACACCTGACTATAAGCCGCACCAGACAATAAGCTTCATGTTAGAGCAGTGGTTTTCAACCTTTTTGATACCAGGGCCCACTATTTATTCAGCATTTGAGTACAGACCACCATTTGACAACATTCTCACCCCACAGAACCCAAAACTAAAGATTTCTTTTGGTTTTGTCCACAATTCCAGACAAAACAGGCAAAACATAGAGATCAAAATGACCATGACTTAATTAATTAAGTGGTGCTAATTTAGATGGTGAATATCATAACTCTTGAGAGTGTAAAAATGAAACCAAATAGACCCGCAAGGGTCCATTTGGTTTCATTTTTACGCTCTCAAAGAGTTACATCTGGTTAACCAACTTTCAATCATTTACTCTGGAGGGCCCATCTGGAACCCTCTCAGGGACCACTGGTGGTCCCCGGACCACCTGTTGAAAACCCCTGTTAAAAAAACACCTGTAAAAATCCATAGATTGGCCGCACCGTTGTATAAGCCGCAGGGTCAAAAGCATGTGAAAAAAGTAGCGGCTTGTAGTCCGGAAATTACGGTAATCATAAAAGTCTTTCTTTGTCTTTAGGTCCGGAGGAAGAAAGGCCACTATGACTACATCGATGCCAAGGATGAGACTCGGTCCAACTGGATGAGGTGAGACATCATGTTCTGGTTGTAGGATAAACTCAAGAACACGAGAAGAGCATTGTAGAACTCAAGAGATGGATTTACTCAGACCACTTATGGCATGTCCATGTGTGTCAGGTATGTGAACTGTGCCCGAAAGGAGTCAGAACAGAACCTGATCGCGTTCCAGCATGGAGGACAGGTCTTGTACCGCTGCTGTCGTCCTGTGGAACAAGGAGAAGAGCTGCTGGTGTGGTATGGAGAGGAGTACGCCAAGGAGCTGGGGAGTGTCTTTGATAAGCTGTGGGACAAAAAGTGCTCTGCCACAGGTAGTGTAGCCCAACTGGAGGCCACCTCACTAAATGTTGCCTAATACCAGTTGACTAACCATCTCTCTCTTCCTCTTCCTCACCCTCTCGCCCCTCTCTCTCAGGAGTGAGCTCCAGGTCTCCTCAGACTGAGGTCTTCTCCTGTCCAGAGTGTATCTATGCCTTCACAGATCAGCTCTACCTCCACAAACACATGAAGAGGATCCACAGTGACCTCTACTGGCAGAGGGTGAGGAGTGGACAGATCTCTAACACCACTGCAGCAGCAGCAGTCTGTCAGCCAATGAGCAGCCAGAACCCCAGCTCTTCCACCAGTGACAGCTCTCAGAAACAGTCCACAGAGACTACACATGTTACAACACATGGACCTCCTGCTAGAGGAAAGATGAGTCATGAGTGTAAATACTGTGGGAAGAGTTTCAGTCGCCCGAGTAAACTGAAGAGGCATCACTACATACACACAGGGGAAAGACCCTTTAGCTGTACACAATGTGGAAAGAGCTTCAATCGGTTAGATACTCTAAACCTACACCAGTTAACACACAGTGGAGAGCAACCTTTCTGTTGTGATCAGTGTGAGAAATGTTTCAGTCAGTTAAGTGATCTGAACACCCACAAGCGAGTTCATACTGGTGAGAAACCTTTCCAGTGTGATCAGTGTGAGAGGGCTTTCAGTCATTCACAACACCTGACCAGGCACAAGCGTTCTCTGCACACAGGAGAACGTCCGTTCATATGTAGACATTGCAGTAAAGGTTTCTTTAGGTCAGATGCCCTAAAGACACACATCCGTGTTCACACTGGAGAGAAACCATTCCACTGTCAACAGTGTGATAGAAACTTCAGTCACTCAGGTAACCTAAGGGAACACCTCCTGGTCCACGCCAAAGACAACACTGACAACATGTAGTCCAGTGGGTTTTCAACCATTTACATTCCAGGCAAACTATTTATTCTGCATTTTAGCCACGGACCACCAGTTGATGTTGAGTTTAGTTTCTATCACATAAAACTAAGGATTTGTAGAAGTTTGTGTCCACAATTTGGGAGAGAGAAATGTTGGTCAAAATAACAACTCTTCTATATTTTCCAAGAGCTACAGATCTATAAAGGGTTCATTTGGTTACCAACTGTCCATCATTTAGCTGGGGACAACCTGGAATACTGTCAAGGACCACTGGTGGTCCCCAGACGACTGGTTGAAAACCACTGATGTAGTCAGTTTCAACCAGTGAAGCTGCCTGTAAAAGAAATACGAAACTAACAAAAAACATATTCACACATTCTCAGAGGCATGTTAATGGCACATTAATAATACTTAATCTTTAAATATTACGATAGGAGAAGTAATATTGTTGAATAATAGTCCTCCAGCAGAGAATATTAACTTATTAACATTAACAAACATATTATTAACTTCTCCATGTGTCTGCCTCATTCTGACCTGAATGTTGGGGACAGACACTGTAGTGTTGTTGAGAGAAGAGATATTATTATTCATGTATTTTTACTGTTTTGTTTTTACATCGTCATTGGTGTCTTTATTTATGTATTGATTTCGTTTTTATTCAGTATGTTGTTTAGCTTGTATTGTGCCAAAGTTCATGAGTGCTACCATAGAGTAATATGTAGATAAAAGATAAAAAGTTGTTGCTAGTTATATATGTGGTCTAGAACCTGATAACTGCCATCTTGGTTAAAAGTTGCTACTTAATCCAAAAAATTGTTTCTCATGATCCAGCACCCACTACTATTGATTATTATTATATCAGACATGTGACAGCATGATCTCAACTAGGGTTGAATCAACTAGTCAATCAACTAGTAATCATTTCTGTCTTTGTTTACTTGAGGGGAGTTCAAATCGACCCTTATAGTTAGTATGCAACTCTGAGAGGGTTATGATGGGTCCATTTGGTTACATTTGTATATAGTTATGGTGTCAGAGTCCATGAAATAAAAAAAAAGTTCAAGAATTGTAATTGTAATAGCAGATGTCAAATACACATACAGTACCAGTTCTCCAAAGCCAAATTCAAATACCCTAAACAGTGGTTTTCAACCTTTTCGATACCAGGGCCCACTATTTATTCAGCATTTGAGCCACGGACCACCATTTTATGACATTTTAGCCCCACAGACCCCCAAAACAAAGGTTTCTTTTGCTTTTTGTCCACAATTCCAAGCTGGATTTGGGAAACAAAACAGGCAAACACACAGATCAAAATGACCATTAATTCTCTAGTTGTGTAGACTTGGGCTAATTCAGATGATGAATATTTTAACTCTTGAGAGCGTAAACATGAAACCAAATGGACCCTTGCAGGGCCATTTGGTTTCATGTTTTCGCTCTCAAGAGTTACATCTGGTTACACCTGGAGCCCTCCCAAGGACCACTGGTGGTCCCCGGACCACTGGTTGAAAACCACTGCCCCAAAGGCTCAAACATACAGTGTGAAGTGAGTTTGGGTGAATAGTTTTCACTGTGGTCTAGTTTTTAAGGATGTACTCTGTAATTTGTATGACGCAGGACAGGGTGAAGCATTAAAAACTACACCACAGTGAAAACCTTTACACAAACTCACTTCACACTGGAGTATATTTGATCCTTTCATCTCTCGTTCACTCACACTCTGTCACTCCAGCATGGAGGTGTTGTGATGAAACTGATCTGCCAAATCATAAACGTTCACAAAATACCAGCATAATAAAGCATTGCGGTTTGTTTGTTAAAAAAGAAAGAAAGATCTCTATGTATGTTATGTGAAGCCCAGAAGATGGTCACATATCTATGCAGGTCACTAATTTAACTGTAACACCGCCATGCCAGAGTGGGATGGAGGGAATGGCTGAGATTTGGGGTATTGGAATTTGGCTAAAATGTTCCACAAACGGTTTCAAGTCTAAGAAAAAAGATTTTCTGTTTACTCGATGTTGGATCCGGTTCAGTATCTACCAGGTCTAAGCTTAATACGTTTTTTATACTGATGTAAAACGTAAGGTGTACAGTGTGTTCATTGTGTTTATATATACTATACTGGTTTATTAAATGTTTTTTGTATGTTCCATTTAATTGTTGGTCTGGTGTTGTGTTCATTGCTCAGGCCCAATTTCACTTAGTTGTACAGATATGCATGCCTACACTCTCCATATATGGAGATCATCCATGTACTTGATCCTCTTTTGCACTAGCAAATCTCTCCTGCCAAAAATAGACCCAAATCCCCAAGGTTGGAATGATCACACTGTTATGAATAGACAATATATTCTGCTTGTGTAGTTAGGTAGCAATACATAAGGATTAGCATCACTTTCAGTAAAGGTATTCATTGTGTTGATTGGATGTATGTAGATCTGCTACAGCTGGATAAAATTCTCCTCTGTAATTATTCTATAGCAGTACAGAAGGCAGACAACGACGGACTGTAATCAATAGGTTTTATTATTTATCAACTTCTCACACCTATAGTGCTGGCTGTGGCTGCATAATGACTGACTCAATGAATGGACTGTCTATAGACGTGGGAGTCCAGCAGGTGGCGTAGTTCTACAAAGAATAAAGCTCTTTAACGTCTTGAATATCACACAGAGGTTCATTGGTGTCAATTCGGGTCTCCTGTACTTGGAAACGTTAGTGAACCACTATATGCTCTGAAAACCCAGACCTTAACATCCAGGAAGTGTTCAGTCACTGCTGACATTCATACTGAAGCACTGCAGATTTCAGAGGGACAAAGATGGACCAGGTAAAATAATTCTTCATACTAGTGGTAGCCCAGTCTTTGAGAACTGTGTTTTGCATAAATTGACGATCTGAATTTAGCATCGCAGATGTTGTATATTTCTCTTTTCTCGCTGACCTTGCTGCATGCTTAGGCCTATTCTGGTTTCACAGAAGTATAGGCTAATTATTTTCTACTAAAATGTCTTGATGAAAATGAACAAGGTAGCCTCCATTGTAAACAGGTGTAACGCTTTCTGTCGGCTTTTCAGTTGTAGTTGTGCTTGAATTGTAGGCTACTTTACAAGCTGTTATCTGTTTTGTTTTAGTCCTACTACTTGACTTATACTGTAATTCTCCATCACCGTTAATATCCATTCAGACATTCAGTTCAATCAAAAGTCATTCATTCATTTCGCCTAACAGAATCAGCACTGCGTGAAATAAGTTAACGGACAATTAATTATAGGCACTAGATTTGAGAATAAACAAAGCTAGCAGGCATATAGAGTAATATATACGTTAATATACAGGTGTGATGGTACATTTAGGGCAGTGGTTTTCAACTATCTTTTCTGATACCAGCACAGGGCCCACTATATATACGGAATTTGAGCCACGGACCACCATTTGATGACATTTTAGCCCCACACAGACCCCTAAAACTAGAGATTTACTTTGCGTTTGTCCACAATTCCAGGCTGGATTTGGGAAACAAAACAGGCAAATATACAGTAGATGAAAATAACCATAATCATCTACATTATGTAATTGTGTAGACATCTTAATTAAGTGGTGCTAATTTACTTTACTGTAATCCAAGTGAAACCAAATGGACTCATGCGGGTCCCTTGGTTTCACTTGGTTCTTTTTTACACTCTCAAGAGTTACATTTGGTTAATCAACTTTCATGGGACCACTGGTTGAAAACCACTGATTCACAGAGTTTGTTGATGGTAATTTTTCATGTAGGTCTACAGCCATATTCCATGTGTGCAGATTGATCAATTCCCCTCTTTGTTTCGTGGCAGTTTGTTGTCAATTCAATTCAAATGAGCTTTATTATTGGCATAAGAAAACAAACGTTTTATACATTGCCAAATAGATGCTGCAATGCAATAAAACAGTTGAGCTCAAGACAGATGTGCTCAACACACATCTGTCAGTGTCACATATCTCATATTCCATCCTAATTGGCTATAGTTGTCTTTTCAAAGTTTGCAGGATTTGCCGTTTTTAACAAAAAACATCAAATCATGAAAGCAGCAAGCAATTTATGTGGAAGCACTTTTCTACTGGGAAATACAGGTGGTCCTCAGCTAAATGATGGAATGTTAACCAAATGGATGTTTTTGTTAACAACCTTTTGGTTCTTTTAAAAGGAAAGTAACATACATGGAGAACCTTTCTTCATAGAGGACATTAAAGTAGATCTACCAACTACTGACAGAGCCAGACAGACCCTGCCTTCTGGATTTAAGGTACACACACACACACACACACACACACACACACACACACACACACACACACACACACACACACACACACACACACACACACACACACACACACACACACACACACACACACACACACACACACACACAGAGTATGTCACTGTCACTGTATGTTCACTGTCAGTCACTACTATAAAATATAAAATATCCCATTTACAAGTAGAAATAGACATCTACAAAAATTTTAAGATCTGTCTCTCCATCTTTTTCAAATTGCCAGCCTAACTGTCATTATCTATTATCTGTGTGTGTGTGTGTGTGTGTGTGTGTGTGTGTGTGTGTGTGTGTGTGTGTGTGTGTGTGTGTGTGTGTGTGTGTGTGTGTGTGTGTGTGTTTTCAGATTGAGCAGTCAGGCATCCCAAACGCAGGGTTAGGAGTGTTTTACTGTGGAGTCTCTAAGCTTGATGTTGACACTCACTTTGGGCCGTATGAAGGAGTCAAGACAGGCAAAAAGGAAGCTGTGGAGAGCGGATACTCCTGGGTGGTGAGTGTGTGCATGTGGAATTGTTGCCTAATGGTGGCGCTATAGACCAGCACTTCTCATGAGACCTTGTATTAGGCTGTTGAAACCCATCTACGAAAAGCTCAGAAAATGAAATCTAGATATCTTTATTAAACAATAAAAAGTAGGTATATTTGATACTATACTGAGAAAGACTAAAACGATAATTTCTCTAGGATTCTTGTTTGTTTTAGTCATTTTTGTGTTTAATTTTAGTTACAATAACCCAGTCTGCCAAACACTGAAATGGAAAACTAAATGTGTTAATTAATTTGATCATCATAATGTGATGTCATATTTACTTATTACCGTAATTTCTGGACTATAAGCCACACCTGACTATAAGCTTCATGTTAGAGCAGTGGTTTTCAACCTTTTTGATACCAGGGCCCACTATTTATTCAGCATTTGAGCTACAGACCACCATTTGACAACATTCTCACCCCACAGAACCCAAAACTAAAGATTTCTTTTGGTTTTGTCCACAATTCCAGACAAAACAGGCAAAACATAGAGATCAAAATGACCATGACTTATTAATTAATTAAGTGGTGCTAATTTAGATATCATAACTCTTGAGAGTGTAAAAATGAACCAAATAGACCCGCAAGGGTCCATTTGGTTTCAACCAAATAGACCCGCAAGGGTCCATTTGGTTTCATTTTTACGCTCTCAAAGAGTTACATCTGGTTAACCAACTTTCAATCATTTACTCTGGAGGGCCCACCTGGAACCCTCTCAGGGACCACTGGTGGTCCCCGGACCACCTGTTGAAAACCCTGTTAAAAAAACACCTGTAAAAATCCATAGATTGGCCGCACCATTGTATAAGCCGCAGGGTCAAAAGCATGTGAAAAAAGTAGCGGCTTGTAGTCCGGAAATTACGGTAATCATAAAAGTCTTTCTTTGTCTTTAGGTCCGGAGGAAGAAAGGCCACTATGACTACATCGATGCCAAGGATGAGACTCGGTCCAACTGGATGAGGTGAGACATCATGTTCTGGTTGTAGGATGAACTCAAGAACACGAGAAGAGCATTGTAGAACTCAAGAGATGGATTTACTCAGACCACTTATGGCATGTCTATGCGTGTCAGGTATGTGAACTGTGCCCGTAAGGAGTCAGAACAGAACCTGATAGCGTTCCAGCATGGAGGACAGGTCTTGTACCGCTGCTGTCGTCCTGTGGAACAAGGAGAAGAGCTGCTGGTGTGGTATGGAGAGGAGTACGCCAAGGAGCTGGGGAGTGTCTTTGATAAGCTGTGGGACAAAAAGTGTTCTGCTACAGGTAGTGTAGCCCAACTGGAGGCCACCTCACTAAATGTTGCCTAATACCAGTTGACTAACCATCTCTCTCTTCCTCTTCCTCACCCCCCCCCCCCCCCTCTCTCTCTCTCTCTCTCTCTCTCAGGAGTGAGCTCCAGGTCTCCTCAGACCGAGGTCTTCTCCTGTCCAGAGTGTATCTACGCCTTCACAGATCAGCTCTACCTCCATAAACATATGAAGAGGATCCACAGCGACCTCTACTGGCAGAGGGTGAGGAGTGGACAGATCTCTAACACCACTGCAGCAGCAGCACCAACCTGTCAGCCAATGAGCAGCCAGAAGCCCAGCTCTTCCACCAGTGACAGCTCTCAGAAACAGTCCACAGAGACTACACATGTTACAACACATGGACCTCCTGCTAGAGGAAAGATGAGTCATGAGTGTAAATACTGTGGGAAGAGTTTCCGTCAGCTGAGTGACCTGAAGAAACATCACTACATACATACAGGGGAAAGACCCTTTAGCTGTACACAATGTGGGAAGAGCTTCAATGATTTAGGTAGTCTAAACCGGCACCAGTTAACACACAGTGGAGAGAAACCTTTCTGTTGTGATCATTGTGGGAAACGTTTCAGTCTGTTAAGTAATCTAAACAGACACCAGAGGGTTCACACTAAAGAAAAACCTTTCTGTTGTGATCAGTGTGAGAAGAGCTTCAGTCAGGCAGAAACCCTGAGAATCCACAAGCGTTCTCTCCACACAGGAGAACGTCCGTTCAGGTGTAAATATTGTGGTAAAGGTTTCAGTGACTCAAGTAATCTGCAGACACACATCCGTGTTCACACGGGAGAGAAACCATTCCAGTGTCAACAGTGTGGTAGAAGCTTTAATCAGTCAAGTAATCTAAAGAGTCACCTGCGTGTCCACACCAAAGACAACACTGACAACATGTAGTCCAGTCTGTTTTCAAGCAATTTCAAACCAGGGCCCACTATTTATTCTGCATTCTAGCCACAGAGGACCACCAGTTGATGTTGAGTTTAGTAGTTTCTCGGACCCAAAACTAAGGGTTTTCAAATTTGTGTCCACGATTTAGGAGAGAGAGCTGTTGAGATAAATGTTGGTATAAATCACAATTCTCCTACATTTTCCAAGAGATACAGGTCTATAAAGGGTCCATTTGGTTACCAACTGTCCATCATTTAGCTGGGGACAACCTGGAATACTGTCAAGGACCACTGGTGGTCCCCAGACGACTGGTTGAAAACCACTGATGTAGTCGGTTTCAACCAGTGAAGCTGTAAAAGAAATACGAAACTAACAAAAAACATATTCACACATTCTCAGAGGCATGTTAATGGCACATTAATAATACTTAATCTTTAAACATTACGATAGGAGAAGTAATATTGTTGAATAATAGTCCTCCAGCAGAGAATAGTAACTTATTAACATTAACAAACATATTATTAACTTCTCCATGAGCCTGCCTCATTCTGACCTGAATGTTGGGGACAGACACTGTAGTGTTGTTGAGAGAAGAGATATTATTATTCATGTATTTTTACTGTTACTGTATTGTTTTGTTTTTACATTGTGTCATTGGTATCTTTGTTTATTCATTTATGTACTGATTTCGTTTTTATTCAGTATGTTGTTTAGCGTGTATTGTGCCAAAGTTCATGAGTGCTACCATAGAGTAATATGTATTGCTATAGTTTTGGTGAAGATAAACAGTTGTTGCTAGTTATATATGTGGTCTAGAACCTGATAACTGCCATCTTGGTTAAAAGTTGCTACTTAAAGCCACAAATTTGTTTCACATGATCCAGCACCCACTACTGTTGATTATTATTATATCAGACGTGTGACAGCATGATCTCAACTAGGGTTGAATCAACTAGGTTTAGGATTCTAATGATTTCTGTCTTTGTTTACTTGAGGGGAGTTCAAATGGACCCTTATAGTTAATAGTATGCAACTCTGAGAGGGTTATGATGGGTCCATTTGGTTACATTTGTATATAGTTATGGTGTCAGAGTCCATGAAATAAAAAAAAAAGTTTTAAGAATTGTAATTGTAATAGCAGATGTCAAATACACATACAGTACCAGTTCTCCAAAGCCATATTCAAATACCCTAGACAGTGGTTTTCAACCTTTTCGATACCAGGGCCCACTATTTATTCAGCATTTGAGCCACAGACCACCATTGTATGACATTTTAGCCCCACAGACCCCAAAACAAAGGTTTTCTTTTGCTTTTTGTCCACAATTCCAGGCTGGATTTGGGAAACAAAACAGGCAAACACACAGATCAAAATGACCATTAATCCTCTAGTTGTGTAGACTTGGGCTAATTCAAATGATGAATATTTTAACTCTTGAGAGCGTAAACATGAAACCAAATGGACCCGCAAGGGTCCATTTGGTTTCATATTTACGCTCTCAAGAGTTACATCTGGTTACACCTGGAGCCCTCCCAAGGACCACTGGTGGTCCCCGAACCACTGGTTGAAAACCACTGCCCCAAAGGCTCAAACTGTAATATGTATGAGGCAGGACAGGGTGAAGCATTAAAAAACTACACCACAGTTAAAACCCTTCACACAAACTCACTTCACACTGGAGTATATTTGATCCTTTCATCTCTCGTTCACTCACACTCTGTCACTCCAGCATGGAGGTGTTGTGATGAAACTGATCTGCCAAATTATAAACGTTCACAAAATACAAGCATAAACCATTGCGTTTTGTTTGTTAAAAAAGAAAAAAGATCTTCATGTAGGTTATATGAAATTGTGAAGCCCAGAAGATGGTCACATATGTATGCAGGTCACTAATTTAACTGTAACACTGCCATGCTAGAGTGGGATGGAGGGAGTGTGAGTGAGCAAGTGGCTGAGATTTGGGGTATTGGAATTTGGCTAAAATGTTCCACAAACGGTTTCAAGTCTAATAAAAAAGATTTTCTGTTCACTCGATGTTGTATCGGTTCCGTATCTACCAGCTCTATGCTTAATACAGTTTTTATACTGATGTAAAACATAGGTTTGTTTGCAGTATGTTCATTGTGTCTATATATACTATACTGGTCTATTAAACGTTTTTTGTATGTTCCATTGTTGGTCTGGTGTTGTGTTCGGGGCTCAGGCCCAATTTCCACTTAGTTGTACAGATATGCATGCCTACACTCTCCATATATGGAGATCATCCATGTACCTGATCTCCTTTTGCACTAGCAAATCTCTCCTGCCAAAAATAGACCCGAATCCCCAAGCTTGGAATGATCACACTGTTATGAATAGACCATATATTCTGCTTGTGTAGTTAGGTAGCAATACATAAGGATTAGCATCACTTTCAGAGAAGGTATTCATTGTGTTGATTGGATGTATGTAGATCTGCTACAGCTGGATAAATTTCTCCTCTGTAATTATTCTATAGCAGTACAGAAGGCAGACAACGACGGACTGTAATCAATAGGTTTTATTATTTATCAACTTCTCACACCTAGTGCTGGCTGTGACTGCATAATGACTGACTCAATGAATGGACTGTCTATAGACGTGGGAGTCCAGCAGGGGGCGTAGTTCTACAAAGAATAAAGCTCTTTAACGTCTTGAATGTCACACGGAGGTTCATTGGTGTCAATTCGGGTCTCCTGGACTTGGAAACGTTAGTGAACCACTATATGCTCTGAAAACCCAGACCTTAACATCCAGGAAGTGTTCAGTCACTGCTGACATTCATACTGAAGCACTGCAGATTTCAGAGGGACAGAGATGGATCAGGTAAAATAATTCTTCATACTAGTGGTAGCCCAGTCTTTGAGAACTGTTTTGCATAAATTGACGATCTGAATTTAGCATCGCAGATGTTGTATATTTCTCTTTTCTCGCTGACCTTGCTGCATGCTTAGGCCTATTCTGGTTTCACAGAAGTATAGGCTAATTATTTTCTACTAAAATGTCTTGATGAAAATGAACAAGGTAGCCTCCATTGTAAACAGGTGTAACGCTTTCTGTCGGCTTTTCAGTTGTAGTTGTGCTTGAATTGTAGGCTACTTTACAAGCTGTTATCTGTTTTGTTTTAGTCCTACTACTTGACTTATACTGTAATTCTCCATCACCGTTAATATCCATTCAGACATTCAGTTCAATCAAAAGTCATTCATTCATTTCGCCTAACAGAATCAGCACTGCGTGAAATAAGTTAACGGACAATTAATTATCGGCACTAGATTTGAGAATAAACAAAGCTAGCAGGCATATAGAGTAATATATACGTTAATATACAGGTGTGATGGTACATTTAGGGCAGTGGTTTTCAACTATCATTTGATACCAGCGCAGGGCCCACTATATGGAATTTGAGCCACGGACCACCATTTGATGACATTTTAGCCCCACACAGACCCCTAAAACTAGAGATTTACTTGCTTTTGTCCACAATTCCAGGCTGGATTTGGGAAACAAAACAGGCAAATATACAGTAGATCAAAATAACCACAATCTTCTACATTATGTAATTGTGTAGACATCTTAATTAAGTGGTGCTAATTTACTTTACTGTAATCCAAGTGAAACCAAATGGACCCATGCGGGTCCCTTGGTTTCACTTGGTTTTTTACACTCTCAAGAGTTACATTTGGTTAATCAACTTTCATGGGACCACTGGTTGAAAACCACTGATTCACAGAGTTTGTTGATGGTAATTTTTCATGTAGGTCTACAGCCATATTCCATGTGTGCAGATTGATCAATTTCCCTCTTTGTTTCGTGGCAGTTTGTTGTCAATTCAATTCAAATGAGCTTTATTATTGGCATAAGAAAACAAACGTTTTATACATTGCCAAATAGATGCTACAAATGCAATAAAACAGTTGAGCTCAAGACAGATGTGCTCAACACACATATGTCAGTGTCACATATCTCATATTCCATCCTAATTGGCTATAGTTGTCTTTTCAAAGTTTGCAGGATTTGCCGTTTTTAACAAAAAGCATCAAATCATGAAAGCAGCAAGCAATTTATGTGGAAGCACTTTTCTACTGGGCTGGGAAATACAGGTGGTCCTCAGCTAAATGATGGAATGTTAACCAAATGGATGTTTTTGTTCCTTTTGGTTCTTTTTAAAGGAAAGTAACATACATGGAGAACCTTTCTTCATAGAGGACATTAAAGTAGATCTACCAACTACTGACAGAGCCAGACAGACCCTGCCTTCTGGATTTAAGGTCCACACACACACACACACACACACACACACACACACACACACACACACACACACACACACACACACACACACACACACACACACACACACACACACACACACACACACACACACACACACACACACACACACACACACAGTATGTCACTGTATGTTCACTGTCAGTCACTACTATAAAATATAAAATATCCCATTTACAAGTAGAAATAGACATCTACAAAAATTTTAAGATCTGTCTCTCCATCTTTTTCAAATTGCCAGCCTAACTGTCATTATCTATTATCTGTGTGTGTGTGTGTGTGTGTGTGTGTGTGTGTGTGTGTGTGTGTGTGTGTGTGTGTGTGTGTGTGTGTGTGTGTGTGTGTGTGTGTGTGTGTTTTCAGATTGAGCAGTCAGGCATCCCAAACGCAGGGTTAGGAGTGTTTTACTGTGGAGTCTCTAAGCTTGATGTTGGCACTCACTTTGGGCCGTATGAAGGAGTCAAGACAGGCAAAAAGGAAGCTGTGGAGAGCGGATACTCCTGGGTGGTGAGTGTGTGCTTGTGGAATTGTTGCCTAATGGTGGCGCTATAGACCAGCACTTCTCATGAGAACTTGTATTAGGCTGTTGAAACCCATCTACGAAAAGCTCAGAAAATGAAATCTAGATATCTTTATTAAACAATAAAAAGTATTAGGTATATTTGATACTATACTGAGAAAGACTAAAACGATAATTTCTCTAGGATTCTTGTTTGTTTTAGTCATTTTTGTGTTTAATTTTAGTTACAATAACCCAGTCTGCCAAACACTGAAATGGAAAACTAAATGTGTGATTAATTTGATCATCATAATTTGATGTCATATTTACTTATTACCATAATTCCTGGACTATAAGCCACACCTGACTATAACCCGCACCAGACAATAAGCTTCATGTTAGAGCAGTGGTTTTCAACCTTTTTGATACCAGGGCCCACTATTTATTCAGCATTTGAGTTACAGACCACCAAAACTAAAGATTTCTTTTGGTTTTGTCCACAATTCCAGACAAAACAGGCAAAACATAGAGATCAAAATGAACATGACTTATTAATTAATTAAGTGGTGCTAATTTAGATGGTGAATATCATAACTCTTGAGAGTGTAAAAATGAAACCAAATAGACCCGCAAGGGTCCATTTGGTTTCATTTTTATGCTCTCAAAGAGTTACATCTGGTTAACCAACTTTCAATCATTTACTCTGGAGGGCCCATCTGGAACCCTCTCAGGGACCTCTGGTGGTCCCCGGACCACCTGTTGAAAACCCCTGTTAAAAAAAAACACTTGTAAAAATCCATAGATTGGCCGCACTGTTGTATAAGCCGCAGGGTCAAAAGCATGTGAAAAAAGTAGCGGCTTGTAGTCCGGAAATTACGGTAATCATAAAAGTCTTTCATTGTCTTTAGGTCCGGAGGAAGAAAGGCCACTATGACTACATCGATGCCAAGGATGAGACTCGGTCCAACTGGATGAGGTGAGACATCATGTTCTGGTTGTAGGATAAACTCAAGAACACGAGAAGAGCATTGTAGAACTCAAGAGATGGATTTACTCAGACCACTTATGGCATGTCCATGTGTGTCAGGTATGTGAACTGTGCCCGTAAGGAGTCAGAACAGAACCTGATAGCGTTCCAGCATGGAGGACAGGTCTTGTACCGCTGCTGTCGTCCTGTGGAACAAGGAGAAGAGCTGCTGGTGTGGTATGGAGAGGAGTACGCCAAGGAGCTGGGGAGTGTCTTTGATGAACTGTGGGACAAAAAGTGCTCTGCCACAGGTAGTGTAGCCCAACTGGAGGCCACCTCACTAAATGTTGCCTAATACCAGTTGACTAACCATCTCTCTCTTCCTCTTCCTCACCCTCTCGCCCCTCTCTCTCAGGAGTGAGCTCCAGATCCTTTCAGACTGAGGTCTTCTCCTGTCAAGAGTGTATCTACGCCTTCACAGATCAGCTCTACCTCCACAAACACATGAAGAGGAACCACAGTGACCTCTACTGGCAGAGGGTGAGGAGTGGACAGATCTCTAACACCACTGCAGTCTGTCAGCCAATGAGCAGCCAGAAGCCCAGCTCTTCCACCAGTGACAGCTCTCAGAAACAGTCCACAGAGACTACACATGTTACAACACATGGACCTCCTGCTAGAGGAAAGATGAGTCATGAGTGTAAATACTGTGGGAAGAGTTTCAGTCACCTGGGTAACCTGAAGAGGCATCACTACATACATACAGGAGAAACACCCTTTAGCTGTACACAATGTGGAAAAAGCTTCAATCGGTTAGGTACTCTGAACACACATTGGTTAACACACAGTGGAGAGAAACCTTTCTGTTGTGATCATTGTGGGAAACGTTTCAGTCGGTTACATAATCTAAACAGACACCAGGTAGTTCATACTGCAGAGAAACCCTTCCAGTGTGATCAGTGTGAGAAGAGCTTCAGTCAGGCAGAAACCCTGAGAATCCACAAGCGTTCTCTCCACACAGGAGAACGTCCGTTCAGGTGTAAACTATGTGGTAAAGGTTTCGTTCACTCAGGTCATCTGCAGACACACCTCCGTGTTCACACAGGAGAGAAACCATTCCACTGTCAACAGTGTGGTAGAAGCTTCAGTGAGTCAGGTAACCTAAGGAAACACCTCCTGGTCCACGTCAAAGACAACACTGACAACATGTAGCCCAGTGGTTTTTCAACCATTTTCATTCCAGGGCCCACTATTCATTCTGCATTTTTGCCACGGACCACCAGTTGATGTTGAGTTTAGTCTCTATCACACAAAACTAAGGATTTGTAGAAGTTTGTGTCCACAATTTGGGAGAGAGAAATGTTGGTCAAAATAACAACTCTTCTATATTTTCCAAGAGATACAGATCTATAAAGGTCCATTTGGTTACCAACTGTCCATCATTTAGCTGGGGACAACCTGGAATACTGTCAAGGACCACTGGTGGTCCCCGGACGACTGGTTGAAAACCACTGATGTAGTCAGTTTCAACCAGTGAAGCTGCCTGTAAAAGAAATACGAAACTAACAAAAAAACATATTCACACATTCTCAGAGGCATGTTAATGGTAGATTAATAATACTTAATCTTTAAACATTACGATAGGAGAAGTAATATTGTTGAATGATAGTCCTCCAGCAGAGAATAGTAACTTATTAACATTAACAAACATATTATTAACTTCTCCATGTGTCTTCCTCATTCTGACCTGAATGTTGGGGACAGACACTGTAGTGTTGTTGAGAGAAGAGATATTATTATTCATGTATTTTTACTGTTTTGTTTTTACATCGTCATTGGTGTCTTTATTTATGTATTGATTTTTTATTCAGTATGTTGTTTAGCTTGTATTGTGCCAAAGTTCATGAGTGCTACCATAGAGTAATATGTATTGCTATAGTTTTGGTGAAGATAAACAGTTGTTGCTAGTTATATATGTGGTCTAGAACCTGATAACTGCCATCTTGGTTAAAAGTTGTTACTTAAAGCCACACATTTGTTTCACGTGATCGAGCACCCACTACTGTTGATTATTATTATATCAGACATGTGACATGTGATCTCAACTAGGGTTGAATCAACTAGGTTTAGGATTCTAATGATTTCTCTTTGTTTACTTGAGGGGAGTTCAAATGGACCCTTATAGTTAATAGTATGCAACTCTGAGAGGGTTATGATGGGTCCATTTGGTTACATTTGTATATAGTTATGGTGTCAGAGTCCATGAAATAAAAAAAAAAGTTCAAGAATTGTAATTGTAATAGCAGATGTCAAATACACATACAGTACCAGTTCTCCAAAGCCAAATTCAAATACCCTAAACAGTGGTTTTCAACCTTTTCGATACCAGGGCCCACTATTTATTCAGCATTTGAGCCACGGACCACCATTGTATGACATTTTAGCTCCACAGACCCCAAAACAAAGGTTTCTTTTGCTTTTGTCCACGATTCCAAGCTGGATTTGGGAAACAAAACAGGCAAACACACAGATCAAAATGACCATTAATCCTCTAGTTGTGTAGACGTGGGCTAATTCAGATGATGAATATTTTAACTCTTGAGAGCGTAAACATGAAACCAAATGGACCCTTGCGGGTCCATTTGGTTTCATGTTTACGCTCTCAAGAGTTACATCTGGTTACACCTGGAGCCCTCCCAAGGACCACTGGTGGTCCCGGACCACTGGTTGAAAACCACTGCCCCAAAGGCTCAAACATACTCAAACATACAGTGTGAAGTGAGTTTGGGTGAATAGTTTTCACTGTGGTCTAGTTTTTAAGGATGTACTCTGTAATTTGTATGAGGCAGGACAGGGTGAAGCATTAAAAACTACACCACAGTTAAAACTCTTCACACAAACTCACTTCACACTGGAGTATATTTGATCCTTTCATCTCTCGTTCACTCACACTCTGTCACTCCAGCATGAAGGTGTTGTGATGAAACTGGTGATCTGCCAAATCATAAACGTTCACAAAATACCAGCATAATAAAGCATTGCGGTTTGTTTGTTAAAAAAGAAAGAAAGATCTCCATGTAAGTTATGTGAAGCCCAGAAGATGGTCACATATGTATGCAGGTCACTAATTTAACTGTAACACCGCCATGCTAGAGTGGGATGGAGGGAGTGTGAGTGAGCAAGTGGCTGAGATTTGGGGTATTGGAATTTAGCTGAAATGTTCCACAAACGGTTTCAAGTCTAATAAAAAAGATTTTCTGTTTACTCGATGTTGGATCCGGTTCAGTCTCTACCAGGTCTAAGCTTAATACAGTTTTTATACTGATGTAAAACGTAGAAGGTGTACAGTGTGTTCATTGTGTTTATATATACTATACTGGTTTATTAAATGGTTTTTGTATGTTCCATTTAATTGTTGGTCTGGTGTTGTGTTCGGGGCTCAGGCCCAATTTGCACTTAGTTGTACAGATGCATGCCTACACTCTCCAATCTCCATATATGTACTTGATCCTCTTTTGCACTAGCAAATCTCTCCTGCCAAAAATAGACCCAAATCCCCAAGCTTGGAATGATCACACTGTTATGAATAGACCATATATTCTGCTTGTGTAGTTAGGTAGCAATACATAAGGATTAGCATCACTTTCAGAGAAGGTATTCATTGCTGTGATTGGGTGTATGTAGATCTGCTACAGCTGGATAAAATTCTCCTCTGTAATTATTCTATAGCAGTACAGAAGGCAGACAACGACGGACTGTAATCAATAGGTTTCATTATTTATCAACTTCTTCTCACACCTAGTGCTGGCTGTGGCTGCATAATGACTGACTCAATGAATGGACTGTCTATAGACGTGGGAGTCCAGCAGGGGGCGTAGTTCTACAAAGAATAAAGCTCTTTAACGTCTTGAATATCACACGGAGGTTCATTGGTGTCAATTCGGGTCTCCTGTACTTGGAAACGTTAGTGAACCACTATATCCTCTGAAAACCCAGACCTTAACATCCAGGAAGTGTTCAGTCACTGCTGACATTCATACTGAAGCACTGCGGATTTCAGAGGGACAAAGATGGATCAGGTAAAATAATTCTTCATACTAGTGGTAGCCCAGTCTTTGAGAACTGTTTTGCATAAATTGACGATCTGAATTTAGCATCGCAGATGTTGTATATTTCTCTTTTCTCGCTGACCTTGCTGCATGCTTAGGCCTATTCTGGTTTCACAGAAGTATAGGCTAATTATTTTCTACTAAAATGTCTTGATGAAAATGAACAGTGTAGCCTCCATTGTAAACAGGTGTAACGCTTTCTGTCGGCTTTTCAGTTGTAGTTGTGCTTGAATTGTAGCTACTTTACAAGCTGTTAACTGTTTGGTTTTAGTCCTACTGCTTGACTTATACTGTAATTCTCCATCACCGTTAATATCCATTCAGACATTCAGTTCAATCAAAAGTCATTCATTCATTTCGCCTAGAATCAGCACAGCGTGAAATAAGTTAACGGGCAATTAATTATAGGCACTAGATTTGCGAATAAACAAAGCTAGCAGGCATAGAGTAATATATACGTTAATATACAGGTGTGATGGTACATTTAGGGCAGTGGTTTTCAACTATAATTTGATACCAGCGCAAGGCCCACTGTATATACGGAATTTGAGCCACGGACCACCATTTGATGACATTTTAGCCCCACACAGACCCCTAAAACTAGAGATTTACTTTGCTTTTGTCCACAATTCCAGGCTGGATTTGGGAAACAAAACAGGCAAATATACAGTAGATCAAAATAACCATAATCATCTACATTATGTAATTGTGTAGACATCTTAATTAAGTGGTGCTAATTTACTTTACTGTAATCCAAGTGAAACCAAATGGACCCATGCGGGTCCCTTGGTTTCACTTGGTTTTTTACACTCTCAAGAGTTACATTTGGTTAATCAACTTTCATGGGACCACTGGTTGAAAACCACTGATTCACAGAGTTTGTTGATGGTAATTTTTCATGTAGGTCTACAGCCATATTCCATGTGTGCAGATTGATCAATTCCCCTCTTTGTTTCGTGGCAGTTTCTTGTCACGAAACTTGTCATTCAATTGAGCTTTATTATTGGCATAAGAAAACAAACGTTTTGCCAAATAGATGCTACAAATGCAATAAAACAGTTGAGCTCAAGACAGATGTGCTCACACATCTGTCAACATATTTCATCCTAATTGGCTATCATTGTCTTTTCAAAGTTAGCAGGATTTGCCGTTTTTAACAAAAAGCATCAAATCATGAAAGCAGCAAGCAATTTATGTGGAAGCACTTTTCTACTGGGCTGGGAAATACAGTTGGTCCTCAGCTAAATGATGGATTGTTAACCAAATGGATCTTTTTGTTCCTTTTGGTTCTTTTTAAAGGAAAGTAACATACATGGAGAACCTTTCTTCATAGAGGACATTAAAGTAGATCTACCAACTACTGACAGAGCCAGACAGACCCTGCCTTCTGGATTTAAGGTCCACACACACACACACACACACACACACACACACACACACACACACACACACACACACACACACACACACACACACACACACACACACACACACACACACACACACACACACACACACACCTATAAAATATAAAATATCCCATTTACAAGTAGAAATAGACATCTACAAAAAAATTAAGATCTGTCTCTCCATCTTTTTCAAATTGCCAGCCTGTCATTATCTATTATGTGTGTGTGTGTGTGTGTGTGTGTGTGTGTGTGTGTGTGTGTGTGTGTGTGTGTGTGTGTGTGTGTGTGTGTGTGTGTGTGTGTGTGTGTGTGTGTGTGTGTGTGTGTGTGTTTTCAGATTAAGCAGTCAGGTATCCCAAACGCAGGGTTAGGAGTGTTTTACTGTGGAGTCTCTAAGCTTGATGCTGGCACTCACTTTGGGCCGTATGAAGGAGTCAAGACAGGCAAAAAGGAAGCTGTGGAGAGCGGATACTCCTGGGTGGTGAGTGTGTGCATGTGGAATGGTTGCCTAATGGTGGCGCTATAGACCAGCCCTTCTCATGAGACCTTGTATTTGGCTGTTGAAACCCATCTACGAAAAGCTCAGAAAACTAAACTAATTAATTAATTTGATCATCATAATGTGATGTCATATTTACTTATTACCGTAATTTCTGGACTATAAGCCACACCTGACTATAAGCCGCACCAGACAATAAGCTTCATGTTAGAGCAGTGGTTTTCAACCTTTTTGATACCAGGGCCCACTATTTATTCAGCATTTGAGCTACAGACCACCATTTGACAACATTCTCACCCCACAGAACCCAAAACTAAAGATTTCTTTTGGTTTTGTCCACAATTCCAGACAAAACAGGCAAAACATAGAGATCAAAATGACCATGACTTATTAATTAAGGTGGTGCTAATTTATATGGTGAATATCATAACTCTTGAGAGTGTAAAAATGAAACCAAATGGACCCGCAAGGGTCCATTTGGTTTCATTTTTACGCTCTCAAAGAGTTACATCTGGTTAACTAACTTTCAATCATTTACCATCTGGAACCCTCTAAGGGACGACTAGTGGTCCCCGGACCACCTGTTGAAAACCCCTGTTAAAAAAAACACCTGTACTGTAAAAATCCATAGATTGGCCGCACCGTTGTATAAGCCGCAGGGTCAAAAGCATGTGAAAAAGTAGCGGCTTGTAGTCCGGAAATTACGGTAATCATAAAGTCTTTCATTGTCTTTAGGTCCGGAGGAAGAAAGGCCACTATGACTACATCGATGCCAAGGATGAGACTCGGTCCAACTGGATGAGGTGAGACATCATGTTCTGGTTGTAGGATAAACTCAAGAACACGAGAAGAGCATTGTAGAACTCAAGAGATGGATTTACTCAGACCACTTATGGCATGTCCATGTGTGTCAGGTATGTGAACTGTGCCCGTAAGGAGTCAGAACAGAACCTGATAGCGTTCCAGCATGGAGGACAGGTCTTGTACCGCTGCTGTCGTCCTGTGGAACAAGGAGAAGAGCTGCTGGTGTGGTATGGAGAGGAGTACGCCAAGGAGCTGGGGAGTGTCTTTGATGAACTGTGGGACAAAAAGTGCTCTGCCACAGGTAGTGTAGCCCAACTGGAGGCCACCTCACTAAATGTTGCCTAATACCACCTGACTAACCATCTCTCTCTTCCTCTTCCTCACCTGCCTCTCTCTCTCCCTCTCTCTCTCTCTCTCTCTCTCTCTCTCTCTCTCTCTCTCTCTCTCTCAGGAGTGAGCTCCAGGTCCCCTCAGACTGAGGTCTTCTCCTGTCAAGAGTGTATCTATGGCTTCACAGATCAGCTCTACCTCCACAAACACATGAAGAGGAGCCACAGTGACCTCTACTGGCAGAGGGTGAGGAGTGGACAGATCTCTAACACCACTGCAGCAGCAGCCTGTCAGCCAATGAGCAGCCAGAAGCCCAGCTCTTCCACCAGTGACAGCTCTCAGAAACAGTCCACAGAGACTACACATGTTACAACACATGGACCTCCTGCTAGAGGAAAGATGAGTCATGAGTGTAAATACTGTGGGAAGAGTTTCAGTCGCCTGGATAACCTGAAGAGGCATCACTACATACATACAGGGGAAACACCCTTTAGCTGTACACAATGTGGAAAGAGCTTCAATCGGTTAGGTACTCTAAACAGGCATCAGTTAACACACAGTGGAGAGCAACCTTTCTCTTGTGATCATTGTGGGAAACGTTTTAGTCAGTTAAGTGATCTGAGCAAACATCATCTTGTTCACACTGGAGAGAAACCTTTCCAGTGTGATCAGTGTGAGAGGAGCTTCAGTCAGGCAGAACACCTGAGAAGGCACAAGCGTTCTCTCCACACAGGAGAACGTCCGTTCACATGTAAACTATGTGGTAAATGTTTCAGTCAGTCAAGTAATCTGAAGAAACACATCCGTGTTCACACTGGAGAGAAACCATTCCAGTGCCAACAGTGTGGTAGAAGCTTCAGTCAGTCAGGTAACCTAAGGAAACACCTCCTGGTCCACACCAAAGACAACACTGACAACATGTAGTCCAGTGGTTTTCAACCATTTACATTCCAGGACCCAATATTTATTCTGCATTTTAGCCACGGACCACCAGTTGATGTTGAGTTTAGTCTCTCTCACACAAAACTAAGGATTTGTAGAAGTTTGTGTCCACAATTTGGGAGAGAGAACTGTTGGTAAAAATAACAACTCTTCTATATTTTCCAAGAGATACAGATCTATAAAGGGTCCATTTGGATACCAACTGTCCATCATTTAGCTGGGGACAACCTGGAATACTGTCAAGGACCACTGGTGGTCCCCAGACGACTGGTTGAAAACCACTGATGTGGTCGGTTTCAACCAGTGAAGCTGCCTGTAAAAGAAATAAGAAACAAAAAACATATTCACACATTCTCAGAGGCATGTTAATGGTAGACTAATAATACTTAATCTTTAATCTTTAAACATTACGATAGGAGAAGTAATATTGTTGAATAATAGTCCTCCAGCAGAGAATAGTAACTTATTAACATTAACAAACACATTATTAACTTCTCCATGTGTCTTCCTCATTCTGACCTGAATGTTGGGGACAGACACTGTAGTGTTGTTGAGGAGAGATATTATTATTCATGCATTTTTACTGTTTTGTTTTTTACATCGTCATTGGTGTCTTTATTTATGTATTGATTTAGTTTTTATTCAGTATGTTGTTTAGCTTGTATTGTGCCAAAGTTCATGAGTGCTACCATAGAGTAATATGTATTGCTATAGTTTTGGTGAAGATAAACAGTTGTTGCTAGTTATATATGTGGTCTAGAACCTGATAACTGCCATCTTGGTTAAAAGTTGCTACTTAAATCCACAAATTTGTTTCACATGATCCAGCTCCATCACTACTGTTGTTTATTATTACATCAGACATGTGACAGCATCATCTCAACTAGGGTTGAATCAACTAGGTTTAGGATTCTAATGATTTCTGTCTTTGTTTACTTGAGGGGAGTTCAAATGGACCCTTATAGTTAATAGTATGCAACTCTGAGAGGGTTATGATGGGTCCATTTGGTTACATTTGTATATAGTTATGGTGTCAGAGTCCATGAAATTAAAAAAAAAAGTTCAAGAATTGTAATAGATGTCAAATACACATACAGTACCAGTTCTCCAAAGCCAAATTCAAATACCCTAGACAGTGGTTTTCAACCTTTTCGATACCAGGGCCCACTATTTATTCAGCATTTGAGCCACGGACCACCATTTTATGACATTTTAGCCCCACAGACCCCAAAACAAAGGTTTCTTTTGCTTTTGTCCACAATTCCAAGCTGGATTTGGGAAACAAAACAGGCAAACACACAGATCAAAATGACCATTAATCCTCTAGTTGTGTAGACTTGGGCTAATTCAGATGATGAATATTTTAACTCTTGAGAGCGTAAACATGAAACCAAATGGACCCTTGCGGGTCCATTTGGTTTCATGTTTACGCCCTCAAGAGTTACATCTGGAACCCTCTTAAGGACCACTGGTGGTCCCCGGACCACTGGTTGAAAACCACTGCCCTAAAGGCTCAAACATACTCCAGAGTGAAGTGAGTTTAGGTGAATAGTTTTCACTGTGGTCTAGTTTTTAAGGCTTTACCCTGTAATATGTATGAGACAGGGTGAGGACTTAAAAAAACTACACCACAGTGAAAACCTTTTCACAAACTCACTTCACACTGGAGTATATTTGATCCTTTCATCTCTTGTTCACTCACACTCTGTCACTCCAGCATGGAGGTGTTGTGATGAAACTGATCTGCCAAATTATAAACGTTCACAAAATACCAGCATAATAAAGCATTGCGGTTTGTTTGTTAAAAAAGAAAGAAAGATCTCCATGTAAGTTATGTGAAGCCCAGAAGATGGTCACATATGTATGCAGGTCACTAATTTAACTGTAACACCGCCATGCCAGAGTGGGATGGAGGGAATGGCTGAGATTTGGGGTATTGGAATTTGGCTAAAATGTTCCACAAACGGTTTCAAGTCTAAGAAAAAAGATTTTTTACTCGATGTTGGATCCGGTTCAGATTTTTTACTCGATGTTGGATCCGGTTCAGTATCTACCAGGTCTAAGCTTAATACAGTTTTTATACTGATGTAAAACGTAGAAGGTGTACAGTGTGTTCATTGTGTTTATATATACTATACTGGTTTATTAAATGTTTTTTGTATGTTCCATTTAATTGTTGGTCTGGTGTTGTGTTCGGGGCTCAGGCCCAATTTGCACTTAGTTGTACAGATGCATGCCTACACTCTCCATATATGTACTTGATCCTCTTTTGCACTAGCAAATCTCTCCTGCCAAAAATAGACCCAAATCCCCAAGCTTGGAATGATCACACTGTTATGAATAGACCATATATTCTGCTTGTGTAGTTAGGTAGCAATACATAAGGATTAGCATCACTTTCAGTAAAGGTATTCATTGTGTTGATGGATGTATGTAGATCTGCAACAGCTGGATAAAATTCTCCTCTGTAATTATTCTATAGCAGTACAGAAGGCAGACAACGACGGACTGTAATCAATAGGTTTTATTATTTATCAACTTCTCACACCTAGTGCTGGCTGTGGCTGCATAATGACTGACTCAATGAATGGACTGTCTATAGAGATGCGCAGTGACGTCACCGCCCCGGTTCCGGAAGTCTTTTCCCCATTCATTTTTCTCATAGACTTTTCGAAAATAATTTATATCAAGACGATTGCGCCGCGGCCAAAGCCAACTCGGGTCGTGACAAATCATGACAACAAACACAATATCGTCATATAATATATAATTAGGAAGAAGTAGAAAACGGCATGATACAAGACTTTTTGTTTCGTTTTTCATCCTAGAAATTATTTTATTGTCCCAAAAGTTTGTGTGTGTCATCATGATTCGTCACGACTCGAGTTTGCTTTGTCCGCGGCGTAATCGTCTTGATATAAATTATTTTCGAAAAGTCTATGAGAAAAATGAATTGGGAAAAGACTTCCGGAACCGGGGCGGTGACGTCACTGCGCATCTCTATAGACGTGGGAGTCCAGCAGGGGGCGTAGTTCTACAAAGAATAAAGCTCTTTAACGTCTTGAATGTCACACGGAGGTTCATTGGTGTCAATTCGGGTCTCCTGTACTTGGAAACGTTAGTGAACCACTATATGCTCTGAAAACCCAGACCTTAACATCCAGGAAGTGTTCAGTCACTGCTGACATTCATACTGAAGCACTGCAGATTTCAGAGGGACAAAGATGGATCAGGTAAAATAATTCTTCATACTAGTGGTAGCCCAGTCTTTGAGAACTGTTTTGCATAAATTGACGATCTGAATTTAGCATCGCAGATGTTGTATATTTCTCTTTTCTCGCTGACCTTGCTGCATGCTTAGGCCTATTCTGGTTTCACAGAAGTAGGCTAATTATTTTCTACTAAAATGTCTTGATGAAAATGAACAGTGTAGCCTCCATTGTAAACAGGTGTAACGCTTTCTGTCGGCTTTTCAGTTGTAGTTGTGCTTGAATTGTAGCTACTTTACAAGCTGTTATCTGTTTTGTTTTAGTCCTACTACTTGACTTATACTGTAATTCTCCATCACCGTTAATATCCATTCAGACATTCAGTTCAATCAAAACTCATTCATTTATTTCAACAGAATCAGCACTGCGTGAAATAAGTTAACGGGCAATTAATTATAGGCACTAGATTTGCGAATAAACAAAGCTAGCAGGCATATAGAGTAATATATACGTTAATATACAGGTGTGATGGTACATTTAGGGCAGTGGTTTTCAACTATCATTTGATACCAGCGCAGGGCCCACTACATATACGGAATTTGAGCCACGGACTGTAGCGACCCTTAGCTGGCGAATGAGGTGGAAGCCCAACTGATGATTCTTAACTTCTTTATTAAATCAACGTGAAAACTATTAAAGAAAAACAAGCACAAACAACAAACAATCAATGTAAGTCAAAACACAAAACAAAACAAATAGATACATTTCGCAACAATAAAGGCATATCAAAACCACAGCATCAATCAAATCGTATATCAAAACTCCAAATAGCAAAGGTAAAACAGCAGTGTACAAATAGCCCCAACAACAATTTACATTCACCTTGTTCCCTCTCCAGCTAGGTGCTAATGGGTCCAGGTCACTTCAGTGTTTGAGAGTCCAAGGAATCGCTATTAAAAACAATAAGGCCAAAATCAAAATCTTCATTTGTCTCCGTTTTGTCATTTCATCTGTCAATCATGCATCCTACTTACAATAGCTTGTTGGTCCCTTTAAATGTGATCCGATCCAACATCATGTTCAATCACGGCTTGTTTGAGTTTCCCAGAAGTTTTTTGGTAGGTCCTTTGGTCCATTTAAAGCGCATTAACGCGGTCCATCCGAGTGAAAATGTGTTTGTTTGGCAGCGTGCCGAGCAGCAAACATCCCTCTCTCACAGACGCCGAGCTCCCTATGACTCGTCAACAGAGTACTGATGAACAGGTACTTCCGGAAAGTACTTCCTGTCCCTCCGTGGGGCACTGTAGCCCTTCAAAATAAGGGTTTGTCACACCGTTCCATTTCGGGTCCGTTACACTCCCACCAAAAATCTTACGTGGGCATGGAGTGTCATACGTAGGATTTTTCACAGTCCGAACAGGGACAACAATTAAGAGACAGGCCCAGCCTCCAACAGTAGGACCAGTTTCTGCACAGAACGTTCCAGTACTGATTGCTTGCACAGGCGTTCACCCTTCTCACCAAGCTTGCGATCACCAAGGCAGACCTTCACTCTCCTTACCAGTCCATCACTGTCGGTACTGGTGGCTGCCACTCGGCCCAAATGCCATTCATTTCTGGGTAGGTCATTATCATGCAACATCACTATGTCTCCCACCTGGAGATTCCTCCGTGGGACGTGCCACCGCTGCCTGATGGTGATGTTGGCCAAATATTCTTTCCTCCACCGACTCCAGAATTGTTCAGCCAAATATTGAACATGTCTCCATCTTTTGCGGGTGTACATGTCCTCTCTTACAAATGTGCCAGGGGGCGGCAAAGCTTTGACTGATTTCATTGTTAAGAGATGGTTAGGGGTGAGCGGTTCCAGGCTATTCGGATCACTGAGATTATCGATTGTGAGTGGACGATTATTTACTATGGCCATAGCTTCATACAGGAAGGCACGTAAGGATGCGTCATCCAATCTGCCAGAAGAGAGCTCAATAGTGGCCTGAAGCACACTCCTCACTGTGCGTATTTGGCGTTCCCAAACACCGCCGGCGTGGCTGGTGTAGGGTGCATTCATATAGAAGTCACACTGCTTATCTGACAGAAATGTCGCCAATCGCTCTGCGTCCAATTCCTTGAGGGCATCCTTGAATTCATTTTTTGCACCAACAAAATTGCTTCCTTGATCGCAACGAATCTGCCGAACTGCACCACGTATGGCAATGAAACATCGAAGACCATTAATAAAAGCATCTGTTGTCATATCATCCAACATCTCTATATGGATGGCCCGAGAGGACAAACAGGTGAATAGAAGGCCGTACCTCTTGTTTACTTTTCGTCCCTGTTTCACAAGAAATGGTCCAAAACAATCCATCCCACAATAAGTGAACGGTGGTGATGGTTCCAAACGTTCCGGTGGCAGATCAGCCATTCTCTGCTCTTCCGTTGGCCTCCTGTGTCGTCTGCAGGATACACACCGTTTAATGTATGCGGCTACGGCTCGATTTATCCCCTGCATCCAATATCCCCTTGACCTCATCTCGTTAATCGTAAAGCCCTTGCCCTGGTGCTTGACTCTCTCATGGCAATGGGCAATTATCATTTTAGACAAGTAGTGATTCTTTGGGATTATTGTAGGATATTTAATCGAACTGGCGACTGTTGAATTGCGCAATCTTCCTCCCACCTTAAGTATACCATCCTCATCTAGGAAGGCATTCAGACAATACAATTTGTTGCGAGGTGACAACAGGGTTCCCTTGCGCATCAATTCTAGCTCCTCTCCGTATACTTGTTCTTGCCAGGCTCGAATAATGACCTGCTCAGCCTTTTCCCTTTCAGCTACTGTGGAGATGCCATTTACATTACTTTTGCTGGTATATCTGATGATGCGAGCGATAGCTCCAACTGCTCGTGACCAGGTTGATAACTTGCATAAGCGGTCAATGATGCCCCTTTGCTCCGTTGTCTCTGTGTTCAGAGCCAGAGAGTTTCTTACCTCTGGGTCCCCCATTACTAGTTCTGGAATATGATCTTCCGATGCCTTAACCTCTCTCTTCCACAGGAACTGCGGGCCAGAGAGCCAACTTGAAGAGGACAGTTCACTGGCAGTTAGGCCTCTGGAGGCGAGGTCAGCGGGATTTTCCTCAGTGGAAACATATCTCCATTGCTGGGGTGATGTACTAAGGTGTATCCTCTGCAACCGGTTTGCTACGAAAGTGTGGAATCGTCGTGCTTCATTATTAATGTATCCCAACACTACCTTAGAATCAGTCCAGAATACTTCCTCTACTTCCTCTGTGCACCCCAGCTCCTCCTTGAGCATATTGCTCACCTTCACCGAGACAACCGCTGCAGTCAATTCCAATCTGGGAATGGTTGTAATCTTAGTTGGTGAAACACGGGATTTCCCTATGACCAAGGCGCAGTGGACATTTCCTTCTTCATTTTGAAGTCTCATGTACGTACATTGGCCATAACCGGCCATGCTGGCATCAGAAAAATGATGGAGCTCTGTCTTGATTATTTTCCCGAAATTTGCAGGTGCGTAACAACGTGGTGTCTTGAACTTATCTAGATTGGCCAAGTCATTTCTCCATACTTCCCATTGTGGCTGTAGCTCATCAGCCAGAGGATCATCCCAGCCTATGCCTCGTCTGCACATTTCTTGAAGGATCCTTTTTCCTTTCAACAAAAACGGAGCCACAAACCCAAGGGGGTCGTAAACAGAGGCAACTGTTGACAAGATTCCACGTCGAGTCTCAGGTTGGTCTTTGAGATTAACTGCCAGTCGAAAACAATCAGATTCTACGTCCCATTTGATTCCTAATGCTCTTTCCAAAGGCAGCTCTTCGAAAGAGAGATCAAGGTTCTCCAAATCTTTGGCACGTTCAGATGGTTGTATGCTCTCCAAAACGGCTCGGTCATTGGATATGAACTTGTGCAATCTGAGACCACCCTTAGCGCAAAGTTCTTGAGCTTCTCTGGCGAGCTGAATAGCCTTTCCAGTGCTGCTCACACTTGTGACTCCATCATCCACATAAAAATCTCTTAGAACAAACTGTGAGCCCAGGGGGTAAAGGTTAAGATTTTCCTTGGCAAGATGTTTTAGCCCATAGTTAGCGCATCCGGGGGAGGAGACAGCCCCGAAGAGATGGACGTTCATGCGGAATTCCCTGGGGTGTGTGTCCAGATTCCCTCCCTTCCACCAGAGAAAGCGCAGGTAATTACGGTCATCCTTATTTACATAGAACTGATGAAACATCTTTTCGATATCACACATCAATGCGATTGGATGCTGCCGAAATCTTATCAGAACCCCAGTTAAGTTGTTTGTCAAATCTGGTCCTGAAAGCAGATGGTCATTCAAGCTGGTTCCTTTGTGTTTAGCAGAGCAGTCGAACACGACACGAAGTTTGTCTGGTTTCTTAGCGTGATATACACCATGATGGGGAATGTACCATCTTTCACCTTCATTTCCATGGTCTTTGATTTCCTCCGCATCACCCCTTTCTATTATTTCCTGCATAAATGCAGTGTACCTTTTCTTATAGCACTCATCTTTAAGCAGTTTCCTTTTGAGGTGGCCTAGTCTCACGATAGCCTGCTGTTTATTGTCAGGCAAGTTAGGTCTCTCCTTAAATGGGAGGGGCATTTCGTAGTGACCATGGTTTGTTTTGTGGATACCTTCGTTCATTTTGTTAAGGAAAGAAATGTCATCTTGAGATACAGCTTTATCATCTGTGTCACCATCCTTAAAATCTGACTCCAACATGCGAATAGCATCAGCAGGGGTGATTGGTGGTAACTCCTTTGTAATGACTCTGTGACATATACTGGTGATGCTAGAAGGGTCGGGATGTGGTGATGCACAGCCCACAATGCTCCACCCAAGATCAGTTTTGACAGCATATGGTTCATTTTGCTGGCCCAGTATTACATGCTTAGGCGCAAATGCAGCGGAGCAATTGTAGCCTATTAGCAGGCCCACGTCGCAATCTTTGAGTGGAGGCATCTCATCTGCAATCTCTAAGAGATGATCCCACTGCCTTGCTGTTTCACAGGTGGGGATGCTGGTTCGATTTGCAGGTATGTAATCCTTTGTATAGACAAGTGGAAGGTCTAGGAAAATGGATGAATTGTATCCTCTGACTCGGATGTCAGAGGTCCTTTCACTGTGTATGAGAGTGTTATTTCCACCAAGCGTGGTCAGTTTCAATTTAACTGGATGCATCTTTGCCCTTAATGACTGGCTCAAGCCCCTTTCAATAAATGTTGTGTCGCTCTGCGTGTCGAGCAAGGCATAAACAAGCTTCTCCGTATTTGGTTCATCCCTAATTGATACCCATACCGGCACAACCATAGAGGTGTTAGAGGCTCCATTTCCGGCCACACTGAGAGATGTTGCTGCAGTTGGAGTGTCAGTATCGTCCTGTGATGGGATGGAAACAGATGCAGATGTCACCGTGCCGCGACTAAAGTCATGAAGGCAAGTCGGATGCTTCGTCTTACAGATTTCACATACAAGGGGATAACGGCAACGTTTGACATTATGGCCTTGTCTTAGGCATCCGTAACAGAGTCTCCTTTCCCTTATATAGTTCCGTCGCTCCTCCAAAGACATTGTTGTGAACTGTACACAGCCCTGAAGTTGATGCTGACTGTCTTCACAGAGTATGCATGGAAGTTTGAAAGCCTTGGGATATTGAGAACCACCATCCATGTTTGCTTGGGTATGGAATACACTGGCCTGGTTGCCCCTCGTTTCCCTGTGCTGTGTTCTTCCCATAGTGGAATCTGCGGATCTAAGTGCATAAAAGGACGTGATCGGATTACAAGCAATTTCTGCCTCCATGGCAACGAAATCAGAGAAATCCTTAAAACTAGGGAAATCTTTGTTGTCATGTAGACGCTGTGCAACTTGCCTGTTCCACATAGACGCAGTCCAGTCGGGTAGTTTTTGTATAAGCCTTTGATTTTCTTCGCAGTCATTTAAAATGTCTAAACCCTTCACGTGGGGCATGGCATCTTGACAGGACTTTAAAAAGTCGGCAAATTCTCTTAAGCCTATAGCATCCTTATTGTTAATCTTGGGCCACCTTATAAGTCTTTCCCGGAAGGCTCGCTGAATGGTAAAAGGCTGCCCATAGCGCTGCAGTAATCTCTCCCAAGCCTCGCCATAGGCGTCCCCATCGCTCCTATAAAAGGTGCCCTCCAGAACCTTACGTGCCGAACCACCCACATATCTCTTAAGGTAATACATTTTTTCTGCGGATGAAATGGGCCGCTGATCAACTAGTGAGCTGAATGAAGCCTTCCATTCAATGAAGCTTATCGGATCACCCATAAACACAAAAGGCTCTGGAACGGGAAGTCTGTTTAGGGCCATGCTGTTGTGAATTGCCTGAGTGAGGGAAATAACATCAGGGTGTGCATTTTTCTCCATAGAGATATCCAAATTATGGATTGCATTTGAAACTGACTCTTCCACATTGATCTTAGGATTAGGGTTAATGTCATCCCCAGTGACCTCCTCTTGTACAGCTTTATTGTACACCGACAGTCTAGCTCGAGCCACTTTAACATCTCTCGCTGCTTGTAGCTGCTCAAGTTCTCCCTTTTGAATTTCGATGTTAGTCCTTCTTTTTTGCTCTTCTACTCGAGCCTCATATTCGGCCTCCTTCGCAGCGAGATCGGCTGCTGCCTCCAGGCGACTGGCTGCCACAGATGGAGCTTTAGAGTGCTGGCTCCTTGTAGAGCCAATTTGTGACGGGGCCCCAAATATGGACTCGGAGGAGTCACGTACACGCAGTTCACGAAGGAGATTGTTTTGTGTATCCGCATCAAATTCTTCGTTTAACATTGCGTCATATGCAATTTGCAGGAGGTCCTTTGAGATTGCCTCACAAGCATCCACCCTGCGCCTTATGTCCGCTGCTGGTGTGGTATGCTCCCTTATTTCAAGATAGAGCTTTAGTACATTCTCCTTACTTTTCACAACCTGATCAATTAGGAGTTCTATTTCGTTTTCTGGAATATTAGATTTCAAACTGCTCCTTGCTTTGCGCACCACTTCCTTCCATTTCTCATACATAGTGAGCAGTGTTTTAACCTTTTTGTCCGAGGTTTCCTTTTGAAAGGCAATCATTTTCTCAGTTGGCGCTTGTTTGCGCTCGCTGCGTCGGGTACCTGGGCTTTCTTCATGGATTTTATCCTGGAGATCCATCCATTTTTCCTTTAGATCCGTCAAGGTTTGTTCTTTAGTAGCAATTGCGTCTTTTAATTTCTGCCTTTCCGCAGGTCCTTTTTCCCCTTGTAAAGTATCCTTTAAGACCTGGATTTCCGTGTTTGTACTTTCCATTTCCTTTTGCAATTCATGGTCTAAATCGGACCCTTGTACCGACACACTTATTTCTGGCATTGTTTGTTTGAAACTGTCACGGAGTACTGGAAAATGACCGTAAAATGGAACCAATAAACCTTTACACACCAGATGCCCTTTTCATGAAAGGCATTGACCTTTATATAGACCTCAAAAAAACCACAGTGTTTAAAACTGTATAAAACATTTCAACCCATATGAAAGATGTCACAATCATGTATCAACCTCAAAACCCCTTTTACTCATGGATGGAACAGAGCTTGGAAAACCTTTTATACCATTCTCAAAAAGGTAGGTGAAAATGTCCAGTTCATTTTCCTGTGTAAGCCTTTATTTCCCTGAAAGTGTGCGTGTGATGTTCAATTGTGTGTTTGTGTAATGGAATGATCACCGTCTCTCCTAGACCACTGACCACCAGGAGGCAGGCTGATGGAGGATGGGGTGTAGTAGGCCTAGTCTCGACATGCAGGCCTCATGGAGCGTAGAGTTCTTCCAGGGGGGGGGGGGGGTCCATGTAGGGCAAGTTTTCACTGTAGCGACCCTTAGCTGGCGAATGAGGTGGAAGCCCAACTGATGATTCTTAACTTCTTTATTAAATCAACGTGAAAACTATTAAAGAAAAACAAGCACAAACAACAAACAATCAATGTAAGTCAAAACACAAAACCAAAACAAATAGATACATTTCGCAACAATAAAGGCATATCAAAACCACAGCATCAATCAAATCGTATATCAAAACTCCAAATAGCAAAGGTAAAACAGCAGTGTACAAATAGCCCCAACAACAATTTACATTCACCTTGTTCCCTCTCCAGCTAGGTGCTAATGGGTCCAGGTCACTTCAGTGTTTGAGAGTCCAAGGAATCGCTATTAAAAACAATAAGGCCAAAATCAAAATCTTCATTTGTCTCCGTTTTGTCATTTCATCTGTCAATCATGCATCCTACTTACAATAGCTTGTTGGTCCCTTTAAATGTGATCCGATCCAACATCATGTTCAATCACGGCTTGTTTGAGTTTCCCAGAAGTTTTTTGGTAGGTCCTTTGGTCCATTTAAAGCGCATTAACGCGGTCCATCCGAGTGAAAATGTGTTTGTTTGGCAGCGTGCCGAGCAGCAAACATCCCTCTCTCACAGACGCCGAGCTCCCTATGACTCGTCAACAGAGTACTGATGAACAGGTACTTCCGGAAAGTACTTCCTGTCCCTCCGTGGGGCACTGTAGCCCTTCAAAATAAGGGTTTGTCACACCGTTCCATTTCGGGTCCGTTACACGGACCACCATTTGATGACATTTTAGCCCCACACAGACCCCTAAAACTAGAGATTTACTTTTCTTTTGTCCACAATTCCAGGCTTGATTTGGGAAACAAAACAGGCAAATATACAGTAGATCAAAATAACCATAATCTTCTACATTATGTAATTGTGTAGACATCTTAATTAAGTGGTGCTAATTTACATGGGGATTATTTTAACTCTTTCTTGAGAGTCTAAACCAAGTGAAACCAAATGGACCCATGCGGGTCCCTTGGTTTCACTTGTTTTTTTTTTACACTCTCATGAGTTACATTTGGTTAATCAACTTTCATGGGACCACTGGTTGAAAACCACTGATTCACAGAGTTTGTTGATGGTAATTTTTCATGTAGGTCTACAGCCATATTCCATGTGTGCAGATTGATCAATTTCCCTCTTTGTTTAGTGGCAGTTTGTTGTCAATTCAATTCAAATGAGCTTTATTATTGGCATAAGAAAACAAACGTTTTATACATTGCCAAATAGATGCTACAAATGCAATAAAACAGTTGAGCTCAAGACAGATGTGCTCAACACACATCTGTCAGTGTCACATATCTCATATTCCATCCTAATTGGCTATAGTTGTCTTTTCAAAGTTTGCAGGATTTGCCGTTTTTAACAAAAAGCATCAAATCATGAAAGCAGCAAGCAATTTATGTGGAAGCACTTTTCTACTGGGCTGGGAAATACTAGCCTGGGTTCAGCCCACAGACCCCAGGGAAATACAGGTGGTCCCCAGCTAAATGATGGAATGTTAACCAAATGGATGTTTTTGTTCCTTTTGGTTCTTTTTAAAGGAAAGTAACATACATGGAGAACCTTTCTTCATAGAGGACATTAAAGTAGATCTACCAACTACTGACAGAGCCAGACAGACCCTGCCTTCTGGATTTAAGGTCCACACACACACACACACACACACACACACACACACACACACACACACACACACACACACACACACACACACACACACACACACACACACACACACACACACACTGTCACTGTATGTTCACTGTCAGTCACTACTATAAAATATAAAATATCCCATTTACAAGTAGAAATAGACATCTACAAAAAAATTAAGATCTGTCTCTCCATCTTTTTCAAATTGCCAGCCTAACTGTCATTATCTATTATCTGTGTGTGTGTGTGTGTGTGTGTGTGTGTGTGTGTGTGTGTGTGTGTGTGTGTGTGTGTGTGTGTGTGTGTGTGTGTGTGTGTGTGTGTGTTTTCAGATTGAGCAGTCAGGCATCCCAAACGCAGGGTTAGGAGTGTTTTACTGTGGAGTCTCTAAGCTTGATGCTGGCACTCACTTTGGGCCGTATGAAGGAGTCAAGACAGGCAAAAAGGAAGCTGTGGAGAGCGGATACTCCTGGGTGGTGAGTGTGTGCTTGTGGAATTGTTGCCTAATGGTGGCGCTATAGACCAGCACTTCTCATGAGACCTTGTATTTGGCTGTTGAAACCCATCTACGAAAAGCTCAGAAAATGAAATCTAGATATCTTTATTAAACAATAAAAAGTATTAGGTATATTTGATACTATACTGAGAAAGACTAAAACGATAATTTCTCTAGGATTCTTGTTTGTTTTAGTCATTTTTGTGTTTAATTTTAGTTACAATAACCCAGTCTGCCAAACACTGAAATGGAAAACTAAACGTGTTAATTAATCTGATCATCATAATGTGATGTCATATTTACTTATTACCGTAATTTCTGGACTATAAGCCACACCTGACTATAAGCCGCACCAGACAATAAGCTTCATGTTAGAGCAGTGGTTTTCAACCTTTTTGATACCAGGGCCCACTATTTATTCAGCATTTGAGCTACAGACCACCATTTGACAACATTCTCACCCCACAGAACCCAAAACTAAAGATTTCTTTTGGTTTTGTCCACAATTCCAGACAAAACAGGCAAAACATAGAGATCAAAATGACCATGACTTATTAATTAATTAAGTGGTGCTAATTTAGATGGTGAATATCATAACTCTTGAGAGTGTAAAAATGAAACCAAATAGACCCGCAAGGGTCCATTTGGTTTCATTTTTACGCTCTCAAAGAGTTACATCTGGTTAACCAACTTTCAATCATTTACTCTGGAGGGCCCATCTGGAACCCTCTCAGGGACCACTAGTGGTCCCCGGACCACCTGTTGAAAACCCCTGTTAAAAAAACACCTGTAAAAATCCATAGATTGGCCGCACCGTTGTATAAGCCGCAGGGTCAAAAGCATGTGAAAAAAGTAGCGGCTTGTAGTCCGGAAATTACGGTAATCATAAAGTCTTTCATTGTCTTTAGGTCCGGAGGAAGAAAGGCCACTATGACTACATCGACGCCAAGGATGAGACTCGGTCCAACTGGATGAGGTGAGACATCATGTTCTGGTTGTAGGATAAACTCAAGAACACGAGAAGAGCATTGTAGAACTCAAGAGATGGATTTACTCAGACCACTTATGGCATGTCCATGTGTGTCAGGTATGTGAACTGTGCCCGTAAGGAGTCAGAACAGAACCTGATAGCGTTCCAGCATGGAGGACAGGTCTTGTACCGCTGCTGTCGTCCTGTGGAACAAGGAGAAGAGCTGCTGGTGTGGTATGGAGAGGAGTACGCCAAGGAGCTGGGGAGTGTCTTTGATGAACTGTGGGACAAAAAGTGCTCTGCTACAGGTAGTGTAGCCCAACTGGAGGCCACCTCACTAAATGTTGCCTAATACCAGTTGACTAACCATCTCTCTCTTCCTCTTCCTCACCTGCCTCTCTCTCTCTCTCTCTCTCCCTCCCTCTCTCCCTCTCTCTCTCTCTCTCTCTCTATCAGGAGTGAGCTCCAGGTCTCCTCAGACTGAGGTCTTCTCCTGTCCAGAGTGTATCTATGGCTTCACAGATCAGCTCTACCTCCACAAACACATGAAGAGGAGCCACAGTGACCTCTACTGGCAGAGGGTGAGGAGTGGACAGATCTCTAACACCACTGCAGCAGCAGCAGCCTGTCAGCCAATGAGCAGCCAGAAGCCCAGCTCTTCCACCAGTGACAGCTCTCAGAAACAGTCCACAGAGACTACACATGTTACAACACATGGAGCTCCTGCTAGAGGAAAGATGAGTCATGAGTGTAAATACTGTGGGAAGAGTTTCAGAGACCAGAGTAAACTGAAGAGTCATCACTACATACATACAGGGGAAAGACCCTTTAGCTGTACAGAATGTGGGAAGAGCTTCAGTCAGTTAGGTAATCTGAACACACATTGGTTAACACACAGTGGAGAGAAACCTTTCTGTTGTGATCATTGTGGGAAACGTTTCAGTGTGTTATGTGATCTGAACACCCACCAGAGGGTTCACACTAAAGAGAAACCTTTCCAGTGTGATCAGTGTGAGAAGAGCTTCAGTCGGGCAGAACACCTGAGAATCCACAAGCGTTCTCTCCACACAGGAGAACGTCCGTTCACATGTAAACAATGTGGTAAATGTTTCAGTCAGTCAAGTAATCTGAAGGAACACATCCGTGTTCACACGGGAGACAAACCATTCCACTGTCAACAGTGTGGTAAATGTTTCAGTCAGTCAAGTCATCTAAGGAAACACCTCCTGGTCCACGCCAAAGACAACACTGACAACATGTAGTCCAGTCTGTTTTCAAGCAATTTCAAACCAGGGCCCACTATTTATTCTGCATTCTAGCCACAGAGGACCACCAGTTGATGTTGAGTTTAGTTTCTCGGACCCAAATCTAAGGATTTTCAAATTTGTGTCCACGATTTAGGAGAGAGAGCTGTTGAGAGAAATGTTGGTCTAAATAACAATTCTCCTACATTTTCCAAGAGATACAGATCTATAAAGGGTCCATTTGGATACCAACTGTCCATCATTTAGCTGGGGACAACCTGGAATACTGTCAAGGACCACTGGTGGTCCCCAGACGACTGGTTGAAAACCATTGATGTAGTCAGTTTCAAACAGTGAAGCTGCCTGTAAAAGAAATACGAAACTAACAAAAAAAGATATCCACACATCCTCAGAAACATGTTAATGTACATTGATACTAAACCTTACATTACGATAAGAGAGAAAGTAATATTGTTGTATAATAGTCCTCCAACAGAGAATAGTAACTTATTAACATTAACAAACACATTATTAACTTCTCCATGTGCCTGCGTCATTCTGACCTGAATGTTGGGGACAGAGAGAAGATATATTATTATTCATGCATTTTTACTGGTATTGTTTTGTTATTTTACATTGTGTCATTGGTGTCTTTATTTATTTGTTTGGTTACAACAATTTGTTTGTTAGCTTGGATTGTTCATGAGTGCTAGGGTAGCACCCAGCCATGAGCCAGCCACAACAGGGCTCAGCCCTCTTGGCGGGACTGGTTGTGCGTTGGACTCGCGAGTGGGAGACCCGGGTTCGATAATACTACACTAGAATAGAGGAATATGCATCACTATAGTTTTGGTGGTTAAATGGTAAAAGATAAACCACGCTTGCCGTTTCATTACTGTGGCCTAAACAGAACAACTGCCATCTTGGCTAAAAGCGAATTTCGCAAATTGATGAATTGAAATCCTTGTTCTTGTTGTTTATTAGGTTTGATATCCTTTGGGATTTTAAAGATTTCAGTACCGTTTGGCTTTCATTATACGATTTTCAATACATACTTGTGCAATCATACAGTATAGTGTTGCATTAATACATCTTGTAGTGGTTTTCAAAGTAGGTTTAATTGCGTGACCCTCTGTTTTTTTTTTTTTTAGGGTGTTTCAAAAGGACCCTTTACATTTACTGTACTGTATCTCAGAGAGGTTTTATAGAGGTATGGGGGTCCTTGAAATAAAAATTTAAAAAGTTTAAGAACCACTTGTTTTGTAATAGCAGACATGTAGTCCACATATGAACTCTCCAAAGCCAAATTCAGATACTTTAAATCTCGGCCAGTCACTCACTAAAAGGAGTAAATACTTTGTTTTGAGTATATGTTCATTAAAATATATATTTAAGTGATTACTTGAGGATCACATTTTCAAAAAGAATTAAAGTAACATAACATATATCAGTTTCGTACATGTTGCAAAAATGGTTTTGTAGTTCCTTGAACTCTACTACTTGTCTACTAACAGTTGGAGAGCCAGCGAAATCCAAAAGCGACCTCGCCCGCGGGCGCCCGGTTTCAAAAGCGGGCGCCCGCTTTCACAAAAAACGGGCGCCCGGTTTCACAAAAACGGGCGCCTGTTTCACAAAAACGGGCGCCCGTTTTCAAAAGCGGGCGCCCGTTTTCAAAAGCGGGCGCCCGTTTTCACAAACTAGGCTATGCCTAAACCTAACTCTAACCCTAAACTTAACCTCAGTAAACCTATGCCTAAACCTAACCTAACCCTAACCATAACCTTTTGCGCCCGCGGGCGCCCGGTTTCACGAAAACGGGCGCCCGCTTTTGAAAACGGGCGCCCGTTTATGTGAAAGCGGGCGCCCGCTTTTGAAACCGGGCGCCCGCGGGCGAGGTCGCTTTTGGATTTCGCCCCTGCTGAACAGTTGTTTACTTTACTTGTATTGTAGTGATGTTTTGACTGTTGCATAAGCAAATATGTAAGTTACATTGTTGTAATTTATTCATATTTCATCCATGGACACAGTACATTGCTGTGACGAATAATAAAAAAAACTCCAACCTTGATATGTGCAAAATGTGGTCCTTATTGCCCAAAATATCCCTAAGGTCCTGAACTAAACAGAGTGGTAAGATGTTAGAGCGGAGCAAAGAGCACATGGACATGCTGCCATGCATTTACGGATTAGCCGCACCCATACCATTTTCGGTTACAGGACTTTTATTAGTCAAGTAAAGCATCAATAATAACATCAGTTGTTAAAGTTGCAACAGACACGCAGCATGCATAAAGCTAAAGGTCTGACTCAGAGAGTTTTCTGTTTTCAATGATGAAATGCTGTTGGTTTAGTGGTGACACAGCTGTAGTTAGTTTAGTGTTTCAAATCATTTTAAATGTAAGCACTTTAATTTGAAATATCTTGGGTTGTTTTGCATGTCATCGTGTTTGCGGGGGCAGACTGCCCCCCCCACCCCCCACCCCCCCATGCCCATGCCTAGATCCGCCCCTGCCCCCTACACAGCATTTAGGTCAGGGGGCCCAACGTGCCCGTTGGATAATCCTTCCCTGCTACCATGTGTTGATGTTGTGCAGTTTAAATTATTGTGTATATAACCACACATTTAGCTGACCTGTCTAAAAATAAGTCAGTCTGCCTGGTGGTAAATGGGACATTTATATAGCACCTTTATCCAAGGCACTTTACATATAGTGGGTCATTAGAGTCACCCTCTCATACACTGATTGAGGCAGAAACTTAAGACACAAGCAGCACACAGGCTGCAAGTGTTGCCCAAGGGGACTTCGACATGTAGACAGAGCTGGGATTCGAACCTCCGACCCACTAATAATTGGATGACCTGTTCTGCCTCCTGAATGGTGACTGGTGAGGACTGAAAAATACACAAGCATCATCTATCTTTCGGATCTGATCTCTTGTATTGTGTCACTCTTGACACTGTGTGTGTGTGTGTGTGTGTGTGTGTGTGTGTGTGTGTGTGTGTGTGTGTGTGTGTGTGTGTGTGTGTGTGTGTGTGTGACTGAGAAAAGCACAGTGCCCTTCCTTTTACTTTCTGTAGGATTGCCTTTTGTACACTAGGGGGCACCGTTGTCATAGAATTAAGGATTTCAGCTCTGTCTTCTACCTTACCAACATCTTTCTGGGTTTATCCTATTCTAATCACAGGTTTTGATGATCTGCACATGTTTGACTTTAAAACCGGTAATATGACGAGTTTCGAGGCCACAAGAAAGCCACAGGGAGCTTCTTCTCACCAGAAAGCTGAATCTCTCATAAAAGCACCAAAGCCATTAAGTTGTGAACCAGTATGAAAGGGAATGAATATAGGCTAGATGATCCATTAGACATCCACAGCTTACAGCCAAGGCAGACTCAATGGAACAGAAATAGCAACAGCATTTGGAACAGTATTCCAATGAAATAGTATAGCCTAATTACTATTCCTAATTTGGTAATAGGCTAAAGCTCATCATTATATTGCAAATCACAATGATTGAAGACCTACTGTATGTATTTAAATTTGTATCCTTGATACTGTATATAACAATACATTATCCAATGAAATTATATTCAATATGCTTTCTTGGGGTAGTGAATGCCATGGTTATCAAAGTGAGGTCCGGGACCCCCAAAGGTCTCAAGGGGGTCCCCAGCCCCCAGCTTGGGCGTATCAATAGTACTAATAAAATGGTCTCATAGACTATAAGGTCTGTACTGTAGCTCAAATAGTGCAGTCTGAGTTAAATTGCACTGTTGTTGACTCCAAATCAAGGAAAAGAGGACGGTGATTTGGAATCCTTTATTTTGGACGATGGGTTTTCCGATTGGATTTAAATAAACAATGATGGTTTTACTGGACAAATGGTGTTGAGGGTTAGTCAACACCATTTGTGGGTTCTTGAATCATGCATGTGTTTTGCATTGATTGACTTTACCTATTGTAAAAGCATCTGCTAAAAGGATTAAACAACAACAGGGGTCGTGCTTGTATTGTGGACCATACTATTGACTAGATCTACAATAAATACAAAACAATACTGGTTATTGTACAAATTATTAATTATTTGTACAATATTATTAATTATGTACAAATCTTGTGATGTTTTTCAACATCATGATCATGGAGTGTACTGTATATCTATGTTACAAGTGTGACCAGATGGACTAAGGTACAAACAAGAGTGCATTTGGGTCCATGTCTGCTTGCATTATTTATCGCTATAATTCATGTTGTGAAAAAATGTTATTATAGTCCAGTAAACAAAAGACAGAGGTTGGACAAAATTGCATTATTTTGTTTCTCAACTGATTCTGACTGGAAATTAGGTCTACTATCCAGAAAAAAATTGTTTCCTGTGATCAGCTCACTGCTAGTACCCCAAATTCACTCAAATCCAAGATGGCCGCCACTGAGGCCACTGGGGGTACCAAATGCCATAAATGTGCATATCTTCCAAACTATTTGGGCTAGAAATGAAAACAAAGTGTCTAATCATATGTTTTTCAGGTCAAGGAGTACATGTGTCATGGTATAATTTTTCTATACATCACCCATGTCTCCCGTACTGTAGATTATTGTCAAAAAAAATGCATTATTCTCACCCATTAACTAAAAGAGAGGTTGAACAACATTGTATTATTTTATTTTTTAACTGATTCTGACAGAACATTATGTCTACTAGGTTAAATAAAATATCTACCCTCACTGATAATACCCTAAATCTGCATGAATCCCAGGGAAGTCTACATGGTACTACTGTACCTGTATAACATTTGTGGAAACAGTTCTTTGTCTTTGTTGTTTTATAATTTTTTGTTATGCATCTTGTGTGGTAGGTGCGAGTGTGAGGGTCTATATGGTTTTTTTTGACGCATATAAAATAATCTAGAAGTTAATCCAACATCCCAGGAGCATAGCCATCCAGAGACCCTGTTATCTGTTCACTGTATCATTCATTGGTCATAGTCTAATTATGTAGAAGCTCTTCACTGTTCACTCCACCATTGACACAGGTAATTCCATTGCACTGACCACAAATCTGGGTGCACAGCAGCCACCTTGTTACTGAACCTGGCTGCTCTTTCAAGTTGTATAGGACTTCTAGAGAGGTCTGGCCATGCTTGTTGACATCATCATGGCTTTGATTTGGCCTCATGATTAAGTCACCAGCATCATTGAGCTGGTTGCATTTGCTCATTGCCATGACCTTCCCTATGCCATATGGCCTTGATTTTGTATCACTCCCTGTGCTGACTATAAGCCAGAAATGCAGCTGACCATGAAGAAAAAGGCCTTCATCGCAAACCTCAGGAATAAGCAGAGGTTGCTGTACTTCATTGGCAGTGAGCTGGAGAAAGCTGGAGTTCAACTCTAGCTTTCTCTACCATACTGCTGGTGGTGCTGACTACAACATTGTGTCAACAGCATGTACAGTGGCTGAGAGGAGATCAGAGATCAGTGGCAGTAGTTGGGGATGACACAGACCTGCTAGTCCTGCTGCACCATTTCAGTCGCAGACATCATACCATCTTCCTACAGACACCCATCAAGATCCTCAACATTGGGTAACTGCAACTCATCTAGCATATGCAACGAGCTCAATGATGCTGCCGACTTAATCATGAGGCCAAATCAAAGCCATGATGAGGACAACAAGCATGGCCAGACCTCTCTAGAAGTCATATACAACTGTAAGCCTGGAAATAGCCTTGACTTTGAAAGATCAGCCAAGTCCAGGTTGGTCTACCTGCCTCCTGAATCTCTCCCACCTACTTGTAATGCAGCCATGTACAGTACAATAGTTACCAAGTGTACCATCAGATACAGAACTGGCAAGGGAATATTCTTGATGAAACCGAGTGGGGTTGGCTGCATTACAAGGGCCAGCATGTGGACTAGTTAAAGCCAGTCTGGATGCAGTGGGATGCTGTTCCAGCGTCTTTGCTGAAGCTAGTCAAATGCAACTGCCTTGGCCATTAGTAGTTGTCAGCTGTTCCTGACCTAAGAATGGACTGCTGTGCACCCTGACTTGTGGTCAGTGCAAGGGAATTACCCATGTCAATGCTGGAGTGAATAGTGAAGAACTTCTACATGATTAGACTGTGTCCAATGATACCGTGAACAGATAACAGAGTATCTGGATCACTATGCTCTTAGGATGTTGGATTAAGTTCTACATTATCTCATCTGTCACAAAACCATATAGACCCTCACCCTCACCTACCAGACAAGATGTATCACAACAAACCAAACGTATAACACAAAAAAACAGCAGAATCATGGGGTTAGCAGTGCTGAGCCTTCTCACGGCAGCCCTGTTTCAACAAATTTTACAGTATCATGTGCACTTGCCTTGGATTAATGCAAATCTAGGGTACTAGCAGGGAGCAGATCAGAGTAGATATTTCAGTTGAAAAATGAAATGTTGTTCAACCTCTGAATTTGAATTAATAGGTGAGAATAATGCATTGTTTGCCCATAATCTAGACTCTAGAGTACAGGTGATATGAGTGATATATAGACAAATAATACCACGACTCATGGACCTGAAAAACATAGGATTAGACACTTTGTTTGCATGTCTAGCCCCAAAGTTTTGCAAGATATGCACATTTTTAGCATTCGGTACCTGCAGTGGCGGCCATCTTGGATTTTAGTGAACTTGGGGTACTAGCAGTGAGCTGGTCAGGGTAAACATTTTTTTCTGGATAGTAGACCTAATTTCCAGTCAGAATCAGTTGAGAAATAAAATAATGCAATCTTGTTCAACCTCTGCCTTTTACGTTGTAATTAATGGGTGAGAATAATGCATTTTTGCCCATAATCTACAGTACGATTGAAATTATTTATAAATGGGTGATATATAGACAAATATACCATGACACATGGACTCCTTGGCCTGAAAAACATAGGTTTAGACACTTTGTTTGCATGTCTAGCCCTAATAGTTTGGACGATATGCACATTTTTGGCATTTTTGGCATGGTACCTACAGTGGCGGCCATCTTTGATTTGAGTGAACATGGGGTACTAGCAATGAGCTGGTTAGGGTAAACACTTTTTTCTGGATAGTAGACCTAATTTCCAGTCAGAATTAGTTGAGAAACAAAATAATGCAATCTTGTTCAACCTCTACCTTTTAAATAATGGGTGAGAATAATGTGTTTTTGCCCATAATCTACAGTACGATTGCAATTATGTGTAAATGGGTGATATCTAGACAAATAATACCATGACAAATGGACCCCCTGACCTGAAAAACATATGATTAGACACTTTGTTTGCATTTCTAGCCCTAATAGTTTGGAAGATATGCACATATTTGGCATTTGGTACCCCAGTGGCCTCAGTGGCGGCCATCTTGGATTTGAGTGAATTGGGGGTACTAGCAGTGAGCTGATCACAGGGAACAATTTTTTTCTGTATAGTAGACATAATTTCCAGTCAGAATCAGTTGAGAAACAAAATAATGCAATTTTGTTCAACCTTTGCCTTTAAATGAAAGGGTGAGAATAATGCGTTTTTGCCCATAATCTACAGTACGATTGCAATTATGTGTAAATGGGTGATATCTAGACAAATAATACCATGACAAATGGACTCCCTGACCTGAAAAACATATGATTAGACACTTTGTTTGCATTTCTAGCCCTAATAGTTTGGAAGATATGCACATATTTGGCATTTGGTACCCCAGTGGCCTCAGTGGCGGCCATCTTGGATTTGAGTGAATTGGGGGTACTAGCAGTGAGCTGATCACAGGGAACAATTTTTTCTGTATAGTAGACATAATTTCCAGTCAGAATCAGTTGAGAAACAAAATAATGGAATTTTGTTCAACCTTTGCCTTTAAATGAAAGGGTGAGAATAATGCGTTTTTGTCCATAATCTACAGTACGATTGCAATTATGGGTAAATGGGTGATATCTAGACAAATAATACCATGACAAATGGACTCCCTGACCTGAAAAACATATGATTAGACACTTGGTTTGCATTTCTAGCCCTAATAGTTTGGAAGATATGCACATATTTGGCATTTGGTACCCCAGAGGCCTCAGTGGCGGCCATCTTGGATTTGAGTGAATTTGGGGTACTAGCAGTGAGCTGATTACAGGAAACAATTTTTTTCTGGATAGTAGACCTAATTTCCAGTCAGAATCAGTTGAGAAACAAAATAATGCAATTTTGTCCAACCTCTGTCTTTTGTTTACTGGACTATTAGTTAACAGATGTGAATATTGCCAATGCTTACACGATTGGAGTACCGTACTGGGTGTACTGTTACTGTACACCCTTACCCACTGAGCACATTTAAACGCCTTTAGATTTCATTTTACACTCTCAAGAGTTACACTCTCAAGAGTCCACTCAATTAGAAAATGGAGACAAATTGTTATTTTGACCAATGTTTTGCCAGTTTTCTTTCCCAATTGTGGACAAAAACGTGAAAGTTCTAGTATTGGGTGCAAGAGACTAAATTCAACATCACAAACTGGCAACTCAAACCCCAAATACTTTGTTTTCAAATGTCAGTACTAACATATACAAGAAAATCATCCAATTCTCTCCCTCTATTTTTCATTATAAGTGCATAATATTCTTAAACACTATAACAGTAAGTAACACCATAACCACTATTTCAAAGCTCTAACTAGGGGGCCTTGAATGGAATGATCACATTTGTGATCTTGTTGAGCCGCTCATTTTTAAAGTAGCTCTCAAAAAAGTATGGGCAGGGGTGCCCATACTTTTTTTTTTTTTGCCCAAGAGCCAAGACCTAACTAAGGACGACTTCGTCCCTCCTTAAGGTCAAGGCCTGTTTGGCTGCAACATGGACAGCTCATTTGAGGTGGCAAAGGTGAAGGAGTTTAACCTTACCTATAGGTCAACTATCCATAGTAATAACATTGGCACTGACCTTTGAGCAACACACCTGCTCAAAAAACAATAAGGGGACACATCATTCAGAACATTTTCACGTGGCAATGTATGTGTAAAGCGTTAGAACGGTTAGGCTATGTACGTTGACTTTGTAGATCTGCTACTTGCACTGAATGTTCACTCCAAAATAAGCATTCAAGAGGTTGGCACACTGCATAGGTTTTTACCTTGGAAATAGTCAGAGGCCTCCTGAATTCCCTGCCACCAGACAGACGGAAGCCCCACGGTGGATGTCCGTCAAGTGTCACCAGTGATGTCATCTGAATGGATGACATCACCTCCAGAAATAATGGTGCACTGTGTATGACTGATCTTATAGCCTTTGTTTTTTTCCCTCGACTATATACACTGCCAGTAGTACGGCCACCAGACACAGCAACATGCACTGAGTGAACGCAGTAGTCTTCGTGCACTTGTAAGATATGGAACCTCCACCCAAAACATCTGTACATCATGTTCTCCATACTGTAGATTTTATCTGGAAGCTCTAAATTAGGTATGGGGTCACAGCAACTGCAGGGAAGGGCAAGCTGTCTGACTGTCTATTCCCAACATCACTACAATGAATGAACCTTGTAGTTTTTCTCCCCATAATAAGTTCACAAGAAATGGGATCAACAGCAAAAACAAGCATTTTATCCTTTCTGTGTGAAGTTTGCATGTTCTCCCTGTGTCCCCTAGGGTAGGTACCCTCACAAAAACATGCAGAAATCATGGGGCTGCCTCCCCCCTGGCCAGGGGGTTTATTAATAATAGTTATTGTTGTGTAATTTTGAATGGGGGAAAACCAGTACCAGACATGTAGGTAAAAATAAATAAACGTTCAATCTACAAGTACAATGTTACTGTAACTAGATTGTTCTGTAGTAATTAGTACAACAAACTTCACAGAGACTTTAGTTGTTGTTAGTATACTCACACAGTTGACATGTTGCATACAGTGCCTACAGTAGCTCTGTTACTATTTCCTCTCTAGTAGCTTGTCCCTGGTCAGGGTCGCTTGTACATTGTATACATGATGAAGGTTAGTATTTCATGTCAGTTATTTCATGTTTCGTGTGTTTTTTCGTGCCAAAGGAGAAGCTGTTAACTAACGGCAACGTTAGAGCTGAACTGATGTGATGATTTTAAGCATTATGTTTAGCAGACATGTAGGATTGATTTGTCATTACACTTCTGGCATACATGCCCATAGATAAGCAAGGTATCGTCATTTAAAATCACAAGATGGCCGCCGTGAACCAGAGCCTTGACCAGTGTTGCCAACTGCCAAAATCCAAAATGCACTAGTGGCACTTCCAAAATGCACTAGAATGCGCTAGGCTAGATGCTTGCCTGGAAGGGAATATGACCATTAAATGACCATTAATCTTCTACATTCTCTAGTTGTGTAGACTTGGGCTAATTCACATGATGAATATTTTAACTCTTGAGGGTGTAAAAATGAAACCAAATGGACCCGTAAGGGTCCATTTGGTTTCATTTTTACGCTCTCAAAGAGTTACATCTGGTTAACCAACTATCCATATCCATCATTTAGTCTGGGGACCACTGGTTGAAAACCACTGTCATAGGAGGAAAAATGGTGAAAAAATAGGGTTTTATCTTTGGCGCCTGTCAATCAATTTCGCCCCAACTCACCAGCCAAAAAGCCCTAGATTTTCCGCCAGGAGTTTTTCACTAATTTTGGGGGGTCTGGAAAAGAGCTAAATATAGTGACAAATGCGGCAAGTTGGCAACACTGGCCTTGGCTCTGACCCATACTTGCTTTTAAGTCGTAGAGTATAGACGGAGTTACGCAAACTCCGTTCACTTCGTGGGGCCAGAGTCCAAAGGCGGCTAATATAACGTGGGCTTCCGTTGAGAATGGGGACAGCCCTCAGAGTAACTGAGGGACAGCCAGGCGGGAAGTTAGGGAATGCATTGGAGTCTGTGGGCTCGCGCGGTTACGTGAACCACGTGACCAGGCTGTTTCCTGCCCCCTCAATATCCCAACTCTTCTACTAGACGACTCTCGCGGGCACATTACGGTACAGGTGGCGTTACTGTACATCGTCTTGAGTTAAATACCGAAGTTTGGTAAGTTTAAAGGAAATTCCATGTCTACAGAGCCTTATTCCATGCGTGCAGATTGATATCAATGAATATTAGTTTCCCCTCTTTGTTTAATGACATGTTCTTGTCAATATTTAAGGCTGAAACTGTTTCTAAAAAGCACAGACAGTAAATACGGTATTGTTAATGGGGTAATTAGGCGGGAATCTCCCCAATGGAAGCTATTAGCTAGCAGTAGCTCGGTTACTATGTTTATTGTTTATTATCGCTGAATTTATTATTTAATACATAGGAACACAGTGAAACAAGTTCCCAGGACTTATTGTTTGTGTTAGCCTTTACCATAATGTCAATTCTGGCTAATGAAGTAGACCGAATTGTCTTGAAGTAGACCCAATTGAATGTTCTGGGTGGGAACTGGGAAGTAGAAGGCCTAGTTCATTTATCTGAATATGGACCTCCAAATGTGGAGTAGGATAGGGATGCTTGTAGAAACTGCCCGATGGTAACTTCTAACTTGCATTATGTTGCATACCATTAACCTAACCAACTGTCCATCATTTAGTCTGGGACCACTGTTTGAAAACCACTTATCATAGGAGGAAAACAATGGTGAAAAATGAGGGTTTTATCTCTGGCGCCTGTCAATCAATTTCACCCCAACTCACCAGCCAAAAAGCACTAGATTTTCCGCCAGGAGCTTTTCATTAATTTTGGCGCTAGGAGGTCTGGGGAAAAGAAAAAAAGCAAAATATAATAATATATAATATAGTGACAAATGTGCCAAGTTGGCAACACTGCTAGTCAGTCTCTGACTAGTGACTAGTCAGTCTATGTAATGGCTGTTTTCAGACCCAAGACTCTGTGTGTGTGTGTGTGTGTGTGTGTGTGTGTGTGTGTGTGTGTGTGTGTGTGTGTGTGTGTGTGTGTGTGTGTGTGTGTGTGTGTGTGTGTGTGTGTGTGTGTGTGCGTGCGTGCGTGCGTGCGTGCGTGCGTGCGTGCGTGCGTGCGTGCGTGTGTGTGGCAGGCAGCACATATCCAGCATCTATCTCCTCAGCAGCCCTGCATCCAGATCTGAACATCAACAACATGCCAAACATCAGTGAGTCTCTCTCTCTGTCTCTCTCTCTCTCTCTCTCTCTCTCTCTCTCTCTCTCTCTCTCTCTCTCTCTCTCTCTCTCTCTCTCTCTCTCTCTCTCTCTCTCTCTCTCTCTCTCTCTCTCTCTCTCTCTCTCTCTCTCAACATCAGTAGATGTTGCAAAAGCTGTGTTCGGATTGGAAATGCTAAATATGTGTGTCATCTATGTCTATACATTTATCTATGGTTAAAGATTCCTATTCCATAATGGGAAGTGGCCTGTTATAGAGCAGACAACAGTACTATACACATAACTCAGATGGTTGACACTAAGGTCTCCGAGGCACTTGCCCACTTGCCCCCAAAATATATTGTAAATTTTGCATTTGAGTTTACATTCTACTTGGGTGCTTTAAACATTTCCTTTCGAAGTCAAAGACTGTTTTGTTTAAGTCACAATCAGCCACAGTAAATATTCAACTTGTAAATCAGTGGTTCCCACAATGGTCATGGACTCAGGGATCTGTGACACCAGCAAAATGATAGTTTGGAACCAAATGGACCTAGGAGAGAGATAGGCCGCGGTCTGTAGATACAACTGTAGAAAGCAGGGAAAGAACACAGAGGCAGAGCGCAACCAGGTTGCCGATCGAGCAACCTGGTAGCAGTCTTCACTTGCCCAACCATTTTTTTTTACTTGCCCCGGGCAAGTGGGCAAGTGTTAGTGTCAAGCCCTGGGGGTGTTCTCTACTCACATTACTTCCACATGTGTCCCCCCAAAAAATATATTCTAAATTTTGCATTTAAGTTTACTTCCTACTTGGGTGCTTTAAACCAGGGGTTTTCAACAGGCGGTCCGAGGACCACTAGTGGTCCCTGAGAGGGTTCCAGGTGGTCCCCAGCTAAGTTGGTTAACCAGATGTAACTCTTGAGAACCCCAGCAAAATGATAGTTTGGAACCAAATGAACCTGGGAGAGAGATAGGTGGAGATAGCTAGAAAGCAGGGAAAGACACAGAGGCAGAGTGCAATGGCTGCCTTCAAGACAAATTTATCTTGTGTTGTGTTATAGTGCACTAAGTTGCACACTTGCCCGATCGGGCAACCAGGTAGCAGTCTTCACTTGCCCCACCATTTTTTTTACTTGCCCCGGGCAGGCGGGCAAGTGTTAGTGTCAAGCCCTGATCTTCATCTCTCAAGCTAAAACAACTCTTAACTTGACTTTGGTCCAGAGTTCCCTGTCCTGTCTGCTGCGTGTTACACCGACTACCAGGATGAGGATGATGAAGACGGAGAGGAGGACGAGACGGATGAGGATGAAGAGTGGACTCCTGGTAATACAATACTATAGAATAGAACCAAATGGATCCTTGGGGTCCACTTGGTTTCATTTGTACACTTTTGATCTAATTAATCTGGAGCTTTGTAATTAATTCATCTCAATTAATCACATACCAATATTTGACCCGAGAAGCATTTTTTTTGTGTCAATTAAAACAGGTGGGTAGCGAATGAGTTTTTCTAAATCAAAACTGTGTCCACTCTACAACGTGTTATGTTGAGGACGAGGGGTAGAGATAGCGTTAGTAATTACGGACCAATGAGAGTACGGAACAGTGGGAGTTCGGATCAATTGCAGTCGTTATTGGTTATCCCGATTGGCTTCATCTCCCTTTGCGTGCACCCGTATGATCGGTACCACTGAAATTCATCCAGTGAAAACGGTTCTGTGGCGCAAAATCTACATGCGATCCTCTACACCGGCTACACCGTTTCAGCTGACATGAGAGCGTTGGGTGCTGTTGATTATTGTTTATGTAGCAGTAGAGAATGGATCACTGATGGATATTTTTTTTAATAATACCCATATATTAGTGATAATAGGAAAAGGACTGTATAATCCTTCGATAGCAAAATTTAGAAAAGGACCACCGACTAACAGACAGTCGGAAAACAGGGGGTACAATAGCAATACAGAGCTAAATGGATCAGAGGTAAAATGGTAACCCTGGATCTGAGCAAATGTACCCAGATGTAACCAACATGAAATGAGTGAAAACACTCCTGAAACCAAATGGACCCTTAGACCAAGGACATGCAAGCAAAGTATTTTATTACCAGTCAACGGAGTCATGTTTCTTTGTTGAATAATCCAGTCGTATTCTGGTGGAGAGCATTTAATACGGAAGCACAGACAAGCACCATGATGGACAAAGGGCTCTCCCAACATCCAGAAGGATGTAGGGAATATTTAAGACAAATGTAATCACAATGAATTGTCGTCATAGTTACACATGGATAGGTAAAACAAAAACAATAAAAGATTATACTGGATGAAACTGGTTCAGAGATCTGAGTGACCTAGGCTAAGTGTCTCCTGGAACAGATATCAACATTGGCGACACTAAAATCAAACCATAATCGCACAGTAGTATTGATAAACAGGTTGCAATCAGAAACAGCTAGGACGTTCTGAAAACAGATAATGGCAAGATGTTCCTTATGTGATGTAAAGATGGTACAGTATATAGAGACATGGTGGCACGTTTCTCAAAATAGCAGATCTACAAGGTGGTAGCTTGACCCAGATACAAACCAAATGTATGACATATGTGAAATCATTCACAATAAACCTCAGAAATAAGAAATATTTCTATCAACTCGCTCCTGTTTGTGAATGATTTAACACATGTCATAAGAAAATAAACAAACATAAAAAATTAAAAATGGAAAAAATAATAAAAAATAAAAAATAAAAATAAAAGTAATGAAAAATAACAAACTTCGTTTGACTTTAAGCAAGGCAGAACAACTCAACTTTATTTTGGAATGGTACCTAAGGGAACAGGTGGTTCTCTCTCCCCCCGATGTCTTCCTCTTCTTATCTTCTTATCTTCGGACTACCAAGTAATCCAGGCATATAGTTCATCAGTTCATTTCGGCCCCGTCCCCAGCCGCCCTGGCAGACTAACGAGCAGACAGGTGTAGAAGCGACCAACGTGAGCACAGGTAACTGGCGGTGCTCTATTCAGGCGTCGCACATTGCAGACAGGTGAGCACAGGTAACTGGCGGTGCTCTATTCAGGCGTTGCACATATCAGACAGGTGAGCACAGGTGACTGGAGGTGCTCACCACATCAACCTACTTCGTTCAGCTGATGTCAGTTCAGTTCAGTTGGCAACCAAGGAGCGACAGTTCATGGCAGGGTACGGGACAAACGCTGATGTTGATGAATCTTCAGAGCCGAAGCCCCAAACGGTTTCTTCTGATGACGCGGCTGATGTCTTCTGGCACCGTAAACGAATTATAGGAACAAGCCTGAGCTGATTCTACCTTTCTTAAATCAAACTGAATGACTGAAGTGGCAGAAAAATAACAAACTAAAATAATAAACAATGTTGCTAATGTGTTTTTTTTTTTTAGACAAAAATGGAAAATATCAAAAATATATATACAACATATACATTTAACACATATATATACATATAAATATATACGTATGTGTCAATGAACGTGTATATATACTTAAAATATTAAAGGGGTAATTTAACCAATTGTTGCAATCCTGGGAGACAACCGATGGAACAAGAGCTGATTATCTCTTAACCCATGCCGATAGATCCCACAAAACCACAACAAAAGGAAAAATGCAATGCGAAGCAGGATAATATTCAGAAAAATATAACATACACAATAGCATATATTATACTTTTGGAATATTAAACAGAACAGATAAAGCATGACATGGTGTGGAGTGTGTGTGTGTGGGTGTGGGTGGTGTAATGTCAACATATATAAACCCTAACCTGACTGGTCTGAATGAAAACTGGTTCAAGGAAATCAAATAACATGTGGATCAACGTCCGTCACTAACGTCCATAGCAACCATTTTGTAGTGAACAGGTGATCCTGTGGTCTCCCAGGCTAGCTGATAACAGAGCAGCAGTAGGAGAGCTGATTGTCCTTGAATATCTCCAGTTGTCGTCCAGAGCTGTTAGCAGACGATAATGGTGTAGATGTAGATCTGAATGGACAGAAAAACAGATCTTGGTGAACGTCCAATACAATAAATATATATCCTATGTTCAAAACATGAAACATAAAAATGACATGGGGAGTGAGCGTGTGAGTGTGTAAGAAAGCAAATAATTAATGAAAACATGAAAAAGGAAAACTTAACTAAACTGTCTGTTGTTCTCAGTGTCAAGGCCAGGTTCAAAAAGAGATAGTCGACGGTCCTCCCGGTATGGAGTTGAATGACTGGGAAGAACCGTAGAGTATCCAAGGCCTTCCAGTTGCCGTAGATGATAATAGTAGCAGTATGGAGCCATGCTGGAACCTCGACACTGAGACATACAGCTGTTCTCTTCACCTGAGCAAAACACAGAGAACAAAAACAAAAACCTCTTGGTGAATGTATTGTCATCATATACAAAGTACTATTAAGTCCTATTGATATACAATTATAATACAAATGACCGGGATAATAAAAACAAAATGTCAGACTAAATAATAATCTTCCTAATTAAAATAATATTCATAATGCTTTTGTTGGGAGATATACCAAATAATAAAATGAAAACAATTTTTTGTACTAATTTTTTAGCAATTTTAAAATAAATCTATCTTGTACCGGGACCATAAAGAAAAAGAGATAAAATCTCAGAAATAAAGTACCTAAAACGACATCAGATGTTATAAATAAAGAAATACACTGTTATCGGGCTAGTAGCACAGAACACGGAAATAATCTATGCGCCTGCACTGCTCTGACATACAATCAACATGTATGGGCCAACAGTACGTAATGATAAAATAAAAACAATAGTCGTTTAGATGTTATGCATGAGGTTCAAATCTTCTGAGTGCCTGAATTGCACTGTGGAACGGAATAGCCTCGTAATCCACTAGAATATAATCTCTGAATAGAATATATTCTCTGGTTAAGACTGAATATTCTCATGCATTCCGAAGCCTAGTACCAACACGGGAATTGAGAAACAAGTCTCCTGGGATGTATTATATCCAACGTGTTGCTGTATGTACTCTGACTATCTTGTGTTTCTGGGTGAGGTAGCAAATCTCAAACACAAGGTGGCTTAATAAGAAGGAAACTTGTCTGACTGTACTTATATTAAATAGATGTTAAAAATCCAGTGAGCGCTAAAGGAATTAACATAACCACAATCAGACTAGCAAAGAAATAAAGATAGAGTAGATGACAAGACAAAATCAAAATGAAGCAAAATATTAATCAAAAAAAAATGACTGATGTAATCAGACTGGCAAAAAATAATTGAAAAAATCGGTAAAGCTAAATAAATGTCTCAAATAAAAACAAATGGATTTGATTCACTATCTCTCCCCGATCTTAACACAAATATTGTGTTAAAAAGGTTGAGAATAATAGTTAATCAAGACAAAATAAAATAAAAATAAATAAATAAATCCTAATATTAGAGGTTAAGTAGTTACCATGGGGCCGTACGAGGGCTCTCACACACACGCACGCGCACATGGCGGCACACACACATTGATGAGACGGACAGAGACAAGGACGCGCACATGCACACACGTACATGCACGCACGCACACACTCATACACAGACAAGCGGGACTCCCTTGCATTCTTGAGACTGATAAGACAAACGACCTTGACACATACACACACATTTCACGCAGACACAACACACGTTCCTGACTAGCACATGCACGCTCATTTTCAGTATTCGACAATCACGAGCGCACACATACACATTCACACACACTGACGATGACGTATCACACAGACATACACACTCGCTACGGGTAGTGGGACAGGTGATGTGGCCGGAAGATGTCACTAACCGGAAATGGAAAAAATAAAATAAAATAAAAATTATGATGGGAAATGGGGTCTGTATGGGGCAACGGAACTACAAAAGAAATGGCTATGTCTAAAAGTGCCCAACACGAATGTAACAAAATACTAAGGGAAGGGGAGACGTTCACACACAGCTTGCATGAGATGATGGGAGTAGACCGGAGAATTTACACTCTCTGAGATAAGAGAGATACTCCTTAAAAATAATTGGGTTTCTAACACTCCATACAGGCCGAAAAAGCATTTACGCGCTGGACTAATAGGGCACTTTTTTACACAGTAAAAAAAATAAAAAAATAAAAAAATAAAAAAAAATAAGCGTCACAAACGAAGCGGCGAGTGACGAAACTAAGGAATACACGCGGAATCCCTAATCACAAACCTAATGATGACTGACTGTAAGAATGCTATATACTGGATGAGAAAATAAATAAATAAATAAATTTGAAAAACAAATTCCAGATCACCATAAAGACTACTAACCAGATTATTTCTTCTGCTAATTCCCCCGCGTCGACTCAGGAGAGAGAAGAAGAAATAAAACAGATATATATATATACACACATTCCTAACCGGTTAAGGAATGCACACATATACACAAACTGAGGTTAAGCAGGCCAGTGTGATCTTAATCTGACTAAATTTGAGACTGAAGGTCCAGGACGAACACCTAGGTTCGCAACAATAAATAAATTCTAACACTAAATGAGGAGTCGTAACTTAACTTTAGTTTCTCAGCGGAGGGATGGAGGAGACCAGATGAGGACAGCTAACGGAGCAGGCAGGGCAGGGCAGGCTCAGCGAGACGGAGACCCGGGAAGAAGGCAGACGCAGACCAGCAGGGCACCGGACAGATAGCATGGTGGGGCAGGCAGCCAGGGTGGCAGACATCGAGAGGGTCCAAGGATTGACCGCAGCAGTTGACCAGGTCCAGGGACCCCCCAGGAAGGGGTATTTGGAGGGCTTCTCGAATCGGTATCGCGGGGACCAGTTCGAGTGACCCTACCAGTGTGTGACTTGTCTGTATCCAAATCGGAAGGCTTCCGTATCAACAGAATACGTCATTATCCAACAAACCAACAGACTCCAGGAAAAAATGTTGCCTGTCCTCCCTACCCCTCCTCCCCGCGGGAGAGAGAGACAGGGAAGCTGTGTTGCATGTTTGGTCAGGGTGAAAAACAGAGAAAGGCGCTTTGGTTCCTTCTGTCAGAAAAAAGTTCATTTACTAACATATTAGTAAACAAAGTTCTTTCGTTAGAAGAAACGCTCGATGAGGACCAAATGATAACTAAGGGCGCTGGTTCGACTTCTGTCTGGACCATAAGTTATGGATCTCATTAGAAGACGGCTCAAGGATCAAATGATGGATATTTTTTTAATAATACCCATATATTAGTGATAATAGGAAAAGGACTGTATAATCCTTCGATAGCAAAATTTAGAAAAGGACCACCGACTAACAGACAGTCGGAAAACAGGGGGTACAATAGCAATACAGAGCTAAATGGATCAGAGGTAAAATGGTAACCCTGGATCTGAGCAAATGTACCCAGATGTAACCAACATGAAATGAGTGAAAACACTCCTGAAACCAAATGGACCCTTAGACCAAGGACATGCAAGCAAAGTATTTTATTACCAGTCAACGGAGTCATGTTTCTTTGTTGAATAATCCAGTCGTATTCTGGTGGAGAGCATTTAATACGGAAGCACAGACAAGCACCATGATGGACAAAGGGCTCTCCCAACATCCAGAAGGATGTAGGGAATATTTAAGACAAATGTAATCACAATGAATTGTCGTCATAGTTACACATGGATAGGTAAAACAAAAACAATAAAAGATTATACTGGATGAAACTGGTTCAGAGATCTGAGTGACCTAGGCTAAGTGTCTCCTGGAACAGATATCAACATTGGCGACACTAAAATCAAACCATAATCGCACAGTAGTATTGATAAACAGGTTGCAATCAGAAACAGCTAGGACGTTCTGAAAACAGATAATGGCAAGATGTTCCTTATGTGATGTAAAGATGGTACAGTATATAGAGACATGGTGGCACGTTTCTCAAAATAGCAGATCTACAAGGTGGTAGCTTGACCCAGATACAAACCAAATGTATGACATATGTGAAATCATTCACAATAAACCTCAGAAATAAGAAATATTTCTATCAGATCATCACGCTAATAATTTCAATGGCTGCTGGGATGATACAGTAGTAGAGTATATGATAGATTAGACCGCAGTGCATACACTGGCTGATCTGCATTTTGATCATAGTAAACCATTTTTTAAATGTATTATTATTATTATTATTTTTCAAACCCTACAAACCTTAGATTGTACATACCAAATTGCTGCCATTTGTTATCTTCTTTTTGTATTTCACCTTTTCATATTGCTTTTAGCTGTGACTTGCTATACTGTATGTTGTGTTTTTTAACCTTGTTGTGAAAGGTGCTATAATTATCGTTTCAGGTGGTCAGAGGGTGAAGGCATTCCCACAGTGTTCTGGTGACAGAACACTCAGAAAGAGAGACAACTTTATCAACTACAAAGAACCACATGTTCCAAAAGATGATCATTATTACTGTAATAATCTGTTTACACCAGTCTCTCCCTCTTTCATCACATACTTTGCAAGTACTGCACTTTGCATCACTGTTCAACTGTGTGTGTGTGTGTGTGTGTGTGTGTGTGTGTGTGTGTGTGTGTGTGTGTGTGTGTGTGTGTGTGTGTGTGTGTGTAGTTTGTGATCAGTGTAGACAGTCCTTTTTAAAGGAATGTAACATACACGGAGAACCTTTTTTCATAGAGGACATTAAAGTAGATCTACCAGTGACTGACAGAGCCAGACAGACCCTGCCTTCTGGATTTAAGGTCAATAAACAAACACACACATATGTATGCACGCACACACACACACACACGCACACACACACAGTTTCACACACAACTGACAACCTTTGTGTGTGTGTGTGTGTGTGTGTGTGTGTGTGTGTGTGTGTGTGTGTGTGTGTGTGTGTGTGTGTGTGTGTGTGTGTGTGTGTTTTCAGATTGAGCAGTCAGGCATCCCAAACGCAGGGTTAGGAGTGTTTTACTGTGGAGTCTCTAAGCTTGATGTTGGCACTCACTTTGGGCCGTATGAAGGAGTCAAGACAGGCAAAAAGGAAGCTGTGGAGAGCGGATACTCCTGGGTGGTGAGTGTGTGCTTGTGGAATTGTTGCCTAATGGTGGCGCTATAGACCAGCAAGTATTATATTGAATACCGATACTGAAAAGAAAGACAAAAACTAACATTTCTCTATGATTCTTGTTTTTTTTGTATATTTTTTGTTTAACTTTAGTTACAATAACCCAGTCACATTGAAATGGAAAACTAAATGTATTACATGAATTAATCTGAGGTCATTAGGTGTAGGACTCGATTTAAAATTTTAATCTAATTAATTTGAAGTTTTGTAAATAATCTCAATTAATCGCAGATCAATATTTGACATGAGAAGTAAAACAGATTGGTGTATATATAGCATATCAATGAGTAAGTTTCTTAAATTAAATTTCCCATCATCCACTGTGTTAACTAAAGCCGTTTGATTGGCTGGGACTGTCCGTAGATCCGAAGTTACAAAGATCCTAATCCCATTATCCTGAACATGCGCTGGAATTGCACCATCAGCATGACAGTTGGCCGCCTCGTTTTAAACTCTGTGTCCACACTGTTACATTGTTAGGTTGAGGGTGAGGGTTAGAGATAGGATTAGTAATTTCGGATCAATGGGAGGACAAAAACGATGGGAGATTGGATCAATGGCAGAATGAAATTCGTCTGTGGTACAAAATCTATGCTCGATGAAACAAGTTATTTTTTTTTATCACATTATTGTTTTTGTAATTAATTAATCTCAATTAATCAGTAAAGTCCCAGCCCTATATGTCATATATACTTATTAATCATAATCTCTGATTAGAAAGAAATGTCTTTCTTTGTCGTTAGATCCGGAGGAAGAAAGGCCACTATGACTACATCGATGCCAAGGATGAGACTCGGTCCAACTGGATGAGGTGAGACATCATGTTCTGGTTGTAGGATAAACTCAAGAACACGAGAATCCTAAAGTGCATTGTAGAACTCAGAGATGGATTTACTCAGCTCCACTGTTAAGGGCTGACCACTTATGGCATGTCTTTGTGTGTGTATCCATGTCTATGCGTGTCAGGTATGTGAACTGTGCCCGTAAGGAGTCAGAACAGAACCTGATAGCGTTCCAGCATCGAGGACAGGTCTTGTACCGCTGCTGTCGTCCTGTGGAACAAGGAGAAGAGCTGCTGGTGTGGTATGGAGAGGAGTACGCCAAGGAGCTGGGGATCATCTTTGATAAGCTGTGGGACAAAAAGTGCTCTGCCACAGGTAACATGTGACTTAGTAAGCTTAGTAGCTTCTGGTTGCTTTTGGTTTCAAATCAGCTGTTTACTAGTTGCGACCAGGTTGGTGAACATGCACTGCTCTGTGCTTGTTGTTATGCTTAGGCTTAGGGTTAGAGATAGGGTTAGTAATTCAGTTTGGTTAGGACAAGGTATGGGTTTCAGTTAAAGTCGTTAGAGTGTCTGAGAACCTCTAAACTAGTCATGAGCATAAGCAAGCATAGTCTGGTTGCAACTAGTTGCTCAATAGTTGTGACCACAAGCAACTAGACACAACCGTGACCAGTAAGACAGTAGTTGCGACCAGGCCGTTGGTCGCTAGTGGATTTCACTCTATGAATTGTGGGAATGTACTGTAGTCCTTGTTTCCATCATCATAGTTGACCATCCCTGGTGTAGCCTATCTAAAATGGATCTCTCTCTCTCTCTTTCTCTCTCTCTCCCTCTCTCTCTCTCAGGAGTGAGCTCCAGGTCTCCTCAGACTGAGGTCTTCTCCTGTCCAGAGTGTATCTATGCCTTCACAGATCAGCTCTACCTCCACACACACATGAAGAGGAGCCACAGTGACCTCTACTGGCAGAGGGTGAGGAGTGGACAGATCTCTAACACCACTGCAGTCTGTCAGCCAATGAGCAGCCACAACCCCAGCTCTTCCACCAGTGACAGCTCTCAGAAACAGTCCACAGAGACTACACATGTTACAACACATGGACCTCCTGCTAGAGGAAAGATGAGTCATGTGTGTAAATACTGTGGGAAGAGTTTCAGTCACCTGGGTCACCTGAAGAGTCATCACTACATACATACAGGGGAAAGACCCTTTAGCTGTACAGAATGTGGGAAGAGCTTCAATCAGTTAGGTCCTCTGAAAACACATCAGTTAACACACAGTGGAGAGAAACCTTTCTGTTGTGATCAATGTGGGAAACGTTTCAGTCTGTTATGTGATCTGAACGTACACCAGGGGGTTCACACTAAAGAGAAACCTTTCCAGTGTGATCAGTGTGAGAGGGCTTTCAGTCAGTCAGGACACCTGACAACGCACAAGCGTTCTCTCCACACAGGAGAACGTCCGTTCACATGTAAACATTGTGGTAAATGTTTCAGTGAGTCAGGTAAGCTGAAGACACACATCCGTGTTCACACAGGAGAGAAACCATTCCAGTGCCAACAGTGTGATAGAAGATTCAGTGAGTCAGGTAATCTGAAGAGTCACCTGCTGGTCCACACCAAAAACAACACTTACAACATGTAGTCCAGTGGTTATCAAACATTTTCAAACCAGGGCCCACTATTTATTCTGCATTCTAGCCACAGAGGACCACCAGTTGATGTTGAGTTTAGTTTCTCGGACCCAAAACTAAGGATTTTCAAATTTGTGTCCACGATTTAGGAGAGAGAGCTGTTGAGAGAAATGTTGGTCTAAATAACAATTCTCCTAGAGCTACAGATCTATAAACGGTTCATTTGGTTACCAACAGTCCATCATTTAGTCTGGGGACAACCTGGAATCCTGTCAAGGACCACTGGTGGTCCCCAGACGACTGGTTGAAAACCACAGATGTAGTCAGTTTCAAACAGTGAAGCTGTAAAAGAAATACGAAACTAACAAAAAACATATTCACACATTCTCAGAGGCATGTTAATGGCACATTAATAATACTTAATCTTTAAACATTACAATAGGAGAAGTAATATTGTTGAATAATAGTCCTCCAGCAGAGAATAGTAACTTATTAACATTAACAAACATATTATTAACTTATCCATGTGTCTGCCTCATTCTGACCTGAATGTTGGGGACAGACACACTGTAGTGTTGTTGAGAGAAGAGATGTTATTATTCATGTATTTTTACTATTTTGTTTTTACATCGTCATTGGTGTCTTTATTTATTTATTTATTTATTTATGTATTGATTTAGTTTTTATTCAGTATGTTGTTTAGCGTGTATTGTGCCAAAGTTCATGAGTGCTACCATAGAGTAATATGTATTGCTATAGTTTTGGTGAAGATAAACAGTTGTTGCTAGTTATATATGTGGTCTAGAACCTGATAACTGTCGTCTTGGTTAAAAGTTGCTACTTAAAGTCACAAATTTGTTTCACATGATCCAGCTCCATCACTACTGTTGATTATTACATCAGACCTGTGACAGCATCATCTCAACTAGGTTTAGGATTCTAATGATTTCTGTCTTTGTTTACTTGAGGGGAGTTCAAATGGACCCTTATAGTTAATAGTATGCAACTCTGAGAGGGTTATGATGGGTCCATTTGGTTATATTTGTATATAGTTATGGTGTCAGAGTCCATGAAATTAAAAAAAAAGTTCAAGAATTGTAATTGTAATAGCAGATGTCAAATACACATACAGTACCAGTTCTCCAAAGCCATATTCAAATACCCTAAACAGTGGTTTTCAACCTTTTCGATACCAGGGCCCACTATTTATTCAGCATTTGAGCCACGGACCACCATTTCATGACATTTTTGCCCCACAGACCCCCCTTTTGTCCACAATTCCAAGCTGGATTTGGGAAACAAAACAGGCAAACACACAGATCAAAATGACCATTAATCTTCTACAGTAGTTGTGTGGACTTGGGCTAATTCAGATGATGAATATTTAACTCTTGAGAGCGTAAATATGAAACCAAATGGACCCTTGCGGGTCCATTTGGTTTCATGTTTACGCTCTCAAGAGTTACATCTGGTTACACCTGGAACCCTCTTAAGGACCACTGGTGGTCCCCGGACCACTGGTTGAAAACCACTGCCCCAAAGGCTCAAACATACTCAAACATACAGTGTGAAGTGAGTTTGGGTGAATAGTTTTCACTGTGGTCTAGTTTTTAAGGCTTTACCCTGTAATATGTATGAGGCAGGACAGGGTGAAGCATTAAAAACTACACCACAGTGAAAACCTTTACACAAACTCACTTCACACTGGAGTATATTTGATCCTTTCATCTCTCGTTCACTCACACTCTGTCACTCCAGCATGGAGGTGTTGTGATGAAACTGGTGATCTGCCAAATCATAAACGTTCACAAAATACCAGCATAAACCATTGCGGTTTGTTAAAAAAAAGAAAGAAAGAAAGATCTCCATGTAAGTTATGTGAAGCCCAGAAGATGGTCACATATGTATGCAGGTCACTAATTTAACTGTAACACCGCCATGCCAGAGTGGGATGGAGGGAATGGCTGAGATTTGGGTTATTGGAATTTAGCTGAAATGTTCACAAACGGTTTCAAGTCTAAGAAAAAAGATTTTCTGTTTACTCGATGTTGGATCCGGTTCAGTATCTACCAGGTCTAAGCTTAATACGTTTTTTTATACTGATGTAAAATGTAGAAGGTGTACAGTGTGTTCATTGTGTTTATATATACTATACTGGTTTATTAAATGTTTTTGTATGTTCCATTTAATTGTTGGTCTGGTGTTGTGTTCGGGGCTCAGGCCCAATTTGCACTTAGTTGTACAGATGCATGCCTACACTCTCCAATCTCCATATATGTACTTGATCCTATTTTGCACTAGCAAATCTCTCCTGCCAAAAATAGACCCAAATCCCCAAGGTTGGAATGATCACACTGTTATGAATAGACCATATATTCTGCTTGTGTAGTTAGGTAGCAATACATAAGGATTAGCATCACTTTCAGAGAAGGTATTCATTGTGTTGATTGGATGTATGTAGATCTGCTACAGCTGGATAAAATTCTCCTCTGTAATTATTCTATAGCAGTACAGAAGGCAGACAACGACGGACTGTAATCAATAGGTTTTATTATTTATCAACTTCTCACACCTAGTGCTGGCTGTGGCTGCATAATGACTGACTCAATGAATGGACTGTCTATAGACGTGGGAGTCCAGCAGGGGGCGTAGTTCTACAAAGAATAAAGCTCTTTAACGTCTTGAATATCACACGGAGGTTCATTGGTGTCAATTCGGGTCTCCTGTACTTGGAAACGTTAGTGAACCACTATATGCTCTGAAAACCCAGACCTTAACATCCAGGAAGTGTTCAGTCACTGCTGACATTCATACTGAAGCACTGCAGATTTCAGAGGGACAAAGATGGATCAGGTAAAATAATTCTTCATACTAGTGGTAGCCCAGTCTTTGAGAACTGTTTTGCATAAATTGACGATCTGAATTTAGCATCGCAGATGTTGTATATTTCTCTTTTCTCGCTGACCTTGCTGCATGCTTAGGCCTATTCTGGTTTCACAGAAGTATAGGCTAATTATTTTCTACTAAAATGTCTTGATGAAAATGAACAAGGTAGCCTCCATTGTAAACAGGTGTAACACTTTCTGTCGGCTTTTCAGTTGTAGTTGTGCTTGAATTGTAGGCTACTTTACAAGCTGTTATCTGTTTTGTTGTAGACCTACTGCTTGACTTATACTGTAATTCTCCATCACCGTTAATATCCATTCAGACATTCAGTTCAATCAAAAGTCATTCATTCATTTCAACAGAATCAGCACTGCGTGAAATAAGTTAACGGGCAATTAATTATAGGCACTAGATTTGAGAATAAACAAAGCTAGCGGGCATATAGAGTAATATATACGTTAATATACAGGTGTGATGGTACATTTAGGGCAGTGGTTTTCAACTATCTTTTAATACCAGCGCAGGGCCCACTATATATATACGGAATTTGAGCCACGGACCACCATTTGATGACATTTTAGCCCCACACAGCACCCTAAAACTAGAGATTTACTTTGCTTTTGTCCACAATTCCAGGCTGGATTTGGGAAACAAAACAGGCAAATATACAGTAGATGAAAATAACCATAATCATCTACATTATGTAATTGTGTAGACATCTTAATTAAGTGGTGCTAATTTACTTTACTGTAATCCAGGTGAAACCAAATGGACCCATGCGGGTCCCTTGGTTTTTTACACTCTCAAGAGTTACATCTGGTTAATCAACTTTCATGGGACCACTGGTTGAAAACCACTGATTCACAGAGTTTGTTGATGGTAATTTTTCATGTAGGTCTACAGCCATATTCCATGTGTGCAGATTGATCAATTCCCCTCTTTGTTTCGTGGCAGTTTGTTGTCACTTCAATTCAAATGAGCTTTATTAATAATAATAATTATTATAATTATAATAATAATTATTGGCATAAGAAAACAAACGTTTTATACATTGCCAAATAGATGCTACAAATGCAATAAAACAGTTGAGCTCAAGACAGATGTGCTCAACACACATCTGTCAACATATTTCATCCTAATTGGCTATAGTTGTCTTTTCAAAGTTTGCAGGATTTGCCATTTTTAACAAAAAAAGCATCAAATCATGAAAGCAGCAAGCAATTTATGTGGAAGCACTTTTCTACTAGACTGGGAAATACAGGTGGTCCTCAGCTAAATGATGGAATGTTAACCAAATGGATGTTTTTGTTCCTTTTGGTTCTTTTTAAAGGAAAGTAACATACATGGAGAACCTTTCTTCATAGAGGACATTAAAGTAGATCTACCAACTACTGACAGAGCCAGACAGACCCTGCCTTCTGGATTTAAGGTCCACACACACACACACACACACACACACACACACACACACACACACACACACACACACACACACACACACACACACACACACACACACACACACACACACACACACACACACACACACACACACACACACACACACACACACACACACACACACTATGTCACTGTATGTTCACTGTCAGTCACTACTATAAAATATAAAATATCCCATTACAAGTAGAAATAGACATCTACAAAAATTTTAAGATCTGAGAGCCTAACTGTCTATCTATTATCTGTGTGTGTGTGTGTGTGTGTGTGTGTGTGTGTGTGTGTGTGTGTGTGTGTGTGTGTGTGTGTGTGTGTGTGTGTGTGTGTGTGTGTGTGTGTGTGTGTGTGTGTGTGTGTGTGTGTTCAGATTGAGCAGTCAGGCATCCCAAACGCAGGGTTAGGAGTGTTTTACTGTGGAGTGTCTAAGCTTGATGCTGGCACTCACTTTGGGCCGTATGAAGGAGTCAAGACAGGCAAAAAGGAAGCTGTGGAGAGCGGATACTCCTGGGTGGTGAGTGTGTGCTTGTGGAATTGTTGCCTAATGGTGGCGCTATAGACCAGCACTTCTCATGAGACCTTGTATTTGGCTGTTGAAACCCATCTACGAAAAGCTCAGAAAATGAAATCTAGATAGTCTTTATTAAACAATAAAAAGATATTACCCCTGATACTATACTGAGAAAGACTAAAAGTAACATTTCTCTAGGATTCGTGTTCGTTTTAGTCATTTTTGTGTTTAATTTTAGTTACAATAACCCAGTCTGCCAAACACTGAAATGGAAAACTAAACGTGTTAATTAATCTGATCATCATAATGTGATGTCATATTTACTTATTACCGTAATTTCCGGACTATAAGCCACACCTGACTATAACCCGCACCAGACAACAAGCTTCATGTTAGAGCAGTGGTTTTCAACCTTTTTGATACCAGGGCCCACTATTTATTCAGCATTTGAGCGACAGACCACTATTTGACAACATTCTCACCCCACAGAACCCAAAACTAAAGATTTCTTTTGGTTTTGTCCACAATTCCAGACAAAACATAGAGATCAAAATGACCATGACTTATTAATTAATTAAGTGGTGCTAATTTAGATGGTGAATATCATAACTCTTGAGAGTGTAAAAATGAAACCAAATGGACCCGCAAGGGTCCATTTGGTTTCATTTTTACGCTCTCAAAGAGTTACATCTGGTTAACCAACTTTCAATCATTTACTCTGGAGGGCCCATCTGGAACCCTCTCAGGGACCACTGGTGGTCCCCGGACCACCAAGATTGGCCGCACCGTTGTATAAGCCGCAGGGTCAAAAGCATGTGAAAAAAGTAGCGGCTTGTAGTCCGGAAATTACGGTAATCATAAAAGTCTTTCTTTGTCTTTAGGTCCGGAGGAAGAAAGGCCACTATGACTACATCGATGCCAAGGATGAGACTCGGTCCAACTGGATGAGGTGAGACATCATGTTCTGGTTGTAGGATAAACTCAAGAACGTGAGAATTGTAGAACTCACAGATGGATTTACTCAGCTCCACTGTTAAGGGCTGACCACTTATGGCATGTCTTTGTGTGTGTGTCCATGTCTATGCGTGTCAGGTATGTGAACTGTGCCCGTAAGGAGTCAGAACAGAACCTGATAGCGTTCCAGCATGGAGGACAGGTCTTGTACCGCTGCTGTCGTCCTGTGGAACAAGGAGAAGAGCTGCTGGTGTGGTATGGAGAGGAGTACGCCAAGGAGCTGGGGAGTGTCTTTGATAAGCTGTGGGACAAAAAGTGCTCTGCCACAGGTAGTGTAGCCCAACTGGAGGCCACCTCACTAAATGTTGCCTAATACCAGTTGACTAACCATCTCTCTCTTCCTCTTCCTCACCTGCCTCTCTCTCTCTCTCTCTCTCTCTCTCTCTCTCTCTCAGGAGTGAGCTCCAGGTCTCCTCAGACTGAGGTCTTCTCCTGTCAAGACTGTATCTATGCCTTCACAGATCAGCTCTACCTCCACAAACACATGAAGAGGAGCCACAGTGACCTCTACTGGCAGAGGGTGAGGAGTGGACAGATCTCTAACACCACTGCAGCAGCAGCACCAGCCTGTCAGCCAATGAGCAGCCAGAACCCCAGACCTTCCACCAGTGACAGCTCTCAGAAACAGTCCACAGAGACTACACATGTTACAACACATGGAGCTCCTGCTAGAGGAAAGATGAGTCATGTGTGTAAATACTGTGGGAAGAGTTTCAGTCGCCCGAGTAAACTGAAGAGGCATCACTACATACACACAGGGGAAAGACCCTTTAGCTGTACACAATGTGGAAAGAGCTTCAATGTATTAGATCATCTAAACAGGCACCAGTTAACACACAGTGGAGAGAAACCTTTCTGTTGTGATCAGTGTGAGAAATGTTTCAGTCTGTTAAATGATCTGAACACCCACAAGCGAGTTCATACTGGTGAGAAACCTTTCCAGTGTGATCAGTGTGAGAGGGCTTTCAGTCATTCACAACACCTGACAATGCACAAGCGTTCTCTCCACATAGGAGAACGTCCGTTCACATGTAAACATTGTGGTAAAGGTTTCGTTCACTCAGGTCATCTGCAGACACACATCCGTGTTCACACAGGAGAGAAACCATTCCACTGTCAACAGTGTGGTAGAAACTTCAGTCACTCAGGTAACCTAAGGAAGCACCTCCTGGTCCACGCCAAAGACAACACTGACAACATGTAGTCCATTGGGTTTTCAACCATTTACATTCCAGGGCCCACTATTTATTCTGCATTTTATCCACAGACCACCATGTGATGTTGAGGTTAGTCTCTCTCACACAAAACTAAGGATTTTAAAGTTTGTGTCCACAATTTGGGAGAGAGAACTGTTGGTCAAAATAACAACTCTTCTATATTTTCCAAGAGATACAGATCTATAAAGGGTTCATTTGGTTACCAACTGTCCATCATTTAGCTGGGGACAACCTGGAATACTGTCAAGGACCACTGGTGGTCCCCAGACGACTGGTTGAAAACCACTGATGTGGTCGGTTTCAACCAGAGAAGCTGCCTGTGAAAGAAATACGAAACTAACAAAAAACATATTCACACATTCTCAGAGGCATGTTAATGGTACATTAATAATACTTAATCTTTAAACATTACGATAGGAGAAGTATTATTCAACAAGTAATATTGTTGAATAATAGTCCTCCAGCAGAGAATAGTAACTTATTAACATTAACAAACACATTATTAACTTCTCCATGTGTCTGCGTCATTCTGACCTGAATGTTGGGGACAGACACTGTAGTGTTGTTGAGAGAAGAGATATTATTATTCATGTATTTTTACTGTTTTGTTTTTACATCGTCATTGGTGTCTTTATTTATGTATTGATTTCGTTTTTATTCAGTATGTTGTTTAGCTTGTATTGTGCCAAAGTTCATGAGTGCTACCATAGAGTAATATGTATTGCTATAGTTTTGGTGAAGATAAACAGTTGTTGCTAGTTATATATGTGGTCTAGAACCTGATAACTGCCATCTTGGTTAAAAGTTGCTACTTAAAGTCACAAATTTGTTTCTCATGATCCAGCACCCACTACTGTTGATTATTATTATATCAGACATGTGACATGTGATCTCAACTAGGGTTGAATCAACTAGGTTTAGGATTCTAATGATTTTTGTCTTTGTTTACTTGAGGGGAGTTCAAATGGACCCTTATAGTTAATAGTATGCAACTCTGAGAGGGTTATGATGGGTCCATTTGGTTACATTTGTATATAGTTATGGTGTCAGAGTCCATGAAATAAAAAAAAAGTTCAAGAATTGTAATTGTAATAGCAGATGTCAAATACACATACAGTACCAGTTCTCCAAAGCCAAATTCAAATACCCTAAGCAGTGGTTTTCAACCTTTTTTCGATACCAGGGCCCACTAGGCCGCAAGGGTCCATTTGGTTTCATGTTTACGCTCTCAAGAGTTACATCTGGTTACACCTGGAGCCCTCCCAAGGACCACTGGTGGTCCCCGGACCACTGGTTGAAAAGGCTCAAACATACTCCAGAGTGAAGTGAGTTTAGGTGAATAGTTTTCACTGTGGTCTAGTTTTTAAGTCTTTACCCTGTAATATATATGAGACAGGATGAGGACTTAAAAACTACACACAGTGAAAACCTTCACACAAACTCACTTCACACTGGAGTATATTTGATCCTTTAATTTCTCGTTCACTCACACTCTGTCACTCCAGCATGGAGGTGTTGTGATGAAACTGATCTGCCAAATCATAAACACAAAATACCAGCATAATAAAGCATTGCGGTTTGTTTGTTTAAAAAAAGAAAGAAAGATCTCCATGTAAGTTATGTGAAGCCCAGAAGATGGTCACATATCTATGCAGGTCACTAATTTAACTGTAACACCGCCATGCCAGAGTGGGATGGAGGGAGTGTGAGTGAGCAAGTGGCTGAGATTTGGGGTATTGGAATTTAGCTGAAATGTTCCACAAACGATTTCAAGTCTAAGAAAAAAAGATTTTCTGTTTACTCGATGTTGGATCCGGTTCAGTATCTACCAGGTCTAAGCTTAATACGTTTTTTATACTGATGTAAAACGTAGAAGGTGTACAGTGTGTTCATTGTGTCTATACTATACTGGTCTATTAAATGTTTTTTGTATGTTCCATTTAATTGTTGGTCTGGTGTTGTGTTCGGGGCTCAGGCCCAATTTGCACTTAGTTGTACAGATGCATGTGTAGTATTACACATGCCTACACTCTCCATATATGTACTTGATCCTCTTTTACACTAGCAAATCTCTCCTGCCAAAAATAGACCCAAATCCCCAAGCTTGGAATGATCACACTGTTATGAATAGACCATATATTCTGCTTGTGTAGTTAGGTAGCAATACATAAGGATTAGCATCACTTTCAGTAAAGGTATTCATTGTGTTGATTGGATGTATGTAGATCTGCAACAGCTGGATAAAATTCTCCTCTGTAATTATTCTATAGCAGTACAGAAGGCAGACAACGACGGACTGTAATCAATAGGTTTTATTATTTATCAACTTCTCACACCTAGTGCTGGCTGTGACTGCATAATGACTGACTCAATGAATGGACTGTCTATAGACGTGGGAGTCCAGCAGGGGGCGTAGTTCTACAAAGAATAAAGCTCTTTAACGTCTTGAATATCACACGGAGGTTCATTGGTGTCAATTCGGGTCTCCTGGACTTGGAAACGTTAGTGAACCACTATATGCTCTGAAAACCCAGACCTTAACATCCAGGAAGTGTTCAGTCACTGCTGACATTCATACTGAAGCACTGCAGATTTCAGAGGGACAAAGATGGATCAGGTAAAATAATTCTTCATACTAGTGGTAGCCCAGTCTTTGAGAACTGTGTTTTGCATAAATTGACGATCTGAATTTAGCATCGCAGATGTTGTATATTTCTCTTTTCTCGCTGACCTTGCTGCATGCTTAGGCCTATTCTGGTTTCACAGAAGTATAGGCTAATTATTTTCTACTAAAATGTCTTGATGAAAATGAACAGTGTAGCCTCCATTGTAAACAGGTGTAACGCTTTCTGTCGGCTTTTCAGTTGTAGTTGTGCTTGAATTGTAGGCTACTTTACAAGCTGTTATCTGTTTTGTTTTAGTCCTACTACTTGACTTATACTGTAATTCTCCATCACCGTTAATATCCATTCAGACATTCAGTTCAATCAAAAGTCATTCATTCATTTCGCCTAACAGAATCAGCACTGCGTGAAATAAGTTAACGGACCATTAATTATCGGCACTAGATTTGAGAATAAACAAAGCTAGCAGGCATATAGAGTAATATATACGTTAATATACAGGTGTGATGGTACATTTAGGGCAGTGGTTTTCAACTATCTTTTGATACCAGCGCAGGGCCCACTATATATACGGAATTTGAGCCACGGACCACCATTTGATGACATTTTAGCCCCACACAGACCCCTAAAACTAGAGATTTACTTTGCTTTTGTCCACAATTCCAGGCTGGATTTGGGAAACAAAACAGGCAAATATACAGTAGATAAAAATAACCATGAATCATCTACATTATGTAATTGTGTGACATCTCAATTAAGTGGTGCTAATTTACTTTACTGTAATCCAAGTGAAACCAAATGGACCCATGCGGGTCCCTTGGTTTCACTTGTTTTTTTTTTTACACTCTCAAGAGTTACATTTGGTTAATCAACTTTCATGGGACCACTGGTTGAAAACCACTGATTCACAGAGTTTGTTGATGGTAATTTTTCATGTAGGTCTACAGCCATATTCCATGTGTGCAGATTGATCAATTTCCCTCTTTGTTTCGTGGCAGTTTGTTGTCAATTCAATTCAAATGAGCATTATTACTGCCATAAGAAAACAAACGTTTTATACATTGCCTAATAGATGCTGCAATGCAATAAAACAGTTGAGCTCAAGACAGATGTGCTCAACACACATCTGTCAGTGTCACATATCTCATATTCCATCCTAATTGGCTATAGTTGTCTTTTCAAAGTTTGCAGGATTTGCCGTTTTTAACAAAAAGCATCAAATCATGAAAGCAGCAAGCAATTTATGTGGAAGCACTTTTCTACTAGGCTGGGAAATACAGGTGGTCCTCAGCTAAATGATGGAATGTTAACCAAATGGATGTTTTTGTTCCTTTTGGTTCTTTTTAAAGGAAAGTAACATACATGGAGAACCTTTCTTCATAGAGGACATTAAAGTAGATCTACCAACTACTGACAGAGCCAGACAGACCCTGCCTTCTGGATTTAAGGCACACACACACACACACACACACACACACACACACACACACACACACACACACACACACACACACACACACACACACACACACACACACACACACACACACACACACACACACACACACACACACACACACACACACACACACACACACACACACACACACACACACACACACACACACACACACACACACACACAATGTCACTGTATGTTCACTGTCAGTCACTACTATAAAATATAAATATCCCATTTACAAGTAGAAATAGACATCTACAAAAAAATTAAGATCTGTCTCTCCATCTTTTTCAAATTGCCAGCCTAACTGTCATTATCTATTATCTCTGTGTGTGTGTGTGTGTGTGTGTGTGTGTGTGTGTGTGTGTGTGTGTGTGTGTGTGTGTGTGTGTGTGTGTGTGTTTTCAGATTGAGCAGTCAGGCATCCCAAACGCAGGGTTAGGAGTGTTTTACTGTGGAGTCTCTAAGCTTGATGCTGGCACTCACTTTGGGCCGTATGAAGGAGTCAAGACAGGCAAAAAGGAAGCTGTGGAGAGCGGATACTCCTGGGTGGTGAGTGTGTGCATGTGGAATTGTTGCCTAATGGTGGCGCTATAGACCAGCACTTCTCATGAGACCTTGTATTTGGCTGTTGAAACCCATCTACGAAATGCTCAGAAAATGAAATCTAGATATCTTTATTAAACAATAAAAAGTATTAGGTATATTTGATACTATACTGAGAAAGACTAAAACGATAATTTCTCTAGGATTCTTGTTTGTTTTAGTCATTTTTGTGTTTAATTTTACTTACAATAACCCAGTCTGCCAAACACTGAAATGGAAAACTAAATGTGTTAATTAATTTGATCATCATAATGTGGTGTCATATTTACTTATTACCATAATTTCCGGACTATAAGCCACACCTGACTATAAGCCGCACCAGACAATAAGCTTCATGTTAGAGCAGTGGTTTTCAACCTTTTTGATACCAGGGCCCACTATTTATTCAGCATTTGAGCTACAGACCACCATTTGACAACATTCTCACCCCACAGAACCCAAAACTAAAGATTTCTTTTGGTTTTGTCCACAATTCCAGACAAAACAGGCAAAGAGATCAAAATGACCATGACTTATTAATTAATTAAGTGGTGCTAATTTAGATGGTGAATATCATAACTCTTGAGAGTGTAAAAATGAAACCAAATAGACCCGCAAAGGTCCATTTGGTTTCATTTTTACGCTCTCAAAGAGTTACATCTGGTTAACCAACTTTCAATCATTTACTCTGGAGGGCCCATCTGGAACCCTCTCAGGGACCACTGGTGGTCCCCGGACCACCTGTTGAAAACCCCTGTTAAAAAAACACCTGTAAAACTCCATAGATTTGCCGCACTGTTGTATAAGCCGCAGGGTCAAAAGCATGTGAAAAAAGTAACGGCTTGTAGTCCGGAAATTACGGTAATCATAAAAGTCTTTCTTTGTCTTTAGGTCCGGAGGAAGAAAGGCCACTATGACTACATCGATGCCAAGGATGAGACTCGGTCCAACTGGATGAGGTGAGACATCATGTTCTGGTTGTAGGATAAACTCAAGAACACGAGAAGAGCATTGTAGAACTCAAGAGATGGATTTACTCAGACCACTTATGGCATGTCCATGTGTGTCAGGTATGTGAACTGTGCCCGTAAGGAGTCAGAACAGAACCTGATAGCGTTCCAGCATGGAGGACAGGTCTTGTACCGCTGCTGTCGTCCTGTGGAACAAGGAGAAGAGCTGCTGGTGTGGTATGGAGAGGAGTACGCCAAGGAGCTGGGGAGTGTCTTTGATGAACTGTGGGACAAAAAGTGCTCTGCCACAGGTAGTGTAGCCCAACTGGAGGCCACCTCACTAAATGTTGCCTAATACCAGTTGACTAACCATCTCTCTCTCCCTCTCTCTCTCTCTCTCTCTCTCTCTCTCAGGAGTGAGCTCCAGGTCTCCTCAGACTGAGGTCTTCTCCTGTCCAGAGTGTATCTACGCCTTCACAGATCAGCTCTACCTCCACACACACATGAAGAGGAGCCACAGTGACCTCTACTGGCAGAGGGTGAGGAGTGGACAGATCTCTAACACCACTGCAGCAGCAGCAGCAGTCTGTCAGCCAATGAGCAGCCAGAAGCCCAGCTCTTCCACCAGTGACAGCTCTCAGAAACAGTCCACAGAGACTACAGATGTTACAACACATGGACCTCCTGCTAGAGGAAAGATGAGTCATGAGTGTAAATACTGTGGGAAGAGTTTCAGAGACCAGAGTAACCTGAAGAGTCATCACTACATACATACAGGAGAAAGACCCTTTAGCTGTACAGAATGTGGGAAGAGCTTCAGTCAGTTAGGTAATCTGAACACACATTGGTTAACACACAGTGGAGAGAAACCTTTCTGTTGTGATCATTGTGGGAAACGTTTCAGTGTGTTATGTGATCTGAACACCCACCAGAGGGTTCACACTGGAGAGAAACCTTTCCAGTGTGATCAGTGTGAGAAGAGCTTCAGTCTGGCAGAACACCTGAGAATCCACAAGCGTTCTCTCCACACAGGAGAACGTCCGTTCACATGTAAACAATGTGGTAAATGTTTCAGTCAGTCAAGTAATCTGAAGTCACACATCCGTGTTCACACGGGAGAGAAACCATTCCACTGTCAACAGTGTGGTAGAAGCTTCAGTCAGTCAAGTCATCTAAGGAAACACCTCCTGGTCCACGCCAAAGACAACACTGACAACATGTAGTCCAGTCTGTTTTCAAGCAATTTCAAACCAGGGCCCACTATTTGTTCTGCATTCTAGCCACAGAGGACCACCAGTTGATGTTGAGTTTAGTTTCTCGGACCCAAATCTAAGGATTTTCAAATTTGTGTCCACGATTTAGGAGAGAGAGCTGTTGAGAGAAATGTTGGTCTAAATAACAATTCTCCTACATTTTCCAAGAGATACAGATCTATAAAGGGTCCATTTGGATACCAACTGTCCATCATTTAGCTGGGGACAACCTGGAATACTGTCAAGGACCACTGGTGGTCCCCAGACGACTGGTTGAAAACCATTGATGTAGTCAGTTTCAAACAGTGAAGCTGCCTGTGAAAGAAATACGAAACTAACAAAAAAAGATATTCACACATCCTCAGAAACATGTTAATGTACATTGATACTAAACCTTACATTACGATAAGAGAGAAAGTAATATTGTTGTATAATAGTCCTCCAGCAGAGAATAGTAACTTATTAACATTAATAAACACATTATTAACTTCTCCATGAGCCTGCGTCATTCTGACCTGAATGTTGGGGACAGACACACTGTAGTGTTGTTGAGAGAAGAGATATTATTATTCATGCATTTTTACTGGTATTGTTTTGTTATTTTACATTGTGTCATTGGTGTCTTTATTTATTTGTTTGGTTACAACAATTTGTTTGTTAGCTTGGATTGTTCATGAGTGCTAGGGTAGCACCCAGCCATGAGCCAGCCACAACAGGGCTCAGCCCTCTTGGCGGGACTGGTTGTGCATTGGACTCGCGAGTGGGAGACCCGGGTTCGATAATACTACACTAGAATAGAGGAATATGCATCACTATAGTTTTGGTGGTTAAATGGTAAAAGATAAACCACGCTTGCCGTGTTACTGTGGCCTAAACAGAACAACGGACATCTTGGCTAAAAGCGAATTTCGCAAATTGATGAATTGAAATCCTTGTTCTTGTTGTTTATTAGGTTTGATATCCTTTGGGATTTTAAAGATTTCAGTACCGTTTGGCTTTCATTATATCATTTTCAATACATACTTGTGCAATCATACAGTATAGCGTTGCATTAATACATGTTGTAGTGGTTTTCAAAGTAGGTTTAATTGCGTGACCCTCTGTTTTTTTGTTTTTTTTAGGGTGTTTCAAAAGGACCCTTTACATTTAGAGTATGTACTGTATCTCAGAGAGGTTTTATAGAGATATGGGGGTCCTTGAAATAAAATTTTAAAAAGTTTAAGAACCACTTGTATTGTAATAGCAGACATGTAGTCCACAAATGAACTCTCCGAAGCCAAATTCAGATACCTTAAATCTTGGCCACTCATTCACTCAAGGGAGTAAATCTTTGTTTTGAGTATATGTTCATTAAAAACATATATTTAAGTGATTTTCATTTTTTAAAAGTTGTTTACTTTACTCGTATTGTAGTGATGTTTTGACTGTTGCATAAGCAAATATGTAGGTTCCATTGTTGTAATTTATTCATATTTCATCCATGGACATGCAGTAGCCTACATTGCTGTGACAAATAATGAAGAAAAAATAACTTGGATATGTGCTAAATGTGGCCCTTAGAGCCTGAAAAATCGCTAAGGCCCTGAACAAAATAGTGGCAAGATGTTAGAATGCAGCTAATAAGAGCAGATGAACATGCTGCCATGTGTTGATGGTGTGCAGTATACAATTGTGTGTATAACCACCAGGGACGGATATAGCCAGCCCTACTAGGGTGGGCTGGAAGAATGGCAGGGTGGGTAACTCCAACGTTTTTCATATGAAGCAGGGGTTTTCAACCTTTTTGACATCAGGTCCCACTATTTATTCTGCATTTGAGCCACGGACCACCATTTGATGACATTTTAGCCCCACAGACCCCAAAACTAAAGATTTGTTTTGCTTTTGTCCACAATTCCAGGCTGGATTTGGAAAACAAAACAGTCAAACATACAGATCAAAATGACCATCAATCTTCTACATTCTCTAGTTGTGTAGACTTGGGCTAATTCACATGATGATTTTTTTTTAACTCTTGAGAGTGTAAAAATGAAACCAAATGGGCCCGTAAGGGTCCATTCATTTTTACGGTCTCAAAGAGTTACATCTGGCAAACCAACTTTCCACTATTTAGCTGGGGACCACCTGGAACTCTCTTAAGGACCACTGGTTGAAATCCACTGATATTACCTTTCATTGGGTGGGCAGGATGCACGTTTGGGTGGGCTCTGCCCCCCCCCCCCTCTAGATCCGCCCTGATAACCACACATTAAGCTGACCTGTCTGTAAGGTCACATTCTGTCTGTATGGATTAGATTGTACACGTGTGCAGTCTGCTCACAGTCTAGTGTGAACTAGGTCAGGTACAGTATAACAGCTTAAATAAAAATCAGCCAGTCTGCCTGGTGGTAAATGGGGCATCTATATACGGTAGCACCTTTATCCAAGGCACTTTACATAGTGGGTCATTAGAGTCACCCATTCATACACTGATTGAGGCAGAAACCTAAGACACAAGCAGCACACAGGCTGCAAGTGTCTTGCTCAAGGACACCTCCACATGTAGACAGGGAGGGGCTGGGATTCGAACCCCCGACCCAATGATCATTGAAATAGGAAGAGTATGTTAATTAAGTTGAAAAAAAGAAAAGCGAATTGTCCGCCGTTTTCCATTAACTGATGAAATGCGACTCAGGGAAAAATAGAATTGGTTCATGAAATAAGCAATCGGTGGCACAGTTTTGCCAGTGACACGCGTGGTTATTTTACATATATTAGTCATTTTAGGTTTAATTTAACATAATATTATACACAGACTGCCTGTGTATTTACTGTACAGTATGATATCACTTGCGTATCATCAGCACCTATGAGTAAACTATGGCACCAATACTTGTTTCAGAGGTTAAGTAGTAATGTATTAATGACATTTGAGAAAGATTTGGTGTTGCCAGAATCAGTAGAGCGCACGCACACGCACACACACACACACACACACACCAAAAACAGCTGCACACGATTTTTGTTTTTACACCTTTATATAAATCATTGTCTTGTGACAAAATACTGCAGGATATCATTTGGAGAACTTTTAACTGTTGTCTCTGCAAAAACCCTGTAAAATAGTAGTGGCAAAGATGCAGATCTTGGTTCGCAGCATGGTCTACTTGCTGTTGCTTTTGTTAAATTTAGGTAAAACTTTTGTAAAAAACTAAACTAGACTAAAAACTAATCAATAATAATAATAATAATGGATTGCATTTTTATAGTGCTTTTCTATGCACTACGTGTATACTCAAAGCGCTTACAATGGTCCATTCATTCATACATTGGGAAGTAGAGCGGCGAACAGTCAACGCCAGCGTCCTAAACTTCACACATTCACACACCAGTGGTGGTAACCACTGGAGGCAAGGTGGGGTTCAGTGTCTTGCCCAAGGACACTTCCACATGCAGACAAAATCCTTACCAGCCCCTTTAACTGGTGATAGGCCTACTCTTCCACATCGGCCACCGACACCATCTGTCGTTGCCGGAATCATCGTGTGACAACACGTCACGATTATCCAGTCCATATATGGGCATATCAGAGTCGAACGCTATATAAAGCACACATACGGTTACAGATCAACAGAACGCATGTTCACTTCGAGCAACATCGTAGCCATGGAGGACCTGGTGTCTTTGGAGGAGAACTTCCGCCGACAGAACAGGAGCTGCTTCATCCTCGGTGCTTCAGGGGAGACGGGGAAAGCTCTGCTTCAGGAGCTGGTGGAGAGAAACCTCTTCTCCAGGATAACCCTCATCGGGAGGAGGAGGAGCCTCGCCCTCGAGGACAGAGCGCCTGGCGCAGGCCCCGTCCTACAGCAGGAGGTGGTGGTGGACTTTGAGAAGCTAGACGACCACGCCGCCGCCTTCCAGGGCCACGACGTGGGCTACTGCTGCCTGGGAACCACCAGGTCCAAAGGGGGGAGGTCAGGACTCGTCCGCGTCGACCACGACTACGTTCTCAAGTCGGCGGAGCTGGCCAAGGCGGGAGGCTGCTCCCAGTTCCACCTGGTGACCTCGGCGAGCGCCGACAAGAACAGCAGCTTCTTCTACCTGCGGGTGAAGGGTGAAGTGGAGGCCGGCGTGGAGGCGCTGGGGTTCGACAGGTACTCCGTCTACAGGCCAGCGCTGCTGCTGGTGGACAGACAGGAGAGTCGTCCCGCTGAGTGGCTGGCCAGGAAGTTCTTTGGTGTCTTCTCTGCCTTGGTGAGTCCAGGGTTCATGTCGGTCCCCGTCCAGGCCGTGGCCAGAGCCATGGTGACCAACACTCTACTCCAGCCTCAGAACAACACCCAGATCCTGGAGAACAAAGACATTTACTCTCTGGGGAAAGGAGGAGGGCGATGAAATGGGAAGAGGAAGCTGATCATTTAAACTGTCATTCAGCATGTCCATCATTTAGTTAAAGGTAATAGAGGAAACTATAGTGTGTAAACACTGTGTTTGTTAGCAGATTTGTTTAAAAAAACATAACTCCACCTCACCTCCACTCTATTGGCTCATTATGAACCTCCTGGAGGCAGCCCCCCCCCCCCCCCCCCCCACACACACACACACACTAGCCACGCCTGTCCTGAGCCCGACAATTTTTTTTTTTCTTTAATGATTTGTTGACAACGACAAAAGGTCTGGATCGTCTGCAGGACGAAGCAAGTGTCTGTCTGCAGGGAAACAGCTGCAGCATCAAAGTAGAAGCAATATATTGAGTAAACATGTAAAAAAATATATAGCTATATGTCCATTTTGATTTTGGGCTAAACGTTGCCTTTACTACCTTTAAGGATTTGAGCGTTTTGGGTATTAAAGAACATGCTGGTAGGAAAAGGCACACATGAACACACAGCTCCCCTAGACGGCAGCATTCCCTTTGGGGTGTATGAACTGGTCTGGATGGAATGGATGGTAAAGTATGTCACATTAGGAAATTGGAAAAGGTGGGTTCCTGCTTGATGGCTATACAAATCCGACTACGACATGGCATAAGCAGTGTTGAAGTGGGGGGGCGCCTCTTAAAGGGGAATTTCACCCATTTTCAATGTTTTTCTGAGAGTACAAATGTGAACCAAATGGACCCTAGCGGGTCCATTTGGTTCCATTTGTACACTCTCAGAAAAAAGGAAACTCATTAACATGGTGAAACACATCTTGATGATGTCATCAAATGTATTTCAAAATGTTAATGATTTTTTTTCAGACCTCCATTTCTAGGAAACACAGTAGGGGTGAACCTTTTATGATGTCCACAAAACATCTCTAAGGTATATTAATGACATAGTAAAATATTGAAAATGAGTGGAATTCCCCTTTAAGACACGTGCATGCTACACACTTGCATTTGCATGCGGTATTTCGCGTGCACCTGTGCAACAGACACAGACACGCTATTAAAACAAGTATAGCATATTTAGAAAGATTGTTATTTGTTTACAATGCCTAATTGTATCCATGAAAATAAATGACAAGACAAAAAAAAACATACCGTGGGCCTACTTTTGCCCCAAAAATATTCTAGTTGTGAGAAGTGGAGGGGCACCGCCCCCCCGCGTCCCCCCTCCACTACACCCCTGGAACTTATGCCCAGGGGCCCTGGGTATAAGTTACCATCAGCTCTAGACCCATTCACACGGCAACTGTGGAACACAGACCAGGCTTTCCTTCCTCCATGGTGGAAAGCCTGGTGACTGCGAGCAAGACTCAGAAACCCATCTGTACATCTGTTGATGTACCTGTTGGTGCCTTGCATCATTGGCATGGTTTTCACAGCCATTGGTTTGTCGATGAGTGAATGTAAAGGGACATATAAATGTACCACTTGTCAAAACCCACTCTGTTAAATATTTAATATATTTTTAAGTTAAATGGATATTTAGAAGCCTTGTTAATTGGAATAGGAAGGTAAACATAAAAAAAAAAAAGATTACAGAAGCAGGATTAAAATATACTGTACAGTCAATAGATGGCGCATGAATATTAAAAAAATGCTTGTACTAGTACCTGTAAAGCCTAACGTCCAGGGTCCATGTGTTTCCTCTGTGACAGGCATGTATATCCGTGATCTACATCAATGGCAATCAAACTCTGAGTGAGGGAGCAATGCTTATTGCTAGCTTGCATTCCCACTCCTTTGCAGACCTGGCCTGCCTGACCACCAGAGGGCGCAAGCAAACCACGTTTGCTTGACTTAAACTTTGTTTATTGTACTTACAACCTATTGTATTTTTTATTTAGTGCCCTTTAGCTGACTCTGACCGGGGACCATCAGTGGTCCTTGAGAGTTCCAGTTAAATACGGAAAGTTGGTTAACCAGATGTAACTCTTTGAGAGCGTAAAAATGAAACCAAATGGACCCTTGCGGGTCCATTTGGTTTCATTTTTACACTCTCAAGAGTTAAAATATTCATCATCTGAATTACCTAAAATCTACACAATTAGATAATGTAAAAGAATGGTCATTTCTGATCTATGTTTGCCTGTTTTGTTTCCCAAATCTATCCTGGTATTGTGAATAAAAACAAAAGAAATCTTTAGTTTTGGCATCTGTGGGGCTAAAATGTCATCAAATGGTGGTCCCGTGGCTCAAATACTGAATAAATAGAGGGCCCCTATCAAAAATTAATCAAATTAATATTACACAGACATTAGTTCAGACTTTAGTCTTGGCTCTCCACAATATTTTATGTATCTCATTTGACCCCTTGGGGAAAATAATTGCCCAGCCCTGGTATATACTGTGGCCACATTGTGTTTTCCAGCTATTATCCTATATGATAATAGCAGTGTTATACTGGCATCAATTTATAGAAAATATTAGGCGAGGCTTAAAAAATAAAGTTCAACATTGCATTACTCAATGTCAGTTGCACTCAGTGATTATTTTTGCTGGTCAAAAAGTGTTTCCTTCAAAATGAGACCATACCCATGCAGTATCTCAAATAATCTAAAAAACAACAATCACTCAATTTGGGTATGCTATTTATAGGCTTTTTTTTTTTTTTTTTTTTGAAATTATACAGGATTGATAACAGGTTAAGTTAATCTATACTTTTCTATCAAGCACTATATCCATTAATAGTTAACAAAAATAACTCGTAATTAATAAATAGTCCAATATCTTTATTGGTCTAATAAAAACAAAAAGTATAGTATAGAAGATACTTGTATAAAAATGGTTTCATAATTAGGACAACAAAAATGTTCCAGTAATTATAGAATCATACATTAAAATATAAGTTAAGAAATACAGATAAAAACACAGGTCACTGGAAGACTACTGCGTGTGCAATGATTGATTTGAAGCCTCTTTTTTCATTTATTTCACATTATAACCTGATAATATATATATATACTGTGACTGTAAAATGATTAACACAAATCTGGATAAACTTGTTCTAATCAAACAAAAACAGCATTAAAATTGTGGGTCACTTTCTTCAACTAGGATATGTTGGAACTTCAGAATGATTGACAGGAATCATAATAGCAAGTTGTAAGTCATATATGTATGAAATAAAGTTCCCTATTAAGTGACCTGGAATCAGATAATTACATTCCAATCAACAGGACAATTATTATCATGAGCCAAAGCTGCTTCAAATAGAAAAAGAAAAAAGGAATAGTTTTCCTACCAGATTTAACAATCACCATCATAAGACTCATCATGAAACATATTAGACATTATTTAAAAAAACATAATATTAGCACAATGGTATGTTTGAAAGTGGAAATGAGCTGGTCATTTGGTGCCTGTTTTAAACAGTACTACTCAATGGTAACAGGAAGGCTCATCAAGTTAAGTTTCTCCATGTTTTTTTCGGACGTTTTCGGACGTTTTTTTCCCCTGAGAGTGAACGAACACGTTTGTTCACTCTCAGGATTTTTTTGGGGAAATATCCCTCTTTTGTCCCTCTTTCAGGCTGCAACAGAGCCCTCCCGAGAGCTCAGTTTTCTGGCCCCTCAATGTCTTAACATTTTGCCTGGACCGAGTATTATTTGGGCCAAGCCTTCATGTATTCCCACTACTCCATAGAGTTCAACATGCATTTTTTCCCCATCACAGTGATTATTGTTGATTTTCATAAAAAAAAAAAACACACACACATTGCAAAATACAAATGAACTAGAAGAGATTTGTTATAGACTTTGTTCTTTGATGACTAACAACATTCGATCATTAATGGCATTTCAGTTTGATCACATTCTCAAAAAACTATAATTCCATCAAAAATGACTTTAGTGTTTTCATTCAGCAAAAAAAAAGCAACCCGACATGCACTTTCTTTTGCCTAGAATTGATGAAAGAAAGCATTTTCGTAAAACCACTTATAATCTATACACGTTGTACGACTCCATTATTAAATGAAGAATAAAATTATTGCAGGCGACGCAATGTTATGAGATTAGATTGTCCTCGATCAGGAAAGCAAGGAGTGAAATAAGGAAAATGACTTCTTTCAAACAAATAAAATGCCTAAAAAGTTAATATAATCGGATGGAATTATTCACTAAAACCGACAGTTGTGCACAGTATATAGATTGTCTTGTAAAACGCACAAAAATGTCTCTTTACAGAGCACAACATAGTATATGTATATTTTTAAAGTGTCAGATTTAGAGATAGAGACAATCGATTACCATATTTGATCAAAAATAAATGTGTTCAACGTGTATTGCCTGGCACCTACATAAATAATAAAGAGGTAGAGCTAATAAGTATATTATATGTCTATTCCCCCCCAAATGGGGGTTAACGTACTGTACTGTAGTCAGAGAGCTACAGAACCAAATATACACCTTCTGGAGCGGCAAAAGGATGAGAATAAAAGGGACATTTTGACGATTTTTTAAAATCTAATTGATCATGGGAAATTAGACTTAACTGGTACGTTTGTATCACACGTCTGTGTTTCACCAGAGAAACACAGAATACAACGTTTTTTGTTTTACCATTTCATTTCTTAATGGGATTTCAGTTCAAAATTGTACAAAATGTCCATTAAAAAGGGCAAGAACACTTTGCTGGAGACAGCCCAGACCTCTATCAAAGAGGTCTTGGTCGCTATAAGGTAAAACATATAATATTTTAACATTCATATAACATTTTTGGTAAAACATTAAAAACATAACAGGTACGCGATAAAACCAGAACGACAGATGATGCGCTCGATGAGTAATTGACACTGCAGTGTTTTGTTTTTTTTCATGTCTGGAATATTCTACTAGTCCGTTTTAACTGTTTTAAAGTGTGGTGTTATGAATGAATAGGTTTTTATGGTTGGGTGCTGTGACGTATTCTCACGCATACAATAACTAAAGCATTCAGGTCGCTTTTTTCCGAAAAACAAAATAAAAAAAACACTGCTAAACCCAGCCGAAAAACGCAGCAGTGAACAGACAACTTTAACGTTCAATGAGGACTGCATAGCTGACCTTGAAATCATTTTTGTTCGCCATAAACATGTCAAGTAAATTAAATTAAATAAGAATAAAAACTGTAGTATCATAAGTTTTTCTCTCTCGCAAATAAATGCCACCGATCTCTTTCAATAAAATAAAAATAAAAATAAAACAAAATCAGTGGGCAAAAATTGAAAATCGCCCCACTTGTGTGCAACATTAAAGTACTCTTTCTGAACAATACAAATATATATATTAGGATTAGTATAAATGTACATGGTGTTGGGCTGGTAACTGTACCACCAAACCCTCAAGTGTTAATTTATCCATTTTGTTTAACTTCCCAGAGAGCATAGAAAAATAAACAAACGGACCTCATGCAGTAACAAAATGGACCCAATCCGGGTCCATTTGGTTACCTTTGTACGCTCTACGGAGTACAAAATTAACACGTGATTGCAAAATATGAACAAAATGGTTTCTTAGCGTGGTTTACAATGCGGTTTCAGGTCCCGGTGCGGGGGTCCAGAAGATCCGGGTGTGGTCCGTCTCCACGTCTACTTTAACCTGAGGCACTTCGTATTTCTGTGGAGATCTGAGACTACAACAAAGACACAGAGGAAAAGGCATGGTGAGCACTATGAATGGCAACGTCACGCGTCTAACATAGAATATCAGAGGCGGATTGGCACATATTTTCCCACCGGGACAATTTTGCCTTTGCCAGGCCACCCTTTTGGGGGGGGGGGGGGGGGTTAACCAGATGTAACTCTTTGAGAGCGTAAAAATAAAAAATAAAAATTTTTACACCCTCAAGAGTTAAAATATTCATCATGTGAATTAGCCCAACTTAGTCTACACAACTAGAGAATGTAGAAGATTAATGGTCATTTTGATCTGTATGTTCCAGGCGAGCATCTAGCACATTCTAGTGCATTTTGGAAGTGCCACTAGTGCATTTTGGCTCTTGTCCATGCCACTAGGTGGCGCAGGCCACCGGGAAAACTCCCTGTACTCCAGATGGCCAATCCGTCCCTGTAGAATACTCACAGTGCATCTGGGCAGCACATTATACCCATTTAGGCTCGATGCCAAAATATCAAAAATGTCTTCTAAATCATTGGTTCCCAACCGTTTTATACTTTAGTACCACCTCAGAAAATAGTCGTCACGGCAAGTGCTACCGTAATAATTGATGTTACGTGAATATAAAATAAGTGGTTAATCAGACCAATTGAGTTAGTTGGTCTCATGTACTCGGTATTTCACTCTGTTACAAAATTGGAGTATACATCATCAGATCAATCAATACATAATAATCAGTAATAATCAGACGTGTTTGTGTGACTCACCCTGCGACCGTAGCGATCTGATCAGCAAGGGGAGTGTGGGTTAAGGAAAGTCTGCGACTCATCTCCTGAGGAGGACAACAAACACACAACAATGTACCATAGTTAGTTCTTAAACAATGTCCTATTGTGGGGGTCTTCAACATCCAAGAAAGCGATTGTGCATTACATTCACACAGTGATGTCGGTGGAAACCATGCAAGGCACCAACCTGCACATCAGGAACAATGTTAGAAGTTCTTAACAGTCTTGCACAAGGACACTTTGCTTTCCAAAAGTTATGGGTTGCAACTTCATGCAATTTCATGCTTTACCACACATTATGAACTGAAAACGTGTGACAAGACCCAACACCACCAGTAGAAAATTCATCACTTTCACAAACACACATGCGACAGAAGAAAACGTTGTGAGTAAATGATTTCTCACAGAAAAATGATGTTCAGCTGCATAGAACAAAGTAGGTTAAAAATCATATGGTCTTTTTCCTAATAGATTTAAAGTTGATTACACGAGACAGCGAGATCATTTTGCGACCGCTGGTCGCAACCACTATAAAATGGTCACGAGCCAAATACCAATTGCGACCATTATAAGTGAGTTGCGCCCGGTGAAAATGGTCGGCCATATTACCATCGGCCACGACCGTTTGCCACCGGTCATAGCTGTTGGGCCAACTGCCACGACCGTTCTTCAGTGGCCGCTACTAAACCTAAACCATTAACTCTAAACATAACCTCAATAAAACCTATGCCCAAACAAGGGCGGATCTAGGAATGGGCATGGGGGGGCAATGCCCCCCTAAATACCCAGTCTGCCCCCCCCCAAACACGATGCCATGCAAACAACCCAAGATATTTCAAATTAAAGTGCTTATATTTAAAATGATTTGAAACACTACGACTGCTACTAACTAACTACAGCTGTGTCACCACTAAACCAACAGCATTTCATCATTGAAAACAGACCTTTAGCTTTATGCATGCTGCGTGTCTGTTGCAACTTCAACAACAACTGATGTTATTATTGATGCTTTACTTGACTAATAAAAGTCCTGTAACTGAAAATGGTATGGGTGCGACTTCATGATGAAGCCGCACCCATACCATTTTCTCTTGCCCCTCCAACATGTTCCCTTGCCCCCCAAACGGGACATGTTACATCCACCCCTATGCTCAAACTTAACCTTATCCCAGACTGTCAGCATAGCGGTGGCGACCATGCAGTGGTCGCAGTCGCAAAATAATTTCGCCCCTCCTGGGTTGCAGTGTTCATGCACTGGCAGAACAAAATGTACAGCTTGATTTATATTTTGTTGATCACTGGTTAACAACACACTGGGAGAGATGAGTGCAGATCAGTGTGATGTTGGTCTGCAAAAAGCGTAAATAAATCAGGTACAAAGAGGTGACAAAAGATTTCAAGTTACTGGTTATCTCTGGCTTTTCAAAAGGTAACAGAGGCAACTTTTTAGCCAATTTTTTTATTATTATTATTTTTTTGCCTTTTTCCACTTCTACTTCTACTTTGATGCTGCAGCTGTTTCCCTGCAGACAGACACTTGCTTCGTCCTGCAGATGCTCCAGAACTTTGTTGTCAACAAATGAAAAGAAAAAAAAGAAGAAAAAAAAAAAAAAAAAACATTTGCCAGGCTCAGGCAAGGCGGTGCTAATGTGAGAGGCGGACGGGGTTGTGTGGGGTGAGGCAGTGTTTTAGCCAATCACAGCACAGCAGTCTCCAGTAGTTTCATAATCAGCCAATAGAGTGGAGCTGAGGTGGAGTTAAATGTACAAACACAGTGTTTGTACACAATAAAGTTGTCTCTATTACCTTTAACAACAACAACAAAAACAGAACAGATTAGTGCACATCCACCCCACACACCCCCCATGCAGGTTTTGAAGGACGGCCCCTGGCTAGTACTCACTATCCAAGGACTTATCCCCCAACATGGGCTCATGTTCCATCATATCCATAGAGATCTTTATACTGGGGATATTGTCATGGTAATCAGGATACTCAGGCTGTGGGGAGGAGGAGGGAGATCACACAAACATTACAATGACCTTTATCTACATGGTAATATACTGTAAATACTGTATGATACGATACATCATGTACACAGCAAAATCAAAAAGTGTTGATTCAGCTTTATACTTGCTCAAAAAACGATCTAAAGTGTTCATTTGAGGGGCCGAAGTAGTGCAAGTTGCAAATTATTCTGAAATAGCTTGATGTCATATTCAAAAATTCAATAATTCAGGATTTCAATTCAAACATGGGAAAACACTGCTGATCTACAAGCTCAAAACGCATCGCAGGGCGATGTGCTTTGAGCTTGTAGATCAGCTCCTCTGGAGGGAGTGTGGAAATATATAGTGGCACCAGGGGAATACTCTGGTTATTTTAAAGGGGAATTCCACCCATTTAACATTTTTTCTGAGAGCGTACAAATGCAACCAAATGAACCCTAACGGGTTAATTTGGTTCCATTTGTACGCTCTCAGAAAAAGGATTTTTCAAGTTCAAGTTTCTTTATTTGTCACTCCAGTGTATGTCAAGACATAAACAGGGATGAAATAACGTTTCCAATTGTTCCTCAGTGCAATAAGACAAAAGACAATAGACAGTGCAATAAGAAAAATGACGACTACAAACAAAACAAGAACAGTAAGTGACGTAGTGCAACAGACTAGAGTATTAAGGTGCAACTGTAGCAGTATAAAGTGGGGTGAAGGTGCTAAGCTACGACCAGGTATAAATATAATAATAAAGTGGTAAAAAGCAAAGCGTCTAAAGAAATCCATTAACATGGTGAAAATGCATCTTGATGATGTCATCAATATGTTTCACCATGTTAGTGGTTTTCTTCAGACCTCCATTTCTTTGGTGGACATGATAAAAAAAAGTTCCCCCATTCTGTGTTCCCAACACCTCTAGGGTATACTAATGACATACAGTATTAGAATGTCAAAAATGGCTGGAGTTCCCCTTTAGCAGACTTTAAAACACGTCTATAGCAGGAAATGAGACAACAGAAACCCAAATATTAGGACATTTGAACACTGATGTCAGTCACAATGTGGGACAGACAGACAGACAGACAGACACAGACAGACAGACAGACAGGGGCACAATTTGTGGGACACCTGAAAAGTCTTGGACCTGAAAAATGAGGGACTTGTCCCACGTAAAAAGAGGGACATCTGGTCACCCTAGCTACGCTACTGTATCTGTCGTCGGGAGCGTTCGTGTATGTGTGTATATGTATGTATGTATGTATATATATATATATATATATATATATATATATATGTGTATGTATGTATGTATGTATGTATGTATGTATGTATGTATGTATGTATGTATGTATGTATGTATGTATATATATATATATATATATATATATATATATATATATATATATATATATATATATATATATATATATATATATATATATATATATATATATATATATATATATATATATATATACTCGTGTACATTGTTGTTAGTGGGAATGAAAACAAAGGCTCCCGACGTTGTGCATGTGTGACATGTGTAATATCCAGTCAAATTTTCATTTCAAAGGAGTTTTACTGGCATGAGAAAACGTATACATTGTCAAGACAAAAGTCTGATTTAACACTAAAGATTTCAGTGTGTACAGTATATTGTACAAGCTCACAACAGATCACATCATAAACTGTGAGGTTGTAGAGCTTGCAGTGTCAATATCATCAATAGATACTAATGCCATTTTTTAATAAAGCTTTACTCACAAATTCCATTTCGCTGTCGATGCTGGACTTCTTCTTGTTTTTCTTCTTCTTCTCGTCTTCCTTCTTCTTCTTGTCTTTCTCTGGGATGACGTCGTCCAGGTAGCTCAGGTCATGCTGGGAGAACAGCCAGTCCATGGCCTTACGGACCACCACCAGGGCTAAGATCTGGAAATTAACACCAACGTTTAGAACAGATCCACCACCAGAGCCAAGATCTGGAGATAAACACCAATATTTAGAAAAGTACAGTCCAGAATTAGACTTCCCCAAGAGCCAAATTGTGGTTAGGGTTTTTCTGCTCATTTCCTGTCAGACTATGTTCATCCTGTCAATAAATGCTGAATATTACATTTTCAGATGGGTCAATTGCAAAAAGCATCTAAATTTGATGGTCCATGAAATGAAACTATTGGAGAACCAGTACATTCTCCACGGACATGTCTAGGAGAGCACACTGCTAGAGTGCTCTGAAAACCGAGCATATTCTCAGTGTATTTCCAAGCGCATAGTTCCAGCGTTCTGAGCACGGTATGTAAGGTGAGAGTGCATGTCTGATGTATATGCAGTAGCAGTGGCGGATCTAGGCATGGGCCCTGACTTCCCCACCAAACACGATGGCATGCAAAACAACCCAATATATTTCAAGTACTTATATTTAAAAATAATTGAAATTCTACTACTGCGTGTGTCACCACTAAACAAACAACATTTCATCATTGAAAACAGAAAACTCTCTGAGTCAGACCTTTAGCTTTATGCATGCTGCGTGTCTGTTGCAACTTCAACAACAACTGATGTTATTATTGATGCTTTACTTGACTAATAAGTAGTCCTGTAACCGAAAATGGTATGGGTGCATCTTCATCGCCTGAAGTCGCCCCCATACCATTTTCTCCTGCCCCCCCCAATTGGGAAACGTTAAATCCGCCCCTGTGCAGTAGTGGTAGTCTTCAGAAGGGTGACCCACTGCCCACCCCCTCTAGGCAACATAAGCAGAGAAGCGGCATCACTTCACACTTCATCCACCATTTGACACCAGTAAACCTGTGGTGATGTGACTGTCAAGTTGAGTGTGATCCTGTGTTAGTGCGTCTCACCATAACAGAGAAGATGATGGACTCACCATAACAGATGATGGACTCACCATAACAGAACAGATGATGGACTCACCATAACAGAGAAGATGTTGGACTCACCATAACAGATGATGGACTCACCATAACAGATGATGGACTCACCATAACAGAACAGATGATGGACTCACCATAACAGAGAAGATGATGGACTCACCATAACAGAGAAGATGTTGGACTCACCATAACAGATGATGGACTCACCATAACAGATGATGGACTCACCATAACAGAGAAGATGATGGACTCACCATAACAGAGAAGATGATGGACTCACCATAACAGAACAGAGAAGATGATGGACTCACCATAACAGAGAAGATGATGGACTCACCATAACAGAGAAGATGATGGACTCACCATAACAGAGAAGATGATGGACTCACCATAACAGATGATGGACTCACCATAACAGGGAAGATGATGGACTCACCATAACAGAACAGAGAAGATGATGGACTCACCATAACAGAGAAGATGATGGACTCACCATAACAGGGAAGATGATGGACTCACCATAACAGAGAAGATGATGGACTCACCATAACAGATGATGGACTCACCATAACAGATGATGGACTCACCATAACAGATGATGGACTCACCATAACAGATGATGGACTCACCATAACAGGGAAGATGATGGACTCACCATAACAGAGAAGATGATGGACTCACCATAACAGAGAAGATGATGGACTCACCATAACAGATGATGGACTCACCATAACAGATAAGATGATGGACTCACCATAACAGATGATGGACTCACCATAACAGGGAAGATGATGGACTCACCATAACAGATGATGGACTCACCATAACAGATGATGGACTCACCATAACAGATGATGGACTCACCATAACAGATGATGGACTCACCATAACAGATGATGGACTCACCATAACAGATGATGGACTCACCATAACAGATGATGGACTCACCATAACAGAACAGAGAAGATGATGGACTCACCATAACAGGGAAGATGATGGACTCACCATAACAGGGAAGATGATGGACTCACCATAACAGGGAAGATGATGGCTGCCACGGTGGACTTGAGGATCCACAGCAGGGCCAGACAGAGCACCTGGATGAAGGTGAACAGGTGGATGCGTCTCTGGGGAACGTGGCGCAGGTAGATCAGGTCAGGCTGGTGTTTGGCAGGCATCAGCAGCAGCTGCAGGCGGTCCATGAACTGTAGACATGCAGGGGGCACAGGAAGAGAAAAATAATATAATAGTGGTCTATCTAGAGAGGTAACTGCTGATATGTGTTCAGAAAAATAAGATCATCTGAAATATTTTAGTTTTAGTCTAGTTGTGATCAACTAAGGAGCATAATATAATCTACAGTAGTGTGCAGGTTGGGGGGCACTTTAGACAAGAAAAAACAAAAGGTACATATACAGAGTCAAAATGATGTGCACACATGTTTTGAAAGGAGGAAACCCTCCACAAAGTTTGTTGTTTGTTCAACCCAATTAGAAACTGATGACAATTCTTTAAATGAATGCCTTCTAAATCCTGCCAGTTTACTGGGGAAAAAAAAAAAAAAAAAAAAAAAAAAAAAAAACTTCTGTCAATGGCGCTCAAACTTTTTAATGTCTAGAACCACAGAATTATCTGTATGCCTCTAGTCCTTAGCTAAAGTACAATGTAATGCTTATAACATCAAAAGGTATTCCTGCCCAAAATGGTTTAAATGCCACACTGCATATACACCAGATTTAGCCAATTACAATTATACCAACTTAACACACATTTTAAAACAAAAAAGGAATAATTTTGGAGCCGTACCGCTTCATGGGCGCAATTATTTTTCCTGTCCTGCTTGTCTAATTTAAGTTGGCACCAAAACAAAATCACAAGCATAGCAGAATAAATTACATAATTCACTGCTACCAAAGCTTGTGCTTCTCTTCTATATGGTTTAGCAGAGCCACATGATACGTGTTTATTTGTGAGAACCAGCTGATGTAGTGGTTTTATTATACAAATGATTGCATGACAAATGCAATCATTTTGATTTATTGTGACTCAGCTGAGCCGATCCAATGTTCTGGAGAGATTATCTGAGGAGCATGTGCAATACTCCTTTGATTTGAACGATCACAGGCGATTAAAGTGTGTTTATATCATTCTTAACCCATTAATAGCAGTTATTTGTAGAATGGGCCTGCAGTCAGAATGTGTCAGAACAGCAGTATAAGGTGGAAGGAGGTGTTGGTTATTCATGCAGATCATCGTCCTACCATAAGGTGGCGTTGTGAGACTCCACCTACCTGAACACCATTGAGCGATGCCACGCCCATGTAGAGGAACACACCATACAGCACAGGCATCGGGATGAACTGTAACACACACACACACGCACACGTAGTAAGTAATCTGTAAAATGTTACAAAAAAGGCATTTGCTTCAAAAGTAGCGACATAGTGACAATCTCTAATAAAAGTTGTCTATATACCAGGTGACCTGGCCATTTGGCTGCTTTCGCACAGACTTGAGTACATCGTTTAGTCATTTTGGGTCATTACCCAAACACATATCCTGAAAGGCACCACAGTGCAGTAGCAACATATTTTGACAGATTAAAATGGTCATTAATGAGCCTTCATTGTTTTGGAGTGGAGGGTAAACAATTAAAACAGATGAGTCATACAACTAGTCTGATATCACGGATATACAGCGATAACCCATTTCGCCCTGAACCAATTCAAACGCCAACACATTTTGTCCCGACACTAACAACATTCTAGTTTCTATCACTAGATTCTACAGTACTTTCTATCACTAGGATTCTAGTTCCTGACGCTAGATTCTAGTTCCTGACGCTAAATTCTTTTTTCCATCACTAGATTCTAGGTTCTAGTTTCTGACGCTTCTAATTTCTAGTTTTCTAGTTTTTCTGAAAAATCTATATTCCTGTGTCAGTGATGCTCAACATATTTCATGCCAAGGACCCCAGAATTATCAATATTTGGCTGCAGACCCCCATCTGAAAGCATGTTGTTCCAGGGATCCCAGAAGCAAAGGTTTGAGTTAAAAATGTTTGCTTCCAAAATAATTATTCAAAGATTTGCAACACATTTTCACGTTTTTTTTTTTACTTTTCCAAAAATAGCATACCTGCTATTTTACGATTGCTAAGGTATAACATAATGCTTAGGACACCAAAACATTACAATAGAGAAAGGGTGAAAGCCATTTGAATCACTTTCAGTCTCAAAGAATAGCTGAAGTTGGACTTCAGCAGTTCCAGCAACCGCCCACCAGGGGGTGTGAGAGCTCCAAGCAGCAGCTGCTGCAGTGCTACGTGTGAGCCAGCATGTTGGATGAGCTTAACCAGGGAATGGAAACTGGAGAAGACTCTCATTAACGCTGCAATCTGAGCTCTAAGCCACGATCAACATGCTTTATTTCACATTGCATTACCTCAACCATAGCGCTACCTAATTGGATGAATTAAAAAAAAAAAACAACAGCTAAATTATTTTGAATTTGAGAAGAGAAACACAGGGCCATTTCTAAAAGAGGTGGACGTTAATCCACATTTTTCACGGAGGAGGAATTAAGAAAAGTGTTTTTGAGCAATTACCTTGAGGATGGGAGCCATGAAGACAGACAGGCCGGTTAGGATGAACACAAACACTCCAGTCACTCTCTGTTCTCTGAATGGGGAAGAAAAACAAAGTCACCAAACAGAAAGAATCACACACTAATAATCACACACTAATAATCACTCTGACTGTCCCAACCCTTTACAGTTACAGGGTTCCCTTTTTAATATAGGGCATTTCACCCCTTTTTACAAAAACACATGTTAATGATATATAGATCAATTCAAAGACTTTTCTGTGGACGTGTGTGTGTGTGTGTGTGTGTGTGTGTGTGTGTGTGTGTGTGTGCGTGTGTGCGTGTGTGTGCGTGTGTAATATGTGTTTTTTTCCTTCAGATATTTTAGACTTTTAGCAGTGATAAAAATGTAAAATATCAGCACTATGCCTTTAGCAGTGATCCCAGTGTCTCTGATGTCATGGGTACTGGCAGTGGCGTTTCTAAGCAATTTGGAGCCCCAAGCAAGATTCTCCCTGCAGCCCCCCTGCTGCAGGGAGAATCTCCTGTGACGTCATACCTATGACAGGCACAGTAAAATGCTGCCCCTCAAGGGATAAAAACATGAACTATTTTCAAACTAAAGAACATATTATATGCGTTTCAAATGTTCAATTCTAGTTATAGAGGGCAAGTATAATGCATTTATCCATATGAGGCTTATTAGCCTGGGACCCTTGTAAAGTATGTCTGGTCAGGTGGTCACCCTGGTGCCCCCTCTCCCTCTCCCAACTGCCTAGTCTGCCTTAAGGCAAAAACGCCCCTGGGTACTGGGTACTGGGGTGGCTTCCTCCTATCCACAAGGAGGTGCAGTGCTCCAAAGCATTGTGACAATTGAAATTCACACAATCCTCATTGAAAAGGCACCACTTAACCCAAATTCAACAAATCTTGACACAATTCGTTCTACATTGGGTCTACTCGCGACCGCGTCTCATTTAGAGAGCCAGCGGCAAGCCAGGTAAAAACACAGATATCTCCCACATTTCACAAGCATAACTAATGTTTCAAACCGTTTTCAAAAGAAGAGTGCTGCCACGCAGTGTTGCCAACTTGCTGTTGCCCCCCACCCCCAACATTAAAAACTCCTGGCGGAAAATGCTTTCGTGCTTTTTTTCCCTGGTGAGTTGGGGTGAAATTGGTTGACAGGCGCCAGAGATATAAAACCCTTGTATTTCACCATTTTTCATCCTATGATAGAATCCTCCTTCCTTCCTAGAAAGGACCATTGGTAACCAAATGGACCCTTATAGATCTGTAACACTTGAGGTCTATCAGTTAAATTATATTCACACATCTGAATTACCTAATTGTTCAAGAATCTACACATTTAGAACATGTAGAAGTGCTATTTTGACCAACATTTTGCCAATTATTTCTCCTAAATTAGTCCAGAGACTAAACTCGACATCAAATGGTAGTCCTCCGTGGCTAAAATGCAGAATAAATAGTGGGCCCTGGTATGAAAATGGTTGAAAACCACTGCTCTAGTGCATTCTAGTGCATTTTGGAAGTGCCACAAGTGCATTTTGAATGTTGGCAATTGGCAACACTGCTGCCACATACTGTATTCTTTGCTCTGATCTGGAAATGCCAGCTCCGTGACAAGGTGCTGTGTCACAACAGGAAGTCAACGGCTGTAGATTCGATTGGAATCTGGAATCCCCGTCAGTGATGTCATTGGACGGCAGGTATTCTGCACCGTCACACAGCCAATGACAGGCAGAGACGGACGACAGAAATAGTGGCTTCTTATATAGGCTAATTGAGCATTAGTGTCGACCAATTATATGAAGCTAAGGTTGAAAATAGGTTTCTCCTTTAATAGGTTTGCTAGAGTGTATACGGTACACATCATGGGACAAAATGAACCATTTGGTTCCATTTGTACACCCTCAGAATGGACTCCTGGGATTGATTGAATACTTTTATTAACACTTTTGAAAAAAGTATAGACGTACACAATAATGCTAAAAAGGATAACGGCAAAAGCCTGGGGGAATGGTTTCCAGTGTGGTATTATGTATTCAATTTATCAAGTCATATTCTACATACAATTATAAAATGTATACAATTATATAGTAATTTATATTGTATTTATGTAATTAAATGGATATAAGAAATAATGCAAAAGTCCTCCTTTAGGGCGGTTTTGACAGAGGTTGGGGAGGGACCTTTTTGATGGCTTGTTTGGTCCCTGTTAGGGTTTGGTTCAAATTTGTACACATTAAAAAAATATTGATAATGGGTGGAATTCCCCTTTAATTCCGTTGCTCAAATTATATATTTTTTTATGCCCCCCCAATATAATGTAGATACTGTAGTATCCCAAGCACACACTTCAGGACTTATTTCGATGGAAGTGAATTAGCACTAAAACTCAACACCCCGATCAGTGTTGCCAACTGCCAAAATTCAAAATGCACTAGTGGCACTTCCAAAATGCACTAGAATGCGCCAGGGTTTAGTCTCTCGGACTAATTTAGGAGAAATAACTGGCAAAATGTTGGTCAAAATAGCAATTTTTCTACATTTTCTAAAGGTGTGGTTTCTTGAAAATTAGGTAATTCAGATATTTAAAAACGATTTAACTCTTGAGAGAAATGAAACCATTTGGTTTCATTTTACGCTCTCAAGAGTTAAATTGTTGTTGTAAATATCTGAATTACAGGGAGTGACAGATCTATAAGGGTCCATTTGGTTAGCAATGGTCTTTTCTAGGAAGGAAGGAGGACTCATATCATAGGAGGAAAAACTGTGAAAAACGTTTTATCTCTGATGCCTCGAGCAATTTCGTCCCAACTCACCAGCAAAAAAGCACTAGATTTTCCGCCAGGAGTTTTGGCGCTAAGGGGGGTCTGGAAAAAAGCTAAATATAGTGACAAATGCGCCAATTACGCAACACTGGGGCTTATTGTTGGTGAAATGGCCAATAATGGGCCTTTGCACAAAATGACACCTGGATCTGTTTGGTCGGGACGAAACAACTACCGTAATTTCCGGATTATAAGCCGCACCTGACTATAAACCGCACCAGGCTTATAGTCAGGTGCTTCATGTTAGAGCAGTGGTTTTCAACTTTCTCACAATTTAACAACATCTTCACCCCACAGACCCCAAAACTAAAGATTTCTTTTGGTTTTGTTCACAATTCCAGGATGGATTTTCGCAAACAAAAGAGGCAAAACATCAAAATTAGACCAAAATGAACATGACTTATGACTTATTAATTAAGTGGTGCTAATTTAGGTGGTGAATATCATAACTCTTGAGAGCGTAAACATGAAACCAAATGGACCCGTTTCATTTTTACGCTCTCAAAGAGTTACATCTGTTTAACCAACTTTCTATCATTTAGTCTGCGGAGCCCACCTGGAACCTGTAAAAATCCATAGATTGGCCGCACCGTTGTATAAGCCGCAGGGTCAAAAGCATGTGAAAAAAAGTAGCAGATTATAGTCCAGAAATTACGGTAAAGCTTTCTAGTCCCAAATTCTCTCTGAACTTGTTGAAAACAGGCCCATTGCAAGCCTTTACCTTGATTACCCACCCCCTGGGACTCCCACCACCACTACACCCATCCTTACCTGACACCCAAGAACTTGGGCTGCTCGCCCGGAGCAGACGTCTCCGTCTCCATTTTCAGGGAGTCGATGTGGGCGATAGAGATGACCGTAGCGGCCACGTACCAGGGCAGGCCCATGAACGAACAGATGATCAGCAGGAGGGCCACCCAGAACAGATCCAAATGATACCCTGCACCTTTCTGCCAGGGACACAGGAGATGGAGGTGTAGGAGGGGGGAGAAGAGTAGTGAAGAGAGGTTTCTGTGCTATCTGGGACACATCGTGTACAGTACAAGTTGAGGGCAACCCAACAGCAGAGCTTCTATACTAGTGGTTTTCAACCAGTGGTCCGGGGACCACCAGTGGTCCTTGAGGGTGTCCAGGTGGTCCCCAGGCTAAATGATGGAAAGTTGGTTAACCAGATGTAACTCTTTGAGAGTGTAAAAATGAAACCATTCATGTTTACACTCTCAAGAGGCTAATTCATCATCTGAATTAGCCCAAGTCTACACAAGTAGAGAGAACGTGGAGAATTGTCGTCTTGATCTACGTTTGCCTGTTTAGTTTTCCAAATCCAACCTGGTATTATCGACCAAATCAAAATAAATCTTTAGTTTTTGGGTATGTGGGGTGAAAATGTCCTCAAATGGTGGTCTGGGGTCAAATCAAAATGGACCGGTAAGGGTCCATTTTGTTTCATTTATGCTCTCAAGAGTTACAGATCTATAAGGGTCAATTTGGGTACCAACTGTCCATCATTTAGTTGGGGACCACCTGGAATCCTCTCAAGGACAACTGGCGGTCCCCAGACCGCTGGTTGAAAACCACTGGGTTAATAACAGATACCGGTATATCAATTAAAATGTTTTGCTAGCCACAGCGATGTTGAGAACTGACCTTGAGTTTGTGCTCCTTCCTGTTAACGATGACAGCAGTGATCTGTTGGTCCATGAAGATCAGGATGGTGACCAGCAGGGCAGGGAGGGCAGACGCCAGGTACACCCACCACGGGTTGCCCCCGAAGGGAGGCACGAACCAGCCCCGCTTCGGGCTGGTGGGCTGCAGGGAAAAAGAAAAAAACATTAGAAAAGTCAATAACCAGGGGCGGATGTAACATGTCCCATTTCAGGGGGGGGGGGGGGGGGGGGGGGGGGGGGTCAAGAGAACATGTTGGAGGGGCAAGAGAAAATGGTATGGGGCGTCTTCGTGAAGCCGCCCCATACCATTTTCGATTACAGGACTGTTATTAGTCAAGTAAAGCATCAATAATAACATCGGTTGTTGTTGAAGTTGCAACAGACACGCAGCATGCATAAAGCTAAAGGTCTGACTCAGAGAGTTTTCTGTTTTCAGTGATGAAATGCTGTTGGTTTAGTGGTGACACAGCTGTAGTTAGTTAGTAGCAGTAGTAGTGTTTCACATCATTTTAAATATAAGCACTTTAATTTGAAATATCTTGGGTTTTTTGCATGGCATTGTGTTTGGGGGGGCAGACTGGGTATTTAGGGGGCACCCCCCCCCCCCCCAATGTCCATGCCTACATCCGCCCTGTCAATAACAGAGTCAAAGAGAGCCTGGCAGATTGTACATAACTGATATGCATGGAGACATATGACCGTCTCTGTCCATAACATCATTAATTATCATAACTGTAATATACTGGAGCTGTCGGCCAGGAATCGATCAGCTGATGTAATTAACAACTCTGTAAAATTGCGTTTGCTGCTGCTGATCATCCTCATGAATGAGTACAGAGTTAGTCACAGCCAACAGCACATCAACAACAGCTGAAACACAGTTTAGAATGCCATACTCTTCTAGTCTATAGTCAATAGCTTTTTATTTTGTTTTAATTATACATAGTACATAGAACGATGGCAAGACACTCATACAAAAAGACAAAAATGTGAACTGGAAGTTAAGTTCAACGTTTTTGTTGTTCAATCACAAGTGGTTGATGGTTATTTTTTTCCCCCGTCTCTTCACCATGTCAATAGTGTGTTGGCATACTTTCACTTTTGGTTCAGCAGTGTTTCAGCCCACTATCTTGAGACGGCTGAACTAAAGGTGAAAAGTGAGTGTCAACACAGCACACTAATGACATGGTGAACAGACACTATCGCAGACAAAAATGCATTTTGGAATGATGGAAATAGGTGAACTGCCAATAAGGAGTTGTTGTTTTCATAAAATAACTACTGGACCACTTTTTGGACATAAATCAACTGCATAAATGAAAAGTTAAGAAAGCCTTCTTGGATGGAATTCTCCTTTAACATGGTGAGACATGAGAATATCACGCTGCGGTTGCTACCATATATTACGGTTTGTTTGTTTTGAATAACAAGGACAAGAACCATATTTATCTTAGATTGTTTATTTATTTATTTTTAGAACGCATGCAATTATTACAATATATCTTTAGCACTGAACTGATGCAGGGGTCCTTCTGCGTTATTGTTATTATTATTACATGGCAGAATGCAGTGAATTAGTCTGTGAGGCTAAACAAAGCCCAGTCTGTACTTGTGGCTCATAAGGCTCTCTCTGTTCTCACACTTCACCTATAATCAGGCTGTTATTTGATGCATGTACTCTGTCTATCCTCTGTCTATCCTCTACCCTATCATTCCCTCTGCCTGGCGTCTAGTGTGGGCTTTAAGGCCAGCTAGTTTCTACAAGACACTAGATTCTACTACATTCAGACACTAGATTCTAGGGTACTACAGTCTAATTTCTGGTAGTTCACATGCTTGATTCTATAGATTCTAGGCTAGATACTGCCACAGTGTGGGCTTTAAGGCCAGCTAAGGTATGTCTCACTGAAGTAATCTCAAAGAATGACTGTGTCTGGGATTCAGTTGATATCTATCACTTACTGGCTTAGCAACAAGGAAGACATTACACAGGGATTTTACAGATGGATTATAGAGACTCCATGTTCCAAGGAGGGAAAATGGAACATTGTCTTGGCAATGAGAAGAAACCACACCTGGCCAACTCTCCTAGTGCTACTTAAAAATAGGGGGAAAAAAGGAAAAGGAAAATCACACCTGTGTGAAGTGAAGGGCGCAGATATCTAAATCACAGTAGATGCTAATCATACACATCATCATATACATCGTATTCTGTGCTCAGCCAACCAAAATAATCACAAAAGCCTTTAACCGGCCAATCACAATTTGCGTCTTCACTATTCTGTCCTCAACTTTTATCTTCATCGTTTGTATTCGGTGCCTCAGAAAAAAAAAAACTACATCAGCACTCTGTAGACTGCAAACATGCGCGTTGCGCACAAAAAGCCCATGGCCTACTGCGAGCTAATACTCATAACATTACTTATAAAGGTCTCTTACTCACATCATCATTACGCCATCACCTAAACCGGTCAATCTGAGTACCACAGGGGACGACCGCCGCCAAACAAATAAAACGCAAACACAGAGAACCGAACACTGTGCACCGATCACCATACTTGCACCCGCTCCGCTCATGCAAGTAATCATTGGTTTGGCAGTCCAGGCACCTTGGTTGGTAATCCGGCATGATTTGTGTGTTCGACGCGCTCCGATCAAGACAAACTACTGTGGCTCTCTCCCCGTTTCCTGTCCATCTACTACAAATCTATCAAAAAATCTTTAAACAAAAGCAAGGGGCACCACGGCGCCCCCTTACCTCATCATTTAAGGCCACAGACTTGGCATAAGTGCTGTATAAATAGATATTAAAACAACCATAGCCTTGACAGCCATAATATGATATGATCTTCCAAAGCCTCTTGCAGAATAAGTTCTTGTCAGAATACTCCCCACATCCCTGTGGAAACCTGGTCAGGTTTATAGAATGCGATTAACGTACCAAACTTTGGAAGTCAAGGATGTTACACACTAAGTAGTAAGGAGTAATCTGTTTTTGCTTCAAAACTATTCATACAATTCACTAGTTTATTATTCTCTCAAGAAATACTTTTTGTGGTGGAATGGGTTGAATTGGTCGTTCTCTCGAACTCTCGTTCTCTCTAGAACTGTCGTTCTCTGGCAGACAGTGTTCGGTCATTGGCACAGTGATGCGTTCAGGAATGACTCAAGAGACATGGCAGAGAGTGTTGATGCGACAGTTAACCTTAAATTACTGCACCACAGTTAACCTTAAAACTAAGGGACTGTTCGTAATTTACCGGGGGGGGGGGGGGGGGGGGCTGGTGCGTAGGGGGGGGAGGGCCATGATGAAAAAAAATCGTGGGGGGAGGGCCATGGCAAAAACAATCGGAGTTAGGGGGAGGGCCATGGGGAAAAAAGAGACGGAGCTTTAGAGTATAGACTGAGTTACGTTTACTCATAGAGCTAGTAGACCAATGGCGATTCTTCTACATTGACTTCAACTGCAGTTTGTCCCTATTCAGGCCATTTGAACAGCGCTCAAGCGCTCAGTTTCTGACTCCTCAATGTCGTGACTCCGGGTGGACTGCCGCTTCTGTGTGCGTTAGAATATTGGGTAGGTGTGAAACGGTGATACATGAGAAACGTTCCACTTCAATGGTGTGAATATTTTCTGGGCTTACAGTAGTCTTTTTATTCACAGCTAGACATTTCAGGGGACCCCAAGTTGAAGTCCTGGGGTCCCGACCCCAGGGTTGAAAAACACAGCTATGCTCTACCAGAGACCTTTGCCATGACGTTGAAGTCTGCAGCTACTGTAGATTGCCCGCGCTGTCTTTCTTTCCCTGTATTGCTAGTGCTACGGAGGAACATTGAGCATCATCGAGATGATAGAAAATGCCCGTGAACAAATATCAAACTAGCTGAGGTGAACTATATGGGCTAAACAGTTTGGGAAGTTTTGACAACGAATTGGATGGGCATTTCCAGAGGAATGTTGGAGAGGTGTTGTAGTCAACTGGTGGTCACAGCCTCTGGTAAGTCATGATTTTATTTATTGGCACCGCCGTGTGCCATCTGTGTTCAATATAGGCTACGAATGTTTTTCCACCGAAGCAACTTGTTTAAGTTGTGCTACTAGAAGTGATTTTGTTGTACCGCGTTGGATGTTGAAAAGTGCCGAGCTTCATCTGCCCCGTTGTTGAGGAATGGGTGGTAGCGGCTAGGTAGCATGTGTAGGGTCTGAACCATGTATACTTTCTGATTGATGGGCTGTGAGAGGCATGATTCCGCAAGATTGACCAAAAGGGACCTGTCAGCGTTTTATTTGTTGGTTAAATGTCAGTGTGTACTGGGATGCTCACGACAGCTGGCATGCTCATTGAACTGAAGAAAAAATCTCAAAGTAAATGGCGGGGCAATTTTGTACCTGTAGGGGGAGGGCCATGGGAAAACAACATTGAAGTGGGGGGAGGGCCATGGGGAAAAAATTGAGGTGGGGGGGGGGCATGATTTTTTTTTTTTGACCGGACTTCCAGCGCACCAGCCCGCCCCCCCCCCGGTAAATAACGTACAGTCCCTAAGAGAATCACACAAAAAAAGAATAATCTTCCAATGACAGATGTAGTCACTATGACCACAAATAGCCTGTCCTAGCCACCCAGTTTGCTGCACTCTGAGAGAAAAAAACACTAGCTGAAATCTTTGTATTGATTGGCCGGTGAACAGTGCTGGTTCTATAGTACTATAATTAGGGAGAGTAGCGACACTCCCGTTGACTCTCAATGCTACAGTCGAACAGAGACACCCATTGGCTGAAAAGCACACATGACGACGGCCATTGGCTGAAAAGTGCATGTTTGGAACCAACATTGGTAACCAACATAGTTCCAACATAGTTCAAACAAACCACTCTCGCCCATCCACTTGCATTGACAGCAGGACTCCAGTGCAGGCGCGAAGCGCAAGACATTAGATCAAAGCATGTCGCTACTCTCCCTAATAATGGTACTCTAGCTGGTCTGTAGTCACTACATGTGACATGTTTCGACCAATCAGATTAGTTCCTGAAAACGACCTGTGGTAGAATCATGGTTACATTCTGTGTGAATGTACAGAAGACCAGATGTACTGTAGATTTACCGTATTTTCCGGACTATAAGCCGCTACTTTTTTTTTTTTTACATGCTTTTGACTCTGCAGCTTATACAACGGTGCGGCCAATCTATGGACTAAATGATGGAAAGTTGACCAGATGTAACTCTTTGAGAGCGTAAAAATGAAACCAAATGGACCATTTGGTTTCATTTTTACACTCTCAAGAGTTATGATATTCATCATCTAAATTAGCACCACTTAATTAAGAAGTCATAAGTCATGGTCATTTTGATATCCATGTTTTGCCTGTTGTGTTTGCGAAAATCCATCCTGGAGTGGACAAAACGAAATCTTTGGTTTTGGGTTCTGTGGGGCGAAAATGTTCTCAAATGCTTAATAAATAGTGGGCCCTGGGATCAAAAACGTTGAAAACCACTGCTCTAACATGAAGCTTATTGTCTGGTGCGGCTTATACAAGGAAAAATCAGTATTTTTCCCCAAATACAGCTGGTGCGGCTTATATTCAGGTGCGGCTTATAGTCCAGAAATTATGGTAGTTCAAACCCAGTATGTATTCTGTACAGTACCTTGAATTCACTTGGCACAATGAGCTTGGGAGTGTCCACTCCCACCAGGGCGTCCACACCACAGAACAGGAGGATGGCCAAGATGATTGCAAAGTCACTGATCAGCTTCCTGACCTGGATGGAGGTGAAATACACATCATTCTGAAGGACCTGGACATGAAAGTAGTTTGTTTTTCTACTTCTCACACTGACACTGACCAATGGACATTGTTTTTTTGTTTGGCACTGTACCTCTTTCACAAAACAGAAAGAAAAGACCCTGTGCCCAAATACTGCTATCCCTCCGCTGCACAGGGCGGCAGTGGCTCAGGCGTAGAGTCACCGGATGGTAATCACAAGGTTGCCGGTTTGAACCCAGGGTCCCCCAGAGTTATTGTCGACGTGTCCTTGAGCAAGATACTGAACCCCTAATTGATCCTGATGTGCAGGTTGTGTCTTGCATGGTTTCCGCCACTGTCAGTGTATGAAGGTGTGTGTGAATGAATGAATGTGATTTACAATCTATGGATGGATGGATAAATAGTGCTATAGTAAATGCACCATTTTATCATTTAAAGTGCCTTTCACGTTATATAGTTAGACGTTGTTAAAGGCTAGTTTTATAACACATGGATAGCCTAAATGCCACTTTATAGGCACAATAATGGTATCTCTCCATCCATTTCAAGGTAGGGGAAGTGATTTCACTTTTGTCAGATATCACCCAATTTCTTTTCTGTTAAAATGCTCTATTATAAGGTGTGCAGACCATATATGGAGTTTCCCCCTCCCCCACGTTAGCAGAGGAGCTAATAAAAGTTCCCCAGGTGGAGGGTGAATTCTCCAACAATCAGGATCGAGCAGCAGGTTCACATAGTGTAGCTACTCTTGGGCGCCCCTAGTGCACCAGGCTGGTACTACACAATGAATTTCAAATCACTTACCCTACCTTCAAATAGTTTGAGAACCACGGATACATTTTTAGAACCTGCAACCACGTCTTAATGTGTTTAAAAAGTGTCACAGTACCAGTCATGAGGAGGTGGTGGATGAGGGACTATTAGAGTACGTACTGTTGTGGGGAAGAATCTGCTGAACTTGAACTTCTTCAGACACATGGAGCAGGTGTATGTGCCGAAGAACAGGATGAAGGACATCAGGGTGATGTCTGGGACGAAGTCACAGGACTCTCCCAGCAGCTGTCCTCCAAACCGCAGACACTGAGCCTTGTCCAGGGACTCCCAGGTGGTGTTCATAGGCTGGGGACAGACACACAGTTACAGTGGAATGTTCACCTTAAACCATTTTTTCACCTAGTGCCAATTCCTAATGTGATCCTGGGCTCTACACACCCTCCATCAACCTGAGGAGGCAGCGGACTGGCCTCATGCTTCCTTCAATGCATGAGGAGTCCAAGCTGCCTTCTTTTCACCTGACAGGGGTTTCCCTGGTTGGACGTAGCGCAGTGGAAGGAACACGTTATTCCAACCAGTTCCTGTCCCCTCCATCAGGCGCCCCGGCTGGCCAGGGGGAGGCAGTTTAGAGCCCAGGGTTACTGCATGTTTTTGTGAGGGTATCTACCCTAGGGGACACAGGGAGAACATGCAAACTCCACACAGAAAGGCCCTTTCGCCAACCCCGCCTCGGGTATGGGCACTGATGATCGATTCAAATTTCTGACACCAGGTTATAATTCCTGACACCAGATTACACTTTTGCTGCAAGATTCTAGCTTTTGACAATTCTAGGGATCCCCCAGAAGCAAAGATTTGAGTTAAAAATGTTTGCTTCTGAAATGATGTATTGAAAGCTTTGTACCACATTCTCACAATTTTCCAAAAAATAGCAGACCGACAAGCTCATATCGCGCCACTCGGTGGCGCGATATGAGCTTGTCGGTCTGCTATTTTTCAACAGCTAAAACACCAAAATGCGTCGCAGTACAAAGCAGTGGTTTTCAACCTTTTTCTTACCAGGGACTCAAATGCATTTATTCAGCATTTCAGCCACGGGCCACCATTTGATGACATTTTATCCCCACAGACCCCAAAACTAAAGATTTATTTTGCTTTTGTCCACAACTCCAGGCTGGATTTCAGAAACAAAACAGCCCAACATACAGATCAAAATGACCATTAATCTTCAACATTCTCTAGTTGTGTAGACTTGGGATAATTCCGAGGGTGAATATTTTAACTCTTGAGAGAGTGAACATGAAACCAAATGGACCCGCAAGGGTCCATTTGGTTTCATGTTTACGGTCTCAAAGAGTTACACCTGGTTAACCAACTTCCCATCATTTAGCTTGGGGACCACCTGGAACCCTCTCAGGGAGCACTGGTGGTCCCCAGACCATCTGTTGAAAACCCCTGCATTAAAGGACTGATAATTACAGAAAAAAAAAGTCCGGCAATATAAAAACAGGTATTATTATTATTATATTTTTTTATTAAACACAGTCTAGGACCATTTTTCCCCACTCCAAACCAAATCTCTCTGCCCATTATAGCCATTCTACAAGCTTCTACAAGTTGTGTTGCGACATACTGCACTGCAAGCAAAAATGTTTAAAATTCCAAAGGGCATTCAGTAAGTGACAGTTGTCTACTACAATCTATTGTTTGAGAGATAAGGAAAAAATAATCATCCTCAAAGAGAAATATGATTGGGTAACGTGTGGTTGTACAGCTGTATGAATCATCATATGACTCACCAGATCGGTACTATTGGTGATCCAGGACGAGTCATCACTGAACATTTCAATGTCATCACTGTACCTGCCAGTAGAATTACCTGATTGTGTGAGAGAGAGAAAACAAATGGATGTTTTTAAAAGTGCAATACACCTGCAGTATCACTCTCTGCATTCTCAGCACCACTTATCTATGGCATCATCCTGCTCCTGCCAACTCATGCATTAAGCAGAGGCTTGTATGGTGGTTGAGAAAGTAAACAGTGGTATCTGCTGTACAAGCCAATACATCTGTTATCTCCAGTGAAAGTGCAAACGGAGAGAGAGAGAGAGTTGGAAATTGGGTGACATTTGAAATGGGACGAGAGAGGAGTATTGGTTTAAATAGTGATACATCATTAGTACTGCTTATCTTTAAATCAAGGAGGCACACATCACTCCGGTTCGTCTCAGTTTTCTCTGAGCGTTCTTAGCGGGTGGATGCACCTGCCAGGTAAGTGACTTTCTTTAGGGAGGACTGTTCTTTAACCGCGTTATTCTTGTGGCCTTAAAATGTCATTCCTAGCTAGAGACTTCAGCCAAACTCAGCTCCTACTCGAAGGGAGACTTACAGGAACGTGGAAACACTTCAGAAGTGCACAAAAGTGATCAAAACAGCTAAAATTGTCCCAGGCAATCGCCAATTATTTTTATTGACCATTGAAGAATAAACAAAAACAAGACGGCTCATCAACTCTAATGCATTTTTGTGTTTATTTTTTGTTAGATGGAGCCTAACTCGCCTGATCTCGTCCTTGGCTGTACTTTAGACACAAAAAAACTCGTTAGACACTAAAAAACTCGTTAGACACTAAATCCAGGCTAAGTTCAGGCTGGAACCGGGGCAAGATGAACTGGTCTCGAGTTACGAGTTATGGATTACAGACATACTTCACAGAGAGGAGTTTCATTTACAGACAAACAGATGAATGACCACAGAGTGCCTACCATCGTCCAGGGACGGAGGGGCGGGGGGAGCACAGCGGCAGCCGTACAGGGTGACCAGGTTGGGGTCGTAGGCCGTGTTGATGGGGTTGTGGTGGGCCAGCTTCAGCATCTTCTTGAAGGCGTCGTAGATGAAGATGAAGCTGATGAGAGCAGAGAAGCCCTCCTCGGTGAAACGGGTGAAGTACTGGACCAGGAAGCTGGCGTCCGTGGCAACCAGGACCAGGCAGAAGATACCTGACCAGATACCGATCCACAGCCGGAACTCCAGGTAGTCCAAGCCGTTCTCTCTGGGGGGAAACGAGAGGGCGGACTTTTAAAAAGTATTTAAAATTTTATCTGTTTAACTCTATGACAGATTGACAGTGGGCGGAGTAGGTCGGTAGGCTTGTTCCCATTAGCCTCAATACTAATGAAATCACTTGTAGAAACTCTTCTGTTGCGAACTGGTGCAAATGATTGATAACCAAAGACAGCTAAAAGGACAACTTTAGTTTTTTTTTCCAACCAAGGTTCATGTTTTAGGTTGTTATTAGAGAAAGTAAAAGATGGGTGTTCCTTGATTTCTTTAGTTTTAGGGATTTTAGCTTCGAACACAAACTCCAGGAAATGATCTGGCATTCACAGAAGTTGACAAGATCTACTGAATGTGAAGGAGGCAGCACACCACACTGCACTTCACACACTCAATATTTGGGCCTGACCCAGAGGCTCAATATGGCAGTTTGACACATTCAGTAATCAGTAGATCATTCCTGGGATTTATTAGGACTGTAGTAGATAATACATTGCTTTAAAATGTTGTAAACAAATATGTATTTAGGACCATGTTTGAATGCCCCCTCCCATAGCTAAAACCTTCATAATCTTCTTTCGCAATAAACATTTTTAACACAACTCTTTGCTTCTGGGGGGTCTCTGTAACCAACATATTTCCAGATGAGGGTCGGCGGCCAAATAAATATCTTGACCACTGACATGGAAGTTTTTCAAAAAACTATCATTTGTAGAACCAAACTCAGATAAGCTCACACCGTGACTTGATGTTTTTTTGTGAGCTTCTGATATTTTTTGTATTACACTACTTTACTATATACTTTAATATTACCATAAACAGGTAGATCACAAACACTAGGGAACCATAATTATGGACCAACTTTCATCTGGTAATAATGACCACTATCAGATAACCACTATCAGATAAGCGCACACACGCGCACACACACGCACGCACACATGCGGCTCAGTGGTAGAGTCACCGAATGGTAACCACAAGGTTGCCGAACCTGGGCTCCTCCAGAGTTAGTGTCAAAGTGTCCTTGAGCAAGACACTGAACTCCTAATTGCTCCTGATGTGCTAGTAGGTACCTTGCATGGTTTCCACTGCCATCAGTGTATGAATGTGTGTGTGTGTGTGTGTGTGTGTGTGTGTGTGTGTGTGTGTGTGTGTGTGTGTGTGTGTGTGTGTGTGTGTGTGTGTGAATGTGATGCACAATCTATGTAAAGTGCTTGGATAAAGGCGCTATATAAATGCACCATTTTTTTTTTATTACACATAAATTGTTTTTAGAGCTCAAGCTACCATCCTACAGTATAATGCTTATTCTAACAAAAAATAATCTCAAGGCACATTTTTCCCCCGTTTGTTTAATTTAGTTTCACTCCTGTTTGACCTAGATTCTGTAACGATCAGGAAGCCCTGAGGAGAGGCCAGTTTACAGGTTCATGCAAGCCAACAGAAATACACAAGGCTGTTTACTCTGTGGCTCTGTCAGGAATTCAGTGACAACATGCCAAACAAGGAACCATAAACAGGGTGAACATGCTCCGCGTCAGAGCTGGTGTGGGATATATAGAAGCGGATATTAACCCACAGCTCAGCTATAGAGTGTGTGTGGGCCATAGAACAGGTTATTCTGGGGCACCGTGGTGCTGCTGTGGGTAGAGCTGTCAAATACAGATAGGATATATATTTAAAACAGGCTGCTCACAGGAACAGGATGAGGATAGAAAGAAAGGAGGAGAATTAATCTACAGGAGCACAACGTATTTGCATTTCCGTTTTGCAGGCGTATTGCATGGTTCAACTGTTACATCTTCAGAATAATCAGAGAGCCCTCGTCTCTGTTGATGAATACGAACGACTGAAACTAGGGATGTCCTGATACAGTAACGTATCAGTATCGGATCGGCCCTTTTTTGGGCATATCAATTCATATCGCTACCAGCACAGGGGTAAGGGTATACTATTGCAGGTAAATGAAAGATTGGGCCAAGTGAACCATTTGAGTGCAGCGTCGGCTATTTGTAGTTGGTAGACTTATATAAGATCTTTTTTCTGTTTTGTTTTATTATATATTTTCACCAGCTCAGTGGCCTTGTGGTCAGAGTGTCCGCCCTGAGATTGGGAGGTTGGGGTTCGATTCCCGGCCGGGTCATATCAAAGTCTCTAAAAATGGGACCCAATGCCTCCCTGCTTGGCACTCAGCATCAAGGGCTGGATTGGGGGTAAGTCCCTGCGATTTACTAGCGTCATGTCCAGGGGGTGTACTTGTACATCAAGCTGCCTCACGCTACAGAAACAGGAGATAGGCTCCTGACCTATATGGGCCTCAATGGCTCAGCTGGGCCTCCTGACATCATGGCCTGACAAGGCTACTTACTTATTATATATTTTATTGGCATCGGGTAACGCAGAAATCATGGTATCGGATCAGAACATCACTAATTGAAACTTTACTCTACACCTGTAATAATGTTTTTAAAACAGAAGAAATAAAGCTGATAGCATTCCAGTTCTGGGGTGAACATTCCATAGAAAGAGGCGATCTACATTCTACAAGATCACAACGTGTCGCGGTGAGTCAGTACATCGGATATTTTCAGCAAAGCCGTTTATTTGGTCAGTAAGCTCATTTGAGGGACAGAAGTATTGCCATGTGTGGGACAAGTGGGAAAATGCGATGCAAAGGCGGCTATCAAATTATTAAGATCTTGATGTCCTTGTCAAAAAATATATTTCAATTCAAATATAGCAAAAATTAGCTGACCTACAAGCTCAAAGGTATTATATTTTATATATAATAATGTATTATATACAATGTTAGGGAAATTGAACACTGGACTCAGTCAGTCAATGTGGGGGAGACAGGGGGCTCAATTTGTGAGACACCTGGAAAGTCTTGGAAATTAGGCACTATCCCGCGCAAAGAGAGACATCTGGTCACTTATTGGTCAGGTATAGAGGGAAAAGGGACAGGCCTAGCATCGAGAATCTGGTCCTGTCAAGGGTTAACTGGTTGGCTATGTTGCATTTTTTTTAATTTAATAAAGGATTTCCCTGATTTTTACTTCCTGTGTGCCCGGATCATCGCTTTCTTTTTATATGCTCTCAACCTGTTACCTGTTACCTATCCACTTCGTGCCTGGTGGCACATAAGGCCTTCACGGAGCACTTCCACTTCTCACGGTCGGCTGCTGCGGTCCTGACTTCAGCCCATGATTTCCATCCAGCTTCTCCTCTTTCTTTCTCCACGGTACGCCTCCAGGTGGTCTTTGGTCTTCCTCTTCTTCTTTTTCCTTCTGGTGCCCAAGTGATTGCTATGTTGCAGTCGTTGTTGTGGTCCTGCCGTAGTATGTGCCCAATCATTTTCCATCTACGAAGTTTAACTTCCTCACTTAGTGGCTTCATTTCAGCTCTTTCCAACAGATCTTTTGTGCTGACGTGATCTTGCCATTTTATACATAGTATTCTTCGGAGGCATCGATTATGGAAGACATCTACTGCTTTGCTGTCTCCTTTGTTCATTTTCCATGTTTCACATCCATACAGCAGTACTGGCACTACTAGTGTCTTATACAGCTTCAGCTTGGTTCTTCTGGAGATGCTGTTTGAGCTCCAGGTCTTTTTAAGTCTGATAAATGAAGCTCTTGCTTTTGATAGCCTATATGCTCTCAACAGTGCTTTTGATTTTAGGCTTGTTTTTTGTCACCTTTTTTACTGGGTGGGTGGGGATGCAGTTGCTTACTTGGGTCTTGCTTCCTACTCTTTGTATGAACCAGTGGCGCAAAAATAAATAAAATCTGACGACATCATTTTCTGCCCATGTGCTCCAGAACAATGGCATTACATCATGTTTGGAGTGATTAGGCTGTTGTTATGAATCTTTCAACTGGGTAACAGTAACTCCAGCGTCCCGTCGGGGACCACTGCCATCACAGACACTCTGCTATGGAAAGACTGGGAGGACATGCAAGCCTGGACAGGCTTCATGCATAGTGTGACATTAAATGAAAGTGAATTATTTATAACGGAACATAACCAGCACAGTGGGAGGTAATTTTAGAAGACTCTGGTCTGTGGGTCGCTCCTGCACATCCCCACACGTTGGAAAACAGCGGAGAGGAGAGCCGGAGAACACGAAAGGAGGACAGGGTATAATCTCTATTTGACGGTTTGAAAATACCATTTCACTGCTGTTCGATATTATGCTGTGATTATGTTGATTATACACCATATAAACTGGTGTTAATTATGGCGCCTGCGTTGCTCTGAACGTCACTCAGGACCTAATGATTGTTTTTCCTCACAAGAGTTCCTGAACTTCCGAGTTCAAAAAAAGTATAAGTGATGATAAAAAACTGGATGAAAATAACAATCAGCCTGCATTTCTGGTCTGTTATTATGGGGATATCACAAGAAATAATACAGGTTGGTATATAGCATGCTTTTTCAAACAGACTTCACGCAGTGTATTTGTTGTCATAGAGCAGGGGTTTTCAACAGGTGGTCCGGGGACCACCAGTGGTCCCTGAGAGGGTTCCAGGTGGACCCCAGCTAAGTTGGTTAACCAGATGTAACTCCTGAGAACGTAAAAATGAAACCAAATGGACCCTTGCGGGTCCATTTGGTTTCATTTTTACACTCTCAAGAGCTGAAATATTCACCATCCTAACACAACTGGAAGATTAATAGTCAGTTTGCCTGTCCTTTTCCTCAAATCCAGCCAAAAGCAAAATAAATTTTATGGTTTGGGGTCTGTGGGGCTAAAATGTCCTTAAATGGTGTGTGCCCTGAAGAAGACCTGGTGGCAACCTGTAGAATGCCTCTGATTTAAAACTTTACTTGTGCTTGTCCTCTTCCTTTTTAAGTCCACATTCCCATTGATCTTAGAATTAGAAGCACCTTCTTCCTTTGTGATGACAAGGCCCCGGTTTGGCCTCTAGGTCATTTGTGTTATTTTAATAGCCATCGTCGTGTGATCGTTTTGAGCTACGACCACAGAGAGCAAAAAGCAATGAGAACAGATGCCGGTACTCACTTGCTGAAGGTGAACAGCAGCCGTTCAAACACCAGGACAGGACCTGTACTGCTGAGGATGGTCAGTGGTTGCCCGGCCAGCAGGCAAAACACACCCCCAGTTAGCGCTGTACCCAGAAAACTCTCCAACACACCCTGAAAATATAAAAAACACACCACCAGTTATTGCTGTACGCAGGAAACTCACCCTGAAACACAAGAACACAGGGGCACCGTGGGAACAGTGGTACTCTGTCGCCTCATAGCTAAAATGTCTCCTCCACGTCATTGGTCCCCTTTCTCTGAGGACCGTTATGAATTACAGTACGTTTTAACGGTGGGTGATGAAGTCATTACCGTAAATTCTCGCTTAGAATGGCATGCAAAAGGAGTACCGTAAACGACGGTGCTGTGGTGCACTGAAAAAAAAACTATGGTGAAGGAGGAAGTGGGGCGGAACTAGGCACCAAACTGCGCCAAATGGTTTCGGGTCGAGGGTAAAAAAAAGCAGTACTTGGCTCTGATTGGTTATCCCCAGCCAAACGTTGGCCGATTCGGACGAAAAGCTCACCAATTTTTATCTTTCCGGGTGACGTGGGGCGACATCGCCCGCCCTCGTCGGACGTCGTCGCCTGTTCTGCTGCTGACGCCCAAATCGGCGCTCCCATAGAGAAATCATGGATGTCGGGCGACGTCGCTTTAATCATCGCCCTCCGTCCCCGCCTTTAAAACGTAGGGTTAGTCGTGACTGGTGAAAGCGGTAGACCGTTTGACTACCGGTCATGACCGTTGAGCTAACTAGCTGTGACCGTCCCTCACCGATTGCTGTTAACCTATTAACCACAGTAAAACCTATGCATGAACCTAACCTTAACCCCTGACCACCGGTCACAACCGTTGGGGACAAACCGCCACAGCGTATGCCGCGGTCTTGAAGTTATTTCACAGCAGTTGGAAGATAAATTCGTTGCGCCACCCTACTATCCGGTTGCAATTTGATTTTGCTCCTCCAGTGTGTGTGTGCGCATGCGTCTGCGTGTGAGAAATGCATTTTGTTTGCGATAGAGAAAGACAGAGACAGAGAGAGTAATCATGACATGCACTGTGTCATAGATAAATGGTCTGTACACTATCTAGTGAGAGGAACATAGGTGTAATGTTACAGACAGTATATGAGTGTTCTATAGTACCAGGGTATAAGGTGACATAGACGGTAGTTGGGAGGAGACCCTCCCTGCAGTGCAGTCACACTGCAGTGTACTGCAGGTTCATCCCAAGTGTCTCTTTCTGTACTAGTTGAAAACCCCTGCGTACAGAGTTCATTCCAGGGGTCTCTCTACTCGTCCAGTGTGGTACCAAAATGGCGAAAATGGTATGGGGCGACCTTGGCATTCTTTAGTTCTGTGACCCACAAGATTTACATCTTGTACAGGACTTATTGATAGTAAATATCAATAACATCAGTTGTTGTTGAAGTGACAGATACGCAGAATGCATAAAGCTAAAGAGAGTTTTCTGTTTTCAATGATGAAATGCTGCTGGTTTAGTAGTGCCACAATTGTAGCCGATACCAAATGAGACTAGTTGGACCCTTACGGGTCCATTTGGTTTCATCTTACGCTCTCAAGAGTTAAATCATATCTAAACATCTGAATTACTTCATTTTCTGCACGATTAGAAAATGTAGAAGAATTGTAATTTGGACCGATGTTTTTGCCAGTTTATCTGTCCTAAATTGTGGACAAAATCTTTGCCTTTGGGACGTTTGTAGATGCATGCGTTAATCACATGCTCTGCTGCTACAGAAGGATCTGTTTTCTGTTACCCAGCATGTGTGGATTTACACCAGGAGCTGTAAATAACTACAGATCCCCAACCAGATTATGAAGTCACCAGTAGCACCGTCATCACCACGGCCCCCCACCCCCACCCCCTTCATCATCCCTCCTTAGCACCCTGTCTGTGTGTGCGTGCATGCGTGCGCGTGTGTGTTACTTAATTGATAAGAGCTAGCGGTGGGATTCCCTCCTTGGCTTGCACTGGGATGACCTTCGCTTTCCCAGAATCCTCAGGGGCAGCTTAACTCGGGTTTAACCATGTTTCAAAAGCACCAAGAAGAAGAAGAAGAAGACGCCACTGAGAGGAACTCCCTGAGTTTGTATGTGTGTCTCTCCGTTCCCTAATCCTTTGTAGGAATACTACTACTAATAATAATAATACACGAAGAAGAAGAAGCAGTATATATAAACAGGCCAGAGACAGGCTGGTCCTGTACGACAGGCCTGACAGCCTCTGTTTGGAGGGGAAACAGAAGTCTTTTTTTTGCTGAATAAGCAGATGTGTTATCATAGAGTGAGAGAAAACTAAAAAATACACTTGTAACATCCAGGTCTGTATTCCCTGAGAAATGGTCACACGAGTGCTTGTTTCATGCACAATGATACTTTCATGCACGCCCAGGACGAGAGATACACAATGATACTAATTAGGACCTGCCCATACTGTAGAGCTGGGGTTTTCAACCAGTGGTCCGGGGACCACCAGTGGTCCTTGAGGGTTCCAGGTGGGCCCCAGCTAAGTTGGTTAACCAGATGTAAATCATGAAAATGTAAAAATGAAGAGTTATATTCATCATGTGAATTAGCCCCAAGTCTACGCAACTAGAGAATGTAGAAGATTAGTAGAAATCTTTAGTAAATGATGGTAGCATAGGTGCACATGGCCATCATGCATACAGTACATAGACTGTCTGTCTGCTGCCTGAGTGCAGTGCAACCCTGCTGATCCAAGAGAGAATACATCCTAAAAGTGCCTCAAAGTAATAGGCATTTAGTAGACACTCTTAATCCAGAGAGACTTCCAGTAAGAAAGAACAGCACGACATAAGATCCATAGAAATGGTCTCATCTAGAATCCTAGAAGTAAACCAAGAACCTATCAACTGTAACATATCTATACATTGAAAGTAGTGGTACTACGGTCCCATAACACGACATCTATTCTAAATCTTTAAAGCCTTATCCTTAGACAAAGAGCAAAACACACACACACACACACACACACACGAGTGTGTGTGTGTGTGTGTGTGTGTGTGTGTGTGTGTGTGTGTGTGTGTGTGTGTGTGTGTGTGTGTGTGTGCGCGCGCGCACGCGCGTGCGTGTGTGTGCGTGTGCGTACGCACGGAAAAAGAATAAAGTTTAATAAGTGAAACTGAAAAATGAAAGTCTCATTCAGTGAGTGCAAGTTTCCCATGACTCCAACACGGTTCAAATGGAGTTAAATATGTCAAATATCTTCTAAATATTGAATCAAGCAACTTGAGCCATGCTGACTGGGGTACCCCAAGGGTTTGCTTTTTCACAACCCCAAATCACTTTGCTGATCGAATGCTAGTCTCCCCATCAAATAGGAAGCAGCGTGTGAGAGCCAGACATTAGACATGTTATGGCAGATAATAAACTTTACAGACGTGTTATGATGGATAATAAACTTTACGTACATGTTATTTATGGTGGATAAACATGTGACACGCAACAAAGATAATGCAGAAGATTCCGTTCAATGTGACTCTGTGTAGAGTAGACTATAGCGTAGTGCGTCTCAACCTTTTTCCTGCCAGGGCCCACTATTTCTTCAGAATTTGAGCCACAGACCACCATTTGGGGACATTTTTATCCCCACAGACCCCAAAACTAATGACTTCTTTTGCTTTTGTCCACAATAACAGGCAGGATTTGGGGAACAAAACATGCAAAACATACAGACCAAAATGACCATAAATCTTCTAGTTGTGTAGACTTGGGCTAATTCACATGAATATTTTAACTCTTGAGAGTGTAAAAATGAAACCAAATGGACCCGCAAGGGTCCATTTGGTTTCATTTTCATGTCAAGGACCCCTAAATGAATTAGGTATTTGGCTTGCCATGCAGCTTTGTCCAAAAGGATTTTGTGCCAGTTAGAGACCCCACAAATAAGTTTCAAATGTTCAAAGGTTAAAAAAAAGATCATTTTTGAAAACAGTCAAACTACAAGCTAGGTTCAAGCAGGTTACAGATATGTTATACGATAAATGCCTGAAACTATCAGCACCCGTTAAATCAGTGCCATCATGTTCGTTTCCTCCTGGATTGAGTTTCAGACACATGACATTGTGGAGCTTCATCTTAGAAGTGGCTAAGATTATAACCAACGATGGGGAACAAAGGGAAGGTCATACACTTCCTACTGCAACTAACAATGGTGTCGCTATGGGACGTCAAAAAACGAGCGTTTTGATTAGAATTTTATAGCTTTTGATTTAGATCAGGAGTTATTAGCACTCAATGATTTTTCTAACCATCAGTTCTAGTGGGACCAGGAAATGACTTTGGGTGACAGACCTGCCAATTTACAGCAAGACTGTCTGTCGCGAACCAGGCCAGATCATACAGTAGGTCAGGGGTGGCCAACCAGTCAGAGACTAAGAGCCACTTTTTTACCGTGTTGCTGCAAAGAGCCACATCATACAGATGGACACACATGAACATCACCATCCCTTCCTCTCTCTCACACACACAGACCTCTGCTCAGCCAGATTTATTGTAAACGTCACACACCAACATGATAATGACTCCTAGCCCCCACGACCTGACTTCGGATAACCGGTTTAAAATGAGTGTATTATGTAGGCCAGTTATTTTCAATAATTAGCATTGTGTGCACTCTCCCACACACAAACTCTCAGTTGAACCAGTTCCACAAACATAACATTATGAGCTCACACACACAAAATCGATTTTATAATCATAATATAGGGAATGAATGGCTGTGCCAGGCCCAGCAATTTTGACACTTGTCATGTGAAAGGCCCTTAAGAGCCGCACGAAACCAGCCAAAGAGCCGCATGTGGCTCAAGAGCCACAGGTTGGCCAGGCCTGCTGTATATATACAGTAGATCATACAGTAGCCTTTGGAGCTCCGATTTGGATTAATTAATCTCCGTCTTCTTGATTACACTCTGTCTCTAATGCACTGAGTTAGTCTTTATTTGGACTTAATTAAAACAGAGTTCTCCATTTATGCAGCCTATAACTTAACTAGAGACCCTCTCCTCCACAGAAAAGTCCAATTGAAGCTGAAATAACACAAGTTAACTCGCGTGCATTGTTATTTAGCAAACAATGGGCTTGATTCTAAGATCACACAGGCCTATTATTCCTCTACTTGTTTGGGGCGCTATGAACTTTATTTAACAGCACTCATTTTTGAAGTACTGCACTTGTATGCCTGCTTGCCTACGCAAGGCAACACATTATGAGAGAGAGGATAACTCTCCAGCACTGACCTCATTAAATCGCAGCAAGATTTCACCATTAAACTACTAAAAAAACCAACTACCTGCTGCATAGTGATGAGATGTTTTACATCCCCTGTCACCCTCACAGATGGACAACCTTGTATGTCCAAAAACTTTTTCTTTTGCGCCTAAAATGTGCAAATATGAGATATGTGGTTTCTGTCCAATGGTAACCACAGTGGCTGGCTGGTTCAGGTTGCTACATTTTTGTTGGTTCTCGTCTATTTTTTGAAATATTAAACAGTTTCAAAGTTGTTTTGACCTTTTAAACTTTGATGGTTTTGTATTGTAGGGTTATCACAACGTGTGGTCATGTGTAACAGCAACACTCACAACTCTGACAAATAAACCTCTTGAATCTTGAATTATGCAGGGAGGAAAAACATCTCCTACTTGAAGAAAACAACAACATTGTTTTCCAGTTAAAACCCAACATGATCACTGTTATACCAGGGTTGGGTCAGGATCAGACTTTAGAAGCAGCTATAAAACCAAGCTTCAATGTCAGAGAGAAATCCTTGGATATTCTCAGATCTATTTGACCATCCTTAGGAGGTAAGGAAGTCACTAATGTTGCTCTGGACAGGGAGGTTTGGGCCTCTCTAGTGGAGCTGTTGCCCCCCGCGACCCGACAACGGATAAGCAGTTGAAGATGAATGGATTGATCATCGCAGTATTACAGTATAAGACGTGTATTCAGTAAGTGATTCCGGTCAGACTAGACTGCAGGGGCAGATGTAACATTTCTCAATTGGAGGGGCAGGAGAAAATGGTATGGGTGCGATGAAGCCGCACCCATACCATTTTTGGTTACAGGCCTAAGGCATGTAAAGCATCAATATTATAATAACATCAGTTGTTGTTGAAGTTGCAACAGACACGCAGCATGCATAAAGGTCTGACTCAGAGTTTTCTGTTTTCAATGATGAAATGCTGTTGGTTTAGTGGTGACACAACTGTAGTTAGTTAGTAGCAGTAGTAGTGTTTCAAATCAATTTAAATATAAGCACTTTAATTTGAAATATCTTGGGTTGTTTCCATCGTGTTTGGTGAAGCAGTCAGGGCATTTAGGGGGGCATTGCCCCCCTCATGACCATACCTAGATCCGCCCCTGGTTTCGGTCAGACTAAACTGCAGATTCTCACCTGCATGTTATCTGTGGCGTCTCCCAGAAGACCACCGAACGTGATGGCGTTGGTGACGGTGTCTTACCTGCATGTTATCCGTGGCGTCTCCCAGAAGGCCTCCGAACGTGATGGCGTTGTGTCTTACCTGCATGTTATCCGTGGCGTCTCCCAGAAGGCCTCCGAACGTGATGGCGTTGTGTCTTACCTGCATGTTATCTGTGGCGTCTCCCAGAAGGCCTCCGAACGTGATGGCGTTGGTGACGGTGTCTTACCTGCATGTTATCCGTGGCGTCTCCCAGAAGGCCGCCGAACGTGATGGCGTTGGTGACGGTGTCTTACCTGCATGTTATCCGTGGCGTCTCCCAGAAGGCCTCCGAACGTGATGGCGTTGGTGACGGTGCCCAGGTAGATGAACAGGATGGCTGACAGAGACTGGATGTGCAGAGCGTCGTAGAAGTCACTGGCGAAGAACGGCAGCTTCCTCTTGATGTCCAGACGGAGACCTCCACAGAACCTTTAGCATTATGGGTGTCAAACTCAGATACAGATTGAGCCAAAATTTAACTGAACAAAGCCGCGGGCCAAGTTTCAACAAACTAACCTTTTAAATGGGAATTCCACCCATTTTCAAAAAAGTGGGTCTGAACGAAAAATCATTAACATGGTGAAATACATCTTGATGATGTCATCAGATGTATTTCACCATGTTAATGATTTTTTCAGACCTCCATTTTTAGGAAATAGGTATATTAAGGTATATTAATGACATATTAAAATGTTAAAAATGGGTGGTCTTCCCCTTTAATTTGATAATGTCTCAAGGGCCAAATGAAATTACCCGTGGGCCAGAGTTTGACACCCAAATTCTGCTTTAGTAGCACGCAATCACAAACATTACAGCCCTCATCTCTCTGTAGCTGATACAATCTGATGCATAACTGCCGGCCACATGATATACTGGCTAACTGGCATTTAATTATACAAACGATAAATAAATGTTGTGTGGGCTAGGAATTGGGGGAAATTACTAGAGGTGAAACGATATAAAAAAACTGTATAGAAATAGGCTATCAATAAACAGAAAATATTGTATTGTTACATTGTATCGTATCGATTTACATTGTAAAGAATCGGTATCGAATCGCTGCCAATACTAAGCATTTGTGCAATTTTAAGGAGAAAAGCACATCGTGTTCAAATTCAACGTCCATTTATATGCCAGATCACCGTTTAACATATTTATACCCATTCTAATAATTCTTTCCCTTAAAAACCTGCTCTATCCACATGTTTCACACATATTTAGTAGATTTACTAAATAGTTACTATAGATTTCAAATTGTATTGTAACGTATTGCCTTAATGAACCAGTAGGATCCATACGTCGTGTCATGGTAACATCTACAATGGTGTGTTTTAACAAAGAGTGACAGCTAGTTTTAGGCAATATACCGGTATTACCGTTTATTGCGATATTGGAAATCAATAGAGTAATATCGTTGGGCTTATAAAAAAAAATATTGAATACCGAATATCGTCAAATACCGACATTATACTGTATTCTATTAAAATATGAGCAATGAGACTTTTAATTGTAACTATACAAACAATTTCCATGTTACACACATGCCTAAAATAGCCCTTATTTGGGCTAGGCTTTTTGGAAACAATGTATTTCCAACTCCAGTTTTTCCCTATTTAGGCTGCTTGAACAGCAGAGCGCTCAGTTTCTGACCCCTCAATGTCACAATTCTGAGAACTAGGTGACTGGTGGAACGTGTCCGACTCTGATTGCACACCATTGCCATCTAGTTCTCAATATCGGTAATGTCAAATATCGAGCTAATTAACACGTTATCAATACCGATGTTAAAAAATGAATACCGCCCCAAGACTAGTGACAGCCAGACAAAGTCTAGCGATAGTGCATTTCTATCGGACACAGCAAGTACTGGTGATGGATAGGAGGGAAACGGTTGATGGTCGAAAAGTGGGCGCAGGAGCGTAATGCATCTTTTGGGGCATCCGTCATTTGAGGCGATAGCCAATGAGATTAATGTGTCACTCGCCACTGTACTGCATGTCTCCAGGGGGCGGAGTTAAGCTGGTTCTTACCTCCTGGTGAACTGTAGCTCCTCCCCCACCGCGTGACCTCCCCCTCCCCCCTGACCCCCGTCATGGGGGGCGTCGCCGTTCATCTGAGGAGGATCCGCCCCTGCGTACGTGTGCATGTGCTGCTTCCTAAAAACACACACACACACACATACAAAGAGCACAATTACAAATCCACTTAGATCTGACATTAGGCTGATATTTTAAAAAGCCTTTCGAAATCCTAAACTTAAGCTCCCAGAAATTAAATTAAAAAGACACAGGCTTTCAGTTATAATGGGTTGAGAAAGATCCAAGGTCGATTTTACAAATGCCTTTGAAATCTTAAGTTTTCTGAAATCGTATGTTGCAAATTCATCAACATATTTTAACACAACATATACAGTATACTGTATATGGCTATAGTTTTATTCAGAAGAGAGATGTGGAGTGCCCTCCGCTTTTGGCAAGAAAAAAAAAATACAAAATCATTATTATAAAGACACCTGGAGATGTCTTTGGCACAATGCATTAACTTTTAGAAAGTTCCATTTATCCTAAAATTCAGTTTAAACAAAATCGGATATGATTGTGTAATTTATAAATATCAATACATTTTATGGAAACAAGTGAGATATAGAATCATGTCATCCAATGTACATTTTACATATATCTAAAAAAAATCTACATATATACATATATTAATATGTAAATATTAATAATAAAATAGCAGACACAAGATCACAGTGTGTTGTGCTGCAGGCTTGTACATTGCTATTTTTTGGAAACCAAGTTGAAGGCATTTGTCAACCATACTGTAGTTTCATGAAACAACCAGGGGCGGATGTAACATTTCCCAATTGGGGAAAAATTGGGGAAACAGGAGAAAATGGTATGGGGGGCAACTTCATCGCCTGTGTTGCTTGAAGCCGCACCCATACCACTTTCAGTTACAGGACTTTTATTAGGCACCTTTTATTAAGCAACAATAATATTTAATATAATATATAATAATAATACTTGTTGAAGTTGCAACAGACACGCAGCATGCATAAAGCTAAAGGTCTGACTCAGAGTTTGCTGTTTTCAATGATGAAATGCTGTTGGTTTAGTGGTGACAACTGTAGTTAGTTAGTAGCAGTAGTAGCATTTCAAATCATTTTGAATATAAGCACTTTAAATTGAAATATCTTGGGTTGTTTTCGCATGCCATCATGTTCGGTGGGGCAGTCAGGCATTGCCCCCCCCCCCCCCCCCCCCATGCCTAGATGCACCCCTGGCGACAACACAGTGAACCAGTGTAACATGTGGTCCAAACGGTACCTCTTGTCGGAGGATGGGAGGGTCTTGGGCGGCTCTATCCTGATCTCAGGGTCCCACTCCCCTGGAGGAAGGACTATCACCTCATCCAGGAACTCCTCAATGCCTGCGAGGAGATCTTCTTTATCTTTGGCTTTGTAGGCAATGTCATGGAACACCTATACGCAGAGAACAAAACCACCATGGAAAAAAACAAATTAAATGTACTGTAAAAATAACAATCCACCACGGTTTCCAAAAGACTTGTCATATAATGAAGTAGAAGTACGGGTATATCGGGCTTTACTGTAAGTGGTTGAAGTTCTGTTTCATCACACACCCATGTGAAGTGAGAGGCACTCTTATCATACACAGACACTCTTATCACCATACACAGTCTGTGCTTTCCGTCTTCACTTAATGAAATGAAGGACCACTAAAGCCCTCTATTATGTCAAATATTTCACTAAAATGTTTATTTTCAGTTCACCTATATTGACAGTATAGGTTGCAGAATGACTCTGTTAAAGGCATATTTCACTAAAAAAAAAAAAAAAAAAAAAAAAAAAAAAAAAAAAAAAAACAGTTTATAAGTTACTCCCTCAACATTTAGATAGTTGATGTTCATTTTAGCTGCCCCGCCCCCTTCCTATAACTTAAAACTCCATTTTATCCATAATACCTTATTGGCCTGGCTATAAGAAAGTGTCCCCCCCCCCCAATGGAAAGACAAATAACAAATGAATTAGACAAATGAGTTTGGAGGGGGTCATCTTATAACCAGGGTCATCTTATCTCCAGGACAATACAGTAGATTAATCGTAAACAGGTAATCTTTTTTTCCTGACAAAAAACATAGTCCTACTTTTGCCCCAAATATATTTTAGATGTGAGAAGAGGGGGGGGCGCCGTCCCCCTGCGTCCCCCCTCTACTACACCCATGGCTGTGAGATACAGAAGCCTCACTATGACCAGGAAGCTAGACCCGTAATCCATGGAATGTTCCATGACAGGAGGTTTTCAAAATAGTAAAAAAGGCCAAAGATGTTTAGGGATAAGGGATTTAGCGCCGACAAAAAACAAGCCCTCATGACTACTACAGTATGTCCAAAATATGGCATGTATTATTGTGAAGAAAGATAAGGTACTATCCAGCTCTCGTTCTCCCCACGTCTCCCTCTGTGTGATTTGAGCCACTTTGTGTGATTTCTCATCCTTCCAGATAAGGGTTCTCTTTCTATCTTCTTTGGATCCATCAGATACTAGACCGATGATGCTTTTTAAAGGTAGGGTAAGTGATTTGAAATTCATGGTGTAGTACCAGCCTGGTGCACTAGGGGCGCCCAAGAGTAGCTACACTATGTGAACCTGCTGCTCGATCCTGATTGGAGGAGAATTCACCCTCCACCTGGGGAACTTTTATTAGCTCCTCTGCTAACGTGGGGGAGGGGGAAACTCCTTATATGGTCTGCACACCTTATAATAGAGCATTTTAACAGAAAAGAAATATTTTTGGGTGATATCTGACAAAAGCGAAATCACTTCCCCTACCTTTAAACAGGTGTGTTGCATATTATCACCTAGTAATCCTAGCTAGACATACATGTATAATGCGCAGGTAAAGGTATGACCCTTAAGCACACTTGTGGTCCATACTGTATGGCGCCTGCTATTATAGGACTAGAGGGGTTTCTAAACAGTTATGATGTATGTCTAACCAACAATATATTTGTGCACAGTCAGCATGTCTCTGGTTGGGAATGTTTAAACTGAGAAGGTGAAACATTAATACATCTTATAGCAGGGGCGGATGTAACATTTCCCAATTGAGGGGGGGGGGGGGCAAGAGAAAATGGTATGGGGGCAGCTTCATTGCCCGTGACGCTTCGTGCCACGGGCGCTGAAGCCGCCACCATACCATTTTTGGTTACAGGACTTTTATTAGTCAAGTCAAGTAAAGCATCAATAACAACATCAGGTGTTGGTGAAGTTGCAACAGACACCCAGCATGCATAAAGCTAAAGGTCTGACTCAGAGAGTTTTCTGTTTTCAATGATGAAATGCTGTTGGTTTAGTGGTGACACAGCTGTAGTTAGTTAGTAGCAGTAGTAGTGTTTCAAATAGTTTTAAATATAAGCACTTTCATTTGAAATATCTTGGGTTGTTTTGCATGCCATCATGTTTGGTGGGGCAGGGCCCCCCCCCCCCCCCCCCCCCCCCCCCCCCAGCTCAGTGGCCTTGTGGTTAGAGTGTCCGCCCTGAGACTGGGAGGTCGGGGTTCGATTCCCGGCCGGGTCATACCAAAGACTCTAAAAATGGGACCCAAATGCCTCCCTGCTTGGCACTCAGCATCAAGGGTTGGATTGGGGGTAAGTCCCTGCGATATACTAGCGTCATGTCCAGGGGGTGTACTTGTACATCGAGCGCCTCACGCTACAGAAACAGGAGATAGGCTCCTGACCTATATGAGCCTGGCTCAGCCGGGCCTCCTGACATCATGGCCTGGCAAGGCTACTTACTTACCCCCCCTAGATCCCCCCCTGTCTTATAACCAGTGTTGTACTGTACCTCATCTGACATCAGGGTGGCCATGGCTCTTCCAATCTCATGGTAGGACTTGGCTTTACCTTTGGGTCCCAGCAGCACAAACAGAAATCTAATGCAAAAGGAAAAGGAAAGAAAGTCATCAGAAATGACAACTCCAGGGATTATCCATCAGTCCATGAATGAATCACATTAATATATCACTTCAGTTCATTGCTGCTGGACGCATACCCTTGGCTTTTTAGAAAATGTTAAGAGACAAGTTAGATCTGACCACTTTCACTTGTTTTTTTTTTCAAAGCAACAAAAATGGCTTATCTACAAGATGACAGCGTGTCACGTCGCAATTCTTTGCGAGATTGTAGATCATCTCTTTTTAATGCTTTTGTGTGACACTGCAGCCCCAAGTTTAAATCTGGAGGCTTCTGCCTGACGTAAGCCTCCTGAACCTGCCTGAACTCTCTCAAAAACAACCTGATTCCATCTACATTTAGACTTATGAAAACAAATGTGATTCAGGTTAAATTTGTCTGCCAATGTAAATGGGGCCTACCGTATTTTCCGGACTATAAGGCGCACTTAAATGCCTTTAATTTTCTCAAAAATTCACAGTGCCCCTTATATATGGATTGTTTGACTGCAGTAGCATCTATTTTATGTTAACTGTAGTAGCTTCTATTCTCTGCGCCTTATAATCCAGTTCGCTTTATATATGAAAACAGTTTTACAAGGTGCGCCTTATAATCCGGTGCGCCTTATAGTCCGGTGCGCCTTATAGTGCGGAAAATACGGTAAGTGTTATTGCATAATGGGTGAACAATGAGGAGTGGTCCTACCTGGTGGGCACAGGGACCTCGGTCAGAGCTCCCAGCATCACCGCCTGGTGGAGCCGGACGAACGCCACGAAGGGAGTGTCCAGGAAGTCCACCTCCCCCACCAGAACGTTGGAGGCCTCCGCGTCACGGGGCAACTTCTTCATGAACTTGTTCTTCAGCTGAGGACACACAGAGACACAGTGATGACATCGTTGAATGGAAATAAATGCTTATCGACTACCCTATTTTCCACTGATGATTCCGAAAAGTAAATAGAAAAACAGACTATGATGACCTCTGCCGTCGTGTCTCTCCCATTGTCTCTGTCACTCTTTCCTGTCATTCAATCTTTTTTTTTGGTTCTATTAATCCATTAGCCGCCCTTACGTGTCGCCATCCTGCTGTCCCCTGCACCATAGTCAAGGACCAAAGAAATACATTGATTCCATTCTTTAATTCATCTTTTAAATTTTAATCCAAACATATTGTCATTTGTGACAAATGACAGTCATTTTTGTTGTATAAAACGGCGTGGCCATTTTGAAAATGTTCTCCCTAACCTGCACCCACTCTATCACTTGCATTCGAAAGGCATTATTTATACTGTATATAAGATTTAGCCCCGGAATGTTGGGATTCTCAGCAAATCAGAGAAAATCTTCTAAAATCTAAAATCTTAGAACTAGTGGATAACTAAAGTTTTATGCTTGGTTGCATGCTGAATATAGACAAGATATCCAAATCTAAAAGCTCACAACATGTGACCCCCCTGGGACGTCTCTGAGGACCACAGATCTATAGATCATAGTATACCATATTGTACGTGACAATCTACTGCACCAACAACATGCATGATCAACAATATACTGATACTGTACACGTCTGACACTACGCACAGTTTATGGAAATAATTTACAGTAAAAAATAGCAGAAAAAACACAAAAATGGGAACTGAAAATGTCAGTTGTACTGTATGTTAGCTACGCTTCAATAGAACTTCTGCAAACTGCAATACAAGTTAGATTTCTTGAGAATACAGATTGTTACAGTAAACAGAACATGTGTAAACACTAGAGAAGAGAACCGTTATTATAGAGTGTGTTGCTTTATATATAACACACAAAGAACAAATTCTTTGCTTTGATCAAATCCTCAGCCAAGCAGCCCAGTGCGCACGCACACACACACACACACACACACGCTGATAGCGTGTTTGTAGAGATGGTTAACTAACTAACTAAGGCCTTGGTGTTTCATCAAGGGCCAGGTCATTTTGACAAATCTCCACCGTCATCATTATCCATTAGCGTCAGGCTAATTCCTGTGGTTTTCCATTAACCTAACGACCAAAATAATGACCTGTCCTGCTGGATGAGGAATACCAGCGTTCCTCACAGGGCCTTATCTCTGTACGGTATGTCTGTGGGCCAAAGAAAGCAGCTCATTAAATACTCCTACGGTACAGTACTGTCCAGGGGCGGATTGGCACATATTTTCCCACCGGGACAATTTGGCCTTTGCCAGGCCACCCTGGTGGGGGCAGCTGGTTAACCAGATGTAACTCTTTGAGAGCGTAAAAATGAAACCAAATGGACCCTTGCGGGTCCATTTGGTTTCATTTTTACACCCTCAAGAGTTATAATATTCATCATGTGAATTAGCCCAACTTAGTCTACACAACTAGAGAATGTAGAAGATATAACACCTTTTCTTTTTTTGAAGGACAGAAACACTAGTTTGTCTGGTCTGGGCCTGGCGCCCTTGGACTTTTCAAAAAAAAGAAAAAAAAAAAAAAAAAAAAACCTGTCCAGGCCACTAGGTGGCGCAGGCCACTGGGAAAACTCCCTGTACTCCAGATGGCCAATCCGCCCCTGGTACTGTCTGCTGTACAGAAAGTACATTTACAGAGATCAACCTGCAGGCGTGGATGAGACCAACCCACTGGAGGGAGTTTATGTTCTTGCTTTGGCAGGGCTTGACACTAACACTTGCCTGCTTGCCCGGGGCAACTAAAAAAAAATGGTGGGGCAAGTGAAGACTGCTACCTGGTTGCAGTTGTCGATCGGGCAAGTGTGCAACTTAGTGCACAATAACACAACACAAGATAAATTTGTCTTGAAGGCAGTCATTGCGACCTGGGCTAATTAAGATGATGCATTTTAACTCTTGAGAGGGTCCATTTGGTTTCATTTTTACGTTCTCAAGAGTTACATTTGGTTAACCAACTTAGCTGGGGACCACCTGGAACCCCTTTGGGACCACCTGTTGAAAACCCCTGGTTTAAAGCACCCAAGTAGGAAGTAAACTTAAATGCAAAATTTACAATATATTTTTGGGGGGCAAGGAAAGTAGAACCTGACTTGCACTTGCCTGATGGGCAAGTGCCTCGGAGACCTTAGTGTCAACCCGTTTGGTAATGTAAACGTATGTTTTCTCATGCCAATAAAGCCATTTGAATTGAGCTCAATGACTCCTGGTGAAGTTAACCGTTTCCCTGCTATTGCCTTCTAGATCTACAACTATCAAATAGAGGCATGACCGCTGCCATTGCCAAAGATCTACGACAATCTTTGATTAGCAGCGCCAACGTAACGATACGATCCTGATCCGTTAGCAGCGCTAGCCTCGTCCAGCCAGCGCCAATGGAGGACCCAAATAAGAGACGGACCAGAAGTTAGACATCATGTGCGCCAAGGTTTTGTGAACAAATATGTATTTAGGACCATGTTCGAATTCCCCCTCCCATAGCTAAAATCCCTAAAACTAAGTAAGGCATGTGAAACAATTAACACCCATGTTTTACTTTTTCTGATATAACCGAAAACATGAACCTTGGTTGGAAAAAAAAGAAGTTGTCTTTTAACGTATTAAAAAGTAAAAAGCATGCATCATCATTCGTAGACTGGAGCGATGGGGTTGGTCTGGCCGGGAGTGGCTTCAGACTGGTCTACTTCCAACTTCTCACATTTACTGTGTCACTGTGGCTGGTAATCATCATGTCTACTCGTCAGCTCTGTTGGAATTGTGGTGTAGCCCTGAGCAAGGTTCAATTCCTGGTCCCACTTTTCCTTCTCCCCGCACACATGCCTCGCCTCGCCTCTCCTCGCAGGGTGTTTTAATTATAGTTGTTCTAAGTGTGTTTCTTAACCACTGCTATGTGGATGATAGCACTTCTCCCTTAACCCCAAACCACCGCACTATGCTCTCCTCCCTAAAAGAATGTTTGTCACTTCAGTCACAAAAGGAACCACATTTTGTACACCGACAAAGTTAAATGAACATTAAATTAACACTGAGGACTTTTAGACGTTAGATGTTATGCAAATACTTAGGGAAAGTTGTGAAAATCTAAGTTGTTACCAAGAAGGGTAGATTCACCACTGTGTTTCTAATGGTGTCTAATAACATGTAATAAAAGATTGAAATTTAACTCCCATGGGAAACATTTTTAACGAGGTTTCCCACAGGAGTTGAAGTTCAACATTTTAGTACATGTATGTTATTATAAACCAGGGGTTTTCAACAGGTGGTCCGGGGACCACCAGTGGTCCCTGAGAGGGTTCCAGGTGGTCCCCAGCTAAGTTGGTTAACCAGATGTAACTCTTGAGAGCGTAAAAATGAAACCAAATGGACCCTTGCGGGTCCATTTGGTTTCATTTTTACGCTCTCAAGAGTTAGAATATTCATCATCTGAATTAGCCCAAGTCTACACAACTAGAAGATGGACACAAGCAAAAGAAATCTTTAGTTTTGCGGTCTGTGGGTCTAAAAATATCCTCAAATGGTGGTCCGCGGCTCAAATTCTGAATAAATGGTGGTCCCTGGGATGAAAAAGGTTGAAAATCCCTGTTATAAACCACCGGGAACACGTTGGTGAAGACATTTCTCGCTAACGATTTAGTTCCCAGATTGGTCAAATAACTGATGAAATGCCCCAACTAAAATGATTAAAATCCACGGTGGCACAGTGGTTAGTGCTGTCGCCTCACAGCTAGAAGGTCCTGGGTTCGAATCCCGCTAGGGGATCGCTGCTGTGGGTGCTGGCGGCGTGTCTGCTCCTCCACGTCATCAGTGCCCATACCTGAGGCGGGGTTGGTGAAAGGGCCTTTCTGTGTGGAGTTTGCATGTTCTCCCCGTGTCCCCTAGGGTAGATACCCTCACAAAAACATGCTGTAATTCTGGACTCTAAACTGCCTCCGCCAGCCGGGCGCCTGATGGAGGGGACAGGAACTGGTTGGAATAACGTGTTCCTTCCACGCGCTACGTCCAACCAGGGAAACTCCGCCCTGTCAGGTGAAAAGAAGGCAGCTTGGACTCCTCATGCATTGAAGGAAGCATGAGGCCAGTCCGCTGCCTCCCCAGGTTGGTGGAGGGTGTGTAGAGCCCAGGATCACATTAGGAATTGGCACTGGGTGAAAAAATGGGTTACAAAATCGTGGGATAAATAAATAAATAAATAAAATCCAATGATTACCATACTTGTGCATCTGTGTCATCACATTTTCGAAACAGCGGTGAAAGTTACTTTGTCTGTTCTTTAAAAAATTACTAAGGATTCTACCAAGGATCTAATTTCTAAAAGGCTTTGCATCCGTGTTACTTCAGTCTTTCGTAGAAATTTCGTAGAATAATAGAGTGACATGACTGCTCAATCCTTGGTTCATTTAGCAGCAGCCTAACAACAACAACAACAACTGATGACCATTTGATGTTGATCGCACTAATGAAACAAAACACTGCATGGTGACTTTTCAGGATAAATACTTCATGTCAGAACATTCCTTCAAAAGGATAACCCTTGTAAAGTAAAGCATACATCTGCATGTTTAACTAAAGATTTCAACATGTCCAAGTCATTAAAAAAAGATGAGCCTAATTGTTGTATTTATTATATTATTGATATGCCATTTAGGTTACATTATGTTGTGTTCTAAACAATATACCAGCGGGTAGCCTATTCAATGGCCAATCAACTGTATGGTATGTAGGAATTTTAGTAGGTCTGGATTGCCTTATTGTAGGTATAAGCTATTAACACAATGGCGTTCATCCACTGTGCTAGACCCTTGGGAGATGGATTTCCGCCACACCTACCATTAGCTCCCAGGGTAGAGTCACTGGGTGGTAACCACAAGGTTGCTGGTTCAAACCCCGGCTCCCGCAGAGTCACTGTCGACGTGTCCTTGAGCAAGACACTGAACCCCTAATTGCTCCTGATGTGCTAGTAGGTACCTTGCATGGTTTCTAAGTAAGTTCCGCTGTCAGTGTATGAATGTGTGTGTGAATGGGTGAATGTGATGCACAATCTATGTAAAGCACCTTGGATAAAGGCGCTATATAAATGCACCATTAAAGTACTTCCCACATTACCTTGCTGCTCCAAGCCGTGCCCAAACCCACAAAAAAGGACGAGTGCTATATTGCGCTATCCGGACAGGACTAAAACAAAAAGGTTGCAAATCACCGAAATCATCAAAACTACAGTACGACTAGTGACTATGAACACCCAGAGAGTCTGTCTTTTGAGGTGGATTCATGTAAAGTTACATGAAACTACTGTATATTTGAAATCTTACCTGATCCTTCTCTGGTTTGTCTGAAAAGTCACTCAGGCTGGTGGAGGTGAGGTTTCTATGGGCGGTGGTGGGACTACCTGCAGAGGAAGGACAAGGACATCATCACTTGAAGCCCCAGCATATGTGCGTTTGTGCGCGCGTGCGTGCGTGCGTGTGTGTCCCTTCAATCATTTCATGAAGAAATCAAAGCCAGATATAAGAAATTCCCTAAATAATCGCGTGCCTAGAAAGTAGTGAATCTACAAGCTCACAACGCGTCACTCCACGCCACATTGTGAGCTTGTAGATCAGCCATTTTCGCCAGTTTGTGTCCTGGGAAGACATCAGATGTCTCCTTTGGGTCTGGAGCTAAGAAGTTTGGGAACAAGTGCTCTGGAGAGTTCACGTGGGTCGAGGGTTCAACGGAACAGCTTTGACCCTCGCCGTCGCTTTTGGAAGATACTGTATGAACGCAAGAGCCAGAAATACCAGGAAAGAAAAGAGACCCTAATATTTCCCTGGAGAAGTGATGAAGAGAAACAGAATAGTTTAACACTGATGTCAGATTTGATGTACAAGAGTAAATTCTGCAGTTATTATCAGCCTGAGGAAACCGTTCATGTAGGAGTTACAACTTCAATTAAAAGGAGAATTTCACATCAGACTCTAAAAAGTACAAATTAAAGACAACGGACCTTTAGGTAAGCCCCTCCCCAAACTGCTATGGTCCAATCACAGCTAAGAGTAACATGTGATAGACAAACCTCTCCACCAATAGCGTTCCTATATGATAAAACATTGTTTTAAATATTAATGTCACACACACACACACACTTTTACCCTGCGTAGGGCATGCCATGTTGATGGATTTGGAAGAGAATTTTGAAGGTCTGGTTCCAAAAAGGAATCGGTATCATTTATTGTGTAAAGTCCATGATATTTACATTAAAATGAATGAGCGACTGGAAAGTGTCCTAGGGTGGACGAGGGGGGCAGGGCTTAGATAAATGTTACTTAAGTAAAAGTATAAAAGTACCCCAAATTTAATGTACATAAGTAAAGCACCCAGAAATGAGGGGTGCTCTTATTAGTCCATGAGTTAAACCCCCTTAAATTACCAGCAGGATGTGCAAAGTTAGAAACTAGTTTGAATCTTTGAATAGCTGTACATCTCTACTTCACATTCGTGTATGTTAAGGAGAATTCCACGGCAAACACATTGGGCATCAATCTACCTTGATTCCTGTGACATGATACATAATGTCCTTGATTTTTGTCACAGATGACCCCTTTTCTACATTTCACCATGCGTTCCCCCTCCCTCCAATGCAGTTTGCATGGTCGCAGGTTGTCTTTATTCTAATGCAGGTATTTTAGTAGCCCTCTCCCCCAGACATCACATTTTAATAGTATAGCAATAGAGATGCGCAGTGACGTCACCGCCCCGGTTCCGGAAGTCTTTTCCCAATTCATTTTTCTCATAGACTTTTCGAAAATAATTTATATCAAGACGATTACGCTGCGGCCAAAGCCAACTCGAGTCGTGACGAATCATGATGACACACACAAACTTTTGGGACAATAAAATAATTTCTAAGATGAAAAACGAAACAAAAAGTCTTGTATCATGCCGTTTTCTACTTCTTCCTAATTATATATTATATGACGATATTGTGTTTGTTGTCATGATTTGTCACGACCTGAGTTGGCTTTGGCCGCGGCGCAATCGTCTTGATATAAATTATTTTCGAAAAGTCTATGAGAAAAATGAATGGGGAAAAGACTTCCGGAACCGGGGCGGTGACGTCACTGCGCATCTCTATACTCATAAATGAGTTTTACGTCACTCTGGGGTAGCCTTTACTTGTAATCACAGAGGTAATCTATTCCTCCTCCTCTCCTCCCCTCCCTTTTGCCTCTATCCTCTCCAATCACTCGGGTTGAAACTCCTGTTGCATGGGTGCCACCTGAGTTTTTAAAAATCATATAGTGGTCCAATTATCTTGTAGTGTGTGGTTTGAGGTCTCTGTTGGTGAAGTTGGATATATGGTAGTCGTGGGTCCCTGGCCTGTATAGCTGCTCCCAGGGGCGGATTGGCGGAGTGGTGGAGTACAGGGAGTTTTCCCGGTGGCCTGCGCTACCTAGTGGCCTGGACAGTTTTTTCTTTTTTTTTTTTTTTTTTTAAAGGGCAGGGCAGGCCAGGGCCAGGCAAACTAGTGTTTCTATCCTTCAAAAAAGAAAAGGTGCCAGAGCCTTCAAGTAGGAGAGTTGCCATATTCCCGTTCACTCCTGTGCGCCAGGGCGCTCGCGCTGCTGGAGGCAGTGTTGCCAACTGCCAAGATCCAAAATGCACTAGTGGCACTTCCAAAATGCACTAGAATGTGCTAGATGCTCGCCTGGAACATACAGATCAAAATGACCATTAATCTTCTACATTCTCTAGTTGTGTAGACTAAGTTGGGCTAATTCACATGAATATTTTAACTCTTGAGGGTGTAAAAATGAAACCAAATGGACCTCCCCCCCCTCCCCAGGGTGGCCTGGCAAAGGCAAAATTGTCCCGGTGGGAAAATATGTGCCAATCCGCCCCTGGGTCCCTGGCCTGTATAGCTGCTCCACTGCGTTATCTGGTGATCTGGCCAGGCCAGATACTGGCAGTTCTGGGATGGATTCACTTTAAACTTGAGTTAGGGGGAAATGCTTAGTCTGGCTGTAATGATATTTATAACAATAACGTGGCTTGTAACAAATGTTTATAGGCCTATTCCAAATAATTCTGGGAGGATTTTTCTTCTATCAGATTTTAAAAATAAGTGGTCATGTTTGAGTGGAAGCCACGGCCCATCCAAAGCAGCTTATGACGGTGGAATTTAATCTGCCTTTTTATTGTGCATATTTGTACGGGACAGGCTTTAAAAAAAGTCTTAACAAGACCTGTCTTCAAGGGGAGAGTATCTGTAACCGGTATATCAGATTTTAGTGTTGACCATTCAAACATAGCAGATACACTGCATTTACAAGTTGACTTTGTGCAAAGCTGGGAGCTTGTACATCGAATATTTAGGATAAATCTTATGCTAAAGACAGTCTGAATCAGCTGTTGGCAAAACCTAAATGGGCATGTTGTTCTGATTGGATGGTGTTCAAACATGGACTGTTTATTTTTCCTCAAACAGAGCAATCAGGATCCTCAGCTGCAATTCAACCTTCCTATTGTCGTAGAGGAGGAGGAGACACGCCGCCAGCACCCACAGCATCCCTAGCGGGAATCGAACCCAGGACCTTGCTAGCTGTGAGGCGAGGGCACTTACCACTGTGCCACCATGCCCCCAAGAGGCCAATTTTGATGTCAATCAATTGAGTCACCTTAAGTCAAAAGGAAGACCCACCCCCATTAAAAAAAAAAAGATATATCACCCCGTTTAGTGGCATGTTAACCAGCTCAGTGGCCTTGTGGTTAGAGTGTCCGCCCTGAGACTGGGAGGTCGGGGTTCGATTCCCAGCCGGGTCATACCAAAGACTGTAAAAAATGGGACCCAATGCCTCCCTGCTTGGCACTCAGCATAAAGGGATGGATTGGGGGTAAGTCCCTGCGATATACTAGCGTCATGTCCAGGGGGTGTACTTGTCCATCAAGCTGCCTCACGCTACAGAAACAGGAGATAGGCTCCTGACCTATATGGGCCTCAATGGCTCAGCTGGGCCTCCTGACATCATGGCCTGGCAACTTACTTACTTACTTAGTGGCATGTCATGTGGTCTACCTGCCCATCCCTTTGTGATGTCATTGAAGATGATGATCTACCATTTGGGGTCCCCTACAATCTACTCTACACTAGACTATGTCCTGTAGCAGTGATGCTGCTGTGACCCTGGTTGTCCTGACTTACAGAGGTATCCCATGCTGGAGCTTCTCTTGAACGCATCACACGTGTCCTCTAGGTCTTGGGAGTTTATACAAGGCACAGAGGGTTCACAGAGGGGGCCGCGCACTTTGACCCCCACGAGGACAGGAGGACAGATAGACAGCCATGTCCCACAGGAGGAGGGAGAAGAGACAGCCATGTCCCAAAGGGAGGATAGAGAGAACGATGTCCCACCGGAAGACAAAGGGGAAGAGGAAAGATTGGAAAAAGGAGAGGAAAAAAAGGAGAGAAGAAACAGAAAGTCATTTTTTTGTTGAGAAATGGAAAAAAACAGCAGAAAGAATTAAAGCCCCATAAGAGAATGAAAAAGAAAGGTTGAGCTTAAACTATACTTGTTGGCACACTGGAGTTGTACAGCGGTTTGATGTCGGGTATGGTTTGGAGTTGTACGTCAAGCCTTAGGCTAAGAAACACCAGCAGATATTGTAGCTAAACAGTTGCTTGAATGACGTATTCAAGCATATTTACTGGTTACATAAATGATTTCCAACTATTGAGAAGTAAATACTTTCCATCCATGTTATTACTACTAAAAAAAAACGTAATATTGCTCAAAAATAAACCTTTTTTCCCTTCAAGAACGGTTCCATGTGCCCCTGACATCATGGTATTACTCTCAGCTAAAATTATCATTAGGGAAAACCTTCCAAGCCCAAGGCCGTTAACCTTTTCAGGTTAAAATTAGAACCCATAAAACGTTAGAATATAGAGATATTAAAGAGGTTGCTGCCAACGATACAATAACACGGGGCGTAAAGTGAGTAGAAGAACTAACAAAAGGAGTTCCCTTTCCCTTAGGCCATGACTTACCGTTCTCCTGGTTGGAGAACAGGCGGCTGGCGCTGGACACCGTCTTGCCGATGTCGGCCAGAGAGCGCAGGTTGGACTTCTTGGTCTGGTGGCGATGTCTCCTGAGCAGAGTGTACACCACCTTCTCCTTCATGTCCGCCTTCAGATGACCGCTCTCTATCTGACTGTCTGTGATCAGGTCTGAGGGGGATGGAACACATATACACACATGATGAGAATATATCCATTTGACTGTCTGTGATCAGGTCTGAGGGGGATGGAACACACACACACACACACACACACATGATGAGAATCTATCTATCTGACTGTCTGTGATCATCTCTGAGGAGGAACATTATAATAACTACCTAAAATAGTCAACTAAAAACAAAAACTAGAATAAAAAAAAAATTGCAGTTAACTGAAACTAATAAAATCTAAAAATACATTTATAAAAACGATAATTAAACAGAAGCTGTATTGTATGTTCACAAAACTAAATAAAACTAACTAATTTATAGACAAAATACTCTTAGTTTAACTTTTTTTTTAAATCAAAATTTAAATGCTTTTCGGATATTTGTAATATAAACATTTTAAATTCAAATTTTGGATAGGTTGGTGACCACCATAAGGAGGATGGTATATTATTTGAAGAACTAGATGAACGCTACTTAGTCAGGTACATCAAGTACATGTGAAATTCTTATGTTGGGAAGCTCCAAAAATGCAGTGTACTGAAAGAGCATTGTGCAGAGCATCTAAGGTCATTGCACATATTGATTCACTTTGAAAATTAAAACTAGCTCACACCCAAGACACAGGTGACTCCTCTGTGTGTCACAAACCATGTGTCCAAACCCTTTTGGCTCATTTTGAGTAGAAACAGGCGCGTCACCGCCTCTGGAAAGATGCGGGTGCTGATGCTGCTTTGGGGTTAAATTTTGGGCCTCCCCCCCCCCCCCCCTAAACACACTTTTTACTAATATTTTACAATAAATGCATTTGTTACACACTTCAATGAAGCAAGGAGTCCATATCAGTGTGGTTTGGTTTTGTGTTTACAGTTGTGTGGACAGTTCTGCAAAAGAGATTTACACACACATATTTCTGTCCAGCAATCCCTCTCAATACAACGGGAATGCACTGTACTTATGTCGACTGACTGACTGGATGACTAACTGGACATAACTGGATTGGACAACTACATAATCCATAAACATAAATCATCACCAATTCGGTTTTCATGACCAAAATCACAGTCCTAGTCAAATAGTACCATTTCTCTAATATGGCATATTACCATCACAGTGAGTTGGGAATATTATATTCATAACATCAGAGAGACACATGCTGACCTTCAGTTAGCATTAGCTGAGCTAACCCACCAGAATACCATGAAGCAGAACATGCAGTACATAACATATTGTGGTCACATATGGCCATCTTTCCCACACTAATCATATGCTCATCTCATACAATACTGTTTTAAATGTTTAGATCAACCCAATTCTTATATCTCACCTGCAAAAGACTTACACACACAATGAGACACAAATTTCTGTCCATCCATCATCACTGAGTCAATACAACAGCAATGTACTGACTTCTTCATTGACTGACAGTAGCAGTAGGCAGTAACCTACTTCTCACTTGAGTGCATTGCCCTCTTGTGGCGTAAATGTGCTAGGGGTGCTACAGCACTGTCTGTGCATTGGCAAGCAGGCAAGAAATATACAGTTGCGATTTGGCCAGCACCCCCACTATTTCGCATCTTTTTTTTTTTTTCCTCCGATGTGAAAAATTAATGAATGGCGGTGACGCCCATGAATAGAAAACTGGAGTAATGAACTTTCACACACATTTAGGAAGTTTTACGGGCAGGCCCGGATGTAACATTTCCCAATTGGGTAAATGCCATTTTCATTTAAATTCTTTAGATTCTAGATTTATATCTTGTTCAGGACTTTTGTTAGGCAAGTAGTACCAAGTACCAATAATAAACATCAGTTGTTGTTGAAGTTGCAACAGGTACAAAGCACTTTCTTTTTTGAATGATGAAATGGTGTTGGTTCAGTGGTGCCACAATTGTACTTACTGCAGTTAGCATCATAGGGTTTCAAATCATTTCAAATATATGATGTAAGCACTTTGAAATATCTTTGAAATTTGGGTTGTTTGCATGCCATCATGTTAGGTGGGGTAGTCTGGGCATTTAAGGGAGCATTGCCCCCCCCAGGTCCCTGCCTAGATCCGCCCCTGCCCGTTGGGGTGATGTGACTTACCAACAACCTGCGGCAGCGTGGAAGCCTCCAGGTCCAGCATGATGGCTCCTTTCTCTATGCAGGTCTTCAGCTCCATCAGGCTGTGTAGAGACAGCGTGGCAACGTGAGGTTTACTCCAACGCTCTCCACCAGCCTCCACCGTCTCCTCAAACTTGATCCACCTGGAGGAGGAGGACAGAGAAAGAGATGGACCTTTAGCTCTCTGGCTATTATGATGCCTCGCTTGTCCCCGTTTGCAGATCAACCACAGCACAAGATCTCCTGGATCGACAAGTAATAATAATCTTTATTTGTATAGCACCTTTCATGACATAAAATGCAGCTCAAAGTGCTTTACATTGAAAATAGAGAAGAAGACAAAAAATAGTGGGAATGAATTAAAGAGATCATTAAAATACAAAGAAGCAGTACAGTGAGGACCTGAAATAAGGCATAAAATATAAAATCATAAAATATAAAATCACAGAGAATCAGTTAAAAGCAAGTGCATAGAAGTACGTCTTGAGCTGTGCTTTAAAAATGTCTACAGAGGCTGCCTGTCGAATGTATAATGGGAGTTTGTTCCACGCCGTCGGTCCATAGAAGCAAAAGGCTGCTTCACCGTGTTTTTTAGTTGCCATTTTGGGCACCGCAAGCAGGCCTGCAGTGGAAGACCTGAGGGGACGGCCTGGGACATACTTAGGCAGGCAGTCATGTAGGTAGGAAGGTGCAAGACCATTAAGCGCTTTATAGACAAGTAAAAGAATTTTATAATCAATTCTAAACACAACCGGTAGTCAATGTAGTGAGGCTAGGACAGGAGAAATATGTTCTCTCATCTTAGTTTTAGTTAAAACTCTGGCTGCCGCGTTTTGGACTAGTTGTAATCTGTCAGTTGTTTTCTTGGGGAGGCCAGAGAAGAGTGCATTGCAGTAGTCAAGCCGGGAAAATACAAAGGCGTGGATCAGGGTTTTAGCATCATCCATTGACAGATAGGCTCTGATTCGCGCAATGTTTCTAAGGTGAAAAAAGTACCCAAATTTAGTCCCTTATTTGGCCAATGTTTGAACAGTTCTTATGCGGCAGTTTGTTGACTTTTGATGCAGTATTCAAAAAAGGTCTTATGTGTTTTTAAAGGTAGGGGAAGTGATTTCACTTTTGTCAGATATCACCCAAAAAATATTTTTTTCTGTTAAAATGCTCTATTATAAGGTGTGGAAACCATATATGAAGTTTCCCCCTCCCCCACGTTAGCAGAGGAGCTAATAAAAGTTCCCCAGGTGGTGGTGAATTCTCCTCCAATCAGGATCGAGCAGCAGGTTCACATAGTGTAGCTACTGTTTGGCGCCCCTAGTGCACCAGGCTGGTACTACAGGATGAATTTCAAATCACTTACCCTACCTTTAAAGAACCAAGGTTCATGTTTAAGTTATTAGAGAAAGTAAAAGATGGGTGGCAATTGTTTTACATTACTTGCTTTCTTTAGTTTTAGAGATTTTAGCTATGGGAGGGGGCATTCAAACATGGTCCTAAATACATATTTGTTTACACATTTTTATCATCTACTACAGTCCTAATAAACCACCAGATATAATTTCCTGGGGTTTATTAGAACTGTAGTAGATAATAAAAGACATATTTGAATGTTCCCTTCCATACCTAGTAAAATCCTTAAAACTGAAGAAAGCAAGGAATGTAAAGCAATTAGCACCCATCTTTTACTTTCTCTAATAACAACCTAAAACATGAACCTTCAGTGTCATGTGTGTGGTGGGAGATTGTGTCTAGGGTTCATGTGGTTAAAATAATACCAATAAATCAACCGAGACAGTGAGACAAGCACTGCTTCAAACATGAACCTCAGTGTATGTGCCAAGGTGCCGTCACAAAGACCACAACACAACTCCCCAGACATTATCCAGCCTGAATTCTATTCTAAAATGATAAAAACAATATTTTCCTAAATTAGACAGAAATGTTTATAAAGCATCTTTGTACCAAGAGACAAGAGAAAAGAGACGAATAGAAGGAATGTGTTTAGGGTGTGTGTTTTTTTCCCAGGAAGCTAAAACCCATTCCAAAAGTAAATGCAGGACAGAAATAAAACTAAACAAAGGATTTTCATATCATTTTACAGCCAAATAAGGGCTACAAACAAAAGGAGACAAGCAGAGTTCCCTTTTCTTTACACAACAACCCAGACAGTGTTGTGAATGGTTCACGGTACATAGAAAGAAAATACGGGATGCAAGGCAGGATCAGAATGTATAAAAAAACGGGGATTAGAAAAGATGGAGCCAAAAGATTAATCAGTCGTCTACCCGGTACCCAAATGTATTAAAGACCCAGTGAATTTGAAAAATATGTTTTTCACACTTTTAGACCACATCTAGCCTGAAGGGATTGCAAGCTCTGATTGGTTGAGAAGCTTCAGCGTTTCAAACTTCAAAGTGAGATGCCCTCCATGTCCGCTTCAGTGGACCTACTACTATATAAAATACATATTTATATACAGAATATTCAGTCACTTTTCACATTCACCCCAATTTAGGAAGGGAAAAAAGCCATGGCAGCTAAGTCTGCCATTTTGCATTTTGGAAGGTTTTTTTTTTTTTTGAAAGAATTTTGACAAAAAACCCATATATTTTTAAACGATATTCCTAATTGTGAAAAAACTAAATAAAGGTTGTTGTGACCCATGTTAACTGATCAGAGTTCAGGTGACTTTGTGAAAGCGTTGGGTGGGACGCGTGAAGAGGACGGCGCCACCATTCAGTCTTCAGGAACATCCAGAGCCTGCCTGTGACTCAGCAGGCCTGGAGGCAGGACTGAGGTTAAGGATCTGTTCTGCTTTAATAACAGCCTCTCAATGGGCCATTCTCTGGACCCAAGGGGACTGGGTTTCCTCAGGGGGATCAGGTATCCATCTGGCTACGCTCCACACGCCTCAGACCCAGGAAGACTTCATGAAGAGCAGAGATGGGGAAGGAAAAAAAGAAAGAAAACCCTGAGGGGTTCCTTTGGTTCACATGTTATCCCAGGCAGGCTAACAATTAGGGTGACCAGATCTAAACTGTTGCATTTTGAGGGACAGAAGAAGTATTGCCATGTGTGAGACAAGTGGAGAAACGTGTTGCCAACGTGGTTAGCAAATTATTAAGATCTTGACGTTATATCCCAAAAAATAATTCATGATTTCAAATCAAACAAAGCAAAAAAAGATAAAAAAAAATCTACATAACCAAAACATGTCGCAGTATGACATGTTTTGAGCTTGTAGACCAGCCATCTTTGATACGACAGTACATGCAATGTGGTCCCTCTGGGGTGAGTGTGGAAATGTATAGTGGCACCAGAGGAATACTGGAGTTATTTTAAACAGACTTAAAATCACATCTATGGCAGAAAAGGACAACAGAAAGCCAGGTATTAGGGAATTTGAACACGGAACTCTGTCAGTCACAATGTGTGAAAAAAAGTCTTTGAAATGAGGGACTGTCCCTTGCAAAGAGGGAGATCTGGTCACCCTGCTAACCGTATAGGCTACCCCAACCCCACTAAAGTCCAACGGAGGGGATGGAGTCAGGCAACGGAACATAAGACACCTTCAGTCAGACACCACTGGTTCACTACAAGCAGCTCTTTGAGAATCAGGGATGGAATGTGTTTGATTTAGCAGTTTCTCGACCACATGAACCCTGTAGCCGTAGTGGAACCGTTCCGGGTGAACATTGGGCAAACAATCTGCCCTTCTACAAGCTTAGTTGATCAGCTACGTTGCAGCCACTCATTATAAAATGGAGTGCTGTGTTGGCATATACTGTATGCTCCCTGCACCTCTATGGAAACGGACCCACCACCCCAAAGTTCAGATGCTGTACAAGAGGTTATGCATGTGCTAGCCTCCGTTTAATTAATGTGCATTGTCCATTTTGTGTCTGACCATTAACCCATTTCCTACCTATAGCACAAGATATGACGAGTTTTTAGCACCTAAAATACTACACCTCCAAAAATGGAAACAAAAAACAACTTTGTCTAGACCTTGTTCTTAGGGCAGATTGAGCCATTTTTAGTTTTAGTTCTTAGTTTTTAGTTTAGTTTTTTTAGTTTTTCCCCGAATGGTCAGTAAAGACAATTGCCAATTGCCCATGGCCATTTCAGCTTCTTTTGTGCACTTCTGATTTTCTGAATTGCTTCCGTGTTCCTGAAGTGCACCCATTTTGTCAGTCTCACTTGCAGTAGGAGCTGATTCGGCTCAAATGTCTATAGCTGGGAGAAAGTTGATGACAATGACAGTCATGTTTCAGGGCTAAGCTGGGAATGACATTTTGAGGCCAGTTAAAAAGGAGAGTGTTGCAGGGTTTCTGTGCAAGGTGGTTTGGTACTATGGTAGAATGTGACAGCTGAAGAGACACTGGACCTGCTGATGACACTTACTGTATGTTGTCATCCCTAAACAAAACATTAAAGTCCTTAGACTTGGCTGCTAAACACTGACATGATAAAGTACTCTAGCCTGGAGCCAAGTCTAGGGACTTTCAATGCTTGTTTAAACACTGGTGTACATCTGGTAAAAACAAGGGCTGCAATGATTAATCGTAATCAAATTGATAATTTAAATGGCAATTGAGTTTGTTAACCCAATGCAACTCTTGGGAGCGTAAAAATGAAACCAAACGGATCCACAAGTGTCCGTTTGGTTTTCATGGTTTTCAAGGATAAAAATCTTCACCATCTGAATTAGCCCAAATCTATACAACTAGAGAATGTTAGAAGATTAATGGTCATTTTGATCTGTAGGTTTGCCTGTTTTGTTTTCTCTGAAATCCAGCCTGGCATTGTGGACAAAGCAAATGAAAATCTTTAGTTTTGGGGTCTGTGAGGCTAAAACGTCATCAAATGGTGGTCCGTGGCTGAAATGCTGAATAAATAATGGGCCCTGATGTGAAAAAGGTTAAAACCACTGGTCTAAGATAAGGAAAAAGAAGGAAAACGATGGCAATGGCAATGGAATAGAGAGTTTTGTTGCTTATACTGTATATACACACTTTAACCATAGTTTTTCCCAGTGCCAAGTCTAACTAAAGAACAGTGAGACATCTATCTTACAATCTGATGATTTGCTGCAGATGTCTCAAGAACAAAAACATACGGCTGACCTGAATATTTATTTATGAAAAATGACCTATTTGAGATCAGCGTATTGTTCAGTTTAGACTGACACATGTGTAGCTATTCTTTAATCAAATGCATGCAGTCACAATACGCCAGATATTAGTTGCATTAATTAATTTAAAAAGGTGTTTGTCTAAACAGCAACCTAATCAGCAGCTGATTAATAGGTAAAGTAGTGTTGTAATCTGATGAATCACTTAATGGCTTAAATAATGGGCGGATGAATCATTCATGGAAATAATGGTTAGTTGCAGTCCTAATTAAAACACAGCAGAAGGCAGCAGCCTTCAGTGCAGGGCGGATATAACATTTCCCAATTTGGGGGGGGGGGGGGGGGGGTATGGGGCGGCTTCATCGCCCGTGGCGCGAAGCGGCACGAGCGATGAAGCCGCCCCATACCACCAAACCGCACCCATACCATTTTTAGTTACAGGACTTTTATTAGTCAAGTAAAGCATCAATAATAACATCAGTTGTTGTTGAAGTTAGACACATCATACATAAAGCTAAAGGTCTGACTCAGAGAGTTTTCTGTTTTCAATGATGAAATGTTGTTGGTTTAGTGGTGAGCCGATTGTAGTTACTTAGTAGCAGTAGTAGTGTTTCAAATACTTAAATTAAAGCACTAAATATAAGCACTGAAATATCTTGCGTTGTTGGCATATCTTTGGTTGTTATCTTGGCATTTAGGGGGGCATTGCCCCCCCATGCCAATGCCTAGATCCGCCCCTGCTTCAGTGGTTGACAGAACGGTATGTTCTGTGTAGACACAAGGCCATCTCCCTCCCTCCCGCCCTAAGTGAAACTACCATTTTGTGGGAGGTATTAACAAAAATGTTAACATATTTATTGAATGACATTGATCAAAATCTTTCCGTCTTTGTGAATAAATAACACATTAATGGCTGCAGTAGGAGCTGCTGCAAACAAATCAGGGCGTTTTATTTCTGCCTGGCTGGCGATAATCAAATAATTTATTGCGCATAAATATAAATGAGGAGACAACTTTAAAAAGCTCCAGTGAAGGGTTTGACAGCTAGGAGACTGGCTGCTTCATTCCACATGGGAGCTTCTGCTTGTTCTAAATTTGCAGGCTCCACATAGTTCCACCTGATAACACTCAAGGAGGAGGACACAGACCGTACGCACGCAAACACACAGACCGTACGCACGCAAACACACAGACCGTACGCACGCAAACACACAGACCGTACGCACGCAAACACACAGACCGTACGCACGCAAACACACAGCCCGTACGCACGCAAACACACAGACCGTACGCACGCAAACACACAGACCGTACGCACGCAAACACACAGACCGTACGCACGCAAACACTGAACACCATGTCCAAAAAGGGACCTGTTCCCTCCACCACTTAAAGGAGAATTCCACACCAATAGACATTTGGACTCGATCTACCTTGATTCCTGTGCCGTTAAACATATTGTTGTTTATTTTTGTCATGGATGCTCCCTACTCTACACGGACTGTCCCCATGTTTCCATCTGTGCATTTTCTGAGAGAGCGACGGACTGTCCCCATGTTTCCATCTGTGCATAAGGAGTCACCTGACTGGGTGTGAGTTTCCCCTGGTTGCATGTAGCAAGTGAAGATTGCATCCACACAAAATATCCACAGCTGTGTAGTCATGCAAAACGGAGCTTTTGAGAAACTATGATGTTACAGCTCATTAGTGCATATCACTTTACACTATAATATGACATCCTTCAGTGTGCGTGCAATGATTTTCAACGTGTGTGTGTGTGTGTGTGTGTGTGTGTGTGTGTGTGCGTGCGTGCGTGCGTGCACGTGTGTGTGTGTGTGTGTGTGTGCAGATATCTTTGTTGTGTGGGCAAGGATTTATTTATTCATTATTTATTCTGTTTATGAAAAACAGAAGAAAAATAGCCATTTTGCAAAGGATCCATAGACATATAGTCATGGCATAAATAGCAGCACTCTGACCATTTCTGAACAGAATGGAACAGGGCCTAAGCCCTTCATTAGTAACACCTGTGAGGGAACTAGGGAAAGGGTCTATAAGTTCTTTCCAACATGGTGTGCATGTGAGCAGTACAATCCCCCAGGGGTCCCTGGGGGATTTCCATGTGGTCCACAGCTCCAAAAGATAGTTTGGAACCGAATGGACCCTTGCTACATGAAGAAAAAGAGGGAACCACTCCACTATAGTGTTTAGGGTTTTGGGGGTGCGTTTGTTTTGTGTTTTGTCTGACCTGGCGGTCTCCTTCCACTCCATCTCCTGACCGTCCACGGACAGCAGCTCATCCAGCTCTGTGAAGAGCTGAGGAGGAGGAGGACCTTCATCTTCCTCCCCTATGATGAACCTGATCCTCTCTGCAGGAGAGACTGAGGAGAGAGAGGGAGAGACATGGGTTACCATCACACAACAGATCAAAGTCAAAGTCACATGATTTGTCACTACGTTACCGCAGTGAAATTGGTTCTCCGCTTTTGACCCATTACTTGGAGCGGTGAGCTCCAAGGAGCGGTGAGCTGCGGCTTGCGGCTTTTTCTCCTATGACAGTAGTTTTTATATTTGTGCCAAATATCTCAATAGCTATAAATTCAGACTCATTGTTAATTCCATCCATTGTGTTGTTTATAGTGAATGATTTACTCAAACACACTTGCCCGTCAGGCAACCTGAAAGCAAATTCCCTTCCCTGCCCCAATGTTTTATTGTCATGGGCAGTGGGCCAAGCGTTAGCGTCAACCATGTCAAGCTATGGACCAACCGGTTCCCTCTCTGCTGGGGAGACTGCACACAGTTGATTTAGTTAACTGGAAAATGTTTATACACTTTGCAAAAAATGATGAACTGCCCTAGCAAAAGACAGCCTTCATGCAAGGGTCTCAATTCCCTACTACCCGAAATCCAAACCTAAAAAAAAAAACTAAGCCTAAAAAGCGTGACTAAATATACTGCCAATTTCATCAGCAAATAAAAAACGCTTTAGAGTCTAAATGGTGCATTTATATAGCCTTTATCCAAGGTGCTTTACTGAGATTGTGCATCACAGTCACCCACCCTTCACACACATTCATACCATGCAAGGTACCTACTAGCACATCAGGATCAATTAAGGCTTAATTGAGTGTCTTGCTCAGAGACACAGCGACACCAACTTTGAGGGAGCCGGGTTCGAGCCGGCAACCTTGAGGTTGGTTACCATCCAGTGACTCTACCCCTGAACCACCGCCACCCTCTATCATCTATCCATCAGTCGTAGTTGTGGACGTTGCTGTATTTTACACTCCCCACCGAAGCTTTCAGTCCTTACTGAAAGTATTAACTGGTGTCATTTTCAGAAAAAATGATTTTAACAAACAAAGCTGTTATAGAAGTGTGCAAAGTGCACACAATTACATCTTTTAAACCTTTGTACTTTGCAAGCACAAGGGAGAGGTTTCCCTAGGGCACACATTTTCGTGAGCACCGCACCACGATTGGCTGAAAAATGGCAACTTCCGTAAATAAAATATGACTAAGAAAAGAATTCGGAGCAGGTGTGATGGTGACGAGGCATACAGGCATAGGAGAAAGGAAGGGCGCCCGCACACCGCCACTTAGCAGGTCCAAGAGCATTTATTTTACTGCATTTTGGTCTTGCGACCTTCCTCAGGCAAGATCGAAACGTCGCTCTCTGTCTGCTATTTAAAATAAACGCTCTTGAACCTGGCCAAAGTGGAGTGCACGAGTGTCCATCCTTTCTCCTAGACCGGGAGGGGGCCTTGAAATTTAAAAATGGTTCAGAATCACGGCCGGAGCCGTGAAAATCTTCCACTTAATTTTGGGTCCTTGACATGAACAAGTTTGGGGAGTGTGTTCTTTCCCTAAACGGACCCCCTGGACTCCTCACTGCAGTAAAACTAACTCAAATACCACCTGTCTGTTGTGTGAAGCTGAAATCACCAGAGTGGTGTTTAATCGTGGCCATAAAGGAAAAGGGAGTATTTCCTGCTCCCATGGGTGGCGTAGGGGGGTGGGAGGGAGGAGGGGAAAAAGCTTTTAACTAAACTTCAGCCAGTGGTTCAACAGGGTGACCCTGGAGAGGTCAAATAGACAGACCACCTTCTGATTCCCAGGCGGTCGTCCACTCTGCCCTCCCCCCCCATAATATCACTGATAATCTCAGAACTAAAGGACTGTTTGGGTGTCTCATCTATCTGGTCGTCCATCCGTGTCTCTGACTGTGCGCACGTTTGTGTGTGTACAGTACATCAGAAACCTTAAAGGAGAATTCCACACCAAAACACATTGGCCATCAATCTAGCCTGATTCCTTTGACATGATACATAATGTCTAGAGATGCCCGATATTGACTTTTTTACCGATATCCGATATCCCGATATTATCCAACTTCTAATTCCCGATACCGATATCAACCGATATCAACCGATACCGATATATGCGGCCTCCAGTGGTGGAGAAATAACAGAAACTATTACTATACAAATATTTAATATAAATAAACATTTAGTATAAATACGAATTCATGTTATAGCCTAGAAATACTCCATACAACTATAAATTCAACATGTAGCCTACTTGAGTAAAGTACAAAAGTAATGGTATAAACATGACCGTAGCGCTGAGTCTACATCTCTGTAACTAGTCATAATTTCCAGTTTGTAAATACCGATACCGATATTTTCCGATATGAAATTTGAAAGCTTTTATCGGCCGATAATATCGGAGGGCCGATAATATCTGCCATCTCTAATAATGTCCTTGATTTTTGTCACAATGCAGTTTGCATGGCCGCAGTTTGTCTTTATTCTAATGCGGGTATTTCTGTACCTCCAAACTTTTTTTCTTCCCACCACACATCACATTTTAATAGTATACTGATAAACACACTTGAGTTTTATGTCACTCTGGAGCAGACTTTACATGTAATCCCAGAGGTAATCTATTCCTCCTCCTCCCCTCCCCTTTGCCACTCTCCTCTCCAATCACTCGGGCCTAAACTCCTGTCCCACGAACAAATCCATGCAATATATTAATTCTGATGCTCTAAAATTATGTCAGATGCTTTATGTCAGGGGTTTTCAACCTTTTTGACACCAGGGCCCACCATTTATTCAGCATTTCAGCCACGGACCACCATTTGGGGACATTTTAGCCCCACAGACAGGCAAAACTTACAGACCAAAATGACCATTAATCTGCTACATTTTCTAGTTGTGTAGACCTGGGCTAATTAAGATGATGAATATTTTAACTCTTGAGAGTGTAAAAATGAAACCAAATGGACCCGCAAGGGTCCATTTGGTTTCATTTTTACGTTCTCAAGAGTTACATCTGGTTAACCAACTTAGCTGGGGACCACCTGGAACCCTCTCAAGGACCACTGGTGGTCCCGGACCACCGGTTGAAAACCCCTGCTTTATGTGCTTTAGTGAAGTCATTGGGCGACAAAGCCACATTGTTCTGATCATCTGCAGAAGGAAAACAAACAATTGGATCATCAGCATTAGAACGATGATCTTTGAACCATTATAGCCTTCACTGGCGAGTACCTTCCGTACCATGTTAAAGCTCCAGTAAAAAGGTTATCTGTTATTACAATCTACCACGTCTCTGTGTAAAACACGAGGCGGAAGCATTGAGGAAAGGACTTTGACAACACACCCTGCTCTCGTCATGAGAATGAACTTTTCTTTTTTTTTTCCCGTCGGCGGATTATAATAATAATGTCTGCCAAATGCAGGAAGCCGTTTACTTCCTTCCAAGAAGTCATGTTGACCTGGCTGGCGCACTCCAAGGAAGAAGTGCTTTCACTATATATACACGCTCATGCGCCAAAATTAGTGAAAAGCTCCTGGCGGAAAATTTAGTGATTTTTTTGGGCTAGTGAGTTGGGGCAAAATTGGTTGCCAGGTGCCAGAGATAAAACTCATTTTTCACCATTTTCCCTCCTATGACAGTGGTTTTCAAACAGTGGTCCACAGGCTAAATGATGGACTGTTTGGTTAACCAGATGTAACTCTTTGAGAGCGTAAAAATGAAACCAATTGGACTTCTCAAGAGTTAAAATATTCATCATGTGAATTAGCCCAAGTCTACACAACTAGAGAATGTAGAAGACTAATGGTCATTTTGTTTCTGTATACACTGGGCTGGTATGGACGAGGATTGACTCAGACAGAACTGACCTGTGACAGGTCTAATTAAAGCCTGCTGTGTATTCACTCAGTCGCGGACGGTCTAAATAAAATGAGGCCAAAATGAAGAATGCACATGCCATGTAGGAGAAATATTTTTAACCCTGTCAAAGGAATATTTCACTTTTAAAAACATCTTTTGGCCATTATACTGCATCATCTACTTACCGCCGGAAAAAAGACTAGATGTTGTTGATGAATCTATTGTGGTTAAAATGGAGTTTTAAGCTATGGGTTTTATAGGCAGCTAAAATGAACATTGAATATCTAAACAATGAATGTAGTAACTGTCTGGGGTGTTCTCATGAGACTGAGTAGACCATAAAATGACCAAATGTTTTTCCCTCATACAGAGACAGGGAGGAAAAACTCCTGAACTGACTGTTTAGGAGAGAAATTTAATGTAGATTATTATTGTTTGATGTTTTTTTTTTTTTTAACCAAAATTCATCTATCCATCTTCAACCACTTATCCGTTGTTGGGTTGCAGGGGCAACCACCAGAGAGCTCCAGACTTCCCTACACAACTTACAATTGATTATTACAATTAATGTCAGAGCTGAAATCGTTTGCTCTCCAAACTATCACATCAAACAGAACAATCAATGGCCTCTCAATTTGAAGCCATTTGGGGAAAAACCTTCGCAGAAAATGTGCCTTGTACCTTGTGAAGGCACAAGGCAGGCAGGAAAGAGGGACAGAGAGCAAGGGAGAGATATGCAGCAAAAGGGTGTCATGAACAGGACTCGAACACACGGCACACTGTCAGGCAATCATGTCAGCCTATATGTGGCATGGTCCTGGACCACTAGGCCAGAGCCACGGGCGTCCCAGAAAACAGTAGGTACACTAGTACAATGCCCTGAGGGATTCCAGTCAACAATTATGCGGCTTAACCTATTTAGAGTATAAGAGGAGATACTAAAAAAGGACTTCTAAAACCTATATAAACAAATTACAGTCAGTACAGTACTGTACCTACAACCAACAACGTTCTCTACTCTCTACTCATTATTCTCATGATGACTAATGTTTCTTCATACTCTGACAGCAGCTTTTTTAAGCCTTAATGGAAACCGATTATCATTTTAAGTCCATTCCCCTTTGATTCATTTCTAAGGAACTGATTGTCGTGGAGATACGCGTCAGTGTGTAAACATGTGAAGTTGTCCCTTATCTGCGGTGCTGCCCTACCTTTAAGAACCTCAGAGGACAGTGAATGGGGTTGTTGTGCAATCTGGTGGTGATGTCACAAACTAGGACGTTAAGCTGCGTAAAGCACCTGCTGCTATTTGCGAAACTTTCCTTTAATATCTCTGCTGGGAACTCCACAATGACACCTTGACACGCCTGGAGCTCCTAATCCTGGCCCTAACGCAGCATGAGCAAGCTCTTATTCTACCAGGGACACACTTTTTAAAACAAGAAAGAGCACCCTGATTCAGTGTTGCCAACTTGGCGCATTTGTCACTATATTTAGCTTTTTTCCCCAGACTCTCCTAGCGCCAAAATCAGTGAAAAACTAGTGACTAGAAAATCTAGTGCTTTTTTTGCTGGTGAGTTGGAGCAAAATTGGTTGACAGGTGCCAGAGATAAAACCCTCGTTTTTCACCATTTTCCAACATTCATTTATAGATCTGTAACTCTTGGACCCTTACGTGTCCAATTGGTTTCATTTTACGCTCTCAAGAGTTAAATTATATTTAAACATCTGAATTGCCTAATTTTCAAGAATCTACACATGTAGAAAATGTAAAAGAATTGCTATCTTAACTCACATTTTGCCAGTCATTTCTTAGTCCAAGTCCGAGAGACTAAACTCAACATCAAATTGTGGTCCTCTGTGGCTAAAATGCAGAATACCGTACCGTAAATAGTGGGCCCTGGTATGAAAATGGTTGAAAACACACTGCTCTAGCGCATTTTGGAAGTGCCACTAGTGCATTTTGGATTTTGGCAGTTGGCAACACTGCCCTGATTAACTATACTATTTATTAACTCCTTCTACAAGCAGACTGGTTGGATGGTTCTTAGCCATGTTGGATCTGGGAATTGCCAGAACAGTGTCTTAATGGACACTTGCTTTAACTGTAAGAATGTACAACAGATGTATATACTGAAGATTTAAATGAATGAATAGTCTAATGATATTGCTCCGAAGTTAATATGACTGGGACAATGCTATGTTAAAGTAAGAACTGTGCGAGTACTTGAATCTGCAGTGCAGACTTTCCGCTGTATATTGGAAGAGACAGCAAAATTTTGTGACCGCTGGACAGGACCACTATACAACGATACTCGTCACAACAGTATCAGTCGCAACTTATTTATAACAATTGTGACAACAGCCAACAGCCGCGTTCTTCACCGGGTCGTACTAAACGTAACCCCAATTACTAAGCCTGAACATAACCTCAGCATATGAACCTATGACTTGTCTTATAGCGGTTGCGACCAGCGGTAATGATTTCGCCCCGCTGGTATATTGGGGTCCCTGAGATTAAAAGAAAAATAGATAACAGTATTAAATGTGGGACTCAGGGCTTGACACTAACACTTTCCCGCTTGCCCGGGGCAAGTAAAAAAAAAAAATGGTGGGGCAAGTGAAGACTGCTACCTGGTTGCCCGATCGGGCAAGTGTGCAACTTAGTGCACTATAACACAACACAAGATAAATTTGTCTTGAAGGCAGTCATTGCACTCTGCCTCTGTGTCTTTCCCTGCTTTCTAGCTATCCACAATTCCAGGCTGGATTTGGGAAACAAAACAGGCAAATTAACATACATATCAAAATGACCATTAATCTTCTACAGTGTAGACCTGGGCTAATTAAGATGATGAATTTTAACTCATTTTTACATTCTCAAGAGTTACATCTGGTTAACCAACTTAACTGGGGACCACCTGGAACCTGGGGGGCAAGTGACCATGACCTGAGGGCAAGTAGAACCTGACTTGCACTTGCCCGATGGGCAAGTGCCTCGGAGACCTTAGTGTCAACCCCTGCTGGGTCACTACATGGCCCAAATGCATAACAAACTGGGGGTCCTGAGAAATACAAATGTCATGGAAAAAACAACAATGGTTTGTTATCTTTGATGCACTGTGTAGACAGAGCGTCTCAGTGCAGCTTAGTGTCGCCAAAGGACTTATCAGCCGACCAAGACATAACACCAGCGGACACAGCGTTGGGTCTCCTTTTCCCCTTTTTTGCTAAGCTAGCTGTCTGACCGGTAGGTCCATGACTTCTAACAGACCACAGTGTACACAACACCACCACCGTTCACCTCTTAAAGTCACACACACACACTACCAGTGTTATCTGTGACCAGCCCACCTCTTTGTGTTGTCCTTACAGAGTAGACAGCCTAAAGTGGGACTCATAGGGATTGCTAGAATCAACAGGATTAAAAGTCCATTCAGCTGCAGGGCGAAAGAGCGGAATGTCTTTTCCGCTGCCGTGTGTGTGTGTGTGTGTGTGTGTGTGTGTGCGTGTGTCTTGACTCCGCTGTGGACTGACACGATATCATCATGTTCTCTCCCCACATCAAACACCTTCATAATCCTCTAATTTGCTCCATTATTCGACAATAAGAGTTCATAGCCTGTGGCAGTTGTTACCAAGTTACTTTCACGTTATCTGCTTTATCCGTCAGAGAACACCCCCCCCCCCCCAATCGTCACGGTCAGCACATCCACGTCTAGCCTGGCCTGGCTAGACTGTTTATTTATTTGTTGGCAGATTAGTCTATTGTTCCAGGCTAAATCCATGGAGCATGGACTCCCATCTGTGTGAATGGTGCTCACCGACGTGTGCACTTCTAACGTATGCCTGAATTATTGTGACATCACAAAAGACGAGACAAAGCACCTTAACCGACTGTATAAAGGACCACAGCATCACCCCCCCCCTGAGAGCAGACGGGTCTAACAACGCTTCCCTGGATCTCCAACAGTAGGCTACACCTTCTCAACACGACGACATCAGGGTACTGGACAACAACAGGACATTTTTTTTATATATATTTTTTTTATCCCACGATTTTGCAACCCATTTTTTCACCCAGTGCCAATTCCTAATGTGATCCTGGGCTCTACACACCCTCCACCAACCTGGGGGGGGCAGCGGACTGGCCTCATGCTTCCTTCAATGCATGAGGAGTCCAAGCTCCCCCCTGACAGGGGGGAGTTTCCCTGGTTGGACGTAGCGCGTGGAAGGAACACGTTATTCCAACCAGTTCCTGTCCCCTCCATCAGGCGCCCCGGCTGGCCAGGGGGAGGTAGTTTAGAGTCCAGGATTACTGCATGTTTTTGTGAGGGTATCTACCCTAGGGGGACACGGGGAGAACATGCCAACTCCACACAGAAAGGCCCTTTCACCAACCCCGCCTCGGGTATGGGCACTGACGACGCGGAGGAGCAGACACGCCGCCAGCACCCACAGCAGCGCCCCTAGCGGGAATCGAACCCAGGACCTTCTAGCTGTGAGGCGACAGCACTAACCACTGTGCCACTGTGCCCCCTGAGAACATGAGATTTTCACAGCAAAGAAGTTGTGAGCCTACATTGGATGTGCTATGCTAATTGAGCAAGATTTTCCACCATACCTTGGGACAATAGATGTGTTATGGATGAAGGGCATGCAGGTGCTCTACTCAACAGAGTCCATGCAGTTTTTAGTCTCAGCAGGTGATGGGTGCAGATTCTTGAACATCTTGAATGGAACATGGGAATACTGTATCCGCCCTCTCTTGTATGAAGTTTGTTTCTTTATTTCATGAAGGCACAGCAGCCGTCTAACAGGGACAGATGCGTTTCGGGGAACACTAATCCAAACTCAAACTGTTTAACGCTGAAGTACTGCGTGCCGAAACGCTCCGTTTCCGTTTTGGATACGTCTACTGCTGTGTCTTCAAGAAATAAAGAAACAGACTTCATATGGAGTGCGAATATTCCATGTTTGCACATTCACTTGGCCTAAGTCAATGGTAATTAAAATAAGCAATATGTTCTCATTATAATGTAAACCGAGATATATTACAATATTTTGGGGGGTGGGCACTCTGAGGCAAAGGCCAGGGGCTCACCCCCCAAAAGCCACCGAACGGGACCTGACAAATGAGACGGGACACAGATCACTTCAGCACCTCTCTACCTTCAAGACCATCCACAGACCAAGTTCCCTGGACATCACATCACAGGGCTTGACACCAACACTTGCCCGCTTGCCCGGGGCAAGTAAAAAAAATGGTGGGGCAAGTGAAGACTGCTACCTGGTTGCCCGATCGGGCAAGTGTGCAACTTAGTGCACTATAACACAACACAAGATAAATTTGTCTTGAAGGCAGTCATTGAGCTCTGCCTCTGTGTCTTTCCCTGCTTTCTAGCTATCCACAATTCCAGGCTGGATTTGGGAAACAAAACGGGCAAATTAACACATCAAAATGACCATTAATCTTCTACATTCTCTAGTTGTGTAGACCTGGGCTAATTAAGATGATTAATTTTAACTCTTGAGAGTGTAAAAATGAAACCAAATGGACCCGCAAGGGTCCATTTGGTTTCATTTTTACGTTCTCAAGAGTTACATCTGGTTAACCAACTTAACTGGGGACCACCTGGAACCTGGGGGGCAAGTGACCATGACCTGAGGGCAAGTAGAACCTGACTTGCACTTGCCCGATGGGCAAGTGCCTCGGAGACCTTAGTGTCAACCCCTGCATGATCATATAGTCCCATCACCCCCACGATACCCATCTGGGATGGAGTTCAGCCTCTACTGTTGAAGCCAGAGTGTCTGCATGGCCTTGACCAGGTCACAGAGGAGATCATTATGTGTTCTCACATCTGGCACCTGTATTTAGACCAGAGGTGCTGCTGAGCAAGGCAAGGATCAAGAAGAAGGTAAAAACATCCACACCAGTGTTGCCAACTGTCAAAATCCAAAATGCACTAGTGGCACTTCCAAAATGCACTTTTTTCATACCAGGACCCACTATTTATTCTGCATTTTAGCCACAGAGGACCACCGTTTGAGTTTAATCTCTCGGACTCGTTTAAATAACTGGTAAAATGTTGGTCAAAGTAGCAGTTATTCTACATTTTCTAAATTTGCAGAAGCTTGAAAATTAAGTAATTAGACCAGGGCTGGGCAATTATTTCTCCCTAGGGGCCAAATGAGATACATAAAATATTGTGGAGGGCCAAGACTAAAGGCTGAACTACAGTCTGTGTAATATTAATTTAATTTCAAGATAAAAGTAAGAGTAAGACCAACCATTTTGACACCAGGGCCCTCTATTTATTCAGTATTTGAGCCACGGACTACCATTTGATGACATTTTAGCCCCACAGACCCCAAAACTAAAGATTTCTTTTGCTTTTGTCCACAATAGCTGCAGAATGGATTTCACAAAACAGGCAAACATTCAAAAATTACCATTCTTTACATTGTCTGGCTAATTCAGATGAACATTTTAGCTCTTGAGAGTGTAAACATGAAACCAAATGGACCCGCAAGGGTCCATTTGATTTCATGTTTACACTCTCAAAGAGTTACATCTGGTTAACCAACTTTCCATATTTAACTGGAACTCCCTCAAGAACCACTGGTGGTCCCCGGACCACTGGTTGAAAACGATGGTACCCTTTCATGGGCCGGTCAGAGTCATAATGCCCAGGTATGGGCTAGACAATGTTTTTTTTATGTAGTTAATTTACAGCAGTGGTGCTCAAACATGTTCATGAATATGGTCACTGATCTGCAAGTCATTCTATTTTTGCCTGTATTTTGAAATTATGGCATATGCTAAGTCTATGTACTTTTAATGTTTTTTTTTTTTTTTAGGCCTGCACTTAAACAAACATTGATGAAATCAGATGTCATGTGGCCAATACAAACAGATCTTGTGACTCTAGTTTTATACATAAACACAATAATAATCACACTACTTTCATGACTCATTACGTACGCTATATAATGGCAGCGAAACTCACTCTCAAAACACTAGATACTGTAGTAGGCATCCCTCATTTCAAGTGCGATTTTCTTTCACAATTTGAGGTTGCTTTATTTCTTTCTCCATCTTTGACATACAGACTTGCAAACATGCAAGACATTACAGGACAATACAGTACAGTAGTAGTGACATCCTAAGGCCTGCACTACCATGAGTAACAATTAGTTAAGTAGTAATAAAAGAAAAGTATAAATATAACAGTGCCAATACCCAGTGCAACACGATCAGCAGGGGTTGACACTAAGGTCTCCGAGGCACTTGCCCATCGGGCAAGTGCAAGTCAGGTTCTACTTGCCCTCAGGTCATGATCACTTGCCCCCCAGGTTCCAGGTGGTCCCCAGTTAAGTTGGTTAACCAGATGTAACTCTTGAGAACGTAAAAATGAAACCAAATGGACCCTTGCGGGTCCATTTGGTTTCATTTTTACACTCTCAAGAGTTAAAATTCATGATCTTAATTAGCCCAGGTCTACACTGTAGAAGATTAATGGTCATTTTGATGTGTTAATTTGCCTGTTTTGTTTCCCAAATCCAGCCTGGAATTGTATAGCTAGAAAGCAGGGAAAGAAAGACACAGAGGCAGAGTGCAATGACTGCCTTCAAGACAAATTTATCTTGTGTTGTGTTATAGTGCACTATGTTGCACACTTGCCCGATCGGGCAACCAGGTAGCAGTCTTCACTTGCCCCACCATTTTTTTTTACTTGCCCCGGGCAAGTGGGCAAGTGTTAGTGTCAACCCTATCAGCATCACAGCGACATTCATAGTCTTCTCCACCCACCCCTTGTCCCCTCTGTAAGAGCATTATAGAGGAGTGTAATGAACATTGGTACAAAAGGACTATTTAAATCTATTATATCTCCATTTAGGAGCCTCCAACCTCCCATCTGACAGCGCTAACCTATACTCAGGGTACAATATATGAGAGGGATCAGACACAGTTTTCTTTGCCTGCCCTAGGGTGGCCTGCTTTTGGAACGTAAAAAAAAAAATTACTGGATGTGGATGGGCTATTTTCAGACACCGGGAAGCACTAGCCTACAGCTATCAAGCAGGACAACTTCATTAGAACGTTATGACCCATCCTAACTATTAGGAGTAGTGGGCAGTTATTGCGTGGTCCTCACTCTGGCTTCAAGGCATTGGTCAAAAGCCCTGCATGGCAGGAGCATGTTCCTAAAAAACAGCAGAGAAGAGTCGAACACAGAAAATGACATTTGGACGCACTCCATGATGATGAGGGCAATCTGTTGATATCCCTTTCAGTACTGTCACATCTATTGGTGTTCTAAGCATTATGTTATACTTTAGCCATTGAAAACAGATCTACCAGCTCATAGCGTGCCACCGAGTGGCGCGATATGGGCTTGTAGGTCTGCTTTTTTTTATGTTAAAATGACGCTCAAATCTTTCATTGTGTTTTTGGACTTGAATCTTTGCTTCTGGGAGATCCCTAGAACAACATGTTTTCAGAAGGGGGTCCACAGCCAAATAATTCTGGTGTTCCTTGGCATGAAATATCTTAAACGTCACTGACAAACAGATGTTTAGAATCTAGCATCAGAAATTAGAACCTACATTCAGAAACTAGAATCTAGTGACAGAAACTACAACGTATTGTCAAAAAAATAGAATCTAGCGTCAGGAACTAGTATCTGGTGTCAAAAAACTAGAATCTAACACCAGAAACTAGAATCTAGTGTCGAAAATTAGAATCTGATATCGGAAACTAGAATCTAGCATTGGAAACTAGAATCTAGCTTCCAAAACTAGAATCTAGCACCAGAAGCAAGAATCTAGTTTTGTAAATTAAAATCTTGTGTTAGTAGATTGTATTTTCTGACACAGGTTTCTAATTTCAGGTTTTCTAATTTCTCACAAAATGAGGTATACAGGTCGGCCGACTTTATAGCAGCACAGATTAGTCGCCAAGGGATTTATCAACGGACCCAAGACACAACACCAGCGGACACAGCACCGGGTCTCTTGCCCTTTTTTGCTAAGCACAAACTGACTCTTAACGCACCACAGTGTACACAACAACACCACCGTTCAACTCCTAACGCCTCACACAGCAAGTGTTATCTGTGAAATCCCAGGTCTTTGTTGTTGTTACCGACAACCTACAGTGGGAAGACTCACAGGGTTTGTTAGAATCAACAGGATTAAAAGTCGATTCAGCTGCAGGGCAAAACAGCAGGAAAAGGCGAGGAGAGTCTCTGTATGTGCTGACTGCGGTTGTATGGGGGTGTGCGTGTCATCATGTGCTTTTCACCACATAAAACACTTTAATAAATGTATAGCTCTGCCACTGCCAACACTTCTTCACTGAAGACCTTCATTTTAAAAAGAGACATGAACCGGAAGTGAATAAACGCTGTGTAAAGTGACGGATGATCATCCATTTCTTTCACTGAGGAAAACATTTCGCAACCGAGAATATCGGAATCTGGGAGAATAAGCGGATGGTACTGTATATACGGTTTTCATCGAGAACAAGAGACAGGGGTTTCGCGACCTAGAGGCAGTCATGCGCTGGTGAAAAATGAAATCTTAATCAATTAAAACCCTGAGATCACATCTCGTCAAAGTGGCAGTGAAAATCAAACTGTATGCCAAATATTGTATTCACAGCAGACCATTTCCTAGGGCGCACTCATTTTTAGTTGGGATGTCCAGATACTGTATTGGTATCGGGGGAAAAAAAAAGATTTTTCATCTAGATTTGGTCATTGGTTCATATATTAGCAAGTTCAGTATTAGCAATACTGTATCGGTTTGTGGAATCAGTATCAGTATTATTTTTTTTGCCATTATCAGGTCATGTCGGTATTGACAAACATGCCAGTCTAAGATCCACAGATCTAACACAGGTAATGGGTTGACATCATGTCATGTAAATATAAAACGTTGGATGCATGTGGAGTTTACTTAGGAGTAGCCCAAGTGCACATTTGAGTGAGGAGTCTGTTATTCCTGGTTGTGGACTTCATATGAAATCTTTTTCGTGTGTGTGTGTTCAAGGTTCTTTATTTGTCACTCCAGTGTATGTCAGGACATATAGGGATGAAATAACGTTTCCATTCTTACACAGTGCCATAAGACAAGTCAAAGACAAACAATATAGACGAGACAAACAATAGTGCAACAGACCAGGGCAGTAAAGTGCTAACTGTAACACCTAATGAGAGGTGTGAAGGTGCTAAGCTATAACCAAAAGTATAATAAAATGGCAAGTTGCGGAAGCTAAACAGACAGCTAGACAGGAACTAGACCCCCCCCCCCCCCACACACACACACTCTATAGAATGCTACAACAGGATCTGTTTTTTTTAAAGGACATCTCTAATGTTTAGCATACTATTACTACAGGTACTGGTACAAAACCCAAATCCCAACTCAGCCAGCTAGTGGTACTATATCCCACGATTTCAAGTCCAACTGCTACCACTATTTTCCCCACAGACTACTTTTTGGACACTCTGAGTGTTTAGGCATAGTTTTTGTGAGGTTAGGATTGGGTTAAGATTATGTTTCTTATGCATAGTTTTTTTTGTGAGGATAGAGGACAGACAGCCCTCCCTAAAACCCTGCCGTCAACCCACCACAAGACACAGTTCTGAAATAGTCTCCAAATGAATGCAATATCCACCTACTATACATACTGTACTCCGTCTAAGCTATAGCTTGGTATTTACAGCCCCCCCCCCCCCCAACACACACACGCAGACAAATGTTTCCCGCAGATCCATCCATATCTCTATGGTCCGTCTGCGTTGTAAACCCTTGTGTATGGATGATTGAGAGGAAAAGACAACAAGCATCACTGGATAATGACTATGACGCGCGAGGCTCTTCAGAGACGCACACTCTACTGTACAGTATGAGAATGCAGGGTACATCCATAGTCTCCTTGCAGATAAAATCACCACACACACACACACACACACACACACACACACACACACACACACACACACACACACACACACACACACACACACACACACACACACACACACACACACACACACACACACACACACACACACACACACACACACACACACACACACACACACACACACACACACACACACACACACACACACACACACACACACACACACACACACACACACACACACACACACACACACACTATAGTCAGGGCCAGATCTAAGCATGGAGCGGGTGCACCCCTAAATGCCCTTACTGCCCCACCAAACATGGTGGCGTGCAAAACAACCCATATTTCAAAGATATTTCAAATTAAAGTGCTTATTATTTAAATTTGAAACACTATGCTACCATATCTAACTACAGTCGTGGCACCACTAAACCAACACCATTTCATCATTGAAAAGAGAAAACTCAGACCTTTAGCTTTATGCATGCTGCATGTCTGTTGCAACTTCAACAACAACAACAACTGATGTTATGATGCTTTACTTGCATAATAGAAGTCCTGTAACCAAATGATATGGAGGCGACTTCATGAAACCGCCCCCATGCCATTTTCGCCTGCAGATTATGCACATAATAATCTGCATATCAGCGCCCCCACCACCTCAGGACAATGTGGTACGGCAGCTAAACTGCTTTCAAAGTCCAGAAAGAAGTGACAAGAGGTGGCTGTAATTAGAGTGGTGATCGAGGATCAACCCAATAGAAAAAAGCTTGAGGAACGTATGTTATTTGAGCTTTAAAGGTATGGTAAGTGATTTGAAATTCATTGTGTAGTACCAGCCTGGTGCACTAGGGGCGCCCAAGAGTAGCTACACTATGTGAACCTGCTGCACGATCCTGATTGGAGGAGAATTCACCCTCCACCTGGGGAACTTTTATTATCTCCTCTGCTAACATGAGGGAGGGAGAAACTCCATATATGGTCTGCACACCTTATAATAGAGCATTTTAACAGATTTTTTTGGGGGTGATATCTGACAAAAGTGAAATCACTTCCCCTACCTTTAAGGTGAGGGACAAAGTTAGACGCATTTAAAAAGCCGGAACAGGCATGCGTGTCATTTGAAATATTTGCATTGTTGGCTATTCAAAAATACCAGAGGTACAAGCTCACGGCACAAAACGGACAATTTAAACCACGGCTCTGTAGGGAGAGAAAAAGACGTCAGACAGGGCCGATAATGAGAGAAAAGAAGGTCCTCCTTGCAAACTGTCGACACTTAACAGTAGTTTATTACCCTACTGAGTTACAGCGCTTCGCTCTCACCACCTTCATCAGGTGTCTTAAAAACTGACCTCTCAAATTACTACATAAGAACCAGCAGACAACATGTTGCGTGTTCTGTACTCTACATTCGTTTCAAACAGACCAGACAAACAGATGACATGACATTTTTTGCAACTTTAAGTTCTTATTGACATGTCAACAAAAGGCAAATACGAAGGTTCACGATGCGGTGAACACAACGCGTGCACGATTCCATGCACTGGAGAGGAAAAAAAAGAAGAAGCCTGGTCACAAGTCTGTAAGACATGTGGATGGACAGCTTAGGAAGCATGTAACCATATTAAAGATAATTGATGCATTCCTGGCATAGCGCTTTAATAACACGCTTATTGGAGCGTCTTTGAAATTTGCAATGGGCCAAAGGAAAATCGGACGTATAATTCTATAGCGTTTTGCTGTACGGTGAATATTACTGTGTTGTTGACAGTACAGTCGACCCGTCACCGCTTTCTCCCCGTGACTAAAGTTCCATTGAGGTCACATCAGCAAATCTTCTCATCGGCTTGAAATCAATGTCCTTATTTTTGCACACTGTGCAGTTTGTGCAACTCGTGTGTGCGACGCGTCTACTATACAAATATAGCAAAAACATATGACAAGGCTGTTGTACATTAAACAAATGAAGTTGATCCAATATTGTCACATTGCTGTCGCTCTGAAGAGAGATGACAGCCATGTCTGAACAGGATGCAAAGAGTTCTGAGGTTTATTGACTTATGCTTGGCGCCTTCACACACGCCTCAGTACGCCTTGGGAGGTTTAGAGTGCACACTTTTCCATCGTTTGGAAAACGTTGCTAACATGTGTTTTTGGTGTGGGAGGGGAATCATGTGAACATAGAGAACACACAGATTACGGGTGTAGATCAGGGGTGCCCACCCTTTTTGACTTGAGAGCTACTTTCACAATGACTGGCTCAACAAGATCTACACATCAAAAATGTAATTGTTCCATTCCTGAACAATCCATTTCAGGACCTCCAAGAAAGTTTGAGCTTTTAAATAGTGGTGCTGGTGTTACTTAATGTTATAGTATTTAAGAATAATGCACTTAAAATGAAAAATAGAGGGGGAGAATTGGACGGCTTTCTTGTATGAATGAATGAATGAATGAATGAATGAATGAATGAATGAATGAATGAGTTTATTTTCGTGTCTGGCTGCCTTTCGCAGCCCATCCCACACGAGATTATTCAGACACATTATACATCATCATTTCCAGTGTCATCACGCTGACATCAAAATAAAATAGATAGATAAAGTTAATTGTCATATACAAATTACATATACAAGGTTCATATATTGTCATGCATTGCATATGTACAAAGTACATATACAGTACATCACATATTATCTAACATGTAGGAGAAAGAGACCGAGAGGGAGACAAAGAGACCAAGAAGGAGACAGAGAAAGAGAGACAGAGAGACCAAGAGGCAGAAGAGACCTAGAAGGAGACGGAGAAAGGGGGAGAGAGAGAGAGAGAGAGAGAGACAGAGAATCAGCGAGAGACAACCAGAGGAAGCACTGGATAGAGGGTATATAGTTTATAACTATACAAAAATTAATTTAGTATCACTTCTCCAGGGGCAGGTACCTGAGCATCTCCAACGCTATGCATATATTGTACGTTTCCTTCTATTCCATGCTTTGTGAATAAAGTTTGATATGGCAAAAGTATGGTTTTAATCAGGATAAATGTACCATTGTACACAGAGGCCCGCACACCGTCTATACTTGCAAGTAACTTTTTATTAGAGCAACGTTTCGGTCAACGGACCTTCTTCAAGCATCTCCGGTCCGTTGACCGAAACGTTGCTCTAATAAAAAGTTACTTGCAAGTATAGACGGTGTGCGGGCCTCTGTGTACAATGGTACATTTATCCTGATTTAAGCTTTTTGCCTGCCTACGCACCCGCCACAAAGACCCACAGGAGTGCATAAGACTTTGTTTCCTAAAGTATGGTTTTGAAATAGATGTTTTACTAGAGCACCGTCCAGTTGTGGATCTGCATTAACTTTTTCAAAAAGTATTTCTTAAGTCATGATAAAAGGGACATAGAAAGTGGATTTCATCTTCTACTTCATCGAGTTCTCAATGTTTACATAATCTTTGGTCTAATTCTATTCCGGAATACCTTCCAGTTTCAACTTGTAGTGGTAGTATTCCTGAACGGAACTGAGCACAAAGCGATCGCTGGCTCTTAGATAGATCATACGTAACATATTTTTCACATTCATATTCTATTTTAAACTGACAGTATGTTCGCAATTTGGGTTTGTCATTTATTTCTTCTGACCATTTAAGTTTATATTTTGCCATAGCCAACTCTTTAAATGCACGCACATCCACCTTCTGTCGGTGGGTGTAGAGATACCCAAGTCCCTGTTCCTGGAGAAGTTCAGACACCTCCTGAGCCCAGTACCCCCCTACTAGGATATCCCACCTGAAAATCCTATTTGCCATTCTATCCTCTGGTAGGTCGAGCATTCTATTCCACAGTTGCATTACATTCATTTTCCATCTCACTTCACACGGTAACCACGGTTACCGGTAATATACGGTTGTATATGCCATTATTGACGTTTGAAAACGGTATTTGGGGTATGAGTTGACAGTTTGTAGTGTTGAATTTAGTCTCTTGCACCTAAAACTAAGAACTTTCACGTATTTGTCCACAATTGGGAAGGATAACTGTCAAAATGTTTTTCAAAATAACAATTATTTTCCATTTTCTAATTGTGTGGACTTGATTTAAGTCAAGAGTGTAAAATGAAAGGGTCCAAGTGCTGGGGGGACACTCATGTGATCTACCTGCATGGCCTGTGTGATCTACTGGTAGATCACCATGTACCTTTTGGGCAATATTACTTTTTTTCCCCTGTAATGAGTAATATAATAACATTACGTCTTAATACTTAACAGTAATATTACAGTTACTTCTAACATTACTAGTTGCTTTTGTCATGCTGTTGCTTTCAACAGTATTGTGTTGGTGAAAGGAGATGAGCTGATGACACTTTACTACGACCTAAAAACATGTGATGAGCAGCATACTGTTACTACAGTCAGATGTACAAAGACATCAAGAGTCAGAGTTGCAACATTGAAACTCAAACTTAAAGTTTCAATGTTGTAACTCTGTTGTGATCTTGCATGTGTCCTCCTTATATTAGGATTAGAAAGATTTGTAAAGTGGGTGGCTCTTCTGACTAAAAAGATTGTTGTTGTACTTAACTTTTTTGTGGGTTGGGGTGGTGCAAATGTAAAATGCAATATTATGCTACATATTACTCTTGAGTCAAAGCAATAAGTAAAGTATTTGCTCTTCTAAAGGGGTAATAAGTAATATTACTTTCCTAAGTAATATTACCCAACACTACCAAACTACACAGAACATACAGTAGACTGCACAGAGAGAACATACCCAACGTACAGTCTCCACACAGAGTCACCACTAGTCTGGAAACCAGCCCAAACTGCCACAGGGGCAAAACAAATCCCTGGACAGAATGGGACTGGCACTCCTCAATTTTAACTTGCATTTCCCTCAGCCCAAAAATGTGGCGGACAAATCAAAGCCCCAAATAGACCCTTATGGGTCCATTTGGTAAGGGGGGCTCCAGGGAAAATCTCCTGTGACGTCATACCTATGACAGGCACAGTAAAATGGTGCCCCCAATTAAAGGATAAAATTATGAACCATTTTTCAACTAAAGAACATGTCTAGTGGTCACCTGGCGCCCCGGGCAACTGCCTAGTCTGCCTAATGGCAAAAAATCTCCTGGGACAAACCAATAGAAGTCTAGAAGAGCCTGGCCCCATGCAGTGAACAGAGTTGTCGTAACAGTCTTAACTCCATGGCTCTGAGACAGGCAGTGACCCTAAACAGCACTGGGCCCAGGGCCGGATCTAGAGGGGGGCAGGGGCGGGCAGAGCCCACCCAAATGCACACCAGTGGTTGAGAGAGGACCAGGTGGTTCCCAGCTAAATGGTGTAAAGTTGGTTAACCAGATGTAACTCTTTGAGAGCGTAAAAATGAAACCAAATGGACCCTTGCGGGTCCATTTGGTTTCATTTTTACACCCTCAAGAGTTAAAATATTCATGTGAATACTCTCAAGTCTACACAACAAGAATGTAGAGAATGTAGAAGATTAGTGGACATTTCGATCTGTATGTTTGACTGTTTTGTTTCCCAAATCCAGCCTGGAATTGTGGACAAAAGCAAAATATATCTTTAGTTTTGAGGTCTGCGGGGCTAAAATGTCATCAAATGGTGGTTCTTCTCCGTGGCTCAAATGCCGAATAAATAATGGGCCCTGGTGTCAAAAAGATTGAAAACCACTGCTTCATATGAAAAACTTTGGAGTTGCCCATACACCCTGCCATTCCACCAGCCCACCCTAGTAGGGCTGGCTAAATCCGTCCCTGACTGGGCCATGTGCAGTGCCATGGGAGGGAGGGAGGAGCAGCAGTGTCTGCAGCATGCATGGTTCCCCCTGGGGGAGGGGAAACTACTTAAAGTGTTTAACCCAGCTGATGACCGCTCAGATGGCCTGCTAGATCATGACAGCACAGCAGGGTTGGGTGTTAAGTGTTAAGGGTTAAGTGCCTGGCTCAAAGGCTATTAAACATAACTGAAGGGTCGAGCCGGTGACATCCAGATATTCCAACCATCATTTGCTATGCAAAGGGCTAAACTTTGGACTCAGTCTAGTACAGCTGCATCTATTGTTTGTTGATGCTTGAGTTCTATGACAACACATTTGGTTAAATTTTATTGTGTTATATGGCAGTGTTTTTCAACTTTTTTCATCCCAGGGCCCACTATGATTATGTTGAGTTTAGTCTCTCTGACCCAAAACTAAGGATTTTCAAGCCTGTGTCCACAATTTAGGAGATATAACTTGCAAAACGACTCTCAGAATAACAAGTCTACATTTTCTTGTGTAGATTGTGTAGATTCTTGAAGTAATTCAGATGCTTAAATATAATTTACCTCTTTGAGATCGTAAAATGATACCAAATGGACATTTTACAATGACCACCTGGAATCCTCTCAGGGACCACTGGTTGAAAACCCCCGTTATATGGCAGATTTTTGTTTTTAAATGACCATGGGGGTGAACAGGTTTAACTTCCACTCCTTCAGGACACAACGTCAGTCAGGACACAAACCAAACCGGATCTCACTCCTGCACCTCGTCAGCAACATTAAGAGGCGTGTGTGTGTGTGTGTGTGTGTGCGCGCGCGCGTACACACACACGTATTGACCTGCTGTGTCATCCTATAACACTGAACTCTACCAGTATAACATGCTGCGCGCGTACACACACACACGTATTGACCTGCTGTGTCATCCTATGACACTGAACTCTACCAGTATAACAACATGCTGCGTAGCAGCTGGCTGTCTTTAGTCTGTTGGATACTGTCCTGAGGTCTGACTCCTACATTATTTACAATATGTCAAACCAACGTTGTTCATTTCCAAGTTCCCTCCATTGGCTACTGGTCGCTGCACGCGTGAGAGTTCAAAACTCCCACACAAGTTTGCGTTCAAAGCAACCAAAGGATTGCCACCACCATATCCGACTGGTCTCATAAAACCTTAATGACTCCTGGTGAAGTTAACCGTTTCCCTGCTATTGCCTTCTAGATGTACGACTATCAAATAAAGGCATGACCGCTGCCATTGCCAAAGATCTACGACAATCTTTGATTAGTAGCGCTACTGTTACGATACGATCCTGATGCTAGCAGCCGTTAGCAGCGCTAGCCTCGTCCAGCCAGCTGAAGGACCCAAATAAGAGACGGACCAGAAGTTAGACATCATGTGCGCCGAGGTTTTGTCAACAAATATGTATTTAGGACCCTGGCAGTACCCTCGCTAAAAATGCCTGGCCAGCGCTCCACTCGCCCCAAACTCTTCTCCCTCCTGGCTCTAAAACTATAGAATGCACTTCGCATTGCGATCAGAACCACAGACTCACTCCATATTTTCCACCACAGTCTGAAAAACACAGCTCTTCAGACTCCATCTCAGCCCATAGCACTTGCAGTACTAACACTACTAACACAGGTAGTTTGAATAGCACCTCAGTAGGCTTAGATAGCAGTCACCTAACAGAGGATGTCTAATGTATTACCATGTTTTAGTGCTTACATTGTAGTATAGTATAGTCTGCTTAATTCGTAAATTCAACTAATCTGTATGCATATGTATTGCAATGTTCTAGTTGCTCCAAAATGCTCATAAAACCATCATCTCCCACAGACAATCAATTCATTTGGAAGCACTACAACATGTTGTCACAACGTGAGACAAAGGGAGGGAGGGGGGCAGAGAGAGAGATGGATGGATGTCAAATAAGCATTAAGCTATAATTACTCTTAATGGTTTTTAATGCTTTAGCCCCTCGGGATTTAGTCATCAGATCTCTCTCGTTCTGCAGACTGCTGCTTCTGTTTTAGCAGAGGTACACACACTTTATTTGCATTACAATGTGCATAAGTCTGTGGTTTTCAACCTTTTTCATACCAGGGTCCACTATTAATCCATCATTTGATCCACGGACCACCATTTGAGGACATTTTAGCCCCACAGACCCCAAAACTAAAGATTTATTTAGCTTTTGACCACACTTCCAAGCTGGATTTTGGAGAAAACAATAGAGTGAACATAGAATACGCACATCGACTGGGTGCTGGGCTAAAATAGACTTCAGCGGATAAGAGATGGGGCCCGCACACCACTGGTACAACAAAAAGACTATCTTTATTGTTAGAATGACACATTCTAACAATAAAGATAGTCTTTTTTTGTACCAGTGGTGTGCGGGCCCCATCTCTTATCCCCTTTCGGAGAAAACAAAACAGACGAACACACAGATCAAAGTGACCATTAATCGTCTACATTTTCTAGTTGTGTAGACTTGGGCTAATTCAGATTATGAATATTTTAACTCTTGGGAGCGTGAATATGAAACCAAATGGACCCGCAAGGGTCCATTTGGTTTCATTTTTACGCTCTCAAAGAGTTACATCTGGATAACCAACTTTCCATCATTTAGCCTGCGAACCAACTAGAATCCTCTCAGGGACCACTGGTGGACCCAGACCACCTGTTGAAAACCCCTGGCATAAGGATGAGTTACTGCAGTACTAGCAGTGGTTCTATGAAGTACAGTCCAGGTGACAACACGGATTCTTCTATTTGTTCCCTTACTCTTGATTCTTCTTTTTTTGGCAGCTGCAGACTGCCTAATGAACAGGCATGGGGACTTTGGCCATCTGCTCGCTCGGCAACGCCACAACTTCTAGGGCCTGGAATTAATTAAACCTCTCACAGTACCAGTGAACCAAATGATTCGCGATGCATATCAGCTTATAGACTAAGGGCTCAATTTTTGTTACCCCTTATTCTAAACCCCTTATCATTTTTTTTTTACTATTTTGGAAAACTTTTTGGAATAGTTCAACGTGCCAATCTAGTGACAACTACTGAAAATTGTTTGTTTTTAATAGTTTAAAAAGGCAAAGAAGTTAAGGGATAAGGGGTTTAGCGGTGACGCAAATGGAGCCCTAAATCTAAATTGTGACATTATGTGGGCAACTGGGCATGGTGCCATATGAAACCATGGACAGTGTGCGCACACAGACACAGAAAGTGTCAGAGAGAGAGAGAGAGAGAGAGACAGAGACAGAGAGACAGAGAGACAGAGACAGAGAGACAGAGAGACAGAGAGAGAGAGAGAGACACTGCCGTTTAGACCTATGGTTTATACACGACAACACAGTTTGGGCAGAGGGTACCAGTCGCCTGCGGCTAAGTGAAAAATTAGAACCTTTAGACTTAATCCTAAAAACATACAGGAAGCCAGTAGGGAGGCATGCTGCAGAATTCTGCATTAGTCTATGAGTGCAGCCCCAAAATAAAGTGCATTACAACAAGCCAGACAGGTAGGAATAAAAGCAGGTTAGGACTTTTTCCTAAAATCAACAAAAGTTTTTTTAAAAAAAGGACTCACCTGTCACCCACCCATCCCGAGTTGGGAAAAAACTTGATCTGCGTTGCATTTTCACTTTTCAATTTTCGTCTACTTGGGACGCATTCACAACAAGACTTTGGGTTTGAAAACGATGATCTCCGTTTTTGTTTTGTTGCTCTTTTTAAGATTCTAAAGACACCCGGCGTTTAACACTCACTGAGCGGCTGGGAGGGGATGCTGCTGCGCCTGGTCTCGCCGTCGTCCGCCATCTTGAGAAAGTCCTCGTCCCCGCCGGTGTCCCCCGCCGCCCCTCCTCCTCGCTCTCTCCTGTCCTTGTGACTGGATTTGCTGCGGCGGTGCCGTCTCCTGCGCTGGTAGCTCTTGGGCACGTGCACACCGATGTACACCGTGTGGTGACCTGCAAACAGACACACACACAAAAAAAAAAAAAAGAAAAACGCAGTCAGATTACGTGATGTTAACCAAAAACGGAAATGTCATTAATCCCAACCCCCCGTCCCACTCCCTACATTGCTGGTAATCCAGCGCGTCACTTTGCCGTGATGGAGAAAGGTACAAAACCAGGGGCGGATCTAGGCATAGGCACGGGGGGGGGGGGGGGCCCCCCCACCAAACATTCCAACAACCCCAACAACAAATTAAAGTGGTTATAATTAAATGATTTGAAACACTACTACTGCTACTAACTAACTACAGCTGTGTCACCACTAAACCAACAGCATTTCATCATTGAAAACAGAAAACTCTGAGTCAGACCTTTAGCTTTATGCATGCTGCGTGTCTGTTGCAACTTCAACAACAACGGATGTTATTATTGATGCTTTACCTAATAAAATTCCTGTAACTGAAAATGGTATGTGTGAGACTTCACCGGCGATGAAGCCACCCCCTTACCATTTTCTCCTGCCCCCCAAATAGGGAAATGTTAGATCCGCCCTGTACAAAACCATGAGTGCTGTCTGTCTCTGTCTGTCTGTCTGTCATCAGCACAGGAAACTCAATACAGAATGACACTGAACTAGAACTGACGTTATGAGAGACAGCGAGAACACTTTGCTGACCACCCGTCATGACCGGTCAACCGGTCGCGACCGTTGAGCTGTTGCGGCCATCGAGACGGTTCCCCACTAAATCTAACCCTAAACATAACCTCAGTAAAACCTATGCCTAAAAATAACCTTAACCGTTGACTGTTATGCCAACGGTCGAGACCATTATGCAAAATGGCCGCAACATCAAAATGATGTCACGGAAGTTTAAACAAATTGGTCGCCACCGTTTTGGCCATTGAGCGCAACCGTTTTATACTCCTCCTGATTTAAAGATGGAGTGCCGTGAATTTTTTCTACCCTAAAACATGATCATCAGGTATTAATGTTATATGAAAAGTAAGATTTTTTCCCAAAAAGTGTACAGTGTTTGTTAAACTGTCATTTTTATGATTCCACCCTACCAGTTCATTAAGTATGCCTGGTTTGCCTGGTGGGTGGTGCTGGGTGCAGTTCCAGCTGAACTGAAGCCACACCCACAGCTTTAGTTGCATGATAAAGGGGGAGGAGTTAGGGGAGGGGCTGAGCACATGATGTCACTATATTGAAGTTTTTTTCATTGGCACATTTAACTGGAAAGGTTCAGCCCCCAGGAAGAAACCCTAAATACAAAGGGAAGACATCATTGCACATAAAAAACACACCAAGGGGTCCATTTACATACTGCCACCTCTTAAACATGTACAAAATTGGAAAAAATACAAAAATCACGGCACCCCCACTTTAAGGAGAACACACACACACAAGATATCTGTTTCAATGTCATAAGTCAGACATCTAGACATCTAGTCAGATATCTAGTGCCAGACAGTGATGAACAGCAGCCTATTGTTATACTTTTTTTAGGTCAAAGTAAAGTGGCATTAGCTCTTCTCCAACAGCAGTGGCTCAGAGGTAGAGTCACCAGATGGCAACCACAAGGGTGCTGGTTCGAACCCGGGCTCCTCCAGAGTTAGCATCGATATGTCCCTGAGCAATTGCTCAATGTGCTGGTCAGTACCTTGCATGGTTTCTTCTGCCATTTGTGGGGGTTAATGGGATCTACAATCTACTGTATGTAAAGCACCTTCGATAAAAGGTGCTTTATAAATGCACCATTTACAAACGCAATACTGTTGAAAGCAGCAGCATGACCAAAGCAACTAGTAATATTAGAACTAACTAATATTATTACTGTTTAATAGGATGTAATTTCATTATATTACTTGTTCAATCAACTAGAGCAGGGGTTTTCAACAGGTGGTCCGGGGACCACCAGTGGTCCTTGAGAAGGTTCCAGGTGGTCCCCAGGCTAAATGATGGAAAGTTGGTTAACCAGATGTAAAAATGTAAAAATGAAACCAAATGGACCCTTACGGGTCCATTTGGTTTCATTTTCACACTCTCATGAGTTAAAATATTCATCATGTGAACTAGCACCACTTAAGAAGTTTAATTAAGAAGTTTTTGTTGGCAAAATACAGCCTGGAATTGTGGACAAAACAAAAAAAAAATCTTTCATTTTAGGTCTTTGGTGTGAAAATGTAATCAAATGGTGGTCCGTGGCTCAAATGCTGAATAAATGGTGGTCCCTGGAGTCAAAAAGGTTGAAAACCCTTGAACTAGAACGTTACATCTGCTTTAATCATTTTAGGACCCTTTTTCTGAGGGCGTCCGTTGTGGTTTTAGACATCTAAAATGTCTAAAACCACACATTACACATTTTCTCAGAAAAAAAATCCCCTTTAAAATGTTCTAGTACAATAAACGCAGAGTCATTTGTGGAAAAAAGATGTGATATATCAATATATCAAATCACAGCATAATAAGAATCGCAATATAAATCAATTCATAAGCCTAAATATCAATATCGTGAGGTAAATGACACGGCATCCAAGATATATATATATTTTTTTTTTTTGCTTAAAACAGTTTTTATAAAACCACTTGAACGCTAGTATGTATCCCATTCTGAGGGGAACATTATACAAACCATACCCTGTCTCAACACACCACAAATTATAACTTTATTACCCTTTGCAATTTGATGAAATCTGCAATCAAACCCAAACATTTATTATTTTCCAAACGGACAGATTTAAAAACAGTTCCAACTCTTCTATTGTATTCCGTTTCCGGTAATTTCCTATAATTCAAGCCAAGCGGAAATTTGTTGACAGTTACAGAAACCATTTTAATTTAAATAAATACCAACAATTGCTTGTACAGCAGCCCATACAGGAAATGAGCAAAGGAAGTCATTTTTGGATAGAGAGCAAGAGAGAGTGAAGTCTACTGGGAGAAGAATCTTCGCACAACTGTGGCTAGAGGTCTACAACCTCGCATCAGCGCTGGATTTAGCCAGCCCTACTAGGGTGGGCTGGAAAAATGGCAGGGTGGGCAACTCTAAGGTTTTTGGTTTGAGGACATTTTAGCCCCACAGACCCCAAAACTAAAAATTTCTTTTGCTTTTGTCCACAATTCCAGGCTGGATTTGGGGAAACAAAACAGACAAACATACAGATCAAATCATTTATTTTTTACATTTTCTAGTTGTGGGCCAATTCACATGATGAATATTTTAACTCTTGAGACAGCGTAAAAATGAAACCATTTTTGGTTTCATTTTTATGCTCTCAAAGAGTTACAACTGGTTAACCAACTTTCCACCATTTAGCCTGTGGACCACCTGGAACTCTCTCAAGGACCAGTGGTGGTCCCTAGACCACTGGTTGAAAACCAATGACATTACCTTTCATTTGGTGGGCAGGATGCATGTTTGGGGGGGCTCTGCCCACCCCTGCCCCCCTCTAGATCCGGCCCGGCTGTGGCTAGAGGTCTACAGCCTCACACCACTACAGTGCAGGCTCTAGGAGTTAGATGGCTCTAAAGGAGATTTTATGAGTCCCTCACACTGTATATCTTCATCGTATTTTGAGAAAAATACGAAAAATACGAAATATGAAGATATACAACCACCGGTCACCGATTTGCAACCGATATAGTTTCTTTTTTCTCTCTTCGCTTGTACAGAGTTAAAAGTAAAAAAAAGAAACAAAAAATCTCCTCCCTCCTCCCCTAGACCTAAGCGACTGCTTATATTGCTTATGCCTAAAACCGGCCTTGTACCACTATTAAAATGGTAAATGATGCATTTATATAGTGCCTTTGTCCAAGGAACATTGTGTGTGAAATAGGTGAATGTAATGCACAATGCACATCAGGGCCAATCGGGAGTTCATGCTCTAGGGACCCCTCAACGTTAGCTCTGGGAGAGCCGGGCTCGAACCGGGAACCTTGTGCTTCCCATTTGGTCGCTCTATCCTTTATCCAATGTAGTACATTCTCCAGTAACTTGATGCAGTTTATCCATTTATTATTTTTCAGGTCAATACAAAATCGCCCAACAAGATGCATTATGAAATACAATGTGTGCATCATATCAAAGCCTAAAACAGTTTCTCTTGTAGCTCTCACACGGTCACTATGTTTTATTCAGTCATGATAGCTTCAGGGCTTGACACTAACACTTGCCCACTTGCCCGGGGCAAGTAAAAAAAATGGTGGGGCAAGTGAAGACTGCTACCTGGTTGCCCAATCGGGCAAGTGTGCAACATAGTGCACTATAACACAACACAAGATAAATTTGTCTCTCTGCACTCTGCCTCTGTGTCTTTCCCTGCTTTCTAGCTATCCACAATTCCAGGCTGGATTTGGGAAACAAAACAGGCAAATTAACACATCAAAATGACCATTAATCTTCTACAGTGTAGACCTGGGCTAATTAAGATGATGAATTTTAACTCTCGAGAGTGTAAAAATGAAACCAAATGGACCCGCAAGGGTCCATTTGGTTTCATTTTTACACTCTCAAGAGTTACATCTTGTTAACCAACTTAACTGGGGACCACCTGGAACCTGGGGGGCAAGTGACCATAACCTGAGGGCACGTAGAACCTAACCTGCACTTGCCCGATGGGCAAGTGCCTCGGAGACCTTAGTGTCAACCTCTGAGCTTACAGACTTGTTTTTAGAAGCCTGTCCTGCTCACTGACAGCATGTTTTCCAGTTAGAAGAGGATTTAAGCCCCTTGAGATGCATACAGGATCTGGTTAGAGGGGTCCTCAAAAATGTTATGTAAAAATGTAAAAACAGAAAATCACTGCACACAAGTGTAACTGCTGTATAACTGACACAATATGCCAATGTATGAGCATGTGGTCCCTGACAACACTGTTTTTAAAGGTAATAGAGGAAACTTTAGTGTGTACAAAGTAAACACTGTGTTTGTAAACAGATTTGTTTAAAACCAGAATCTAAGTCCACCTCACCTCCACTCTATTGGCTCATTATGAATCTGCTAGAGACTGCTGTGCAGTGATTGGCTAAAAAGCTGCCTCACCCCACAGAACCCCCCTCCCCATCACACATTAGTTCTGCCTTTAACTGAGCCTGACGAATGTTTTGTTTCGTGATTTGTTGACAACAACAAATGCAGGGAAACAGCTGCAGCATCAAAGTAGAAGAAGGGTAGAGGGCAAAAGGCAAAAAAATATAACTATACATCTATTTTGTTTTTTGGCTAAAAAAGTTGGCGCTATTACCTTTAATATTGTCGCATTTTGCGGTGTTGGGTTGGGGGGAGCTTTGGGGGAATTAAAGACAGCACTTGAGGATTTTGAGGAAAAATGTTGCCATTTGTGAAGAGGCAAATAATTGTTGCTGTTTGTTTAAAAATAGAAAAAAAAGAAATGTCTATGCCCTGTTATAACATGTATACAATAATGAAATGTGAGATAACTGTTCACATAAACCCTGTACCGCCTCCAACTGCATGTAATTTTGTACTACTGTTTGTCACTTCGGCAAGTTCGGCAAGCTTGTTTTTCTCATGCCAATGAAGCTCATTTGAATTGACTTTGACGTTTGCCATTATCTTTCCCTTTGTCTTTAGAGCTTTTTGCCTGTATTTTTGTTTAAAAAAAAGAAGAAAAGAAAGAAAGAGGCTTTTCGTATTTTATACAGCGTCAATAAATAAAAGTCTTTTAATACGAGAAAATCTGTGCCCATGTGACCAGATTACAATGCTCTGCTGTGTAGTACCAACTAACGTCTTGGATTTTTAATCCTTCTTATCCTGATGTTAGTGGGAAGATAACATTACATTGAACCAACTGAGATACCTAATAGTATTATGGGATGAAGGAATTGAAGGGGGGGGGGGGGGGGGTCAGTGGGGGGACATCTGCCATCATGGTGACCATGAGGTCACAATGCTCTGAATACTGACAGATTGGTGACCAGAGATGACAGGAGAAGGCTATAGACACAATTATGTTGTGTGTCGATGGAGAGTTATAAGAAAAGGTAACCAAATGGAACCCCTTCTCCAGAAAAAAAATGACTTTTTGTACTAGAATTTGCTCCATTGCACACTATTAGAACCATGCAGTGTTTTTGTGGAACTGGCTACCATTTATATTTTGTCTTAATTTAGATCACTGATGTCATTTGTTTATTATTTAGTCAAACTCATCATAGTTTATTATTTAGTCAAATTTATCATATTTTTAGTTTGATTTTTTTGTAAACTTAGTTTCATCTTCCTTTTTACTGAATTGAAAATGTCCTAAATTTGCTCTACTAATGCATTTTCTTTGCTTGATTTTTTTCCTTTTTTTTTTTACATGAAACACATTGACCTGATGTGTTGTCAAAATGTGAGATAAACAATTACATCTGACTGACGTTTAGACTCTCAGGTTTAATTTAAAATCATCTCATCTCACCTTCCACCTCCTCTTCATCACAGACATGTTTGACGAAGGACTGTCCTCGGTCCAGGACGGGGTCATCCTCAGACACTCTGAAAGGTAGAGGACAGAGGGAACAAATCAGTGGTGTGAAAGATTTTTTTTTACTCTAGTCTTGTTGAGTCGTAACCCATAAGATCAGTGGAGGGTTTCATTATTATTTATAGTAACACATTTCAACACAAGAATTCCTTTAAATGCAGGGGAAACATTATTGCTTATGAAACTGAAAGTGCAAGAAGCAGCTCCTCCATATCAAGTGCAAGTTTAAATGAGTTGCAGCAGCAAGTGGCACATTTTGCTGTAAGTACAGACACGAAGTTCCTTCAAACATAAGAAACAAACAATACATTTAGGGTATTTTGTTTTTTTTTTATCTATAAATAATTGAAGTGAGAGAGTCAGCATCAGAGAGACATTTCTGTCTGTACATTTCCTCTCAATTAAAGTGGTTATTGTACCATTTTTGCCACAAGTAATATAAATAATCGTTTGCTCTTTTTTCTATTATTTTTTGCACCACAGACAGTTTATCGAACTCGATATAACTTCATTAATAATCGGCAACGGTGGATCACTAGTTCTAACCCTACTCAGGGTTAAGTCATCAACAAGGTCATGCGGTCGAAAAGTGGTGGTCAACGACTAAACGCTTGGGAGACCGTTTTAAATAACGGACATCACTTATTTACCACATGTCAATCAGTGACACCATGTTCCTTATGGGCCCACCACTACTACTATGACCTGTAGGGTGCTACAGTCACTGTTAGGTTACCATGAAACTCAAGCCTGCATGATAATCACCTCTATTCAACCCTGGACCGTATTGTACATACAGTACAGTACAGTACTGTACAGCAGCACTGACAAAGAATAATCAAGTCTTTCATTAGGACCTGCCACTCCAACACCCTCTGTCTCTGACTGTACTGTCCACGGAACACCTGCTCACATAGGGATGTGGTTCACAGCACAGAACAGTAGTTTTCAACCGGTGGTCTGGGGACCACCAGTGGTCCTTGAAAGGGTTCCAGGTGGTCCCCAGGTCCTACTTTAACTCCACAGGGTTAAAGTATTCACCATCAGTGGTGCTATTGTAGCAGTGAAACACTGATAAAATTAAAAATAATGCACAGTGCACACTACTAGCAGCTGCAAGTGGAAAATTGATATCATTGGTGCTGCAGAGTTGGACTGGTATGTGTTTGTCTGTGTCACTGTTCACTCTACTGCATTTGTTCCTTGACAGCTTGACTGGCTAACAAATTAGCCCAGGCTTTCCGTTTTTTGCCCAACATGAAAAAAAATCACACCCGTGTGAAAGAAAGTGCTGCGTGTGTGGTGGTCTTCACCAGCTGTGTGCGTGCTAAGCGGCACGATTCTCAAGATATCTGCGTGTCTGCATGCTAACCGGCACGGTTTTTGCTGCTCGTTGCTGCTTGTTTCTCTGTTATTGCTAACCGGCACGGTTTTTGCTTGTTTCTCTCTTATGTGGCAACTTGCTTGTTTCTCTCTTATGTGGCAACATGCAGAGCAAACCATGCCGGTTAGCACGCAGACACGCAGATATGTTGAGGTCGTGCCGGTTAGCACGCACACAGCTGGTGAATCGTCTAAGGAAGTGCTTGCTACGCAGCACTTAAAAAAGAAAGCCTGGGTGTCGAGGCTAGTCAGAGTATATGAGCACGGAAGTACCACAACATTACCACAACAATAATGATTTGATTTTAGATAATCTCAGTTCTTTTGTCAAAATCAATGTAAGAAATTAATAAATCTGAGCGTCATGGTTTATGACAAGCATTACTATATGGCAGGGGTTTTCAACAGGTGGTCCGGGGACCACCAGTGGTCCCTGAGAGGGTTCCAGGTGGTCCCCAGTCTAAATGATGGAAAGTTGTCTAACCAGATGTAACTCTTGAGAATGTAAAAATGAAACCAAATGGACCCTTGCGGGTCCATTTGGTTTCATTTTCACACTCTCAAGAGTTAAAATATTCATCTGAATTAGCACTATTTAATTAAGAAGTCTACACTGTTTTGTTGAGAGCCAGCGAAATCCATTTGAGCCCTCGCCCGCGGGCGCCCGTTTTCAAAACCGGGCGCCCGTTTTCACAAAAACGGGCGCCCGGTTTCACAAAAACGGGCGCCCGTTTCACAAAAACGGGCGCCCGTTTTCAAAAGCGGGCGCCCGTTTTCAAAAGCGGGCGCCCGTTTTCACAAACTAGGCTATGCCTAAACCTAACTCTAACCCTAAACTTAACCTCAGTAAACCTATGCCTAAACCTAACCTAACCCTAACCATAACCTTTTGAAAAGGGCGCCCGTTTGTGAAAACGGGCGCCCGCTTTTGAAAACGGGCGCCCGTTTTTGTGAAACCGGGCGCCCGTTTTTGTGAAAGCGGGCGCCCGCTTTTGAAAACGGGCGCCCGCGGGCGAGGTCGCTTTTGGATTTCGCCCCTGCTGGTTTTGTTCCCGAAATCCAGCCTGGAATTGTGAACAAAACCAAAATAATTATTTAGTTTTAGGTCTTTGGGGCTAAAACGTCCTCAAATGGAGGTCCGTGGCTCAAATCCTGAATAAATGGTGGTCCCTGGTGTCAAAAAGGTTGAAACCCCCTGCTATATGGCAATTAAAGGTCAACTGTATCAGTCCTAATGAATCTGACCTCTGACCTGCCTTATCTGTGGTCTCAGTGACAGTGAGGACGTTGGTTCCTGCTGTAGGAGGAAGGCTTTGGGTTTAGTTCCTTGTTGCCAGTGACTGACAGTTCCCTTGTGTCTGATAATAAAAGCTGCACAAAGTGCACATGCAGCATTCTGTTCCTGGAGGCTGGAGGAATGTGGCTGCTCCAGTCCAGGAAAAGTACAATACAGAGCAAAAATGAACCCCCAAATTACTGCTCATTTTGACAGATTTTTGTGAATGCACATCTATATAGTTTTGTCTTTTATATTTTTTTATCTCACAATTTTGCAACCCATTTTTCACCCGGTGCCAATTCCTAATGTGATCCTGGGCGCTACACACCCTCCGCCAACCTGGGGAGGCAGCGGACTGGCCTCATGCTTCCTTCAGTGCATGAGGAGTCCCCCGTTCTTTGTATTATTTTGGTGATCTCAAAAGTTTTAAGTGAATAAATATCATCTAAAGCCCTTTTTTCTACTCACCAAAAAGGTCAAGAAACTTTTTAGCACATGTCCCTGCGGTGTGATGGGTGATGCATGGGTCAACGCACGCCGACATGCGTTGACCCATGTTGTCGACACATGACTTTTGTTAGCCAAGTCAATCAATCAATCAATCAATATTTAGTTTATTTTTGTGTCCTGCACATAAAGTGCCCAACCCTCATGGGTTTATAAGACACCATTTCACAAGTACAAGTACAGCGTGTTTTACAGTCAAATAATAATTCACACATTACAGCCCAGTATTATACATAGTACTCTGTCTCCTTTCCCAGGCCTGACAGATAAAGTCTGCCACAATAAAGGTTCCTTTGTCAAAACATATCTCTATTTTTTTTCATAGTCATTCATCTCTTGGAAATCCCCACAGACAGAAGACATCTTATTAACAAAACCTTCTCTGATGTCATCATAATTAGGACAATAAAACAAAAAATGAATTTCATTTTCCATTATATTTTTTGAACAAATGGTTGTTTTCAGAAACATTTCATCAAACAAATTATTACATCCAGCAAACAAATTAAAAAAGTCATTTCCCCATTTTTGCAAGACAACCTCCAGTTCTGAGCTACATTCACCATTTTCTAATCTTACTTCCATAGGTATTTCCCGAGGTTTTCTTGGTCCTAAATTTATTTCACTCCAGAACTGTTGCGGATTATGAGTGTGTAAATAATCAATCTGTAATGAAAGACCTCTATTAAAATTTCGTTTTACTGTACGTATTCTCCTGTCAAATTCATTCTGCCTCTTCTTAAATTCTGTCTTTAGTCCTGCTTTCAGATTTTTATTTTTACACCCAAGTGATTCAACTCATGCAAGTCAATGGACCATATCACCAGTGTTGTAGAGGGACTTTTAGAAGTGGGGGGACGCCTCTTAAGGGGAATTTCACCCATTTTCATTTCTTTTCTGAGAGCGTACAAATGTGAACCATTTGTGCGCTCTCAGGGAAAAAAAAGGAAAATGCATCTTGATGATGTCATCAAGAGTTATTTCACCATGCTAATGATTTTTTTAAGACCTCCATTTCTAGGAAACACAGAAGGGGGGGGGGGGGGGGGTTTACCATGCCCACACAACATCTCTAAGGTATATTAATGACTTAGTAAAATATTGAAAATGAGTGGAATTCCCCTTTAAGACATGTGCATGCACACTTGCATTTGCGTGCACCTGCGCAACACACACAGACACGCTATTAAACAAGTATAGCATATTGAGAAAGATTGTTTAAAGTGGGGGGATGCTGTCCCCCCACGTCCCCCCTCCACTACACCCCTGCATATCACACCAAAGGGACAAGACCGTTTTAGAATTAACTCACTGCATTAACTGCAACGATCTGGAGCCAAGACTTGCATGCATGGTGACCCTTTGGTGTGTTTTAATCTACAATTGACTTTGCGGGCAGTAATGCATTTCGCTGGGTGTTGTAATGACTTATTTTTACTAGCGCTAGACCGATATATCTGCCGTACCGATATATCAGCCGATAGATATTTCGGCATCGGTGATATTCGTGTCGATATATCGGCCGATATATCGGCCAATATATGCCTGGAACAGAAAAAGAAAGACAGAAAATGGAATTATTTCACAAAAGTAAATGATATCAATGTCGTATTCTATTGTTTACTTGAAAGAGAAAATAAATTTGGAGTTTAGAAGTTTTTCAAATGTATTGGTGCAAAACATCGGTAACATCGGTGTAGTTTTCTCCAAAAATCGGTATCGGGCCCCAAAAAATATGGCATTTTGGTATTGGTAATGTTAAAATACGTTTTTAATGGACATGGTAAAGATTTAAACCGAAACTGGACTCTTTTAAAAAAAATAATCGCAAATTAATCGCAATCGCAATATTGCTCAAAATAATCGCAATTAGATTTTTTTCCCAAAATCGTTCAGCCCTAATTCTTACACTATAATTCACTGTAAAAACTTAGTTTAGTTTTAGTTAACATAGCTATAGTATTTAATTGGTTTCCCATCAGCGAATAAAAGCGAACAGACATTTCTCGTCATTGTCCCACCATGACAGTAAAATTGACACAGTCATGGTTGATTTTGTAATCCGGCCAACCTTAACGTCATCAACGAGGAAGACATGTTAAAATAAAGCCTCACAGCAAGGACACAATGCTGACTGCATGCCATGCGAATACCTGTAATGTGTGACAATAAGGTTGACTCATCCTCATCTCAGAGCCAAACAGGTAAGATAATGGGTGCAATTCCAGATCGCTTGGTGTAGCCAGGTATGGTGTAGGTCCTCTCATTGGCTGCATGGCAGCAAATCAGGTTTGGGGCCGTGCTCATTGGTTGCATGGCAGCAAATCAGGTCTGGGCCCTTGAGGTAGGCCCGAAAGCCTATACCACCAGGCCTGGGCCTGGGCCTACCAAATAGTTATCCAGAATAATTAAAACCAGTCATCAAGAGCTTCAAATCATGATGAACAAAGCAGGGGAGTGCAGTAACATTTTTAATTGGGGGGGGGGGTCAGGTGATTTCTGAACCTTTTGACTTGCAGGTTTTAATTATTCTGGGTAATTATTTGGTAAGCTCAGGCCCAGGCCTGGTGGTATAGGCTTTCGGGCCTACCCAAGGCCCCAGACCTGATTTGCTGCCATGCAACCAATGAGCACGGCCCCAAACCTGATTTGCTGCCATGCAGCCAATGAGAGGACTTACACCATACCTGGCTACACCAAGCGATCTGGAATTGCACCCAATGTCAGTAAGCGTTTCATAACATCCACGTCCTACCCGGAATTAAAGACCTTTTCTTCCGCATGGCAGACCAAATGTATACCATTCACCACCGGGGCGGATCTAGGCATAGGCATGGGAGGGCAATGCCCCCCTAAATGTCCAGTCTGGCCCACCAAACTTGCAAAACAACCCAAGATATTTCAACTGCTTATATTTAAAATGATTTGAAACACTACTACCGCTACTAACTACAGCTGTGGCACCACTAAACCAACAGCATTTTATCATTGAAAACAGAAAACTCTCTGAGTCAAACCTTTAGCTTTATGCATGCCGTGTGTCTGTTGCAACTTCAACAACAACTGATGTTGTTAGTGATGCTTTAGCTGCCTAATAAAAGTCCTGTAACTGATTGTTTCGTTTTTCATCTTACAAATTATTTAATTGTCCCCAAAAATTGTGTGCATTATCATGATTTTGTCACAACCCGAGTTAGCTTTGTCCGCAGCGTAATCATCTTTATATGAATCATTTTCAAAACGTCTATGAGAAAAATGAATGGGGAATCCGTTTCTGGAACCAGGGTGACGTCATGAGGGGCCAGAGCTGCACAGCTCTATAGACAGCATCTTCTCCATTCTCACTGTCTAATCCCTGATGGGCATCATCATCATCATCATCATCATTACAGTGAGAAACGGTGTAAGTAAGTATGCTGGGGGGTGGGAGGTGGGCTGGTAGTGTACACAAACCACTTGGTAAACAAAGTCAGGAAGGATACAACTTGTTCCTCTGATAACACTACATGCTCATCCACATTTCCTCATGTGCAGCAGCAGCACGCTGTGCTTGGGTATTCATGTTGACACTAAGGTCTCGGAGGCACTTGCCCATCGGGCAAGTGCAAGTCAGGTTCTACTTGCCCTTAGCTCATGGTCACTTGCCCCCAAAAATATATTGTAAATTTTGCAGATGTAACTCTGGAGAACGTAAAAATGAAACCAAATGGACCCTTGCGGGTCCATTTGGTTTCATTTTTACACTCTCAAGAGTTAAAATTCATCATCTTAATTAGCCCAGGTCTACACAACTAGAGAATGTAGAAGATTAATGGTCATTTTGATCATTATGTTAATTTGCCTGTTTTGTTTCCCAAATCCAGCCTGGAATTGTGGATAGCTAGAAAGCAGGGAAAGACACAGAGGCAGAGTGCAATGACTGCCTTCAAGACAAATTTATCTCTTTGTTGTGTTATAGTGCACCAAGTTGCACACTTGCCCGATCGGGCAACCAGGTAGCAGTCTTAACTTGCCCGACCATTTTTTTTTTTACTTGCCCCGGGCAAGTGTCAAGCCCTGCATCCTCTATAGCCTGGAGAGAGATGGAGACATGTTAAGTTCATCCAAGCAGCAAGGTTCTTAAGATCCATTCATATCTATAAGCTGGATGGTTAGTATTGATTTTAGATCATTGAATCGAATCGTATCGCCCTAATGAACCGATATCGTGATAACAATGTGACATGATGCGCATCAAATCGCTGTTAAAATGTACACCCTTAGTTCTTATCCAACCACTTATCCCTAGTCGGGTTGTGGGGGCAACAGCTCCACCAGAGAGCTGCAGTCGTCCCTCTCCAATACAACATATAGTGACCACTTCCTCCTGGAGGAACCCAAGGCGTTCCAAGACCAGAGAGTCGATGAACCCCATCTCTAACCCTCACCCTCAACATAACACATCACAGTGTGGACACAGGGCTTAAAACAAAGCGGTCAACCGTTATGCTGATGGTGGAGTTCCAATCAGACGGCTTTGCTTGGCCCAGTGAATGATGGGAAATTTTGTTTTGGAAAAACATTCATCGATACACTATATAGCAATCTGTTTTAATTGACCAAAGTATGCTTCTCACATCAAATACTGACACTGCGATTATTATTATTAATCAAATCCCACCCCTAGTTTTATCTGTACATCGTTTTACATAGAACATGGTGCGGGTACTTTTCCCCACTATAGCCGGTTGCCTGTAGAATACAGCTGGTCAAACAGATGAGGAGTGGCTTGGCACGATGCCAACCTGTCAAGCTATGCCAATATTATACCTGTACACCTCTAAGCCTCTTACACTGCCTTTCGTTCTATTTGTCGCTCAAGGAAGTACAATGAAAGGCAGACAGTTCCCACGTAGCACATCATGTGTAAAGTAAGGTCAAAGACAGTTCAAGAGAGATTCAAGAGGGCTTTTGTCAGTCAATACAACAGGGCCGGATCTAGGCATGGCCATAAATGCCCTGAATGCCCCACCAAACACGCCCTGACTGCCCCACCAAAGATGATGGCATGCAAACAACCCAAATGTCAAAGATACTTCAAATATACAGTATATTGAAAATGATTTGAAACTACAATTGGGCACCACTAAACCAACAGCATTTCATCATTGAAAACATAAAACTCAGTCAAACTGAGTCAGACCTTTAGCTTTATCCATGCTGCGTGTCTGTTGCAACTTTAACAACTTTAACAACAACTGATATTATTGATGCTTTACTTGCCTAATATACATGAGTCCTGTGCAAGATATAAATCTTGTGGGTCACAGAACAAAAGAATTAAAATGGTATGGGGGCGGCTTCATGGATGGCCTGTGTTCAACATGACCTTTGCTGCGTCCTTCTCTCCTATCATATCAATCTCCACTTGAAACTATCAATAAAAACACTCAGCAAAGAGAGACCTACGCTGTAGATTTGATCAGCAGAAGGAAATTATGTAGGTGCTTCACAAATCACTTTTCCCGCAAATGATTGGTCAGGAAAATATCGTATCCGGGGTAGAAATACATCTGACGGATGTTCTGACAGACACCTACGCTGCAAAAACGAAAAAACTTTGTGCCACGCCACAGTCTTGTACATCTGCTGCTAAAATTTTGACAGTGTTCTCTTCTGGAGGTTCCTAGAAAAAAAAACATTTTCACATGTGGGGGATTGTTGGCACAGAAAAGCGGAAGGCATTTATAAATACTTCCATAGACATTTAGGCCTACATTTTTGTCACCGCTAAACCCCTTAAACGCTCAACTTATTTGCCTTTTTATACAACTTTAAAACATAATTTTCAATAGTTAAAATGACCAGTCTACAAGCTCACAACGTGTCACTGGACTGGCACCGTGGCACGTTTACCATTCCACAAGTTTTTCAAAATAGTAAAAAAGGTAAACAAGTTAGGGATAAGGGGTTTAACGTGTGACGAAAATGGAGCCCTTAGACCACGGCCTAATTTAATGCTTGTTAAAGCACAATGACGTTTTGAACAAATAGGTTGTCAATCGTGGCCAATATGGAGTCGATTAGGCCACTGCTGCCACCCCAAGGTTGCCAGTTCAGCCACCCAAGCCAAAACAGAGCAGACCCTAGACTACAGCTATGTAAAATGTGGCACTTTTATGTGAAATATCCCCATGATACTCCACTATTATAAAAAAAGGCATTTGTAGAATCAACTGCATTAAGTACTGTACAGTATAGGACTCAATGTTTAACCTGCAACTCCCTTCTACTGTATGACAAACACAATTAATCATGGTGTCTCTTGTGTTGACTTTGTGAAGGTCTTTGCCTCCACCAACAACAACTGAGCCTTGAGGTGTAACTGACACAGTACAGGTCAACTCTCTGTCTCTTATGGCTTCAGGAAATAGAAAGACAAACATCATCCTGACCACAACGGACAATCCAGAGAGATTTAAAGAATTATTTTGGACAAATATGACGCATTTATCAAGTTTATCCTTTAGGCTGTCTGACACAACATATTTCATGTTGACTTGACATTGACCTGGACTGTCCAATCGTATTTGAACTGGGTAGCTGTCGCCAGTTCAAATATGATTTTTTTCTTCAAGGGAGGGGGGGGGGTGCCTGAATGCCAAGGTTTGAGAATCACTGCTGTAGCCGACTGGGAGCTGTTAAAAACAGGTCATGTAGCGGCCAGGCCTTCAGTATGCGTCCCTATTCAGAGTCTGAATGAGGATAAGTATATTTCATTTATAAAAAAGGAAGTGTCCCAGCCCCGGGTACCAGGGGCAGAGATAACATTTCCCAATGGGGGGGGGGGGGGGCAGGAGAAAACGGTAAGGGGGCGACTTCATCACCCGTGTCGCTTCGCGCCACGGGCGATGAAGTCGCACCCTTACCATTTTCGGTTGCATGACTTCATTAGTCAAGTAAAGCATCAATAATTACATCAGTTGTTGTTGAAGTTGCAACAGACACGCAGCATGCATAAAGCTAAAGGTCTGACTCAGAGAGTTTTCTGTTTTCAATGATGAAATGCTGTTGGTTTAGTGGTGACACAGCTGTAGTTAGTTAGTAGCAGTAGTAGTGTTTCAAATCATTTTAATTATAAGCACTTTAATTTGAAATATCTTGGGTTGTTTTGCATCATGCCATCGTGTTTGGTGGGGCAGTCTGGGTATTTAGGGGGGGCATTGCCCCCCCCCCCCCCCCATGTCCATGCCTAGATCCGCCCCTGCCGGCTACAGCCAACCTCCAGGGACTGTAAGGATAGCTCTGTGCTGCTTACTGACGGCTGTGTGGCAACAAGGACACTTTTGAGGAATATAAATGATCATGATGCAACGCCGACGCGCCCTCCTGAAGACTTGTAAACAAACAACACACTGCCAGTTGCCACATTTTGAACTGGATGCCACATAATTCGCTTTTTATGAAGGATAATGGGAGGTGTGCCCCCTGTCCCCTCTTAAAGGGGAATTACACCCATTTAACATTTTTTCCTCATAGCGTACAAATGCAACCAAATTAACTCATTCATTTGGTTTCATTTGTATGCGTCTCAAGAAATCCATTAACATGGTCAAAGACATCTTGATGATGCCATCAAGATGTGTTCCACCATGCTAATGATTCTCTTCAGACCTCCTTTTCTAGAAAACACAGAATGGGGAAACGTTTTTATCATGTCCACCAGCACCTCTAGGGTATACCAATTACATATTAGAATGTTGAAATGGGTGAAATTCCCCTTTAACACTCCGTGGGATTTGGGTAGCCTGCCCTGGCTAAAGCCAGACCAGGTCTGTGTGGGGCTAAAATGTCCTCCAATGGTGGTCCGTGGCTCAATTGCTGAACAAATAGTGCGCCTGGGATCAAAAGGTTGAAGACCACTGCTGTAGAAGAATTGTTACAACATTCCTGCACAGAATTGTGGACAAAATCCTATATAATGCAGGGCTTGACACCAACACTTGCCCGCTTGCCCAGGGCAAGTAAAAAAAATGGTGGGGCAAGTTGCCCGATCAGGCAAGTGTGCAACTTAGTGCACTATAACACAACACAAGATAAATTTGTCTTGAAGGCAGTCATTGCACTCTGCCTCTGTGTCTTTCCCTGCTTTCTAGCTATCTCTACCTATCTCTCTCCCAGGTCCATTTGGTTCCAAACTATCATTTTGCTGGGGTCAGGGACCACTGGGTCTGTGACCACTATGGGCTAATTAAGATGATGAATTTTAACTCTTGAGAGTGTAAAAATGAAACCAAATGGACCCGCAAGGGTCCATTTGGTTTCATTTTTACGTTCTCAAGAGTTATATCTGGTTAACCAACTTAGCTGGGGACCACCTGGAACCCTCTCAAGGACCACTGGTGGTCCCCGGACCACCTGTTGAAAACCCCTGGTTTAAAGCACCCAAGTGGGAAATAAACTTAAATGCAAAATTTACAATATATTTTTGGGGGGGCAAGTGACCATGACCTGAGGGCAAGTAGAACCTGATTTGCACTTGCCCGATGGGCAAGTGCCTCGGAGACCTTAGTGTCAACCCCTGTAATGTAACAGCAACAAAACAGTCATACGTTTTTTGTTTTTTTTTGTCTGATGAAAAGGTTTAAACCCCAGTGTTCTAACCCCCAGGGTGACTCCATGGTTATTGCAGGCACCATGCAGAGGAAATCTCTCTTTTCATTTCCAGATACAACACCCTGCTAGACCCTGACCCTGCCCGAGGTCAGCCTGGACCTGGCCTGCTGCTGGTCAGCTTACACTGGTGGAACTAATTACCTACATTTACTCAGGTATTTAAAGGAGAACTCCACCCATTTTCAACATTTTAATATGTCATTAATATACCTCAGAGATATTGTGTGTTGATGATAAAAAGGTTCCCCCAGTTCTGTCTTTCCTAAAAGCTGAGGCAGGGCTTGACACTAACACTTGCCCACTTGCCCGGGCAAGTAAAAAAAAAATGGTGGGGCAAGTGAAGACTGCTACCTGGTTGCCCGATCGGGCAAGTGTGCAACTTAGTGCACTATAACACAACACAAGATAAATTTGTCTTGAAAGTGGTCATTGCGACCTGGGCTAATTAAGATGATGAATTTTAACTCTTGAGAATGTAAAAATGAAACCAAATGGACCCGCAAGGGTCCATTTGGTTTCATTTTTACATTCTCAAGAGTTACATCTGGTTAACCAACTTAGCTGGGGACCACCTGGAACCCTCTCAGGGACCACCTGTTGAAAACCCCTGGTTTAAAGCACCCAAGTAGGAAGTAAACTTAAATGCAAAATTTACAATATATTTTTGGGGGGGCAAGTGGCCATGACCTGAGGGCAAGTAGAACCTGACTTGCACTTGCCCGATGGGCAAGTGCCTCGGAGACCTTAGTGTCAACCCCTGTGAGGTCTGAAAAAAATCGTTAACATGGTGAAATACAGTACATCTGATGACATCATCAAGATGTATTTCACCATGTTAGTGATTTTTCTTTCAGACCCCTCGTACCCAGAGGGTACAAATGGAACCAAATGGACGCGCTAGGGTCCATTTCCCCTTTAAATAAAAATCTAATAAAATATAAAAGCATTTAGACCAGTGGTTTTCAATCTTTTTCATACCAGGGCCCACTATATATATTCAGCATTTGAGCCACGGACCACCAATAGACGACATTGTCACCCAACAGACCCAAAACTAAACTAAAGATTTCTTTTGTTTCTGTACACAATTCCAGGCTGGATTTTCATAAACAAAACAGGCAAAAAAAGTGGTCATTCTTCTACATATTTTATTTATTTAGATGAATATTTTGACTTGTGCATCCGGCTAACCGACTTGGTTAACCAACTTAGCTGGGGACCACCCGGAACCCTCTCAAGGACCACTGGTGGAAAACCATTGATTTAGACTTTACTTTATATTTCTATTCTGTCGTGCCACACCACCGCAGCTCATTCAGGCAATTTTATGTACTTTATTCCACTGCATTTAGTCGACGGCGCTTTTATTACTTACTTTGTAGATTAGATTATTAATGCCTTAAATCGTATTTTATACTTCAGCTATTAAAACATGGTCGTCTTGTGACACATGACGCGTTTGCCTTTCAGCCTGTAAACATGCCATTATTTGAAACACATGATGAATAATATTGTAGTTAGGGCTGTGAATGATTAAAAAAAAAATCAGATTAATCACAGCTTCAATAATAATTTAAAACACTGTTGGAAGTTTCAAACTGTCCAAAATATGCCATGTTTTCCTGAACAGGATTTATTTATAGTGATAAACATTTTTAAATGTGTATTTATCAAAATAGGTGATCTACAAGCCCGCAATGCTTATAGATCCTACAGCTACACACAGTTAGAAGCCATGCTCTTCTGATTTTGTTTTCCCCATTGATTCGTCATTTAACTGCTTTAAATGGAGGTATATCCATTACTACATTTAATCTACTCAGGGCTAAGATCTTCAATCTACTGCAGGACCGGATTTAGCCTAGGGTGGGCTGGAAGAATGGCAGGGTGGGAAACTCTCACCCTTTGTCATATGAAGCAGTGGTTTTCAATCGTTTAACCCCACAGACCATTTTAACCCCACAGACCCCAAAACTAAAGATTTTTTTGCTTTTGTCCACAATACCAGGCTGGATTTGGGAAACAACACAAACAAACCAAATGGACCCGCAAGGGTCCAATGAGTTACATCTGGTTAACCAAATTTCCACACTCTAGCCTGGGGACCACTGGTTGAAAACCACTGATAATTACCTTTCTTGGGTGGGCAGGATGCACATTTCGGTGGGCTCTGCCCACCTCTGCCCCCCTCTACTGTAGATCCGGCCCTGATCTAGTGTGAGCCTCCCACTCAGAGAGACTGCAGTGTTAGAGAGGCAGCACTAAGAGGGCACTTTTGGATGGTAATTGTGAAGAATAGCACATCTACAAGCTCTCAGAGCATTTCTAGGATGAACCCATGCAGCACCCTTTAGCTAGTGGAGATGTGATGTAACAACATGGATTTCATAACAAATTTGTTCCAGGTGTAAGAGACTTCAGGGAAAGGGAAAAAACAAAACAATTCTCCATGCTGCTGGCATGGATAGGAGAGGCATTTAAATTTCTCTTTCACCATAGGGCTGGGCAGTCCCGCCCCCTCGTGACGTCGCCCTGGTTCCAGAAACGGATTCCCCATTCATTTTCATCATAGACGCTTCAAAAGTGATCTATACAAAGACGATTACGCAGTGGACAAAGCCAACTCGGGTATACGCAAATCATGACAACACACACAATGTTTTAGGACAGTCATCTCTAAGAAGAAAAACGCAACAAAGCGTATCCTGCCATTTTTTCCCTTCTTGCCAATTACATATTGTATTGTCTGTGCCGTCATGATTTGTCACAACCCGAGTTGGCTTTGTCCGCGGCATGATCTTTATATACTCAGATCCATATCCTTTATACTTTAGATCCTGTCTATTAGGAAAATTAATGAGGAATCCACTTCTGGAACCAGGGCGATGTCACAAGGGGGGCGGGACTGCTCAGCTCTATAGTAAATGCTGCATTTGTGGTCTGAAAGGGAAGTCCCTGAAGCACCTCTTAGTTTGTCTGTGTGTGCACTAGTTGTCATATCATAGGAGGCAGTAAAGCCGTCCTGGAAAAATCCGTGGTGGTGGAGAGAGCCACAAGTTGATCTCTCCAGGGATCAGGATCATTATAGCACCATGCCCTCAGTCACCTCACCCAACCTGGCAACCTGGGGTTTACTAGTCTTGGACAATATACCGGTATTACCTTTTATCGTGATATTGGAAATCAATACCGAGTAATATCGTTGGGTCCATAAAAAATATCGAATACCGAATATCGTCAAATACCGACATTATACTGTATTCTATTAAAAATATGAGCAATGAGACTTTTAATTGTAACTATACAAACAATTTTCATGTTACACACATGCATAAAATAGCCCTTATTTGGGCTAGGCTTTTTGGAAACAATGTATTTCCAACTCCAGTTTTTCCCTATTTAGGCTGCTTGAACAGCAGAGCGCTCAGTTTCTGAGCCCTCAATGTCGCAATTGTGAGAACTATAGTGGAACGTGTCCAACGCTGACTACATGCTATTGCCATGTAGTGGTCAATACTGGTAATACCGAATATTGAGCTAATTAATAAATCAATACCGATATTAAAACAAAAATCTTTAACGCCCAAGACTACGATTTACACAGGATTTGTTTTTTAACCTTCATAGAGGACACATCCACGGAGAACCTGACCTTTGGTCTCTGCGGTCACAGACGAGTGCCCTAACACTCTTTGCAAGTCCCTGTGTGCGTGCATGTGTGCCTGTATGACTGTGTGCGCGCGTGCGTGCACACAGATGCATGTGCTTGCATTTCTTGTATGCATGCTCAGGTGCAGGTGCCAGTGCAGGTGTGTCTCGTGTGACCGATAACCATAGAACAGCCATTGTTAATGTGAAGGGGCGTAGAGGAGGTGCTCATTTGTGGTTCTTCTCAAAAAGGCCAGCATCCCTTTGTTCAAGTTTTTTTTTCTTAAAAAGGCTTAGTACAATACATGAACATTAGTGGGGGATGATTGACAAAACAATGAGAAATGGGAAATGAGTGGCCCTTTTTTCCCCGACTTGAGAAGAACACTGGAGCGAATCAGCAGGTAGGATGAAGAAACAGCGTTTATGTAAAAAAATAAAAATAGTAGTCAACGCGTATCTTATCTGTTGACTGTTCTGCATGTGTGACACAAAAAGATCATTGATGCGACAGCCAGGAAGGAATCAATCCACTGCACACAACACAACAAGGTGCAGACACTGTGGAGGAGGAGGAAATGGCAGACAAAAGCATGCCACAGACACTAGCAGATCACATCACATGCACTGTAAAGGAATCTCATAATAATATGTAATAATCCCTCTCTAGAAAAGACAAAGGCACTGAAGAATGAGGTATCACTTCCTCCTTGCTCTTGTGAGAGTTTTGCACACACACGCACACACACACACGCGAGCACGCACGCACAGATGATATCATGTTCTGTATGTCTGTCGATTGTAAACCTCATTATGTCCAAAACTTTCCCAGGATTTTAATAATAAGTTATGGAGGTGTGCTACTTTCCTAATGTTTTCATGCAAAACCGTTGCACATGATTGGTTAGGAAGGCATCCATTCACAAAAGGAGGTCTGTAGTGAAGCGGTTGCCTCTGCGACCCGACCCTACAGATAAGCGGTTGAAGGATGGATTGATGGATGGGTCTACGAATGGAATATAGGAGTGGTTTTCAACCAGTGGTCCTTGAGAGGGTTCCAGGTGGTCCCCAGGCTAAATGATGTAAAGTTGATGATGGAAAAATAAATGAATAATAAATAAAATAAATGAATAAATAAATAAAAAATGGACCCTTACGGGTCCATTTGGTTTCATGTTTACACTCTCAAGAGTTAAAATATTCATCTGAATTAGCACGACTTAATTAAGAAGTCCACACAATTAGAGAATGTAGAAGAATGGTCATTTAATTCTATGTTTTGTCTGTTTTGTTCCCAAATCCAGCCTGGAATTATGGACAAAAACAAAACAAATCTTTAGTTTTGGGCTCTGTGGGGTGAAAATGTCATCAAATACTGGTCTGTGACTCAAATGCAGAATAAATAGTGGTCCTTCCCTGATCAAAAAGGTTGAAAACCACTGGAATATGGAGTCAAGAAATGGGTTTCTCCGGACAATGACGCAGTAGTACGGTACTGTACATGCTTCGGGTATTTCTAGCTTTATGCCTCCTCCAGGATCACTGAACCATAAACAATGCATTTGATTCCTATATTCACTTCACCTTCACTGGTTTCTGTCAAAAGGGCAGAGACGGAGCATCCACAGCCCTGGGCCATCAGGTGGCTCTAACAAATGACTTATTCCTGGCATAACTGGACAAATGGAACCCAATGCGAGTCCATTTACTTCCATTTGCTAACTCTCAGTGCGTTACACCCATTAGCCCCATTCTGAGCTTATTTTGGGGTAGGGGAAAACAGCCATTAAGGAGTGCTTTCCTTTCACAAAATAACAGCTTGACCCCTTTTTTGGTTAAATGAAGTTCAAAAAGCCTTTTGAGTGTGGAATTCTCCTTTAAAATGGTTCAGTCACTGCTAGAGCCACAGACGTCTTCTCATATGGGCCAATTAGTGTCAATTTAGTGGTCCTTGACATCAAATGAGTTGTGAGAATCACTGCTCTAGATCCCTCAATCAGGTCACCGCAGGGTGCCTTGGCCTCTTATTTACTGGGCCTTGAGGCAGACGTCCAGGGGGTGTCTCAGAACACTCAAAGCAGTGGTTTTCAACCTTTTTGATCCCAGGGCCCACTAGCTATTCAGCATTTGAGCCACAGACCACCATTTTTGACAACATTTTCACCACACAAACTCAAAAGACTAAAGATTTATTTTGTTTATGTTCACAATTCCAGGCTGGATTTTTGCAAAACAAATCAGACAAAGAATACATTAAAAAGACCATTAATCTTCTACATTCTCTCAACTGTGTAGGGCTAATTTAGATGATTAATATTTTAACACTTGAAACCAAATTAATATTTGATGATTAATATTTTAACTCTTGAGAGTGTAAAAATGAAACCAAATGGACCCGCAAGGGTCCATTTGGTTTCATTTTTACACTCTCAAGAGTTACATCTGGCTAACCCACTTTTCATCTGGTTAACCAACTCAGCTGGGGACCACCTGGAACCCTGTCAAGGACCACTGGTGGTCCCCGGACCACCTGTTGAAAACCCCTGACTTAAAGGGATAGTTCAGATTTTTTTTTAATTTAAGCTGTATGAACTACGTACCATTCATATAGTGGTTGCTACTGTATTAATTGATGTCAAGCGTCCTGCAGTGGGAGCTCAGGTTTTGGTGAATATGAAGTAGTTCCAGTCATTTTGTGGAGGTCACTGGGGTCATGTCATTTGTATTGTTGAATTAGTTCTAAATTCTGTCACATGGAACTACTTTTTGGGCGTAGTGATATGGACATAAAAAAAAAACATAGTTACCTGTTATAGAGGGCTAAAAAAAAATGAAGAATGTGCTAATATTTTAGAAATGGGTCAACAATAAAAATTTTGATTGTTTTTTTGGATTCTCTTTTACTATGTGACCCCAGTGACCTCCATAAAATGACCAGAACTAATTCATATTTCACCAAAACCAGAGCAGAACTCCCACTCACGGGACTGGACATCAATTAAAACCCATAGTGTCCTGAACGCGTTTTGGTGTTTTATCTGTTGAAAAATAGCAGATCAACAAGCTCATGTCGCGCCACCGAGTGGCGCGACATGAGCTTGTTGTTCTGCTATTTTTGAAAAAAATGTGAAAATGTGCTGCAAATCTCTGAATGTTATTTTGGAAGCAAACATTTTTAACTCAAATTTTTGCATCTGGGGGATCCCTAGAACAACAGGTTTTCAGATGGGGGGGGTCTGCAGACAAAGATGGATAATTCTGGTTGTCCTTGGCTTGGCCTTGGACACAGGAACACAGATTTTTCAGAAAAAAATAGAATCTAGTGTCAGACTATAGAATCTAGTGTCAAAAACTCGATTCTAGCGTCAGAAACTAGATTCTAGTGTCAAAAGGTAGATCCTATCATCAGAAACTATCATTTAGTGTCAATAACTAGAATTTAGTGTCAATAACTAGAATCTAGTGTCGGAAACTACTGTAGAATCTAGCGTCAAAAGCTAGAATGTTGCTGCAGCTATAATCTGGTGTAAGAACTACTGTATAATCTGGTGTCAGGAACTTGAATCGAGGGTCAGGACACAATGGGTTAATACAGTTCACACCGCTATATTTCATACAGCCTAACTTTAAAAAAAATCTGAACTAGCCCTTTAATATATAATCTAATATTCGGAGTCTCTCAAACAAAAACAATATTTTTTGGTGTCCCCATCAGTATAGGAATGCTGGGGTTGAAGTGGTTAAACAGAACGCCAAGCAAAATAAAGTTATTTTCAGTCTGTAATGAAAAATAAATATTCTCTCCAGTTTTTTTTTCCTTGTGACATAAGACCTGTATCATTGGAGGGAAAATGATTGACATATCTTATGGTCATTCAGGAGTGCAAGCAGAGCAGAGGATCAAAACAAGATATTTACAGCCAGGGGTTGACCTAGCTGAGACAAAAATGTTCTAGATCCAAAACCAACTGCTCTAAATAATAAAGCAATAATGTTCTCATCTTTCTGGACCCATGGGGTGGTACTAATACAGTCTCTGCACCAGGGGCGGATCTAAGCATGGGGGGCAATGCCCCCCTAAATGCCCTGACTGTCCCACCAAACATGATGGCATGCAAAACAACCCAAAATTCAAAGATATTTCAAATTAAAGTGCTTATATTTAAAATGATTTGAAACACTACTACTGCTACTAACTAACTACAGCTGTGTCACCACTAAACCAACAGCATTTCATCATTGAAAACAGAAAACTCTCTGAGTCAGACCTTTAGCTTTATGCATGCTGCGTGTCTGTTGCAACTTCAACAACAACTGATGTTATTATTGATGCTTTACTTCACTAATAAAAGTCCTGTAACTGAAAATGGTATGGGTGCCATTTTCTCCTGCCCCCAATTGGGAAATGTTACATCTGCCCCTGCTCTGTAGTGCACACTGTTGTGGTAAAGAGAGAGTTGAGCCACAAGGCAAAGCTCTCTGTCTACGGAGCATTCAGTGGTCCTGTTCTCACCTATATGGTTATGAAGTGCGGGTCGTGACCGGAAGAATGCCGTACAATGGCTAACATGCTCAGCACAGCTTTGGGTTCCCTCCCCCTATGTTGAGCAAACCAAATTCCAAATCAACACTGTTGAAATGGCAATAAAGTTTATCTTATCTTATCTTAACTTAAGTCCCTGAGATCCTACGTCCGTCCCATTAGTCCAAACGTGCGTGGGAATTCCACCATCAGCATAACGGTTGGCCGCCTTGTTTTAAACCCTGTGTCCACACTGTGACATGTTATGTTGAGGGTTAAAGAGTTAGGGCTCCATTTTCACCACAGCTTAACCCCTTATCCCTTAACTTCTTTGCCTTTTTCCAACTATTAAAAATAAACATTTTTCAATCGTTTGAATGGCCAGACTACAAGCTCAAAATGTGTCAATAGATTGGCACGTTGAACTATTCCAAAAGGTTTTTCAAAATAGTAAAAAAAAAATGATAAGGGGTTTAGGATAAGGGGTTTAGATGGTAACGAAAATGGAGCCCATAGTCATTTCGGACCAATGGGAGGTCGGATCAAGTGGTACCAATTGGCATCTTCTCCCATTGTGCGCACCAGTGGTATTCCTGATCAACTGGACATCTGGTTAGGATGCCTCTCGAGCGTCTCCCTAGGCAGATCCTCGGTGTACATCCCACAGGGGGAGACGACTCCGGGGCAGACCATGGCGCAGGTGTCAGAGCATAAAAAAAAGAAACCAAATGGATCATAAGGGTCCAATCGATTTCATTTTGTGCTCTCAAGAGTAAAAGATCTGTAAGGGTCCATTTGGTTACTAAATCTCCATCATCTGGCCTACTCAATTTACAAGAGGCTCATATGCAATGAGAACAGTTATTTTTGCCTTGGAAGTGTGGTGTGGAAGTTATATGGACAACTTAAGTCACACAACCATATCCAAACAAACACACACATAAATAAGACAAAAGATATTCAAAGATTTGTCAGAGGGTCTAATAATAAATCTCAATCAAAAGTAAGGGGTCAGTCAGTCGTTCTAAATAGGGCCCTTTATTCGACTTGAGAAGCATTGATCTATTCCAGTGGTTTTCAACCTGTGGTCCGCGGACTACCAGTGTTCCTTGAGAGTTCCAGGTGTTAGATGATGGAAAGCTGGTTAACCAGATGTCAACTCTTTGAGAGTGTAAAAATGAAACCAAATGGACCCTTGTGGGTCCATTTGGTTTCATGTTTACGCTCTCAAGAGTTAAAACATTCATCATCTGAAGTACCCCAAGTCTAGATAATTAGAAGACGTAGAAGACGAATGGAATGAATGGAATGAAGATGAATTTTTAATCTACGATTGCCTGTTTTGTTTCAGAAATCCAGCCTGAAATTGTGAACAAAAGCAAAAGAAATCTTTAGTTTGGGTTCTGTTCTGGGGATGATATCAATTGGTGGTCTGTGGCTAAAAACCTGAATGAGCAGTGGGCCCTGCTATGGAAAAGGTTGAAAACCACTGATCTATTCCAGGGTTTTCAACAGGTGGTCCGGGGACCACCAGTGGTCCCTGAGAGGGTTCCAGGTGGTCCCCAGGCTAAATGATGGAAAGTTGGTTAACCAGATGTAACTCTTGAGAACGTAAAAATGAAACCAAATGGACCCTTGCGGGTCCATTTGGTTTCATTTTCACACTCTCAAGAGTTAAAATATTCATCATCTGAATTAGCACCACTTAATTAAGAAGTTTACACTGTGTTTTGTTGGCAAAATACAGCCTGGAATTGTGGACAAAATCAAAAGAATTCTTTAATTTTAGGCCTTTGGTGTGAAAATGTAATCAAATGGTGGTCCGTGCGTGGCTCAAATGCTGAATAAATGGTGGGCCCTGGGATCAAAAAGGTTGAAAACCCCTGATCTATTCTATTAGGACTCAGAAGCTGTGTGTCGCAGTCAATTAGAATGACATGAATGACATGCTCTTGGAGAACAGATTAGCAGCAGCTCAGCCAACAGTATCAGTCACTCAGTCACACTGGCTGTAGCACAACGACCTGCTAAAGCTACAATAAGCGTTTATGTCACGAAAGACAATCAATCACTATTAAATATATCACACATCATAATGCCAATAAAGTCGAGTCTCCATTACAAAGCACACATGCCAACATACACGCCTGGCTACCACATGTCACAATGTAACCCAATCCTATGAGCACATGCACGGACCCAAGAAGAACTGTATAGCTGTGTCAGCAGCGCACAAAATGTAACCGTTTGTGTGTTAAAATTGTAACCTAGTGGTTTTCAAGTTCAACCTTTTTCATACCAGGGACTACTAATGATTCAGCATTTGAGCCACGGACCACTACCATTTGCTGACATTTTATCCCCACGGACCCCAAACTAAAGATTTGTTTTGCTTTTGTCCACAATTCCAGGCTGGATTTTTGAGAAACAAAACAGTCAAACATACAGATCAAAAATGACCATTAATCTTCAACATTCTCTACAGATTTGGGCTAATTCACATGAATTAGAGAGCGTAAAAATGAAACCAAATGGTTTCATTTTTTTTACAGCCTCACAGAGTTACTTCTGGTTAACCAACTATCCATCGCTTAGGACGGGGACCACTGGTAGTCCCTGTACCACTGGTTGAAAGGTAACCAAATGGACCCTCCACGTGTCCAGGTTAGGTTTGGTTACACTGTTGCACACAAGAAGCGTAAAGTTAATCGATGTGTTGCACAATGGATGGAGTATGTTGAATAGCTCTCAGTGCATGAAATGTAACCATTTAACTCTGTTCAACTCTTCGCGGGTTCGTTTGGTTACATTGTTGCACACAAGCAGCAGTTAAATAATCGACAGGTTACAAGTGAAGATCGATACTTAGTTTCCACAACAAGGAAAAGCAAACAGACAGACAGAGTGAAACTCACTTGCTCTTGTCGCCGCTCATCTTCGTCCAACTTGGTTGAAACTTGACGTTCCAATAAGTAGACTAGTAGTTCTGCCAGTCCAGTCCAGTCCAGTCTGTGGTCTGTGGTCTGGTCTAGTGCTGGTCCGGATAAAAAACAAATAAAATACAAAAAGAATAAACTACACCACTGGACACACGACGACGACGACGACGCGGCGCGTTTGATTTACGCGCTTTCGAAGCCAAGAAGTTCCAACGCCACCTCCGATCCCTCAATATCCCTCTGTTTGGGTCGGACGGTACGGAAAATAAAAGGCGATATTAATCACTATTAATATTCTCTATGGACCCGCTAAAGTATGTTTCCATCTAAACCCTGAACACTCATATTATCGCAGCGTTTGCTGATGAGCACATGCTGCTGTCTGTCTGTCTGTCTGTCTGGAGGACTGTCTGGAGGACTGACTGAGACCTGAACAACTTTTATAGTTGTTGTGAGTGAGGGAGCTGTGTGTGACTGTGTGTGTGTGTGTGTGTGTGTGTGTGTGTGTGTGTGTGTGTGTATGCGCAAGCAGCCTCCACGCATGCAGCGTGTCCTGTTCCATTTTTAAAGAACCCTCCTCCTTCCCTCCCTCCTCAGGGGCGGATATAACATTTCCCAATTGGGGGGGCAGGAGAAAGCTTCATCTGCGGCTTCATCACGGGCGCTTCGCCCGTCAAGTAAAGCATCATGCATAAAGCTTTACGCAGCATGCATAAAGCTAAAGGACTGACTCAGAGAGTTTTCTGTTTTCAATGATGAAATGCTGTTGGTTTAGTGGTGACACAGCTGTAGTTAGTTAGTAGCAGTAGTAGTGTTTAAAGTGCTTATATTTGAAATAAATATAAGCACTTCAATTTGAAATATCTTAGGTTGTTTTGCATGCCATCGTGTTTGGTGCTGCAGTCTGGGCATTTAGCGGGGCATTGCCCCCCCCCCCCCCAATGCCCATGCCTAGATCCGCCCCGTCCCTCCTCCGGGCGTGACGTCACGTGACGTCAGAAGGTGAAGGTCAGAAAGTAGAGACTGCACTGACAGCTTCCAGACCATCCATCCATCATCAACACCATCATTATCATCAATCATCACATTATCTGCATTGTTGGGCAATATTACCAAGGAGTACTCATTACTAATATATACTCATTATAATATTACTCATTAATAATAATAATATTACATTACTAATTATTTGGAATCAAATATACAGTATTATATATTGCATATTACTTTGATATTAGGTTTTGTAAAATCAGTCCCCAGGACTAATGGTAACTTTAAGAGTCACTTAAAAAAAAAAAAAAAAAAAAAAAAAAAAAAAAAACTCATTTATTTATTCCAAAATAATTTATTTCACAAATCTAATTTCCAGGACAGTTACACATGCTGTGAGTCTGTGACACATGGCAAATGGCAAAGGTGGATGAATTTCAGACTTAACTATTGTTACAAAACCGTGGGATAAAAAATGTGAGGGCAAGTGCAAGTCAGGTTCTACTTGCCCTCAGGTCATGGTCACTTGCCCCCCAGGTTCCAGGTGGTCCCCAGTTAAGTTGGTTAACCAGATGTAACTCTTGAGAACGTAAAAACGAAACCAAATGGACCCTTGCGGGTCCATTTGGTTTCGTTTTTACGCTCTCAAGAGTTAAAATTCATCATCTTAATTAGCTCAGGTCTACACTGTAGATAGAAGATTAATGGTCATTTTTATTAATTAATTTGTCTGTTTTGTTTCCCAAATCCAGCCTGGGATTGTGGACAGCTAGAAAGCAGGGAAAGACACAGAGGCAGAGTGCAATGACTGCCTTCAAGACAAATTTATCTTGTGTTGTGTTATAGTGCACTAAGTTGCACACTTGCCCGATCGGGCAACCAGGTAGCAGTCTTCACTTGCCCATTTTTTTTACTTGCCCCGGGCAAGCGGGCAAGTGTTAGTGTCAAGCCCTGTACAGTACTGTATAACTATCTGAGTTGAATGAAGATGGTGGCACGTTTCCTAAGAATGATCATAAACCAATGACTCACCAGGCAAAAAGCTATCATGAGAATCTAAGACTTCCCCATAACTGATAACACTGGCATGTTCGCATGCAGAGGTGATTATAGGCTCTCCGAGCATTTTAACTCTCAAGAGTTAAATTATATTTAAACATCAGAAACGCCTTATGTCATTTTCAAGCCTGCCATGGGAAGAAAAAAGCTCCGGTGTAAGGATTTTGGCTGGCAGTGGCCCAGGGGCCAATAATTTATAGATAGATAGAATGATTTGAGCTAAATTATGTGGTAGGAATCAAATGGAAGCCTTACATATGTGCAACTCAGAGAGCGTACAAATGGAACCAAATGGACCCATTGCACACATTCTCCGAGTTAAAATAAACTTGGGATTTTACAACATACATGTAAACAGGTGTCCATGAGATAGAATGCTATTAAATGGGGAGTCTGTAGACTATTAAATGCATGTAAAACTGGTGGGTGCTTAAAATTCAAATGTTTGAGAATCACTGAAATATTCTCTAAAGGGGGGGGGGGGGGGGGGGGGGGGGGGGGGTATATCTGGTATTTCTTTTTTAAAGGTGAATCCGCACTCTAATGGATGTCAATTTGGGGGTCCTTAAAATAAGTTTGAGAACCACTGATTAATTAGGATGGTGGATTGAAATAGAAATGCTGAGAAGCAGAAAGCTGCAGAATTATAGCCTAATAGTAGGTGAATGTGATCCCCTTGCAGAGTCTAACACCACCTTCTGGACTGCCATGGCCTTTGCACTTTGGAAGAGAAGTTATAAATGTGCTTCTCTGCTGTTAGTTGCTGTTATTTTGACATCATGACATTTCGAACCATTACTCAGGGCTTTAAAGCCAAAAGGAAATGAAATCAGTGCAAAATCTGCACTGATTTCTTGAACCCATTTTGACCTGAGAACTAAATTCTACAAACTGTTTTTGAATTCCTGACAGCTCCATGGAAAAAGTAGATAAAGTACAATATAATACTAACACAATAAATCCTCAGGAGTGAAATCAGTCCCCAGGACTAATGGTAACTTTAAGAATCACTTAAAAAAAAAAACAGTGTCCATTTATTCCAAAATAATTTATTTCACAAATCTAATTTCCAGGACAGTTACACATGCTGTGAGTCTGTGACACATGGCAAATGGCAAAGGTGGATGAATTTCAGACTATTGTTAAGGTAACTACTGCCCATATGGGACATTTTATACAAATGTCACATCTCTTGAAAGTGACACCTTTCATACAAGCCACTTAAAAATATATACTTTTGTATGTCATACATAATTCTTATAAATGACAAAATTACCGTTATATGTTCTATATATGTTGCTTATATATGCAGGCCTATGTATGTTACAAAAACAAATACCATGGATCTTATATTAACTTTATTCTCTTATGAGGAAGGTGTCACTTTCAAGAAGTTTGCATGTAAAACATTTTCCATATGGGTGTTTATACCGGCATCATGTCTACATTTTACACACATTGAGTGAAAAAAATAATAATAACACCACACACCAATATTAGAGAAAGCATTAGAAGACTACCTGAAAAAAGGTGAAGGCACTGCTGTTATAACCAATAATTTAAAGTAATATACACAATAATAATCAGTACCTACACATGTCTAGTGCAGTGGTTTTCAACCTGTGCCGGACCAGAGACCTCCAGCATGTTTTTACAGCCCAGGGGGGCTGTGTGTGTTCCTTTTAAACTTCAGAGTATTCATTTATTTTCACGATCATAGTAGTCCTGTTTGTCGTATCAGAATAACAACAATATTTTCAATCTACGGTATATTTTGATAGTAAAGCTCATTGACTATAAAAATGAATATAATGTAAATTTGTCCAACCTGTAGGGTAGAATTGAGTTGATTGTGTTAATACGATATGAATCATACAACTGGGGTGGTTGCATTTTGTCAATCTCGCTCTTCTATTGAGACATTTACAGTAGATCGTGTCAAAGGTCATGTCACACCTATAGACAATTTAGGCATTAAGCAGGTAGAAACATAGCAATACATCATACAGATTACACTTTACAATTTAAGCAACATTTACAATACATTTTACAATATACAATGTACGCACTAAACCATGGTAATGCATTAGACATCACTGCTATCTCAGCCTAATGAGGTGCTATCTAAACTACCTAGGAGGGTACTGCAAGTACTATGGGTTTGTGTGTATTACAAGGGCTATGGGCTGAGATGGAGTCTGAAGAGCTGTGTTTTCAGACTGCGGCAGAAGATAGGTAGTGAGTCTGTGGTTTTGATTGCAATGGGAAGTGTATTTTATAGTTTTGGAGCCAGGAGGGAGAAAAGCTTGGGGCGAGTGGAGCGTTGGCCAGCCGTTTTTAGCGAGGGTACTGCCAGCTTCCCAGTGTCGGCTGATCGGAGTGCATGGGACAGCTTGTAGGGTTTTTTGAGACCAGTAAGATATGGTGGAGTCAAACCTTTGGTTGGTTTGAATGCAAGCGTGAGAGTTTTGATAGACATAGGGTCTGACACAAACACATCAGCTCAGAGGTAAAAGTCACAGGCCTCGATATGACAAGGAGAGTAAAGTTGCATATCGCTGCTTTAATGTTATATCGTCAATGAATCTTTGGTCATTTTTTGGGGACCCACTTGCAATTATCTTCATGGACCACCAGTGGGGCCTCGGACCACAGATTGGGAACAGCTGATCTCTCTTATTACCCCTATGCACGTTGCGTTTCACGCATAGTGCTGTTGCAACAACAACAACAATAAAATAAACTAAAAATTAATATAAATATACACACTGCAAACCATAACCAGTCAAATCCAAACAAATGAAAACAGTAATAAAAAGTAAATTATTTCCACGTCATCCTCACTGCCATGTGAGTTCTCCAAAATGATTGTTTTCTTGACATGGCATCAGTGTGGCTTCACAGCGTGTTTAAGAACTCCTTCACCTGTGAAAATAAACGACAGCAGATCAATTATTAGCATTAAAACACACTAAATTTCAATCTTTTAATTTATTTTTTGTTCTACTTGAGTCAATGAATGGCTTACTTTTCATTGTATAAGATGTACACTCATAACGGAGCTCGATGGGACACGATATGAAATTGCAGATCACAGCATATTTGACACCCGAGTACAAATAGCAACATGTTGATGAAACTAAACTGTTGATTAATCTTCTGTCCTATACTATATTAGGTGAAGTTTGTTTTTTTTTCCAATAGGAGGAGATTGTAGCTGTCTAATAAGTAACAGTCATGGAGGTATATGGTTTCTACCACAGTGACAACATACTTCCTTGCTAATGTCTACTAGTCAAACGGAAGCAGAGATACCATCAGAACCCTTTGTGTTTAACCGTCAACACTAAACTGCTACACAAGCAACATTTCCTCAACCACAGAGGTCAAACCTGTCTGTGTTGTTGTTAGTATCTATGACACATATGTCAAACTCAAGGCCCGGGGGCCAAATCAGGCCTGTGAATGAATTATCTTTGGCCCGCGGGATGATATTGAATTAGTATTAGAACTGGCTCTCTGGTATATTGCACCCACCATGATAAGAAATGAATGCAACTAATTGTTTTACTTCCTCAAATCAGTCTCATTTACTTTCTCAACCTCACCAAGTGATGAGTTCACTTGGTGAGGTTCATAGAAGAACAAGATTTTCCCCGAAAAATAGCAGGTGTTCACGTCTCATAGCTATGAGACATGAACACCTGCTATTTTTCATTAAAACTTAAAACAGTTTTTTTTAATGCAGGCAGTTTCATCTTTACAATTATCTTGCCATTAACAGACATTGATTTTTGAAGGGAAATTACTTTTTTGCTCTTTGACAGTGACATCATTAGCCACGTTTCCATAAAACCTTTGCGAAAATAGGAAGAGTATGAACTTAAGTCGAAAAAAGAAGAGCGAATTGTCCGCTGTTTCCATTAACTGATGAAATGCGATATTGTAGACTACACCATGTCATCTGCAGCGCGACACATGCGAGGAAAAAGGGTTTGAACTTTATTAACGGAATAAATATATCTATAAGGGCAGAGCCGGTCATGTAAACCAGCTGTTTATGTCTGATATTACTTGCGTATCTTAGCTATCACGCATGATGATACAGATATAAGTATCATAAATATAGGACCTGTAGCTGCCCTGCGACTTTCATGTACAAACGCGATGGGAGTCTGAACGTTATTGGCCATGCGTCCCTCGTCCGTTCTGAGCGTTTTTTGTAGAAATATAACTTACATTAACAAATAACAATGCTCTCATCGGCAGGCCACACAACTCTTCAAATGCGCTATAATGGTGTCCAGTGCTTTCCAATAGAAAGTCTTTTCGCAAGCTGTTTCCATACCTCATTTGCGCATTAGGCTCTTCCGATACGCTCCAAAATACGGCACCTTTCAGCGAGAAATTATTTTTGCGCAAAATGGAAACTTATTCGCATTTTGAAGTGTTTCCATTCAACATTCTCTTCGCAAGAGCCGTTTTTGCGCAAAAATAGGGCTTATGGAAACGTGGCTATTGTAAACCGGTGTTGAAACACAGACCGGTATCTCCGGCCCTCGACTTGTACCAATTTTTCTATTTTGGCCCACTCTGTATTTGGGTTTTACACCCCTGATCTATGATAAGGTAAAGAAAGCTAGTAGAGTTAGGGTGACCACATCCAAACTGTTCATTTGAGGGGCAGAAGTATTGCATGTGTGGGAAGAGTAGGGAAAACGTAAAGTGGTTAGCAAATTATTAGGATCTTGATGTCAAATTTAAAAGTCTAAAGGGAACAGTACTTAACTCAAACTCGGGTAATTTAAAAATAAATACGTCAGCCTTATGTTCTGTTCTTGATAATATAATCATTGTTGTGTCATATTTTGCTTTGCAGTTCCAACTTCCTACTGTGCAAAACTATCATCAGATTGTAAGGGAAGAGAGGTGGATCACTCCTCCTTACTTTAGGTACACATAACGCTGGAAAAAATATGGATTTGTAAAGGATTCAATGTAATGATGCAGTGCAAAATACTGCAGGGGTTGACACTAACACTTGCCCACTTGCCCGGGGCAAGTAAAAAAAAAATGGTCGGGCAAGTGAAGACTGCTACCTGGTTGCCCGATCGGGCAAGTGTGCGACTTAGTGCGCTATAACACAACACAAGATATATTTGTATTGAAAGTGGTCATTGCACTCTGCTTCTGCGTCTTTCCCTGCTTTCTAGCTATCTCCTATTTCTCTCCCAGGTCCATTTGGTTCCAAATTATCATTTTGCTGGCATCACAAACCCCTGAGTCTGTGACCACTATGGGAACCACTGATTTACAAGTTGAATATGTACTGTAGCTGATTGTGACTTAAACAAAACATAGTCTTCGATTGCGAAAGGAAATTTTTAAAGCACCCAAGTAGAATGTAAAATGCAAACTTTAAGATGTTTTTTGGGGGCAAGTGACCATGATCTGAGGGCAAGTACAACCTGACTTGCACTTGCCCGCACTTGGAGACTGAGGTCTCCAAGTGCCTTGGAGACCTTAGTGTCAACCCCTGTAATGCTTACGTATATAGATCTATTTATTAGTTTTGTGGGTTTGTTGGGTGTGAAATATCTATTATTTAGCTGCAGAACCTCATCTAAAAAAATGTTGTTCTAGGGATCCCCTGGAAGCAAATATTTGAGTTAAAAATGTTTGCTTCCGAAATAATGCATTCAAAGATTTGCACCACATTTTCACAATTTTTCAAAAATAGCAGAACTACAAGCTCATATCGTGCCACCAAGTGCCGCGATATGAGCTTGTAGATCTGCTATTTTTCAACAGCTAAAACACCAAAACGCGTTCTACACAAAGGGTATCTCACCTTTTCAATCATGTCGGCACACTTGGCAGCGTTCCCTTTAAAGTCGTCATCCACATCTATCGTCAGGATGGGTAGATTGTTTAGATACTGGAACTCCATTCTGTGTGTGTGTGTCAGAGGAGGTGGAATCAAACATGAACACGTTTTTACAATGCGCTTTTTGTTTTACAAACAATATCCCTTTGCTAACATCCTTCAGCTATTGAGGAAGTGTAAGAAATAATCTGTTTCCTTTCCTGGTTTGTTTCTAAGAACCCGTCAAAGAGACAAAGACACAGATCATTTACAGCATGTATCAGGAAACCTATTTTAATCTGCCAGTTGTCTTACCGGTTTCCACGAGAGTATGAGGCGCCTCTGATGATTTGGTACTGGCACTAGTGTTATGTATCACAACAAACATAATGTTTCAAACATAAGTTTATTTTCATTTTCTTTGTACTTTTCCCACCCAATTTAGTTGTTAAGCCAATTTCTGACTCAGGAATAAAACCCTTGTTTTTCCTCCTATGATAGAGTCCTCCTTCCTTCCTAGAAACGACCATTGGTAGCCAAATGGACCCTTATTGATCTGTAACTCTTGAGAAATTATAATAAACATCTGAATTACGTAATTTTCAAGAATTTCTATTTTGACCAACGTTTTGCCAGTTTGCCATTGGTACTGGCCCTAGGTGTTATGTATCACAAGTTCAACAAACATACGTTTATTTTCCTTTTCTTGGTACTTTTCCCACCCAATTTAGTTAAGCCAACTTTTGACTCAACACGTAGTCATGCACGGACCAATATCGTGTCAATATCAACCAGGGGCGGATGTAACCTGCCCCATTTGGGGGGCCAAGAGAACATGTTGGAGGGGAAGAGAAAATGGTATGGGGGCGGCTTCATCGCGATGAAGCCGCACCCATACCATTTTCGGTTTCGGACTTTTATTAGTCAAGTAAAGTAAAGCATCAATAATAACATCAGTTGTTGCAACAGACACACAGCATGCATAAAGCTAAAGGTCTGACTCAAAGAGTTTTCTGTTTTCAATGATGAAATGCTGTTGGTTTAGTGGTGACACAGCTGTAGTTAGTTAGTAGCAGTAGTAGTGTTTCAAATCATTTTAAATATAAGCACTTTAATTTGAAATATCTTGGGTTGTTTTGCATGGCATCATGTTTGGGGGGCAGACTGGGTATTTAGGGGGGCATTGCCCCCCCATGCCCATGCCTAGATCCGCCCCTGATATCAACAGCTACAGTCGGTCCTATAGACCAGGGCGGTCACAGGCAATAACTCCTTCTCCTCTGTTAAACACAAAGTCAAGAAGCCCAGTGTCCGTTGTCGTGTTCTCCCTTGGATTTACTGACTGTTAGTAAGATGTCCCTCGTGCCTCACATCAGTCTCTATCAATCTATCCATCTCCTATTCATAAACGCTTACATAAAACAATTTGAAGGGATGCATGTTATTATGCAGCTTAATAGCCGATCTATGAACTCACAATTTGTCACAACGCATCGCACATTGTGTGCACGTGCAGTGCTGTCAACTTGGCACATTTGTTCCTATATTTAGCCTTTTTCCAGACCCCGCTAGAACCAAAATTAGTGAAAAACTCCTGGCGGAAAATCTAGTGCTTTTTGGCTGGTGAGTTGGGACAAAATTGGTTGACAATCATGCGCCAGAGATAAAACCCTTGTTTTTCCACCATTTTCCTTCCTACCCTTCCTTCCTATAAAGGACCATTGGTAACCAAAATGACCCATATAGATCTGTAACTCTTGAGATCGTAAAATCGAACCAAATGGACCCTTATGGGTGGTGAAACCCATTTGGTTTCATTCATTTTATGCTCTCTTTGTCTTCATTTTATGCTCTCATTTTATGAGTGCATTCTAGTGCATTTTGGATGTGCCACTAGTGCATTTTGGATGTGCCACTAGTGCATTTTGGATGTGCCACTAGTGCATTTTGGATGTGCCACTGGTGCATTTTGGATGTGCCACTAGTGCATTTTGGATGTGCCACTAGTGCATTTTGCATTTTGGCAGTTGCCAACACTGTGTGTTTCATGTGCTTTACACCACATCGCGCACATGCTTTATGCTGTGGCGTTGGTTAGTAGCCAATCAGCCAATCAGGGGAGCCGCAGCGCTTTGACGTTGGGTAAAGTGGACCAGACGTTGGGTAAAGTGGACCAGACGTTGGGTAAAGTGGACCAGACGTTGGGTAAAGTGGACCAGACGTTGGGTAAAGTGGACCAGACGTTGGGTAAAGCGGACCGGACGTTGGGTAAAGTGGACCAGAAATAGGGTTACTGTGTGAAGTCACAGGTCAGGTCTTACCTCATGGTCCTGTGCTGCAGCCAGCTCTCATGGACCAGTACTAGGGTTACTGTGTGAGGTCACAGGTCAGGTCTTACCTCATGGTCCTGTGCTGCAGCCAGCTCTCATGGACCAGTACTAGGGTTACTGTGTGAGGTCAGGTCTTACTCATGGTCCTGTGCTGCAGCCAGCTCTCATGGACCAGTACTAGGGTTACTGTGTGAAGTCACAGGTCAGGTCTTACCTCATGGTCCTGTGCTGCAGCCAGCTCTCATGCTTAAAGTGGAGCTTCTCCAAGTACTCCAGAGGAATGTCCTGCTCCTCTTCTCTGCCTCTGGTGTGCAACCTGTGCAAACATTTCTAAAACACATACAACAAACACAAAGGAAGGAACAGCCGTGAGAATTTAACAGGTAAATAAATCCATGGTGTCGTGCTCTAAGTAGCAGCAGAGAGAATGAAACAGTACGGGCATAAGAGTAGCTCTCAGGCCTGCAACATGAATTGATGAATCTTAATCAAATTGACAGTTTAATTAGTTGTCAACTAATTTAGTGATCGATTAATCAGATTGCCAGCTAATCTCTGGAGTTATCATGGGTGTTTCCCCACTTAACCATAGTTTTTCCATTGTTATATGTACTGTAACTAAAGAGGAGTGGGCCATCTCTAACCTTAACTCTGAATATGACACATAACAATGACTTTGTAGCTCTACATTGGATCATTCCTTGAATATTTACTCTTTGAATATTTATTTTTAAATGACCTATTTAAGAGTACTGTTAGACTGACTGACAGATATGTCAGAATAAAGACACCATGAGCCACCTTATTTAATTTAAACATTTTGTTAGATAGTTAGATAGTTAGATTGTTTGTTAGATAGCAGCTAATCAGCAGCTAATCAAATGTGGTTTTGTTAGTTAGAACATATCTAAAATATATATTTTAAGGTTATGGGTGTAACCAGTAAAATAAAATAATAGTACAGCAATATTATTATTACTTCTCTGTATAAGTAATCTAACAAGATTATGTTCTACAAAACAGTAATAATATTACCGTAGTTACTTCCACTAATATTACTAGTTACTTTGGTCATGCCGTGTACAGCGTTGGTGAGAGCTAATGCCACTTTACTTAGAGCTAACAAAGTGTTATGGACAGCTATGGTACATATGTTAGCACAGTCAGACATACAAAACCATCTAGTGTCAACGGTGCGACATTGAGGGGTCAGAAACTGTGCCCTCCAGAACAGTTCATGGGGGTGCAAATGTAATATACTGTATAATATGTTGCATATTACTGTTGAGCCCAAGTAATAAGTAATGTAGCCTAATATTATTACTTTCCTGGTTTAACACTGTTTTACACTAAACCGGAAAGCTGGGCATAGCGGGGTCTCGCGCCCCTCAATAAAAAAACATATGAATAAAAATGTATATCAGTGATGTGTGTGCAAAATGTGAGATTAGCTGTGGACAGCTGTAGACCCATTCGACTTCAAATCATCATTGGCCAATCATGGCAATTTGGTGATGAGCCATGAAGTTTGTGTTCACACAAACCCTCACAGCTGGACATAGGAAGGGCTAGTGACCCCTCAAAAGTAAACTACAGAGGTCATGGGATTCTAACTCATGGATACACTAATCCTAAAATTAGAAATAAAACATTAGAATAAAATACTGATCAGCTGAAGATGCATGTCTAAATCAGTGAACGTATGACTGTGAATATATACTAATCGCTAAACGTACGTCTAGTGTAGTCGTGTAGTCTGTCAACATGTCAAATTAATGAAAATATATAGATATAACCAACAAATAGAACTAATAGAACAGTTTATTAGTGATTAGGGCGATGTGGATACAATTCAATTCAAAGAAGCTTCATTAACATGAGGAAACAAACGTTTACATTGCCAAAGCCAAAGTCACAAATATAGATACATGGTCGGACCTTCAACATAAGAGCATCAGGATGAAAACATATGCTAGTAAAACCTACAGTACCTCACAATGCATCTAATACACGTTGATGAACACATATGGACGCGTAACCTCTTCATGCTGTCAATATTTTCTATTAGGCCATGTGATTCATTCATCAATTTATTCATGTTCACAATTGGCTGCTCAGCTAGCAGCAGATATTAGACGGGTTAAGATAAGGCTCCCCTTTAACACTCTTGACGCCGTCCTGTTGGTCATATGGTAATTCAGAGCCACACTAGGGACGCCATATTGGACCCATCTGGGGATTTTCCATAGAAAGGAAGGGAGGAAGTAAACAAAACTGCTACAGCAGCAGCGCTGATCTGTGAGCTCTCATTCCAATCGCTGGTATTTTCCCCGCGATGCAGTCAAAAATCACAATAAGGATCTAAATGGAGGGTGCTTTTCACAAAAGAACGGATTATTTCGAGAAGACGGCGCGGAAAGTTTATGTTTTGAACGGATTCCTATGAGGAGGACGAGGACATTATGGGATACGAGACGAACGATAATCTATAACAAACGCGATGCTGTAATGGTGAGTCGGGCGGCAAGAAGAGAATAATGAGATAATGAGAGATGAAGAGTTGAAGAGATAATGATGTGCTAACGGAAAACTCCTAATTTTAATCTGTTACGTGACGTGTCGCGACAGGCAAGCTCAGAGTGCATTACGGATGAGATCGGATATCATATTCATATTTCCTCAGAGTATGAGTCGGGATCAAGACTGCCACGGGGGAGTGTCAAGCCATCGGCATCTTCAGTTTTTGCACTTCCTGCACAAATATATTCAAATTATGGGTAAACCTGTCCTGATTCCTGGTCAGCATGTTGAAATGTATTCCGCTCATGAGCTTCTCAAAGCTCAAGAGCATCAGCTGCTGCCTCTCGGGAGGCTGGCCGCTCACCACGCTGTACTTCAGATCTTGGAAGTACGAGTCGTTCAGCAGGATCAGCCCCAGCAGAGGCCTGGAGATGGCCCAGATGTCCCGGTTCCGGCAGGTGTCCACGGCCACATAATTCAACACGGTGGAGAGCATCTGCTTCAGCATCTCGGTCTGCTGCTGCATGACGTGCAGGAAGCGGTTGTCCGTCTCGGCCACGGGCGTGGGTCGCGGCTTGGCGGAGAGCGTGTGCAGGTGGAAGAGGTAAGTGACGATGTGGGTCAGGCTGGAGCAGCTGGCCACCGACACCATGGTCATGGTGGTGGTGGCTTCCAGGCTGGGCAGCGTCACCGTCAGCCCCTCGGCGATGGAGGCCATGATGTAGACCAGGGCGTGCGCCTCCAGGCCGGCCACGAAGTACATGTGGTCCTGAGTCACCACATCCAGCAGGCCGTAGAAGGCCTGGCCCAGCTTGGGGTACTCCAGCACGTCGCCCAGCGGGATGGACAGGAACAGCTTGACGAAGGTCTGCAGAGCGTTCTCCAGGGCGTCGTCACGGTACAGACGGAGCGCACCGAAGCTGACGTAGTTGCCGCCGAGGGCGGCCTTGAGCATGGCGAAGCACACGCTCACGCCCTTCAGCTTCAGCTTGTACGCCTGCTCCTTGGGCACCTCCCCGGAGGTCAGGATGCGGTTGCCGTAGGTGGTGACCATCTTGCTGATCTCCCGGAACAGCAGGATGCCGTTGGGCGAGGAGACGCCGAACTGGAGCCTCTGGCAGTTGTTCTGCACGAGCTCGGCCATCAGCTTGAGGACGGGCGTGGTGCAGGCCGGGTCGTGCCACCAGAACTCCACGGCCCTCTGCAGGATGGGCATGTAGGCCGGGTAGATCCAGTCGAAGAGCAGCATGAAGCTGCTCTTGACCGTGAAGGCGACGGCGATGCCCCTCAGGTCGCGCACCAGACCCACCAGAGCCCTCTTGGCTTCCAGTTGGTTGGTGGCGAGCAGCCGGGCCACGGATTCGAACGCGGCCGCGAGTGGCAGCATGAACTGCTCGAACTGCGCCTCGTCCTCGTCCAGGTTGACCATGACGAGGCGTCCGAGCGCCGTGTAGAAGGTGGTCCGGCAGCGCATGTCACCGAACTCAGACTGGCTGTTGAGGATGGGGAAGTTCTCGCCGGCGTGGTTGTTCAGCATGTACGGACGGCCTTGAGCTTGGCCAGCGCCCTCACGCTAATGATAGGCCCTAGAGAGAGGTTGCGGAGCAGCTGCAGCGTCTTGTAAGTGATTGTTTCGGAACGGCCCCAGTATTTCAGATTGGTGATGATCTTCCCGACGAAGACATTCAGCACCGAGCTCTGATCGTTGATTCCGAGAACCTCCGATAGCCGCGAGTAAATCTTGGATTTGTTAGGCGCCTGATTGGTGATGTAGATGTTCCTCAACTGCTCGCAGAAGCTGAGCATGGCCAGCTCCAGCTTCTCGTTCCCGGCCTGAGGCAGCCGAGAGTCCGTCAGGCTCATCAGCTGAAGCACGCGGCACGCAAGCTCTCCGTCCATGGCGTCCGTTTCCTCGGTGCTGGTGAACGAAGTCCGTCCTCCGAGCACGGCCCCGATCATGTACACCAGCCACGTCAGCCAGCCCTCTTGGACGGCGATGTCCGCCTGGCTGGAGGTTCTCACCTGCACCAGCTCTTGGAACTTCTGGGCCGACTGGTCGAAGAGCTGGACCAGCAGGGCCCAGGTCCCCGCGTAGCAGTACCTCCCGATGGTGGAGAACTGCTCCATCTGCTCCTGGACGACAGCGTCGTCGTCGAGGGGATCCTCAAGGTTATCCCTCAGGGTCCCGTGGACCGAGTCGAGGCGCGATGTGACGTAGGCCTTGGCCACCTCCGGCGCGTATATGTCCAGGAGGTGCGGCCGGGGGAAGACCTTGATGTGGACGATGTTCCTGACCAGGCGCTGCCACAGGTCCAGCAGGTAGTGGAGGCTGTTGGGCGCGTACTCCCAGTGCTGCAGGGCGCTGATGGTGAAGTTTGCCACCAGGCGTATCACCTCGGGGTAGTTGTTCACCATCACCAGGTCGTCCAGCTGGTAGTTGCTCTTCAGCTGCGACAGGAGCCGGCAAAACTGGTGGTAGTTGTCGGGGTCCGGCAGACACTGTGGGTTCTCCAGTATCCTCCGGACTCCCTCCACCAACTGCGAGAGGAACTTCTCCCCTTCCTCCCGGCTGAACAGATTCCTCCGAAACGAAACGATCTGAACGAGACAGGACAGCACCAGCGGGGAGAGGGACGGCGGGGTGGTGTGGTACAGGTTGAAGAAGAGGTCCAGCGTGGAGGAGTCGCGGAACGCCGTCTTCCAGGCGTTGGGCACCTGCACGCTGTGGAACTGGTTCTCCATGAACTCGGAGATGGCGTACATGTTCCCGATGAAGTCGTAGCTGAGGCAGCTGTGGCTCAGCTTCAGCAGCTGCATCAGCAGGGCGTGCTGCGACTCGGGAATCAGGTTGAGGTTCTTCGCCGACGCCTGCTTGAGCAGGTGGCAGGACAGGTTGAAGATGTCCAGCAGCGAGGAGTCCCTGAAGGACGAGGCGATGGCCCTGTGCTCCGTCAGCGTGTGCTGCATCTTGTCGAAGCGGTCGATCTCCTCGGTCAGCCGCGAGAGAAGGGTGACGCCCAGGATGCAGTGGTCCACGCTGTCCTGCAGGAAACACGACACGTCGGCGAGGACGTGCCGGAAGACGTAGTCGTCCTTCTGGCGGCAGTCGAACCAGCCCAGCTTGGTGATGCGGGCGTACAGCTGGATGAGCGCCTGGGTGACGGACGCCGGCAGCTTGGGCCGCGCCGCCAGATAGTTCAGCACGTACTTGCGGATGTCCATGCGCTGCTCGAGGGGCAGGGGGTTGCTAGTTCTACACACCAACCTGGATAGACAGGTGCAGGCGAGCAGCTGGGGGTACGGTGGGGTGCCTCTCTCCAGCAGCAGCAGACATCTGCCCGGACAGTCGGGGCTGTCGGTGAATTCCGTCAGAGCTTTCTCCGCCTGGTGTCGGACGGCCGCGTCGGTGGACTCGTACAGCTGCCAGCAGAGCATCTCCAGCTGCGCAAGGCCCGCTTCTTCCATGTTGCTCCATTGCATGGGCCTTCAGTTTCTTCTTTAGGGTTAGCTCAGAAATTCCTTTCACATTTCATTGTACTATACGGCGCCTGTTGACAGGGTATTTGGAGGACCGGTTTGTCATCAGTACTACGACGTCAGTCATCTCCATATTGGGCATACGTTAGGACTGACCCTAAAAAGTCAATTATTTGATGTTCAATTGGCGGGGCACAGGATTCGATCTTGGAATAATATTATTCGCTAGAAAAAATGGATGCTTTTGGTGCGCTGCCAGCCCATTTGAGTCCGCGGCCCACATGTTGCACCGCAGAGACTCACAGGCAGCAACGCCTCCTCTGACATATAGGGAGGCCAACAATAACAACCCACATACACTGAGCTGACACATTTTCGTCCGCGATCCTTGCTTGTGCTTGGCAGAGCCATGCGGTGCACCTTGTCCGTCATCACTGATCATCGATGAGAACAGAACAGTCTGATTTCCCACCAACACAACGGACAATGCCTCTTGTTACTTTTCCCTGCCCTGAAATTTGTACGGCTGAAATTCGTCCTTTAAAAAAAGGTTCTGTGGTGCAAAATCTACAGTATGCGTGACGAGTCACTGTTTAACTAATTAATTAAAGTAATTAGTTAAAGTCCCAGCCCTACTAAAAAGCAAAACAAAAATGCAGTAGGCCTTCTCAAACCATTTCATTTTAAGGGTCCCCATTGCTCTGGAAGTGTACAAACTAGGGCTGTTGAATGATAAAAAAAAATAATCAAATTAATTACAGCTCCAAAATTAATTTAATCAAAATTAATCAATCAAATTAATCAGCATTCGAACTATGTCCAAAATATGCCCGTATTCCTTTACAAAATTCGAACATTTAAAAAAGAAAAAGAATCTGGGAAAAAATTATTTCTTAAATATCTATCAAAATAGTTGATCTAAAGCCCCCAATGCTTGTAGATGCCTCAAACAATACAGTACCTATATCTCTGTAAAACCCTTTTTTTCAGTGAGAAAATGCTCAGTGGGTTGGGTCAGTGTACACATGCGTTAAAAATTTTAATCAGAAATTAATTTAACTAATTAACTTGTTATTTTCAACAACCTTAGTACAAACAGAACTGATGTGTACACTCTCGGAGTTACCGACCCGTCTGGGACCACTGATATAATAATATAATATACCGTAATTTCTGGACTATAAGCTGCACCTGACTATAAGCCGCACCAGACAATAAGCTTCATGACAACATTTTCACTCCACAGAACCCAAAAAACAGAGATTTCTTTTGGTTTTGTCCACAATTCCAGGATGGATTTTCGTAAACAAAACAGGCAAAACATAGAGATCAAAAGGACCATGACTTATTCATTAAGTGGTGCTAATTTAGATGGTGAATATCATAACTCTTGAGAGTGTAAACATGGCTGCACCGTTGTATAAGCTGCAGGGTCCAAAGCATGTTAAAAAAAGTAGCGGCTTATAGTCCGGAAATTACGGTAGCAAGCTTTGTAATACCTGCGGTGCAGCGCGGAGGTAGATGATGCCGTCCAGCTGGATGTGTTTTCCAAACTGGCTGTGGAGCCAGCCGTGCCAGTCCTGGTAGATGGACCACTCTGTCTCATTCACACACTCACTCTCATACAGGTTGGCTGCAAAGATGTACCTACAGGGGGATGTGGACAACAATGTAGGGCAGTGGTTAAATATCAACCTTTTTCATACCAGGGCCCAGTACTTGTTCAGCATTTGAGCCACGGACCACCATTTGATGACACTTTAGCCCAGGGGTGCGGTGCCCACACTTTTTTTAACTTGAGAGTTACTTTCAAAATGACCGGCTCAATAAGATCTACACATCAAAAATGTAATTGTTCCATTACTGCTTTGAAATAGTGGTGATGGTGTTACTTAATGTTATAGTGTTTAAGATGTCTGCGCTTAAAATGAAAAATAGAGGAAGAGAATGGGAAGTTTTTTTGTACCGTATATGCTACTACTGACGTTTGAAAACAGTATTTGGGGTTGGAATTGACAGTTTGCAATGTTGAGTTTAGTCTATTGCACCCAAAAATAAGACCTTTCACACTTTTGTCCACAATTGGGAAAGAGAACTGGCAAAATAACAATTATTAAAATGACAATTATTATCCATTTTCTAATTGCGTGGACTCTTGAGAGTGTAAAATGAAACCAAATGGACCCGCAAGGGTCCATTTGGTTTCGTTTTAACACTCTCAAGAGTTACAGATCTATGGGGACTGTCGTGATCTACCTGCATGGTCTGTGTTATCTACTGGTAGATCACAATCTACCTTTTGGGCAGCCCTGCTTTAGCCCCACAGAACCAAAACTAAAGATTTCTTTTGTTTTTGTCCACAATTCCAGTCTGGGTTTCAGAAACAAAACAGTCAAGCATACAGATTGGGCTAATTCACATGATGAATATTTTAACTCTTGAGAGTGTAGACATGAGACCAATTGGTTTCATTTTCACGCTCTGGTCTGGTTTGGTTCCAAAAATGAACCAGTATTTATTGTGTAATGTATTTATTTACATTGGAATGAATGAGCCCTGCTGGAATGTGTCCAGACGGACCTCTTCACCCACTCAGCTCTGAGAATTCTATCATGTAGAATTCTGGTTTCCATTTGGTTCTGTTCTAGTTCTGGTGACAGACTGCACCTACCTGTCGCTGTAAATTGAGCGCTCAAAGAACTGCACAGGGTTCTGAGCCTCCCTGAGCTTGGGTCCGTTGTTGGACTTCATCTGGGCTCGGACCCGACTCATACAGGCGTAGCTCTGGAAGGTGTAGGCCCACCTCTCTGGCTTCTCATACATCATCTGCAGCACGTTCCCTCCACTCTTCTGGGATGTGGTCAGCTCCTATAGACCAAAGAACATGGGTCCAAAAAATTAAAACAAATTCACACAAATAGAATACAGGGGTGGCAGTGGCTCAGGGGTAGAGTCACCGGCTGGCTGGTAACTGCAAGGTTGCCGGATCAAACTCGCACTCTCTCACAGTCACTGATGAAGTGTCCTTGAGCAAGACACTGAACCCCTAATTGCTGCTCATGTGCTAGTAGGTACCTTGCATGGTTTCCACTGCCATCAGTGTATGAATGTGTGTGTGAATGGGTGAATGTGATTCACAATCTATGTAACACACCTTGGATAAAGGGGCTATAGAAATGCACCATTTACTAAATTAATGCCACAATATATGGAACAGATATAATACAAGATATTGTAAAGTTCATGCTGTGAATTTAAATGCTTCCAAATAACCTGAACTTTTAACATTCAGTGGAGTTTATATGGTTCGTTTTTCCCCCTCTGGCTCAAACAAGTGCTCTGATTTTACTACAGTTTGTGGGATAAGGGATTCAGTAGGATTTTCCGGGACCAGGTAATGTCACTTTTTCCCTGTTTTGCCCGTTTTCACTGCGACCTTGAGTTAAGAAACAGCCAAACTGCTCAAAAAAATAATGTCGTATTCATGCCATGGATTTGAAAGACAGTAACGAAGAGGTTTCCCCAAATAAATGCAGCCAGAGGCAGGGGTCCCATGCAGGGAGGAAGCGGCAAGACAGATTCATAGTTTTATACTTTGTCATACATAATTAAGTGATAAATGATTGCTGCTGCTGACTGTGGGGACCGTGGGGATATCACCCCACCAGGCTGAGAGATATGTGTGTGTTCATCTGTCCAGGGCAGACCATCTGTTGCTCAGGGTGTGTAATCCTAGAGGCAGGCAGCCTGGCTGCTGCTGGTGGTGGTGGTGGTGGGTGGTGGGGGGGGTCTTGGTGGTCCACGTGGTGACAGATGGCAGCTGTATGCTATGTATGCAGTTTGAAGACGCTGCCTCCCTCCCTGCCTCCCTCCCTCCCAGTGTTGCCAACTTGGCGCATTTGTCACTATATTTAGCTTTTTTTCAGACCCCCCCCCCCCCAGCGCCAAAATTAGTGAAAAACTCCTGGCGGAAAATCTAGTGCTTTTTTACTGGAGCGTTGGGGCGAAATTGATTGACAGGCGCCAGAGATAAAACCCTCATTTTTCACCATTTATCCTCCTATGATAGTGGTTTTCAACCAGTGGTCCAGTGGGCTAAATGATGGACAGCTGGTTAACCAGATGTAACTCTTTGAGAGCGTAAAAACCCTCAAGAGTTAAAATATTCATCATGTGAATTAGCCCAACTTAGTCTACACAACTAGAGAATGTAGAAGATTAATGGTCATTTTGATCTGTATTTTCCAGGCGAGCATCTAGCACATTCTAGTGCATTTTGGAAGTGCCACTGGTGCATTTTGGATTTTGGCAGTTGGCAACACTGCTCCCTCCCTCCCTCCCTGCCCACAGGCTTTATGTATTATGAATTGCCACTGACTTCTTCGTCTTGCTCCGACCGACCTTAAGTCTTTTGGGTGAAACCTTGTTGTAAGACACGGCAGAAAGGGATTTGATTGAAAATAATGACTCTTAATCCAGATCTTAAACCAGCGATTTACAGCAAAACCGACGTAAACACGAGGTAATACCGTCAAATAACGGTAGCGCTTTGGCCCGAGTGACAACCGATTCAACAAATGTCTTTGAAAATTCTGACAGTTTTCTGAAAGACCTCATGTTTCTGTGCTTGCGTGTTCTCACCGTTTCACGTCAAGGACCCCCAAAATGATCTGTATGTGGCCACCAAGCCCCATCTGAAATATGTAGTTCCAGCGACCCCCCCAGAATAAAAGATCTGACTTCAAAAAACGTTGTGCAGGAAGTGCAGTCCAGGAAGGTGAGCAGGAAGGTGTAACTCTTTGAGTTACACCTGGTTAACTGGACCCAAATGGACCTGCGGGTCCATTTGGTTTCATGTTTACACTCTCAAGAGTTAAAATATTCATCATGGGAACTAGCCCAAGTCTACACAACTAGAGAATGTAGAAGATTAATGGTCATTTTGATTTGTATGTTTCGTTTCACAAATCCAGCCTGGTATTGTGGACAAAAGCACAAATAAATCTTTAGTTTTGGGGTCTGTGGGTCTAAAATGTCCCTAAATGGTGGTCCTCCATGGCTCAAATGCTGAATAAATAAATAGTGGGCCCTGGTATCAAAAAGGTCGAAAACCACAGAGCTAAAGTATCAAATAACAGCTTAAAAACACCACCTGCACAGAATGGATTAATCTGCACCTTCAAATGATAAAAAACTATAAGGGATGATGTTTAGCGTCCTTTTAGTCAACAAAATGAAGCTGCCATCTGTCGTCATAACCTGCCATGAATCACAACTTGAATCAGACCGTTGCATAAGCCTGCAGGGTCAGGGGGGCGAGGGCAACACTGGGGCAAGTGCTACGGGCTGAGGGTGGATGGGGTCTGAAGAGGGGAGTCTTCTGATTACCGCTGGGATTCTTTACTATATATCAGGGGTTTTCAACCTTTTTGACACCAGGGACCACCATTTATTCAGCATTTGAGCCACGGACCTCCATTTGATGACATTTTAGCCCCAAAGACCTAAAACTAAAGAATTCTTTTGGTTTCGTCCACAATTCCAGGCTGGATTTTGCAAACAAAAAAATGTAGACTTCTTAATTAAATAGTGCTAATTCAGATGATGAATGTTTTAACTCTTGAGAGTGTGAAAATGAAACCAAATGGACCCGCAAGGGTCCATTTGGTTTCATTTTCACACTCTCAAGAGTTACATCTGGTCAACCAACTTTCCATCATTTAGCCTGGGGACCACCTGGAACCCTCTCAAGGACCACTGGTGGTCCCCGGACCACCGGTTGAAAACCCCTGTTATATATCATTTTTATTTTATCCCACGAATTTGTAAGCCAATTTCTCACCCAGTGCTAATTCCCTAATGTGATCTTGGGCTCTACACACCCTCCGCCAACCTGAGGAGGGAGCGGACTAGCCTCATGCTTCCTTCAATGCATGAGGAGTCCAAGCTGCCTTCTTTTCGCCTGACAGGGGGGAGTTTCCCTGGTTGGACGTAGAGTGTGGTATCTACCGTAGGGGACACGGGGAGAACATGCAAACTCCACACAGAAAGGCATACAGTATGTATACACGGGTATGGGCACTAATGACACGGAGGAGTAGACACGCCGCCAGCACCCACGGCGGCATGCGTCCCTAGCGGGAATTGAACCCAGGACCTCCTAGCGACAGCACTAACCACTGTTCCACCGTGACCCCCTACGGTTGTGATTCTGGGACAAATCATAGCAGTGCGAGAACATTTCACACGAAAATATTGGCACTACGGTACTATTTGACTGAAAACAAAATTACATGCTGATTGCTGAACATTGTTTTTGTTTAATTTTATCAGTACCATTCTGTAGTCTGTACTGTACTTTTTGGTGTTTTAACTTTTAATGAAAAATAGCAGGTGTACACGTCTCATGAGGCGTGTAAACCTGCTATTTTTTTGGGAGAAATTGTGAAAATGCAGCGCAAATCTTTCAATATGTTCTTTCATAGCGAATGTTTTTTTTTGTTTTTGAATCTACAGTGTCAGTTCGAAATGTGTCAACAGTAGCAACAATGCATTATTTTATTTTATTTATTTGCAATCTTGTATTTTGTGTTATGCTATTTTATATATTTGTGTATACCATTTAATAAGCACATTTACAGTAGCAACAGAGTATGTTTTATTAATTTATTTAATGGAATTTTGTCTTTTGTGTCAGATTCATTTTTATTTGTTTTTTGTAAACCATAGTCTACTCTGTACAATCTGAAAACTGTTATTAAAGTATCATTCAATCAACCATTCAACCAACCAACCAGCTGACCAATATCCTACCTGAAATTCATCGTGTTGTGTTTGTACGTTGCACCACCTAGCGATGGGCTCTGGTACTACCTCCCAGTCACAGCTCTGTTGCTCCAACAGGCGGACAAACGTTGACTTGCCTGCAGCTGGTAATGAGGAAGACAAGGAAGAGGATGTTTATAGTTATAGAATAACTCCCATCATTCACATATGTAGCATAGGCCTATAGAATATACGGTACTCGTTATGATCTGTATGATGTAGCCTATCTCCTGGATATTTCTCTAGTGGGAACTATAGGACAATGCCAATAGCAGTAGTATGAATGAATAAATAAGTGAATGATTATCCTATATTGTATTAAAAGATTGGGGAATTACAATATAATTCAAGTAGGACTATCCACTAGGCCTACAACAAATCTGAAAAGCTGTGATTGGACAAACTAGTAAAAAATACACCTGTTTACAATAGTGGTCAACTTGTTCATTTCATCAAGACATTAAGAGGCGAACAGAATAGTCGTCAATATTAGTAATAGCAGTAGATAGATAGTCCACTGTGCTGTCTGTTATTTCGTTTATATATAGCAATCTCGATGTAAAGGTTAACGAGAATGAATAAAAAAAGAATTAAAACATGTACATTTTAAAAAGATACATGGAAAGTCAATGTGTTTCATTTCAGCACACTATGCACAGCTGTTGACAGCAAGAAAGGATGACAAATAGCCTATGCCAGGGGTTTTCAACAGGTGGTCCGGGGACCACCAGTGGTCCCTGAGAGGGTTCCAGGTGGTCCCCAGCTAAGTTGTTTAACCAGATGTAACTCTTGAGAACGTAAAAATGAAACCAAATGGACCCTGGTGGGTCCATTTGGTTTCATTTTTTACACTCTCAAGAGTTAAAATATTCATCATGTGAATTAGTCCTAAACCTACACAACTAGAAGATTAATGGTCATGGACAGAAGCAAAGGAAATCTTTAGTTTGGGGTCTGTGGGGCTAAAATGTCCTCAAATGGTGGTCCGTGGCTCAAATGCTGAATAAATGGTGGGCCCTGGGATGAAAAATGTTGAAAACCCCTGGCCTATGCCACTAGCAAGCCCTGTCTCTATCTGCTGCCAGCAACACCCACATGCACGTGATTATTAGCTATAAATCTGTCTTTAAAATCAATTATACTATTATTAAATAATTGACATTACTGTAACTGTACTGTATAACTCTTTCTTACCAATGTTTCCCTCGATGGAGATGCGTTTGATCCGTGCAGGTTTCTCCCTGCTCTCTTCCACAGGACTGGGACACGTTCTCTTATTGCTGGGTGTTGGAGTCATTTTGGTTTTAATCCAACGATCAATGAATAAGTCTATATTTAGTAAAAACAGCTATTACAGTGCAGTGAGTGTTGACAGTGTATCACTAACTGACCACACAGAGCGCGAATGTTGAACTTTGGCGGCAGACGCTGTCATGGAGGCTCCGCCTATAGGAAGTTACGCACCACAGTCTACTGGTGTCAAAGAGTTGCGACATTGAGGGGGTCAGAAACTGGGCGCTCGAGCTGACGTTCTATGCAGCCTGAATAGGGACAAACTATAGGCCTGCTGGAGTTGGAAATACGTTGTTTTCAATGAGGGATATTTTAGGGTATGTGTGCAACATTTCATTTATTATGTTATACAATTACTACAAGAAGATCTAAAATAAAATTATTTAAGATCATTAAAGCTGGGCTGTTCTATAGTTCCAGTCCAGGACTTGTCCCCATTTGCTGTCTCAATTCTCAATAGAAGTCTATGTAGAAGAGCCGACATTGGACTGGCCGCATGAAGTGAACGGAGTTTGCGTAACTCTGTCTATACTGTAAGGGTCTGGCGCCTCGCATATTTCAAAGGCATGTTATGGCGCAATGACAAGCCCCGAAATAAAATACCGTATATATTAATACTATTTTAAATTATTAAATATTATTAATAACGAATACATTTCAACAAAACAGTATTAGGCCTAATTTCTCATTATAATAAAATAATTTAAAAATATGTTAATAATTAAGTGTTATAATGAAACAATTATAGAAGTATTATATAAGTTTTCTAATAGTGTATTATCCAGAATATTAGACTTATTTGTGGAAAAACAAAACTGTATGTCAAATAATATAGCCCCGAATATAATGCAAGCCCATTTTTAGGATATTTCCATTGGTAAAAAAAAAAAAAACAACAACAACATAATATTATATATTCAGGCCAATAGGGTACTATACTAAAAAAGTTGACTACGAAACAGAGTCAAAGACTATTTTTTATTTGTAAACAGCACAATTCAGTTCAGTAGCATTGAAAACCCTATCATCAATCAAGCCATTATTTACAAACATTTCAATGTCATTTATTACAGTCGAGGAGAAAAAGAGAAGTAGGCAACAGGCTAATTTATGCCATTTCATTTCAGAAGGATGAGATGCTGTTAAAACAGTTGCCTACCTGCTTTTTTTAACGACTAGATTTTTCTCAGCACATTCATAAAGCATCTAAACAAAATGGAAAGGGGTTGAACAGGCGACAAAAAAAAAATTGTAATCCAAAACACATTCTTTAGCCAATAAGCTATACCAAGTAACACACCATGCTTTTGCCCCAAAAAAGTTATCAAAATGTCTAATTTTTGGGTTATTTACAGGTCTGTATGTATTTCTGATACATCTTCCTGGAAATAACTAATTGGAAGATAATATAGCCTAGTGCAGCCTATAGCAAACACTCTGTTTTGAGCTTCGACTTAAAAAGGGGGCAGTCCGATCATCAATTCAATTCCTATCACACACAGCGAAAAGCTACGCTAAGCAAATTAACAGTAGAATGGAGATAAATGTATGAATGAATTAAAGAATTCCACACCAAAACACATTGGGCATCCATCTACCTCAGGGGTTTTCAACAGGTGGTCTGGGGACCACCTGTGCTCCATGAGAAGGCTCCAGGTGGTCCCCAGGCTAAATGATGGAAAGTTGGTTAACCAGATGTAACTCTTGAGAGTGTAAAAATGAAACCAAATGGACCCTTGCGGGTCCATTTGGTTTCATTTTCACACTATTATTCATCATCTGAATTAGCACCACTTAATTAAGAAGTTTACATTGTTTTGTTGGCAAAATACAGCCTGGAATTGTGGACAAAACCAGAAGAATTATTTAACTTTAGGTCTTTGGTGTGAAAATGTAGTCAAATGGTGGTCCGTGGCTCAAATGCTGAACAAATGGTGGTCCCTGGAGTCAAAAAGGTTGAAAACCCCTGATCTACCTTGATTCCTGTGACATGATACATAATACACTCAGGTGGCACCCGTGCAACAGGAGTTTCAACCTGAGTGACTGGAGAGGAGAGTGGCAGAAGGGAGGGGAGGATAGGAGAGGATGAGGAATAGATTATCTCTGGAATAATTGGAATTACATGTAAAGTCTGCCCAGAGTTAAGTAAAACTCAGTAATAAGTAACTATTAAAATGTGTGAAAAAGTTTGGAGCTACTAAATTACCCACATTAGAATAAAGACAACCTGCACCAATGCAAACTGTGGGAGGTGAGTTAAGGGGGGAAATGTAGAGCAGGGGGCATCTATGACAAAAATCAAGTGCAATATATAACGATGTCACAGCAATCAAGGTAGATGGATGCCAATTGTGTCTGATGTCTGTCAATTATTATTGCATAGTGATATTAAACTGCATTTACATTTTGGAAAAAAAAAAGATTCATTTCTTCCATGCATTATGCTGCCTGAAAGCACAGCAACACAACTCAGACCATACATAAGCATAAGAAATCTCACTTGCATTTGCCAAATAGCCTGTTGGTGTTGCAGTGTTGGATTAGCATTGCAGTAACATTCATTGGGGGGCGAACTGTTATGAAATAGATAACACAGCCATTCTACTGTATGTGGGATAATGGATGAACATTCAGGCAAAAAAATAAAATAAAATAGAGATCAGGGCAATTGTTCAAAGTGCTTCGCGGCCATTAAAGAGAACAAGGGATGCAGCATTATCCAATTCATTAATAATTAATGACAGTACTCTTTAAAACAGTAGAGTTTGTGACCTTTCGGGAAATACTAATATATTCTATTCTATCTGTGAACCATTATGTACAGTTCAATGTTAAAGATCCCCCCAAAAGAGTTCAAAGAAGGATCATATTTGACCCTAGAAATATCAAGTTAAAGAAACCACCTCAGTCGGTCAACTATTTGAGGCGCCAACACAGCATACTGTACAGAACATTTTACTAGCGTTCTTTTTATTTTAACCAGATAAGTCCATCCATAGGGGATAAAAAGCCCCTGCTAGTGCTACACCGTATTAGACTGCTAGACCCCCTGTTCTACTCTCTGTCAAAACATTCATTTATCATAGCCAGCACTTGGCAAAAAGGAGTTTTGAAAACTAAAACAAAAAACATAAAACAACTCCTTAAGGGTACTAAGTACAGTATATGGCTAGTAGTACATTTCAACATATACAAATATTTAAATGAGAAAAAAGTACATCGGTTCAGATGTTTTTTCATAAAGGTAGGCATTTCAGGAACAAACAACGGGGCGCGTAAGTGAAATAGTAAACCAAAGGCAAACCAATAGTTTTGTAAAGAAAATAACTAAGTCATATGGTCTTTAGCGATCACATTTAGTAGTTCCTCTGCTTCAGCTATAGCGGGACGGTTTTCTGTCCCTGCCAGCCATATATGGAGTGATTATAAGCCATGCCAGGCACTTAGGAATCTTGATATACTGACATACTTGTATTCTTTACTGACATATTTGGGAAATACCAATTGGAAAACTAAGAAACCCTGATCCAGCTCTTAATGCAAAGATAAAGTATTCATTTATTATTTAGAGACTAGTTATTGGTTTTGCTTAAGACCTGGCCTAAGTGGTTTCTTTCTTTTTTATTTTTACACTACAGCAAAAGAACTTTCCTAAATGTTTCCTAATGAACTTTCCAAACAACCTACTCTCACCTGCGGTCAGCGCGAACATGAAAATATATGGCATGTGGAAGAACATACCCATCTAGTGTTGTGATTTAGTCTTGGGCGGTATTACCATGGTCATAACCAGAGCATTTTGAAATCCCCTAAAATGTACGTACGAGTTCCGACACTGGTCAAAAACATTACTGACAGAATAATAAAATAATGAGAATCAATTACAAAGATGAGAACTTGTGAACAGAATAATCATTTGAGAGTTAAAGAAGTCTCAAATAATAATAATAGGTGGTCCTTTATGCTTTATAGGTTCTATAGCAAATCAAAATAAATCCGACTAGATATGGAATCATTAAAATATGACCACACATAACTTTGTCGTGAGATGACTACTTCCACGTAAAAACTATTAGTCTTAGTCACGTGTTTATTCATCATGGTCACATCCTGGTCTGTCAACACCCTCACCACGTCATCTCTGACCACTGATGTGTTGACATCAGTGCTGACCGGTCCTCTGGTATTGAATGAATTCCAGCAGGACTTGTCTAAACTACGTAAATTCAACATTACACACGGCAGGCACTGTAGGCTCTACTAGGAAATGACTGTCATACATATTTCACCTCCATGTTTCGGCATTGTTTCGTAAAGTAATGCCCTACTTTATCATAGTATGGTGTTGCACAAAACTAGCCTTATTTATTTCTACAAGCACACAACGCAACAACGCAGTGTGTTTGTAGATGGGCAATTATTTTTTTTTGCCATTTTCAAATTATTATTTTATTTTGTGGTTATGTCTGCCAGTGGGTTTTCATAGACATTGAGCCGAGTAAAAACAAGAACTACTTTAGGTCACATGCTCACATAGCTTTTCCCGCATCGCTTGCAAGAAAAGCAAAACCGGTTTGGACTAAGGATTCTACCCGACAGCGACAACATACATACTACCACGACCTCTTCCACGAGCAGCTCAGCGCTGTATTTATTTAGTCTATTTGTTTTACACAAATGCCATCAAATACCGTCTGTATCCTGGTAAAAATGTCTGGATGAAGGCATGGAAAAACTACCGCCCAAGACTAGTTGTAAAGACTCCATTTGTCAGAAAACACAGAGTCAACATTAAAGAATGAATGGGTCTCTATTAGTGTACTGTACTACAACACTGATAACATGAGTTGTGTGGGGTTCAGTCCGGAGATGTACAACTATAATGTTGTTCTATTGATTTTTTTTTTTATGTTTGTGGTTCGTCTATAATCCCTGATAGCCTTTAGTGGTAGTAGTGCCTTAACCTATCAAAACCCTTCCTTGTTCCTGGCCTTGTAAAAAAAACATTTCCCCAAATGGAAATATAGTATATATATACTGCATACACACAGCCAGGGGTTGGGGTCAGGTGGGTAATTCTGTGCAAAAAAATGAATAGGAGACCACAGAAAGGACGGACGACGTGAGCTGTGGTTTATCTATCCTTGGTGGTCAGTTTTTCGATCAGCTCCTGCAGAGGGACCAGCTCTTTCCTGTCGATAAGGTTGAACTCCTGAGAGAGACCAGAGAGAAGGAACCAAAATACGTACAGCAGGAAATATAAAGTATGCAACCACTACGTATAGATTTTGCTTTCCTGCATTAATCATGGAGGTTTCCTGCTAAGAGCAGAACAAGCTGAGTTGTCTTAGAGAGTGGTTTAACACATTTCAAATTCATACCAAGGTTTCAAGTCGGTGTTACTGTGTGCCAGCTTGACATTAAGGGCCCTATTATGAGTTTCTTAAGTATCAGGTCTAATGAATTATGTCAAAACGTGGAGGTGTGGCCACTCAAAGCAGCCAAACAGCTTTGCCACACCTCCAAGTTTCAACTCAAGTCATAAAACCTGATAGGCTACTTAAGAAACTCATGATCGGGCGCTAAGGGTTAGTTCGGAAACCCAAACCAACGGTTGTGTTGGGTTTGATGGATGCAGTGGGCGGTGACGTCACCAAGTGCATTCACTGTGCCTTATTTACGAAGGAGAAGTTAAAACCACACAACACCTTCCTCAAAAATCCATTTGAAAATGTCTTTTCAAATGGATACATGATAAGTGTTGGTAAATGTGCAGGTCCTTAACAGAAAGGGAAAGGTTGGGGGACCACAATACAGTGCTTAACCATAGCTTAGGTACAGGAGTGCTGGAGACACAGCTGTGGTGCAGCAATGGACAACCCCGTCTCCAGCGTAGGGTTGCTCAGTGCGTTCATTGTGCACACTCGGTGTGCCACGCACTGAAAAGAGGAAAGATGAACGAAACCACACCAGATGCTCTGACAAAGAGACACCTAAATGAAACCCTGAAACCTAAATGGACCCTGAATGGACCCAAATGGACCCATGCGGGTACATTTGGTTTAATGCTTACTCTCCCAAGAGTCAAAATGTACATTTTCTGAATTAGCCCATGTAATTATGAACTCTACACAACTAGAGAAAGATTAATGGTCATTTTGATCTATTATTTTGCTGTTTTGTTTATGAAATCCAGCCTGGTATTGTGGACAAAACCAAAATGAAATTGTCATCAAATGATGGTCCGTGGCTCAAATGCTGACTAAATAGTCGTTCCTGGTGTCAAAATGGTTGAAACCCACAGCTTAAAGGTCTTAAATGTTCTGGTTTCAGTATTATATTCTAAAGTGGTGCCCGTTTCATGTGGCCTGTTGCTGCTACAGTACAGTATACCCACTAAGGCGAGGGGAACAAAGCACATCTCTCCTTACTCACCTGAACCAGGGTCGGATTGACCATTGGGCGTACAGGGAGGTCTCCCGATGGTCCACGACTCGTGGGGGGGCGGTGGTTTTCAACCTTTTTGATCCCAAGGCCCACTATTCATTCAGAATTTTGAGCCACAGAGGACTACCATTTGATGACATTTTAGCCCCAACAGACCCCAAAACTAAAGATTTATTTTACTTTTTGGTCCACAATTCCAGGTTGGATTTGGGAAACAAAACAGTCAAACATACAGATACAGATACAAAATGATCTCTATGTTTAGACTTGAGCCAATTTAGATGAATATTTTAACTCTTGAGAGTGTTAACATGAAACCAAATGGACCCGCAAGGGTCCATTTGGTTTCATGTTTACGCTCTCAAAGAGTTACATCTTTGTTAACCAACTATACCAGGTAGAATAGGTCCATCACATGCTGGTTGTGGTGGGCCGGTCTAGGCCGAATCACGCTAAAAATGTCCGGGCCGATTTTTTTCGCCCAGTCCACCACTGACCTGAACAAAGAAGATGAAGTGCTTGAAGGAGGTGTTGAGGTGAGCCTCCTCCTGCAGCTGCATGACAGAGTCAAAGTGCTGGTGGTAGATGTGGGCGTAGACCCTGAACAGACGCTTCAGGATGGTCTTGGCCACCGACATGAAGTTCCTCTTAAAGGGAACACCTTGGGATAGAAAAAACAAAAACAACAAAGCACAGAATTTACTCCCCATGAGAGCCAGGCAACGTGTTAGGACCTGACAGGCAGTTACCGGGGCAACAGAACAACACACTGTTCAATCACGTCGTCGTGTAGGGAAAACCATCCATTTGAAAAGCTGCTGTTTTTCGGAAAACTTTCTAGTGGGGTCGTATCTGATGATACTTCCAGAGAGCAGAGGTGAGAGGCAGGGTTATTATAGTTATGGATTTTTCATTTTAGTTTAGTTTTAGTTAGTTTTGACATTTTATTTTCTAATTCAGTTGGTTTTAGTTAGTTTTTAGAGTGGGTTTGCTAGTTTTTATTTAGTTTTTTTTTTTTTTTTGTATTTATTTTGGTGAAAATATTTAGTTTTAGTTAGTTTTAGGTTAGTTATAGTTTTAGTTTTAGTCATTTTATTTTCTTTTCCGTGCTTTGGTTGTTAGGTATAGGATAAAAAGAGTGCCCAAGTAGGAAAAGGTTAGTATTCAACCCTTGCTTTGAATTTCCTAGTAGATTGGATGATTGCACTCTTCCACAAGAACGCATTATTAGTCCCTGTGTTATGGAACTCAGTAGTGGATAGAAGATTTTCGAATAATAATAATAATAATACGTTTATTTATATAGCACTTTTCTAAAAACAAGTTTACAAAGTGCTTCACATACAGCAAATCAGTAAAACAAACAACAATACAAAACAGAGAGAAAAACAGCAGAGATCAGCATAAAAGTCAGACATAGGAGACTAGGTGGTGGTAAAAGCCTTAGTGTAAAAATGGGTTTTTAAAAGCCTTTTAAAAGCGGGTAAAGAGGGGGACAGTCTGATTTCCAATGGGAGTTGGTTCCAGAGCAAAGGAGCCCTAGCGGCAAAGGCCCTGTCACCCTCTGTCACCAGCCGGGTGCTGGGGGTGGCAAGTAGGAGTCTTTCAGCAGATCTGAGATTACGAGAGGGGTTGTGATGGGACAAGAGCTCAGAGATATATGGTGGGGCCAATCCATTCAGCGCTTTAAAAACAAACATGACAATTTTAAAATCAATTCTAAAGGATACAGGTAACCAGTGTAGTGAGGCAAGGACGGGCGTGATGTGGTCGAATTTCTTAGTCTTAGTAAGGACCCGGGCTGCTGTATTCTGGATCAGCTGAAGGCGGTTGATAGTTTTTTTGGGGAGACCAGAAAAGAGAGAGTTACAGTAGTCCAGGTGATTTGTGACAAAGGCATGAATGAGAGTTTGAGCGTCTGTAAATGAAATAAAGTGTCTGATCTTAGCAATGTTCCTAATTTGGTAGATGGCTGTTTTGGAGATATTGGAGAAGTGTTTTGCGAAGGTTAAATCAGTGTCAAATAGAACTCCCAGGTTTCTTACCTCAGGGGAGCATTCTAAGCCATAGGACTTTAAAGCCTGGATATGATTCTCTCTTAGAGATTTTGGTCCGAATACAACAACCTCAGTCTTCTTATCATTTAACATAAGGAAATTGTTAGACATCCAAGACTTTATAGCAGAGAGGCAGGAGATCAGAGGGGATAAAGTGGAAGCTGAAACTGGGTCTGACGGGTCTAAGCAGAAATAAATTTGGGTGTCGTCAGCGTAAAAATGGAACGAAACATTGAAATTGCGGATAACCTGGCCTAAAGGAAGAAGATAGATACAGAATAAAAGAGGCCCCAGGATTGATCCTTGAGGGACCCCATAATTGATCTTAGAGACACTAGAGGACGCACCCCCGACTGACACAGAGAAGGTTCTGTCACTAAGGTAGGACCTAAACCAGTCGAGCGCAGTCCCAGTAACACCTACCCAGTTTTCTAGCCTGTCTAAAAGAATGTTATGGTCAATGGTGTCGAACGCAGCCGACAGGTCTAGCAACATCAAGACCGTGCAGCAACCAGTGTCAGAGTTCATCCTAATGTCATTTAAAACTTTCAGGAGTGCAGTTTCTGTACTGTGGAACGGCCTAAAACCGGACTGAAATGATTCCAAAAGTGAGTTGTGATTCATAAACGTTAGGAGCTGAGAGTAAACCACCTTCTCTAGAGCTTTGGAGAGGAAAGGCAACTTTGAAATGGGTCTGAAGTTATTAAGGTTTTTGGTATCGAGGTTGGGTTTTTTCAGAAGAGGTTGTACAATGGCTGATTTAAAATGGGAGGGAACACTACCGGAGGATAGAGACTTATTGAAAATGTCTAAAATATCTGAGGATAAAAAAGGGAGAACCTGCTTTAAAAATGAGGTTGGTAGAGCATCTATAGGGGAGGAGGAAGATTTCATGCTGTTAATTATCTTAAGAAGGTCCGGAGGAGAAACGGGAAAAAAAGAGTTAAAGGTATGGTAAACCTCTCTTTGTGGTAAGGTGCATGGAGCGGGTATAATTTGGGCTCTAATGCTTGCCACTTTGTCTAAGAAGAACGTTCGGAAGGCTTCACATGTCTCCGTGGAGAATGTAGGACTGTCAGTGGGCCGGTGAGTAAGGGAGTTAATAGTCCTGAATAAAAATTTAGGGTTATGGGGATTAGAGGCGATTAAATCTGAGAAATATTTAGATCGCTCTTCTTTCTCCGTGTTGTTCAGGTCTTTTAAGAGTAGTTTCATGGGGAGGAGATTAGAAGCCACTCTAGAGGCTTTCCATTTGCGCTCAGCTTTTCGACAAGCTCTTCTAATTGACCTGACTCTGTCATTTACCCAGGGAGGAGGTTTAGTGGACAGGGAAGGTTTAGAGAGCTTAAGGGGGGCAACCATATCTAGTGAGGTAGTGCAACGATGGGTAAAATTAACAGTTAGCTCCTCAACTGAACAGGAGGGGTTCAGTAGGCCAAACTGATGAGAAGCCTGGTAGTAGTTGCCAAAATTCAACATAGTTTGCGGGGTGATGGGCCTAAAATAGCGGGGAGCTCTAGGAGTGGTGGCCAGTGGAGGAGAAGGAACTTCAAAATGAATAGCAGCATGATCAGAAACATGCATAAAAATGGTCTCAAGATTCACTGGGTTAAGACCATACGAAATAACTAAATCCAGGGTGTGGCCATGTTCATGAGTAGGGCCATGCACGTGCTGAGTGCAGTCAAAGGTATGAATAAGGTCTAAAAAATCGGAAGCAAATTTGTTATCCTGAGAGTCCACGTGGACATTCAGATCCCCCAGAAACACTACGTTGTCGTGATTAGTAGTGGTGATGGATAACAGTTGGCCAAACTCTGACAAAAAGTCACCCTTTGAATTAGGAGGTCGATATATTAGGCAAAAAAGGACAGAGGGGTGGGTGGTGGTGAAAGACAAGAGCTCGAATGTGGTGAAATTGCCGAAGGCAGAAGGTGAGCATTTAAGGCCAGATTTGTAAATAACAGCGAGCCCCCCGCCCCCTTTTCCAGATGCTCTGCAGCAGTTCCAGAAAGAGTAGCCGGGAGGACACGCCTCAATGAGGTGAACATCCGTGTCCTGCCAGGTTTCAACCAGGAACATGAAGTCAACATGATGAGTGATTATGAGAGAGTTTACTATGAAGGCCTTACATGTAATAGACCTTAAATTCCATAGACAACCTTTTAACAAGCGCTCATTAGAAGAAATGAAGTCCGTCTTTATATTAACTAGATGAGAGGGCCCTCTCAAATGCCCGAAATGTCTGGTATGGGGTCTATGTCTAATTAGGACAGGGATAGGGAGACACATGGGCGTAGTGATGGGTGAGAGAGAAGGGGTGAGATTAGGAGATGAGGGCAAAGCAGTAGCGGCAGGACCCACCCTTTTAATGCCACAGCCTGGGGTGGGCAGAACTAGATCTGTCGGATCATGCCGCAGTCCGTTTCAAGGATTAAAAGCTAAAAAGTTAATAAAATTGCCCTGTAAAAGTTTAATTCCCTTATTATTTAGGTGAACACCATCTTGATTGTATAGGCTGGAATTTAGCCAAAAATAGTCGAAGTTAGGGATAAAATCATACCCAACAGCAATGCAGAAGTTTTTCAGCCACAAGTGAAAACTAAAAAGTCTGCTAAAGTGCTCCGATTTATTGGAGAGAGTTGGGAATGGATCAGATATAACGCAACGCTTGCCTAGGCTTTCTATAGTAAGGCATAGCGATTCCATGTCAATTTGCATCTGGGTTGACTGTTTACGCATGACGTCATTGGTGCACACGTGTAGTATCACAGTGTTGATGGTGGGATGTTGTTCTACGAGCGTTGGAACGAGCTCAATCAACTCTGCGATTTTTCCGCCAGAAAGGGAATAAGTAATGATTTCAGGTAGTAATACATGGCGAACCAAGCTGTCCCCCACGAGTAGGGCGCTTGGATTTTTATTTAGCTTAGTGTTATTTAGGCACGTCAGTCTCCGAGACAGACGGGCAGGTATGTTAGCCTCCTGGCTACCATTTGCATGGCACGGAGCGGCGTCTGTAGGAGAGGCAGTGGCTGCGGTGTTGCGCGCGGGGGGGAGGGGGTCCGGTGGAAAGTGGCTGTCAGGAATGGAAACGACAGAGTCAATGGTGGAGTTGGGAGTGATTCGTGGGCTGGAGGAGACAGGCAATGTGGGGGACAAACGAGGACGTTTATCCACAGTAGGTGGAGAGGAGTGTGGAGAGCCCGCGGATAGAGTGGAGCTTACAGGGCGCTTTGTAGCGACCGACCGCTGCGGGGCTGGTGTGGAACTTAGCCTGGCTCTCGAACTCCGGCTCGAGACTGGCCGGGAGACCAGAGATGAGCTCGGGGGCGAAACAGAGCGACAGGGGGTATGTATTACCAGCGGGGAAAAGACATTCGATGTCGGAAAAGTTGCGTCGAGACTTCCATTAAACAGAGGGAGTGAGCGTTTGGCCTGTTTCTTCGGGCGGCCGTTTCTGACGACAGATGCCCAGGTTTCAGAGGGACCCAAGTCGCGGGCAGGTTGGATGGCCGACCCGGCGGAAGATGTAGGCTGTAGGCTGCTTCCAGGAGCCAGGCTGGCCAGACTGGAACAGATCGCTGTCTTCCTTGAGAGGAGATTCTGGATGAGGGTCTCTATGGAGCGAAGTTCGGACTGCAGTTCAGCGGCCCCCGAAAGTGGTGCCATTTTTCTGTTAAAAACAAGAAAAACACAACCAGCGACGAGGACGACACAAGGAGCAGCACTAGTTTAGCTGTCGGCTACGGAAACAGCTGGATGGCGCGTGGGCGAAACTTACTGGCCCGGGCTCCTTATACAGAGCCCGCAGCGGTGAAACAGCGAGGATCAGAAACTTTCGGCAGGAGGAGAAGGATTGAACCTTACCATGGAGGGTCCCAGGAGGACCCGCCGGTGTTGAAACGCCTCTGGTAAGTTGAAACTCTGTTCTGGTGCTGTTGTATAGTCTCCTGTGTTGTAGCCAAATCGGTTAGCAGGCGGGATTGACAGCTGTCAAAACCCGGCGCTGGCTACCGACCCCGTGCAAGCGTGAAACTGTAGACGTTAATAGCTAACGTAAGGTACAACCGATCATTAAAAACGCTTAATCGGATGAAAATATAATGTTTAAGGTACTCGTGGGTAACGAGAGGAGAGGAAATAAGACTTAAAAAGAATAAAATAAAGCAAAAACCGGGGACCCGGCGACACAGAGTCAGTCGTGGACGTACTTCCGCATACCGAGCATTCATTTGAACATTGGTTTGCGTCACTGTGTGTGTGCGTGCACGCCTGCGTATGTGTGTGAGAGACAGAGTATTCTAGGGAAGTGATCAAGATGCACAGTTTGTCCGTAGTTGTTGTTGCTGTTGTTGTTAATGAGCTGTTGAGACGAAACACAGCAGATTGCTTTGAAATGGATTTCCGTGGAACAAACACACACCCTCCACCCTACACCCGCGGTGTGCGTTTCACAACAGGACTCGTACAGCGGGCTGTTTCATGTCGCACGGCGCTCAATCTCCGAGCCGACAGAAAAAAGATCTAGATAGAAGATCTAGAAGCATTTCCTCCTCATGCTGGTCACCAACACATTTTGGATTTAATAGCCTTATAAAAACTAAAACTAAGGGTATTTTGGGTATAATTTCAGTTAGTTTTAGTTAGTTTTCTGAAGCCACATTACAGTTTTAGTTTAGTTATCGTTTTTTGCAATCATTTTTAGTTTTTATTAGTTTGTTTTTTTAGTTCGTTTTAGTTAACTATTATAACCCTGGTGAGAGGTCTGTTTCTCAGTGTATTTATCTATGAAGATTAAAGAAAAATGGAAACAGTTTTAGGTTGTTTTAAACTTCCCCAGGAAGTTGCCATTTTTCAGCCAATCGGTGCTCCTGAAAATGTATACCACGCGGAAACATCTTATTGCACGTGCAAGGCCTTAAGGGTTTTGTGACAAAAGATGAAATTGTTTTGCACACTTCTATTACGTCCCTTGAACGTTTTGTGACAAATATATGCCATATTGGGGCGGCAGTTGCTCAGGGGTATAGTCACCAGATGGTAACTGCAAGGTTGCTGGTTCGAACCCGAGTTCCCTCAGAGCTAGCGTCAAAGTGCCGTTGAGCAAGACAGCAAACCACAAATTGCTCCTGATGTGCTGCCATCAGTGTATGAATGGGTGAATGTGATGCACAATCTATGTAAAGCGCCTTGGATAAAGGCGCTGTATAAATGCACCTTTTACCATTTATTTACCATTTAGAACTGCCAATTTAAGGCACGCTTCATGCACCATCTGCAGACTTGACTCAGACTGACAACAGTAGCTAAATTCCAGTAGAATAGGTCCTGTCAGGTTGCCACCAATCATACAGTCAGAAATCCAATAACCTCATACCGATCTTTGAAGGGAACAGCGTCTCATCGTCCAGCTGGTCTTGCACCCAGGTCATAAGGTAGTCGATGTATTTGGGAGCAGAGCATTTGATGGGCTTTTTGATGTTGGTTCCGTCCGCCCAGTGGTATTCATACCTACAGCAAGACACAAGATCACAAACACATCTCACACACCGACTACAGTACACTGCCTAAGGAGACTAGGAGCGCCTAAACTTTTCAGCCACGAGTGTCAAAAATAATCTGAATATGCGTTCTACTGTGCTTGCAGATCGATCAGCTATGAGTATGAGTACAATAGAGTCCAACTGCACTTTTGGGAATGATACCATAACAGTTACGATACAAACTTGAATTAAAAACGGTTAGAATTGTGCAAAGGTTTTGCACCGATATGATTATGCAAAAGGTACACATACACCATAGACAAAAGTATATCTAACGTAGTTCAGCTGCGCCCATCTTGCTTCAGTCAGTCAAAGTCAATACACTAATAAAGTATACTCTATGGCAGAGGTGCCCACACTTTTTTGACTTGAGAGCTACTTTCAAAATGACCGGCTCAACAAGACATACACATCAAAAGACATCCATTTCAAGGCGCCCAAGAAAGTTTGAGTTCGAAATAATGGTGTTCCTTGCTGTTATAGTGTTTAAGAATAATGCACTTATAATAAAAAATAGAAGGGGACAATTTGGAAGGTTTTCCTGCATATGCTACTACTGACGTTTGAAAACAGTATTTGAGTTTTGAGTTGACAGTTCGTGATGTTGAGCTTAGTCTCTCGCACCCAAAACTAAGAACTTTCACGTTTTTGTCCACAATTGGGAAAGAGAACTGGCAAAACGTTGGTCAAAATAACTTATTCTCCATTTTCTAATTGTGTGGATACCTTGAAAATTCCGTAATTCAGATGTTTAAATATAATTTAACCCTTGAGAGTGTAAAATGAAACCAAATGGGCCCGTAAGCGTCCATTTGGTTTCATTTTAACGCTCTCAAGAGATACAGATCTATAAGGGTCCAAGTGCTAGGGGGACTGTCATGTGATCTACCTGCACGGTCTGTGTGATCTACTGGTTTCTGGATTTACAAACGTTGGTTTATTACAAACGTCATCAACGGGGCTCTTTACTTTAGATTGTGACTGGCCCACAGGTGGGTACAAATAGTTTGAGGACTGCACTAGAATGTAAATCCGTAGCATTCGCTATGTTAGCACCAGTGATGCCATCCATGTACAATTGTGATGTATTTGACAGAGAAAACAGCTCCACTACCTCATTTACATCAAGCTGGTACATGCCACTAAATACACCAAACATTCCTATAGGCCTACACACATCACACACCCATGCACTTACTTACACACATCACACACCCATACACTTACTTAGGGCCAGCAGACATGACTGGACAGCTTTCCTCAGTGCAGAAGTCTGTGATGGTGCCATAGAGCATATTTATCTGGTTGAAGAAATCCACCGCTGAAAAACACAAAGACACACAAAAAAGTTAATTTAACAGTATGTAAACCACTGAATTATATACAGCTTGTATTGTACAAATCAATCATGTTTTGACTCAACTGTCACTTTTAACTGTACTTTACATTAAGGAGTTATTAAGGAGTCCTTTACATTAAGGAGTTATTAATGAGTCCTTTACATTAAGGGGTTATGCAAATAGGATGCATCCTGCATCCTTAAGGCTCAAACATACTCAAAGACTGAAGTCTTTAAAAACTACACTGCTGTGAAAACCCTTCACCTAAACTCACTTTTCCTTGGAGTATGATTGAGCCTTAAGACTCAATGACTTGTTAGGCAGTGCACTTTGTGATTAAGTCAACCGACTAGAGATCTGGTCAATATACTAAAACGGTGTCTCAACCTTTTTCAAGTAGCCCTTAGCCGAGAGAGAGCGATTAAGCAGGGAGCTTCTCTAAATAACTGAATAAAATCCTGTTTCCAAACAGTACTGTCATCAGTTTCAGGTTTGCTTGATTGTTTGTTCGCCCATTATTCTTCTCTGTTCACGTGATATCTCATACATTAGACCGCCTAAACTCCCAATACTTAGTAAACTTGGACCTTTGTCATCTCATTGTTGTACATTTTTAGCGGACAGACTTGTAAACATGTACAAATTGTCGCTTCAGGCCACGGCCGATGAAGCCTTGCAGCTAAAGGTCTGACTCAGAGAGTTTTCTGTTTTCAATGATGAAATGCTGTTGGTTTAGTGGTGACACAGCTGTAGTTAGTTAGTAGCAGTAGTAGTGTTTCAAATACTAAATATATAAGCACTGAAATATCTTGGGTTGTTTTGCATGCTATAATGTTTGGTGGGGCAGTCTGGGCATTTAGGGGGCATTGCCCCCCCCCCATGCCTAGATCCGCCCCTGGACAGGAGTGACAAGGCAGGTGAAAAGGCGTGTAGTGCTGGGTGTGGATGTCTGGCCCTTACTGTTGACTGCCACCCACTCGTTCAGAAGGCAGTATACTTACTGTTGACTGCCACCCACTCCAGTATACTTACTGTTGACTGCCACCCACTCGTTCAGGTCCTCCCCCTCAGGCAGCATGACGGCCATGCGCAGGTTACCGCTGCCCAGGGTGGCCTCAGCATGCTTCAGCAGCTCATACTGATGAGAGCCCTCAGGGATGTTCTTCTTAGGCTTGAACGTCTTGGAGGAACGGTTTCCACTGTGTGAGTCACATGGGAAAGAAAAAAAGAAAGAAAGGAAGGAAGAAACAAACAAAGAAAGAGAGGAAGAAAAGAGGAAGAACAAGTGTTTGGTCGGTTAAGCAAAGTGCAAACTGAGTCACTGAGCTGATATGACCTCATTATGAACGATGGATACGGGAACTGCCGTGTGTCACAAAAATCATCAACCATAGAAAGGACAAGTACTGTATGTGTCAAAGTTGGTAGCCGTCCGACATGTTGAAATCCAAAACGGAGTTACTTTTCAGAAAATGAAAGGGGCTTTTGTGATGGGGCCTGGTTAATTAGTCACCAGCCATTGCTAGTACTTTATTTGTTTCAAAAAGTAACAAATCTAGAATCTAGAGTCATAAACTAGAATCTAACATCAGAAACATGAATCTAGTGTCAGGACAAAATAGCAAAAGTCTGGAACGGCATAAAGGAACTTAATAGTATCCAACAGTAATAATAATAATAATAATAATAATAATAATAATAATATCCAACAATAATAATAATAATAATAATAGGGTCAGAGAGGAAATTAATATGTAGCCAGATGGACACTTGTTTTGGTCACTCAAGTCAGTCAGTCCCCATTCAAAACAAAACAAAACCAACAGATGGAGTGTTTGTTCAATCTCTTTATCCTCCTCTTGGGAAAACGTGTCTCCTCTCCTCTGCATCCTAAAGAGCAGTGAGTGAGCATTCCAAACAACTACTAACGCACGCACGCACACACACACACACACACACACACACGCACGCACCTCTCTCTGAAAGGAACAAACTCCTATGCCAGTACCTTGGTCAAGGGCACTGGCTGGAGTACCTGCCTAGAATGTGTTTACACCAGTGGTTTTCAACGGTTTTCTTACCAGGGCCCACTATTTATTCAGCATTTGAGCCACTGAGGACCACCATTTGATGACATTTTAGCCCCACAGACCCGCAAAACTAAAGATCTATTTTGTTCTTGTCCACAATTCCAGGCTGGATTTGAGAAACAAACTTCGACATCCTCTAGTTGTGTAGACTTGGGATAATTCACATGATGAATATTTTAACTCTTGAGAGTGTAAACATGAAACCAAATGGACCAACCAGGGTCCATTTGGTTTCATGTTTACGCGCTCAAAGAGTTACACCTGGTTAACCAACTTTCCATCTTTTAGCCTGGCTGCCTGGGGATTACCTGGAATCCTCTCAGGGACCACTGGTGGTCCCCAGACCACTTGTTGAAAACCCCTGGCTTACGCTTTGGGAGGAGGGTGCGTTGATGTATTTTATCAGAAATATCAGTGGTCCAATGCATCTAAACCTAACCATCGGACCCTAACCCTAGCCTCTCACAGGGTTGACGCCTCAACCTAAAGGCCTTGGTACACTAGCAATATTTTGGTCAATATCAACAATGTCAACATCAACAGGCAACATGATGAGACACATGGCATCAGTTATTTTGGGCAACAGGCAACACTTCCCATTAAGAATGTTAACACTACTACTACTAAGTATTATTAAACATTATAATTCAATTGTTTTTACGATTTGTTTTTAGTTTGTATTGAATCATTTTCACCCAACAGTTGTTCTCAAAATATAAAAATTTAAAATGTTCACTTAGCAGAATAAAAAAAACTATAAAATCCTTGTTTCTGTCCACCGCAGCAAGTTTGTCTGGGAGAAAGGATCACGTGACGCCAAGGGGGGCAATGATTGGATGATCCCGAAATGTTGACCAGTAGAGGTCAATGATGATGTAGTAATTAGTTAGGGAAACATATTACATTTGTATAGACAGCCTCCCTTTTCTCTTCCTGCAATTTAACGCCTATTTTGAGGGGCACTAGCCCCTCCCATGAACAACTATGGATTCTGTCTTAAGACAAACATAAAATGCTATTGACAATGAATGGAGAATTTACGCCAAAATGTGTCCGAGTAAATCGGCTGTTGGTATGTCAGTGGAAACCCTTGTCTCAATGAAGTACTACGATTCTTAGTGGCAAGGTTGTTATGAAAAAAATAATAATAATTTGAGCGCCCCCTCACTTCACACAGGGGTGATTTTTCTCCTCCATTTATGCCAATTGATTCCTCCACACACAGTTGTCACTGCCAACCCATAGGAGTGCAAAGATCACCCTCCCACCTGGCCTCCCTAGCCAAACACCAGACAATTTTATTTGAATAGATTACAGACACTCTGCAGCAATACTGGATTTCACCGCTGTGGATTGGAGTTGAACCCACAACCTCCAGGGTACTTGGCAGACACTTACCACTGTGCCAACCCAGTACCCAGACACTGTTATGACGCACTGTGTGTAAGGAGATTAGAAGTAATACATCCAAGTCTGTCATAGGTTTGGATTAAAAACATTTGATTTCTTTTCTTCTTTAAATCAATTTGTTGTTTGTTGCCGATCATTCGATTTGATCTATTTGTCAATCTGGGCCTCGGGACAGTAAAAAGAAGAAATGCAATCAGATGAAACCAGGGTCCGATTTGATTACATTTGTACACAGAGAGATCATTTAACTTAATTTAGGATTTGTTTATAACATAACAGCAGACGAGCCGGTGCCTTACTGTAGACTAAGCTCCTGTTTCAGTCCATGGCGTGTCTTCAAAGTGTTTGATGGAACTGGGTCAGCAGAAATTACACGTAAAACCAATTTGTATTCAGTATCAGTAGTGTATCCAGAATTAAATGAATTAATCCAATTTGGTTTAATTGGAGCTAGCCTCCAAATAATTTACAGCCAGCAGGACAGTCAGTCAGGGCCTTACTTTGTAATTCCTGTTGGAACAATCGTTGACTCCAAATCCTATCCATTTTGTGTCTTTTGATAATAGGTGGGTCGCAGCTGTATCAGGCAATACCACATCAGGGCTTGACACTAACACTTGCCCGCTTGCCCCGGCAAGTAAAAAAAAAATGGTGGGGCAAGTGAAGACTGCTACCTGGTTGCCCGATCGGGCAAGTGTGCAACTTAGTGCACTATAACACAACACAAGATAAATTTGTCTTGAAGGCAGTCATTGCACTCTGCCTCTGTGTCTTTCCCTGCTTTCTAGCTGTCCACAATTCCTGGCTGGATTTGGGAAACAAAACAGGCAAATTAGCATACACCATCAAAATGACCTAATCTTCTACATTCTCTAGTTGTGTAGACCTGGGCTGATTAAGATGATGAATTTTAACTCTTGAGAGTGTAAAAATGAAACCAAATGGACCCACAAGGGTCCATTTGGTTTCATGTTTACGTTCTCAAGAGTTACATCTGCAACATTTACAATATATTTTTGGGGGGGGAAGTGACCATGAGCTGAGGGCAAGTAGAACCTGACTTGCACTTGCCCGATGGGCAAGTGCCTCCAAGACCTTAGTGTCAACCCCTGCCACATCAGTTAGTTATAGCTTACATTGACATGGTTATATTGTAACAACTATAGTTTTGGTGTGAGATGAGATGAGATTCAATTTATTGTCAATGTACAGCATGAATACAGTACAACGAAAAGTATTTTCGCATCCCATCGAGGCAAACAAGACAGTACTGAAGTAGGTAGAACAGTAGTAAGAGCAAAAGGTAAACAAGGAGTATAAGTAATACAATAATAAATGTAATAATTAGAATAGGAAAGAGACAATATTGCACGATCCGTATTGCACAAGCCTTATTGCACAAAGCCTGAATAAGTTCTACACAAGAGTCAGACCACGTCCATGAAGTCCATGACAAGCACAAGTCCACTCAAAGCTTGTTACATGATTCTGGGTAGAGACTGGGGGGTGACAGTGCGTTTTAACAGCGGGCGATGGACAAACAACGTCGGCCGACATCCATTATTTGTCTATGAGAGCCGCCGATTCGGCCGATAGCAGCATAATGGCCGACGGTGGAAAAAGTGGGTAAAAAGGTGGCATTCGGTGCAGTTTGGTTCCTAGTGCCGCCCCACTTCCTCCTCCACCATACTTTTTTTTAGTGTACCACCTCAGATAGCACAATGAATTGATTCAACGTTGAATTTTGGTTGAATCAATGCATTTTGCATTGATTCAACGTTGAAATTTGGTTGAATCAATGCATGTTGCTATCTGGGACAGCACCATCGTTTACAGTCACCATTTTGCATGCCATTCTAAGCGAGAATTTACGGTAATGACTGTCGGCATCGCTGATATCGGCCAATGTCGTTTGTCCATACGCTTATCTGCTGTTAAAACGTACTGTTAGAGTTCAAGTGAACAACTGTGGAGGGAAAAAAGCTCTTTCTCAGTCTGCTGGTTTTGGAAGACATATTCCTGTAACGTCTGCCAAAGGGGAGGAGGACAAAAAGGTCATGATTGGAATGAGAGGTCTGATGATGTTCTAAGCCTTGACATGGTTACATTGTACTGTAACAACTATAGTTTTGGTGTGACATGGTTACATTGTAACAACTATAGTTTTGTGTGACATGGTTACATTGTAACAACTATAGTTTTGGTGTGACATGGTTACATTGTAACAACTATAGTTTTGGTGTGACATGGTTAGATTATAGAACTACTGTATAGTTTTGCTGTGACATGGTTACATTGTACAACTATAGTTTTGGTGTGACATGGTTACATTGTAACAACTATTGTTTTGGTGTGACATGGTTGGATTATACAACTATAGTTTTGGTGCAACGTGGCTACATTGTAACAACTATTTTGTTACTGTGTCCAGTGTGTGCATCATAATCAGCTGCTCCATCCCATAACCCAGTGGTCCTTGAGGGCGTTCCAGCCAGGTGGTCCCCAGCTAAAAATGGAAAGTTGGCAACTAAATGCATCCTTGGATCTTTAACTCTTGTGTACTCTTTAACTCTCTTTTGTAAGTAAGTGTAACCAAAATGGACCACAATCACTTAGTTTAGTAGGTCTACACAGTTAGAAAATGTAGATTAGAAAGATGTGTTATTTTGATCACTGTTTTGACCAACACTATGGGACTGTGTGTCAAGTCAACTATAACAAAAAGCTTTAAGTTTTTTGGGGGTCCAAGAGGCTAAATGTAATCAAAATGGTGGTCAAATAAGGCTCAAATAATGGACCCTGTTATCATGAAAAGGGGATGATAAACCACTGGCTAAGCTGCTCCAGCTCACCAGGAAGTAGCCTTGTCCTGACCATAGGAACCCCCCCAACACACACACACACACACACACACACACACACACACACACACACACACACACACACACACACACACACACACACACACACACAGTATAGCTATAGCTCTCTCTGCCTCACTCACTGTTATTGTTGCTGCAGTTTACTATAGCCCAGAGGGTTTCAAACAGTGGTCCGGGGACCACCTGTGGCCCTTGCAGGTGATCCCCAGCTAATGTAACTCTTTGAGAGCGTAAACATGTTTACACTCTCAAGAGTTAAAATATTCATCATGTGAATTATCCCAAGTCTACACAACTAGAGAATGTAGAAGATTAATGGTCATTTTGATCTGTATGTTTGCCTGTTTTGTCTCTCCAAATCCAGCCTGGTGGTATTAGTGAACAAAACCAAAATAAATCTTTAGTTTTGGGGGGTCCGTGTGGGGCTAAAAATGCCCTCAGATGTTGGTCCTCCGTGGCTCAAATGCTGAATAAATGGTGGGCCCTGGTATCGTCAAAATGGTTGAAAACCACTGTCTTATATAGAGAGGAGGCTAAAAAAAACAATCAACAGATACATACAACATCCATTCTGTTATTAATATCTAACATCACATCGATAGAATGAAAGATGAAACTCACAACAGAAAGCTCATATTTCTTCTTCTTCAAGAGGAACTGTCGGAACTCCTTCCTGGTGTGAAACAGCAGCAGCACCGCAGCAGTCAGGCAGGCAGAGATGGTTGGATTTGTACAGTCTCAGATTAAAACGCTGTCTTCTGAGTGGATTGTTTCTTAATATGAAGCCTTAAAAAACCCCACCACCGTTAAACCAGACCGTTGGGAGGTTGTTTAGAAGCTAATATCGTGTTGTTTTGGTCCCCTGGTTCGGTATACACTGAGGACCAGATAGCAGAACTTGACACTAAACTGAACGCTGTGTGTTCTTCTTCGATTCTGTTTCTCAGTCACTTCTTCTTCGTGTGTGTTGGAGAGAGACATGCCTGGGCTCTGGGGCAGGTTTGCTGCCCCCTACTGGAAGGATACGCTTACTCTAGTCTAGGACAGGGGTTTTCAACCTTTTTCATCCCAGGGCCCACCATTTATTCAGCATTTGAGCCACGGACCACCATTTGACAACATTTTAGCCCCACAGACCCCCAAAACTAAATATTTCTTTTGCTTCTGTCCATGATCATTAATCTTCTAGTTGTGCAGACTTGGACTAATTCACGTGATGAATATTTTAACTCTTGAGAGCGTAGAAATGAAACCAAATGGACCCGCAAGGGTCCATTTGGTTTCATTTTTACGTTCTCAAGAGTTACATCTGGTTAACCAACTTAGCTGAGGACCACCTGGAACCCTCTCAGGGACCACTGGTGGTCCCCGGACCACCGGTTGACAACCACTGGTCTAGTGGTATTTTAACCTTTTTGATACCAGGGCCCGCTATTTATGCAGAATTTGAACCCACGGACATTTTAGCCCCACACAGACACAAAACAAAATATTTATTTTGCTTTTGTCCACATTTCCAGGCTGGATTTGGGAAACAAAACAGTCAAACATACAGATCAAAATGGCCATTAATCTCCTGCATTCTCTAGTTGTGTAGACTTGGGATAATTCAGATGATGGATATTTTAACTCTTGAGAGTGTAAACATGAAACCAAATGGATCCGCAAGGGTCCATTGGTTTCTAGGACGACAGTGAACTTGGTTATGTATGCTTTTTTTTGCTTTAGTTGAAGCCTACTTGAATTGTACTGCAAAATGTGCAAATCTCCAAGCTGTAATAATCAGTTTTGTTGTAGTGGTAGTGGTACTTGACTTGTACTCTATTTTCCCATTAATGGAATTGTGTTTTTCATACATTCATTAAACTGGCAATTTAGGGACTTTACATTTCATAATATCTTAAATTAACAAATGTATTGTTTTAATGCAGCTTGGTTCTTTGGCATGATATTATTCTATAGATATTCTAGCACTAGGACCCAGCCAGAGGAGTGCAGTGCGCTGCGCAGTTGAACGTCTGCGTCAGTGTTGCCATGTCTGCTTATTATAAGCTGTTGTGGTCTTGCCTTTTTGCCAGTATTGTTTATATAGTGATTGATTAATTGACTGCATTTCTTAATTCACAGTTTGTAAAATTAGCCCTTCACTAAGTCCCTCCCCAATCCGGCCTTGTCCAATAGGCACGTTAGAAGAGTTTTGAGAAGGGCTCATTAAGCCAAGTCAATACCAAAACTGTTACATATTAACCATGATAAAACAATGAGACGTCTTTAGAATTAACAGGATCCACCATTTTCCATTCACCCGAATACCCCAACTCATATAGTTTATAAGTTACTACATTCAGTATTTAGATGCTCATTTTAGCTGCTCCATTCAAACCATGATAGATTCAAAAACATCCAATCTTTTTTTTTTTGGTGACTGATTTTGTCCTCCTGGAATTTTATTTATATTTTTCATTTCGGCTATGTTTAAAATATTGTTTTGTCGGCATAAGAGAAGGTTGACAAATAGAACCACACAATGATATAAATTATATAATTAAAATACTCTAATAATAAAATAGAACTTGTAGCCTATGTTGTGCACATGTAGGCCATGGCCTACTTGTGTGCAAGTGGAGCGAGCGAGCGGAGAGCAAGTACCCCGACACCAAGAGGATATAATACTCTCGACAATACTTATAAATACTCCCAATAAACCATCCAATCTAAGTACTTTGACGCAACGACCGCGAACCGAACACTTAACATGAGCTCGCTTCACTCACGCAAGTAATAACATTCTATTCATTTAAAACATTTATATTACTAAAAACGCATAGTGGCGCCTTCACTGCTTTGATCAGATGTGATCAGTAAATGATCACAACACACCACCGCATGTACATGAGCTTGTAGCCATAATGTATTGATATATAAACCTTTTCTTTTGGGTCTGTATTGTACCTGCATGTGTACCACCTCTTTTGTATTCATAGGTCAGGATCCAGCACGTTTTTGCTTATTTCTCTCGCAGGATCTGGCCACTCTGGTGCGCCGTTGACAGACGACACGCGCGCACGTACGCACGCACGCAGACACACATTACAACACGCACACACCGCAGGCCCATGATATAGCTTCCACCACCCAGCAGCAACAGAACAGCAGACACACAGACAGACAGAGAGACTGTGTTATTATTCCAGAGGAAAAGGAAAAACCCTATTATTGTCGCGGTGTATGTCGTGTAAGTACAATATATACGTATCACACTCGGACCATAAATCGTGCCGTTATAACGTGATGGTAAATCAAATCCAGCTCAATACATTCCTTTCCTCTGTGATCGTGCTGTTAGTGTTGATGTCCAATGGCTGCTGACAGACAGCAAACCAGACATGTTGACACACATTTTATGTTTTGTTATTAATATTACTGTGCTGGTGGTGTTTTTTTTCTTTGTTTTTCTTTTATAGCATCGAGCCAAGATGGAGTGTGAGCTGCAGTGGAAGCCAGACGAACAGGGTCTGCACCAGATCCTCCAGCTGCTCAGAGAGTCCCAGAGCCCGGACACCAACACGCAGAGGTCCGTCCAGCAAGTATCCTTTCACCCGCCGAGCCCAGCTCGGTCGGTCGGTCGGACCCGTCAGACCCCGCCGGGGATAGCCGCCTTATAGCAGTGGTTGGTTCGGTTCCCCCTTTAAACCTTGTCATGCCAAGCCAAGGACCCTATAGTCAAAAATATCCTGTAGGATTCCAATAGAAAAAGTCCTATAATGTTTTGGAACAATAATCATATTGGATATCCTATATTTATAAGATTCATATTCATATAGGAATCCTATTTGATTTTCTGAATCCTATAAGAAAATATCCAATAAGATGTGTTCCAAAATCTTATAGGAGGAATCCTATAGCATTTTTTGACCCCCCAAATCAACATTTTATTAGGCCATGGAGGGACAAAGCCCCCGTTTGAAACGATATGCCAGCAGTGACCCTGATAATACTGTGTTATAGCAGTGACAATGAGACAGTAATATGGATGGACCCTGTGGCATGACCTGTATTATTTAGACTATACATAGTTACAGAGCCTATTTCAACATTTACACCAATTTATATTATAAAACTACTGCTGAGAGTGTACCAATGGAACCAAATGGACCCCATGTCAGGGTCCATTTATGCACTTTCTCATTTAAAGGGTCCTTTGGTTTCTATATTTATCTGTAATTAGGGGCCAACTGGAACTCCCTCAAAAGTGGCGTCCCTGGACCATATTGTGTGTGTGTGTGTGTGTGTGTGTGTGTGTGTGTGTGTGTGTGTGTGTGTGTGTGTGTGTGTGTGTGTGTGTGTCTGTGTTGTGCTTATGAGAGAGCGTGTGTGACACTATTCTGGCTTAGTAACTACTAACAAGCTAACTGCTATGATGATTAGGTTCTATATAATTGGAATTGATCACAAAATGATGTTATCAAATCATGTCATTCTTTTGTCGGAATGGCACACCATTAATGGTTTTAGGTCAGTAGAAATGCAGCTGAGCCTGTATCTATACGGTATCTATACTGTATCTATACTGTATCTATAGGTTCATGGTTTACGGTTGGTCAGTCTGCATGGCTGTTACACACATAAGTGCACCTATAATAAGCTGCTACTACTACTGTGCTTGCTATTGTGTCGTTACACAGATGAGGAAGAAAGTGTGTTTGTTTATGTTTGTTTTAGCTGTCACACAAATGTGGGGATACAATATGTTATGTTTTGTCCACCAAATAGATAATTTAGATAGTAGACAGCATGCTATATTGACATACTATAGGTTAATTGTTACCTGATAATAACCTTATCCTATAGTATTTTAAAAGTAGCCTATAATGTTTGGACCAGTGGTTTTCAACCGTTTTGATGCCAGGGCCCACTATTCATTCAGCATTTTGAGCCAGGGACCGCTATTTGAGGACATGTTAGCCCCACAGAGCCCAAAACTAAAGATTTCTTTTGCTTTTGTCCACAATACCAGGCTGGATTTGGGAGACGAAAGCCAAACATAGATCAAAAATGATCTACTGTATGTTTGCTAATTGTGTAGGCTAATTCAGAGGATGAATATTTTTGTCTTTTATCTTTGAGAACTCTCAAAGAGTTACATCTGGTGGTCCCCGGACCACTGGTTGAAAACCAGTAGTTTAGACTGCTAGTGCGAGAACACTTGGTTTTTGGTTCCTTGGTGTACTTGTGATCCCGTAGTTTACTGAGGGAACGGACTTCAGTCTCTGTAGCCTGTTTGATATGTGTGTTTACTTAGAGCTTAGCGTAAGTTGTTCTGGATAACACCTAGTCCTACAGTACATGTCTAAATGGTAAATAATAGGGATGGCCGATATTGACTTTTTTACCGATATCCGATATCCCGATATTATCCAACTACTAATTCCCGATACCGATATCAACCGATACCGATAAATGCGGCCTCCAGTGGTGGAAAAATAACAGAAACTATTACTATACAAATATTTAATATAAATAAACATTTAGTATAAATACGAATTCATGTTATAGCCTAGAAATACTCCATACAACTATAAATTCAACATGTAGCCTACTTGAGTAAAGTACAAAAGTAATGGTATAAACATGACCGTAGCGCTGAGTCTACATCTCTGTAAATAGTCATAATTTCCAGTTTGTAAATACCGATACCGATATTTTCCGATATGAAATTTGAAAGCTTTTATCGGCCGATAATATCGGAGGGCCGATAATATCTGCCATCTCTAGTAAATAATATACCTCGAGATTGAGCCGATGTCTGAAATGAGAATACACTAAAAGCTGTATGACTTCAATACTGTTACATTGTTGTTGTAATCACCTGCAAAGCGTTACATTGTAATAAGAGACCTTATCCGTAGTAGTGGCAGTATCATTCATCTCACACACTGGCAACAAAAACTGGATTGTCTCGACTCCACACAAACGAAAACATGAGACAGGAAATTCTCCATCACGAGTTAACGTAATGTGGTTTTCTATCAAATGACAAGTTTCACCACAAAGCAATTTAACATGCAAAACAGAATGAGTGCAGGCAGATTTTGTATCTTAGATACAGATATGTTCTCGATGACCCTGCTTAGATGTCCCCAGTTCAATGTGCCGTGATTTAAAATGTTACATATCTATACTGTATATATTAAAAAGCCATAATACATTATATTTTTTTATTTAGGTCAATATTACAGTACAGTACTTTTTTCCACAACACAAGGAAATCCCAACTGATGTTTTGAAAACAACACTTTGACAATTGTCGTCCTCAATATTTCACTAATTAAATGGACAATTGATACCATTATGATACCACCAGTATCATAATGTATAACGCCATAGTGTGACTGAGGGATTTAAATTAAATCAATGTTGAAATTAAACTTCAAACCTACAGTAGAGAGACCTAACCTTTGGGTCTTAGAAGTCATTTTTGAACTATTGTTCTCTATAAGCTCACAACACCTGAGCTTGTAGATCAGCTATATTCAATGAAAGTGTACAGGGAAAGTAGACCAAGTATAACAGCGGACACAAAACAACAAGTATGTAGAGTTTAAATGGTTAAGATATAATTTAGGTCTTGTTGGCGTTTGTGTTAGACAGGGCAGGAAAGAGATGAGAAACAGGAAGAGAGATGCCAGATCTGACAGGATCCAGACTAGAACTCAGCTGGAAGGCATAGCATTTACATCAGGCTGGCCTGGAATCACTGTGACCCCAAATCCCCTGATCATCAAGGGCATGATCATTTTAGGACCTACCCAATGCAAGCCTTCATGTGGCTTTTGAATACGAGTAATTCAAGTGCTTCTTGGAATAGTTTGTTTCAGAATCAGAATAACCTTTATTGTCACACAAAAAGATACGTTACAGCACTTCATGGTGAAATTCATTTTGTCCGCAGGGCTCCTCATGCATTAAAAATATATAATATGTCTAAAAATGTGTATTTGCATTCATTTATGACACATTAATAATAATCAATTTAATAAATTAATTAAAATTAAAAATCTATGCGATAATATAGTTAAAACTAAGGTTAAAAAGTCTATGCATTTAGCAGTTTTACTGCTTGGTAGAAGAAAGTCCTCTGTGACCTTTCTGTTTTTCCGGGGAGGCTTTTATATTTTGTTCCGTTTGGTATATTACGCTTTTATTCCAACTCGTGGCAATTGGCAAGACTTTAAACAAATGGAGGGACCAAAACAAAACCTGAAACAAAATTGAACTACTGTCTTACTGGAGTGAGAATCTATTACTTATTACTTATCATTTTACCATCCGATCTAGACCATGCCTACAGACCAAGCTTTCCTCCAAGGTTTTGCCACCAGGCACCCACATCTTTAAAACCTCATCACAAGACCGAGTCTCATGATGACATTGATATCATGATGTGAAATTAGACATCTTTTCCTGATTCTTCCTTTACTCCAAACATAGCAGTAGTAGTATCAGTGGCTTGACTGAATTTACAGAAGGGTAGATCATGAACACACAGTCTAGCATAGCCAGACAGGCGATCAGAAATCTCTGCCTATATTACTGACACAGTACATTTTGGGACGTCTACATTCAGCTAAACAAACCGAGACAAACTGTCCGCCATTGTTTTGTATTCGTTCTGGGATGCTGTTGTCTGTTGTTAATATAAAAAGTGAAAGACCCTCATATCATCATACATGTACATCATGTATGATGATATGTATGTATGATAACATGTCCCATTGGGGGGGGGGGGGGGGGGGGGGGGGGGCAAGAGAACATGTTGGAGGGGCAAGAGAAAATGGTATGGGGGGCGGCTTCATCGCCGCCCCCATACCATTTTCGGTTACAGGACTTTTATTAGTCAAGTAAAGCATCAATAATAACATCAGTTGTTGTTACTTTAATTTGAAATTTCTTGGGTTGTTTTGCATGGCACCGTGTTTGAGGGGGGGGGGGGGCAGACTGGGTATTTAGGGGGGCATTGCCCCCCATACCCATGCCTAGATCCACCCCTGACATAATCTCATATCAAACAATCACAATTTGCCTCCTGACTTTTTGTCTTTGATGTTTGTGTTTACCTGGGCGGGTAGGGGGGTAGAGCGTCCAGATAGGAACCCGCAAGATCCCCCAGTTCAAACCCGGGGCTCCCCCAGTGTTAGTATGGTTTCCTCTGGCGTCAGAGTGTGAATTTGTGTGCAAATGGATGAATGTAATTATGTAATAATATACAATGTCTCTGAAGGCACCGTTATAAAAGCATTATTTCAGTGATGTAATAAATAGGTTTTCAATCCTAATCAGTCCCGGGATGCAGGGAGGGTCTTTTAGATGATTCCCACCTCAGAGACTATTTTCATTTTCAAGGTAGCAACAGAATACATTTTGGAAACATTTAAATAATGTGACTTCATCATTTACTTTTGTGAAATAATTCCACACCTTGCTTTTCTGTCTTTCTCTTTCTGTTCCAGGCAGATATCAGCCCATATATCCCCTATACCGATGCCGATATACTGTATATGCCTATATATATCGGTCAGGCTCTAAACTGCGGCTTTTTACTCCCATTTCATTTTAGATGGTTATTATTTATGTGTTTATATTCAGTTAGGGATATCTGAAAGAAATGGCCACAATTCCAGATCTGAAAACTGTAATTGCAAAGGTGTTTTGCAAACAACACAGTCTTTACTGCATTTTGTTTTCGTATTTTTTACTTGTATTTTTTCATAGTAGATTAATATTACTGTACATGAGTGCACCCGTGAGATGCAGAGCTTACTGTCCAAATATGTCCATCATCTATAAATTGAGTATTTGTATGCAGGATGCAGTGGAGCTACATCAGTGGTTTTCAACCATTTTCATACCAGGGCCCACTATCAGAGATCATTCAGATGATGAATATTTTAACTCTTGAGAGTGTAAACATGAAACCAAATGGACCCGCAAGGGTCCATTTGGTTTCATTTTTACGCTCTCAAAGAGTTACATCTGGTTAACCAACTTTCCATCATTTAGCTGGGGACCACCTGGAACTCTCTCAAGGACCACTGGTGGTCCCCGGACCACTGGTTGAAAACCACTGAGCTACATCATTATATAGCAGTAGCATTACTGCTCCAAAACAGGTGCATGCTGTTTGTATTGTGAGTGCATGTGCTCTCCCTGTGTGTTAGTGTGTTGTGTTCTGTGTAAGTCTACGCCGTGCACACCGTGCACGTTGTTTTCCTTAACCACTGCTACAGAGACTGGAGCAGCTGAACCAATATCCAGACTTCAACAACTATTTAATATTCGTTCTCACCAAGTTGAAATCAGAAGGTATGTTTTATTTATTTTTTTATCCACGTTATTTCTTGTTTCTGTACTGAACTAGAACTGCACTCGGTAGAGTGTGACAATTTGCGTCACTCATGGCCTACTTGCGCGTGAGCAGAGCGGGGATGACTGGAGTACGAGTACCCTGACACTTCTAGGAGATAATGACAAGCCATATGGAAAAATCTGTATACTGTATGTGAACTCGTGAAAGTGGCATTTTTTCATACAATCCTTAAATCCATGGTATTTTTTTGTGAAGTGAAACATATATAATTTTGTAATTTATAAGAATTAGATATGACATTCAAACAGATATAAGATCCATACTATTTTTGTTTTGTAAAGTGAAGCGTATATAATTTTTATATAAAATTATATATGACACTCAAAACAGATATAAGATCCATAGTATTTTTATAAAGTGGCTCGTATGAAAGGTGCCACTTTCAAGAGTTTGCATATATGACATTTATATGAAATCTTCCTTAATCGGAATATTTATAAAGATCTCTTAATTACATCAGTTAGGTCGTTATCATCTAAACCAGCCAATCGGAGTATTCCGAGGGACGGTCGACAACCGCCGACCAATTGCTTTACTTGCACTCACTCTGCTCACGTAAATAATAATTATATTTTTCAGTTCTCTGATTTCTTTTCTCTTCCTCTTGCCGTTGGACCCAGATGAACCGACCAGATCCCTGAGTGGACTGATCCTGAAGAACAATGTTAAAGCTCACTACCAGAACTTCCCCAACGGTGTGTCAGAGTTCATCAAGGGTGAATGTCTCCAGAACATCGGTGACTCCTCCCCCCTCATCCGCGCCACCGTAGGTGAGTCGCACTTACTGCTCTATTCCAGGGGTTTTCAACCTTTTTCAGGACCCACCATTTTTTCAGAATTTGAGCCACGGCCCACCATTTGATGACATTTTAGCCCCACAGACCCCCCCAAACTAAAGATTTCCTTTGCTTCTGTCCATGACCATTAATCTTCTAGTTGTGTAGATTAGTGCTAATCCACATGATGAATATTTTAACTCTTGAGAGCGTGAAAATGAAACCAAATGGACCCGCAAGGGTCCATTTGGTTTCATTCTTACGCTCTCAAGAGTTACATCTGGTTAAACAACTTAGCTGGGGACCACCTGGAATCCTACAGGTGGTCCAGGGACCACTGGTGGTCCCTGGACCACCTGTTGAAAACCCCTGGTCTATTCAATACATTGATATCACATGATGTGACGTAGCACGGACGGGGTTGAGTCATTGAGGATTTATATTTTTGTCATATGAAAGCAGGATATCATAGCTACACTTTGGCATATTGGTTGTTCAGTCGGACCCAGCAGTCTTTGAGATATGCCTTATAGAGTAAGTAAGAGTCTTGCAGAAAACAGTGAGTTGAGAAAACAGGCTTGAAAAGTTTAGTGCTGTGGTCTCTAACATATACAGTACACATATAGCCATTTATTTCATATTTACATGTGAAATTCAGGTCTGATATTTATTTCAGACATGCTCTAGTACAGGGGTTTTCAACCTTTTTCATCCCAGGGACCACCATTTATTCAGGATTTGTGCCACGGACCACCATTTGATTACATTTTAGCCCCAAAGACCTAAGACTAAAGAATTATTTTTGTTTTGTTCACAAATCCAGGCTGGATTTTGCCAACAAAACAGTGTCAGACTTAAATAGTGATAATCCAGATGAATATTTTAACTCTTGAGAGTGTGAAAATGAAACCAAATGGACCCGCAAGGGTCCATTTGGTTTCATTTTTACAGTCTCAAGAGTTACATCTGGTTAACCAACTTTCCATCATTTAACCTGGGGACCACCTGGAACCCTCTCAAGGACCACTGGTGGTCCCCGGACCACCTGTTGAAAACCCCTGCTCTAGTATGTGAAGAGTGACTGTGCTATTAACTCATTTTGCATAAAAATAAAATTAAATCAGTTTCAGAACAGAAGCCAGCGTTCTGGTCACGTGAGTGGTCACATATGTCACAAGAACGCACCACTCCACTCAACAACAGACCTCCTTTTGCATATATATATATATATATATATATATATATATATATATATATATATATATATATATATAGTTAAATCAACATATCTCATACCGTGGCACGTTCAGAATTGATTCTACAATATAAGTTGTGGGCCCCAGAGATGGTAATGCATGTTGAATGCTATGGCTGTTATGTACAGTGTGCTGTAGGACCGGTGCATGCTGGGTAGTCAGTGGTGCCGGGTCGCAGGTTGCAGTGGAGCGTCAGGCTCTGACGTTGAAAAAGACATCAAGACATGTGCTATATTTAGCAGTGTGGCAGCCGCCTGTCAGCTAGCGTTGGTTCTCCCAAACGACAGACCGACTGACCGACCGACAGACAGACCCATCTACTCACTTCATTCCACTGCCAGCGTGCTTGTAGTACTTTTACTCTCTGCAGCTGCACCTAATGATTATTTTAAACCAGTGGTTTTCAACCTTTTTGATACCAAGGCCCACTATTTCTTCAGAATTTGAGCCATGGAGGAACACCATCTGATAACATTTTAGCCCTTAAACTAAAGATTTATTTTGCATTTGTCCACAACACCAGAATGGATTTGGGAAACAAATTAATCTTCTACATTCTCTAGTTGTGTAGACTTGGGCTAATTCAGATGATGGATATTTTATCTCTTGAGAGTGTAAACATGAAACCAAATTGGTTTCATTTTAACGCTTTCAAAGAGTTACACATGGTTAACCAACTTTCCATCATTTAGCCGGGGACCAAATGGAACTCTCTCAAGGAGAGGTTGTAAACCAACGATTCATTGATTGAACGGAGTATGCCACTTATTCATCTAACCTAGATGTTAGGTTCTTAATAATAATAAAGTACATTAAAGGTGAATTATTCATTCAAAGATATTACATTTTGCTCTGCTGCTGATGCAGTGTATGCTCAAAATAGATAGAGACAGCCACGGTACCTTTACTGCTATTCTGACTACATAGAGTATAAATATAAATAAGATAACAATGTGACAATGTGTTAATTGCAGACTCAATTACGATTACCCAATTAGTTGGCATATTGGAAACGAATCGAATAATTGATTTGAATTAGATCATCCAATGAATGGTTGCAGTGTTACTGCATTAGTATTCTGTTTGAAGGAGTGGTACTTACCAGTATATACAGTACCCATGAGTGACACATCACTAACTGTAGTATGAGATCCACATTGGAGCTACACAGTTCCTATTTGCATCCAGAGACAGTAGTGTACACTTTTTGTGGAAGTGAAACCCATCATTCTCATCCTCAGTCCACCCAGGCAGGGTATTATGGGATGAAGGTCGCTCAAGGTTATGGGAATTCAGAAACATTATGTCGTGGAGGCCAGTCCTTGAGTCAAACTTATCCTTGTTTTGACCTGATTGATGTCATGTTGATGAAGTGGTATACATCTCACCCAGAATCCAACTCACCACGATTTAGTGTATTTTGTTTTACCTCTAAAACACCACTTGTGTTTTAATTGCATTGAATGAAGTTACGGCACAAACAGTATACGAAAATATACACGCAACACTGTTCTTTTTGCTCTCATTTGTAATGAGTTGGACTTCATTACAGATAGACAATATTACCATTTCAATAGTGTGTACCAGTTCCCACTAATATCCAACTTTGCACAGCCATTGAAGAGGAGTGGACCAACATTCCACAATCTGATGAACTTTATTATGCAAAGAAGATGTGTTGCACTGCATGAGGCAAATGGTGGTCTGACTGGAGTCCTCAGAGCCCCAATAAGGCAAAAAAAAATATGCATATTTCAGGGCCTTTCAGGCCTTTCATTGTGGACAGTCTAAGGCACACCTGTGCACTCATCATGATGTCAGATGTGCATCTCGATGTGGCATTTAATCATTTAATAAACATAAACACTAGATGGAGTTAGAAACTTGATGAATGATATATCAAGAGAGTAAATATTTCAATTATTACAATTTACTACTCACTACTCACCTTTTGAGTTCCACAACATAATTTGCTCAATTTCAGAATGAACTTGAACACGTTATAATTGCTATAATCACGTTTCCCCAACTAGTGTACTGGTGTAGTTGAGCGTAGTGAATTCATTCCATCATCTCTCCTAGGTATCCTGATCACCACCGTGGCCTCCAAGGGAGAACCAACTAGTGCAGGGGTTTTCATCCTTTTTCATCCCAGGGCCCACCATTTATTCAGCATTTGAGCCACAGACCACCAATTGAGGATATTTTTAGACCCACAGACCCCAAAACTAAAGATTTCTTTTGCTTCTGTCCATGACCATTAATCTTCTAGTTGTGTAGATTTGGACTGGAAGCTCATGGATTTGGACTGGAAGCTCATGTCGCGCCACCGAGTGGCGCGACATGAGCTTGTTGTTCTGCTATTTTTGAAAAATTGTGAAAATGTGCAGCAAATCTCTGAATAAATTATTTTGGAAGCAAACATTTTATCTATTTTTTTTGCTTCTGGGGGACCCAGAGAACAACATGTTTTCAGATGTGGGTCTGCAGCCAAATATGGATAATTCTGGTGGTCCTTGGCTAGAAATATGTTAGCATCACTGACACAGGTGCACAGATTTTTCAGAAAAACTAGAATCTAGTGTCAGAAACTATAGAATCTAGTGTCAAAAACTCGATTCTAGCGTCAGAAAGTAGATTCTAGTGTCAAAAAGGAGATCCTAGCATCAGAAACTATCATTTAGTGTCAATAACTAGAATCTAGTGTCGGAAACTACTGTAGAATCTAGCGTCAAAAGCTAGAATGTTGCTGCAGCTATAAGCTGGTGTCAGGAACTACTGTATAATCTGGTGTCAGAAACTCGAATCGAGGGTCAGGACACAATGGGTTAACTAGTGTACTGATGTAGTTGAGTGTAGTGAATTCATCCTATCATCTCTCAGGTATCCTGATCACCACCGTGGGTTTGTTTTAACTAGTGTACTGATGTTATTGAGTGTAGGCAACTCATCCTATCCTCTCCTAGGTATCCTGATCACCACCGTGGCCTCCAAGGGAGAACTCACTACTGTAGTGTACTGATGTTATTGAGTGTAGGTAACTCATCCTATCCTCTCCTAGGTATTCTGATCACCACCGTGGCCTCCAAGGGAGAACTAACTAGTGTACTGATGTTATTGAGTGTAGGTAACTCATCCTATCCTCTCCTAGGTATCCTGATCACCACCGTGGCCTCCAAGGGAGAACTAACTAGTGTACTGATGTTATTGAGTGTAGGCAACTCATCCTATCCTCTCTCATCTCTCCTAGGTATCCTGATCACCACCGTGGCCTCTAAGGGAGAACTAACTAGTGTACTGGTGTAGTTGAGTGTAGGTAACTCATCCTATCCTCTGCTAGGTATCCTGATCACCACCGTGGCCTCTAAGGGAGAACTAACTAGTGTAGTGTACTGATGTTAATTCATCCTATCCTCTCTCATCTCTCTCAGGTATCCTGATCACCACCGTGGCCTCCAAGGGAGAACTCCAGAACTGGCCAGACCTTCTGCCTAAACTCTGTCAGCTGCTGGACTCTGAGGACTACAACACCTGTGAGGTAAAAACACTAGCATATTTAGTTCATTCCACAGCCCGATATTTATTCTGCATTTTAGTCACAGAGGACCACCATTTGATTTTGGAAAATGTTTTTTGTCCACAATTTGTCCACCATTGTTCTACATTCTCTAATTGTGTAGGCTTCTTTAATTAATTGGGCTAATTCAGAGGATGAATATTTTAAACATGAAACCAAATGGTTTGGTTTCGTTTTTATGCTCTCAAAGAGTTAAACCAACTTTCCATCATTTAACTGGCCGCGACTGATGGCCCAGGGTCGTGCGTGTGTGTGTGTGCGTGCGTGTGTGTGTGACAATGTGTGCTGACACTGTCAAGTTCATATGGCACTGGTGGAGCTCGGCGGTGCTGTAGTACATTATGAGTACATGCTCGGATGCGACAGCTCCTAAAATAGCATTCTAAAACGGTTATACCATAACACTGGCAGGCCTTCAGGCTGAGATATGACAATGTACGTTCATTGTTAACATTGGAGCTGAATAACACACACATACACACACACACACACACACACGCACACACACACACACACACACACACACACACACACTGTTCATACAAACACTGATCGCTCCTGTTCGTTTGATCTGTATCAGTGGTTTGCAACCAGTGGTAAAGGATTTTAGGTGGTCCCCAGCTAGATGATGGACCGCTGGTAACCAAATGGACCCTTATACAGTAGATCTGTAACTCTTGAGAGCGTTAAAATGAAAGCAAATGGACCCTTACAGGTCCATTTGCTTTCATTTTACTCTCAAGAGTTAAAATAAATAATTTAAACATCTGAATTACCGTATTTTCCGGACTATAAGGCGCACTTAAAAGCCTTTAATTTTCTCAAAAATCCACAGTGAGCCTTATAATCCAGTGCGCCTTATATATGGATTGGTTGACTGCAGTAGCTTCTATTCTATGTTAACTGTAGTAGCTTCTATTCCCTGCGCCTTATAATCCGGTGCGCCTTATATATGAAAACAGTTTTAAAAGGTGCGCCTTATAATCCGGTGCGCCTTATATATGAAAACAGTTTTAAAAGGTGCGCCTTATAATCCGGTGCGCCTTATAGTGCGGAAAATACGGTACTTAAATTTCAAGAATGTACACATTTAGAAAATATTGCAGAATTGTTATTTTGACCAACGTTTTTTCAGTTATCTCTCCTAAATTGAAACCACTGATCTATCAACTGTGATCAAAGAATGATCTCCAAGGCCTTCGATAGTGACAGTGAAAGTGATCAGAGAAAGCAAATATATTGTATCCTGCTGTTTTTTACTTAGATATTGTATGAGAATATCTGTGTGTGTTGTCATGATTTGTTAACTCATTGAGCGCGATCGGATTTTCTTTGTTTTCTTTCCACTGCCGCGGCTCAAACCAGTTCGATCGGTAAAAAAGCCCTTATTTTGAAGCTCAGATCTCCTAAACAGGATGTGCTGTTTCTGTTATGCTGTGTCTGTTGTCTTGCCTAATCGATCATCTGGCGATCTGCCCCAAAACATCCGGCTCACAAGTCAGGAAGTGCTGTGTAGCCCTGGCTGCTTAACCCATGCGCCAGCGACATTGAGGGGGCAAACCGGAGGAGAGCCGTTTGAATGCATTGGATTGAATGGACGTCAATGGGACGGGGGAAAAAAAAGTTGTCCCCAATTCTGTCCCAAATGAAAGTCAGCAACGGGATGATCATCAGACGATGCGCACGGACTAATAGTTGGATTAAAGAATGAAATCTACATCTCGTCGTGATACGAGCCGTCCGCGTGACCGGCGGAGGGGTTCTAACGGGATGTCCACGAGCCCCGCGTGGACGGCGCCAAGAGAATTAAGACACGGATTGTTTGCGTTTGCATTTGTCTGCGTCGTAATCGTCTTTATATTGATACAAAAGTCTTTGAGGAAAATGAATTGGGAATCCATTTCTGCTCAGCTCTATTGAATTGTGCTTGAATTGTACTGTAAATCTACAGACTGTTAAAAAAAAATCAATCAAGTCAATCAATCAGTTCCGCCACTCACCAGTAAAACAAAAATAGACTTGAGTAAAACGTCGATGTGGTTATTGCACATTCCTCCTTGAAACGTACGTTTTGAATGCACCCTGTAACCTTGAAACAGTGAGAGCCATTCAGCACCAGCTCCTGATTTACAGTCGACCAACACAACACAACGGATACCATAACTTGTGGTTCTTGTCCTTTACAGCGTCGCATTCTGAGCAGCAGATGCTGCAACACATGAACCTGTTAAAGGGGAATTCCACTCATTTTTAGTTCCATGGACAAAATCTTGGTTCCAGGGATAAAATTTTAGTTTCAGTGACAAAATCTTAGTTTCGGTGACGGGGACAAAATTTTAGTTTCGGTGACGGGGACAAATTTTTAGTTTCAGTGACGGGGACAAAATTTTAGTTTCAGTGACGGGGACAAAATTTTAGTTTCAGTGACGGGGACAAAATTTTAGTTTCAGTGAAAAAAATTTAGTTTCGGTGACGGGGACAAAATTTTAGTTTCGGTGACGGGGACAAATTTTTAGTTTCAGTGACAAAATTTTAGTTTCGGTGACGGGGACAACATTTTAGTTTCGGTGACAAAATTTTAGTTTCGGTGACGGGGACAAAATGTTAGTTTCAGTGACGGGGACAAAATTTTGGTTTCAGGGACAAAATTTTAGTTTCAGTGACAAGATTTTAGTTTCAGGGACATTTTTTTTTTGTTCCAGGGACAAAATTTTAGTTCCAGCAAGAAAGATGGAACTACATATTTTCAGATGGGGTCAAATTCAGATCATTTTGGAGCTCTTTGAATAAAATAGTGAAATATTTGAGCAGTACTGACTACTGAATTATTATTATTATTTTAAGATTTGGCTGCGGTGTGGGTTTAACACAAAAAGACAAAAAAGGAAAAAAAATGCGTCAACACTAAACTCACTCTACATAACAAACACTATTACATGTGTTTAAGTGTTTATTATTAATGGGCTCTCGCTGCTGCAGCGTAGAGTTGTACGCTGTATGACCGTAGCGTGATCTATTTAAAGAATGGACAGACCATGTGTGGAATGCTAAGAGCTCAGAGAGCGCTGACCGCTAGAACTGCTCTGCTGGAGTGATTAATGACAGCTGGATGGCAGGTGGTCAGTCAGGGAGACACCGAGAGAGAGAGACAGCATGTCCTCCATCTCTGTGAGACACACAGAGAGACAGCATGTCCTCTATCTCTGTGAGACACAGAGAGAGAGACAGCATGTCCTCCATCTCTATGAGACACAGACAGAGAGACAGCATGTCCTCCATCTCTATGAGACACACAGAGAGAGAGACAGCATGTCCTCCATCTCTATGAGACACACAGAGAGACAGCATGTCCTCCATCTCTATGAGACACAGAGAGAGACAGCATGTCCTCCATCTCTATGAGAGACACAGAGAGAGAGAGAGACAGCATGTCCTCTATCTCTATGAGAGAGAGAGAGACAGCATGTCCTCCATCTCTATGAGACACACGGAGAGAGACAGCATGTCCTACATCTCTATGAGAGACACAGAGAGAGAGACAGCATGTCCTCCATCTCTATGAGAGACACAGAGAGAGAGAGACAGCATGTCCTCCATCTCTGTGAGACACAGAGAGAGAGACAGCATGTCCTCCATCTCTATGAGAGACACAGAGAGAGACAGCATGTCCTCCATCTCTATGAGACACAGAGAGACAGCATGTCCTCCATCTCCATGAGAGACACAGAGAGACAGCATGTCCTCCATCTCTATGAGAGACACAGAGAGACAGCATGTCCTCTATCTCTATGTGAGACACAGAGAGAGAGACAGCATGTCCTCCATCTCTATGAGACACACAGAGAGACAGCATGTCCTCCATCTCTGTGAGACACACAGAGAGACAGCATGTCCTCCATCTCTATGAGACACACAGAGAGAGACAGCATGTCCTCCATCTCTATGAGACACAGACAGAGAGACAGCATGTCCTCCATCTCTATGAGACACACAGAGAGAGACAGCATGTCCTCCATCTCTGAGAGAGAGAGAGACAGCATGTCTTCCATCTCTATGAGACACACAGAGAGACAGCATGTCCTCCATCTCTATGAGACACAGAGAGAGAGAGCATGTCCTCCATCTCTATGAGAGACACAGAGAGAGAGAGACAGCATGTCCTCCATCTCTATGAGAGACAGAGAGAGAGACAGCATGTCCTCCATCTCTATGAGAGACAGAGAGAGAGACAGCATGTCCTCCATCTCTATGAGACACAGACAGAGAGACAGCATGTCCTCCATCTCTATGAGACACAGACAGAGAGACAGCATGTCCTCCATCTCTATGAGAGACAGAGAGAGAGACAGCATGTCCCCCATCTCTATGAGACACAGACAGAGAGACAGCATGTCCTCCATCTCTATGAGACACACAGAGAGAGACAGCATGTCCTCCATCTCTATGAGACACACAGAGAGACAGCATGTCCTCCATCTCTATGAGACACACAGAGAGACAGCATGTCCTCCATCTCTATGAGACACACAGAGAGACAGCATGTCCTCCATCTCTATGAGACACAGACAGAGAGACAGCATGTCCTCCATCTCTATGAGACACACAGAGAGACAGCATGTCCTCCATCTCTATGAGACACACAGAGAGACAGCATGTCCTCCATCTCTATGAGAGACACAGAGAGAGACAGCATGTCCTCCATCTCTATGAGACACACAGAGAGACAGCATGTCCTCCATCTCTATGAGACACACAGAGAGAGACAGCATGTCCTCCATCTCCATGAGAGACACAGAGAGAGACAGCATGTCCTCCATCTCTATGAGACACACAGAGAGAGACAGCATGTCCTCCATCTCTATGAGACACACAGAGAGACAGCATGTCCTCCATCTCTATGAGACACACAGAGAGAGACAGCATGTCCTCCATCTCTATGAGACACAGACAGAGAGACAGCATGTCCTCCATCTCTATGAGACACACAGAGAGACAGCATGTCCTCCATCTCTATGTGAGACACAGAGAGAGACAGCATGTCCTCCATCTCTATGAGACACAGACAGAGAGACAGCATGTCCTCCATCTCTATGAGACACACAGAGAGACAGCATGTCCTCCATCTCTATGAGACACACAGAGAGACAGCATGTCCTCCATCTCTATGTGAGACACAGAGAGAGACAGCATGTCCTCCCCATCTCTATGAGACAGAGAGAGAGACAGCATGTCCTCTATCTCTATGAGAGAGAGAGAGACAGCATGTCCTCTATCTCTGTGAGACACAAAGAGAGAGAGACAGCATGTCCTCTATCTCTATGAGAGAGAGAGAGACAGCATGTCCTCCATCTCTATGAGAGACAGAGAGAGAGACACACACAGAGAGACAGCATGTCCTCCATCTCTATGAGAGACACGGAGAGAGACAGCATGTCCCCCATCTCTGTGAGACACAAAGAGAGAGAGACAGCATGTCCTCTATCTCTATGAGAGAGAGAGACAGCATGTCCTCCATCTCTATGAGAGACACAGAGAGAGGGAGAGACAGCATGTCCTCCATCTCTATGAGAGACACGGAGAGAGACAGCATGTCCTCCATCTCTATGAGAGACACGGAGAGAGACAGCATGTCCTCCATCTCTATGAGACAGAGAGAGAGAGACAGCATGTCTTCCATCTCTATGAGACACACAGAGAGACAGCATGTCCTCCATCTCTATGAGAGACACAGACAGAGAGACAGCATGTCCTCCATCTCTGAGAGACACAGAGAGAGACAGCATGTCCTCCATCTCTATGAGACACAGACAGAGAGACAGCATGTCCTCCATCTCTATGAGACACAGACAGAGAGACAGCATGTCCTCCATCTCTATGTGCTCCTCTTTGTCCTGTCTCTTATCTGATCACTCAGGTAGAGCAGGGCTGTCTGTCACCAATCCTGTCCGTCAACTTATTTCATACAGCCGTCAAGCTGTATGAAATATAATGGTTGTTAAAGGGGAATTTCACCCCAAAACCTTTTTTTTATCTTTATTTGCAGTTATTTATTTAGAAAAAAGTGGTCCAGGTGCTGTTTTGTGAAAACGCTCCTTAATGGCTGTTTCCCCTATCCCAAAATAAGCTTATAATGGGGATAATGGGTCAAATGCAAGTTCACCTATATACATCACTCCAAAATGCAATTTTCTGCTATATATTGTCTCCCCACCATGTCAGTAGTGTGTTAACACTCACACTTTCACTTTTGGTTCAGCAGTGGTTCAGCCATAAACCATGTGCCACGCCCCCACCTTTCGAGACAGCTGAATCACTGCTGTACCAAAAGTGAAAGTGTGAGTGTTAACACACTACTGGCATGGTGGGGAGACAATATATAGCAGAAAATTGCATTTTGGAGCGATGTATATAGGTGAACTTGCATTTGACCCATTAGCCCCATTATAAGCCTATTTTGGGATAGGGGAAACAGCCATTAAGGAGCGTTTCCACAAAACAACACCTGGACCAATTTTTTCTAAAAAATTAACTGCAAATAAAGATGAAAAAAAAAGTTTTGGGGTGAAATTCTCCTTTAATTGATGTCCAGAGTCCCATGGTGGGTTCTCTGGTTTTGGTGAATATGAAGTACCTCTGGTCATTCTGTGAGGGTCACTGGGGCCACGCAGTAAAAGTAAATGAATCCACAAAATTTGTAATTAGATTTTCAAAATCAACACGTCAATTATTGACACCACTATATTAATGGCAAGTAATTTGTAATGGTGACTTGTGATTACAGATTAATGATTTCATTATTATTTTAATTGATTATTGGAATGTTACAATTTGTATTTCTGTTTGCCTTTTCAGGGTTAGTAATCACAACTTACACTGCAGATATGAAAGGGGGAAAGGGGAATTACATCCATTTTCAACATTTTACTGTTTACTTGTTTAATTGTGTATATTCGGTCCATTTGGTTTCATTTTACACTCTCAAGAGTTACAGATCTATAAGGGTCCATTTGGTTACCAACTGACCATTTAGCTGCATGGGGACCACCTGGAATCCTCTCAGGAACCACTGCAAGTGTTAACGTGCTCATAGTCCATTTGTCTGTGGTTTGTAAGAACAGAGTGATGGGTTGCGTTAGCACTGACCACCACACACAGCCAGACGCCATGTTGTAGTTTTCAGTGGCCAAAGCTCTTCATCCAAAGAACTGGACTATGAACAGGCCTGTAACCTGTCCCCTGTCCCCCTGCGTTGTTCTGTTCTCCAGGGAGCGTTCGGAGCTCTCCAGAAGATCTGTGAGGACTCTGCAGAGATCCTGGACAGTGACATCCTGGACCGTCCTCTCAACATCATGATCCCAAAGTTCCTGCAGTTCTTCAAGCACAGCAGCCCCAAAATCAGGTGCGTGGGCTAGAATTAAACGTTATTTGTTCATGCAAACATAAATACAAATTGTAACATTCCAATAATCAATTAAAAGAATAATCAGGTACTTGTTTGTGTCTGCTATGTTTTTTGTTATTGTGGGAAAAGGTGTTAGCTTAGTCAAACCTTTTCAAATATATCAGATCATGATGAGTCATGATGGATTGCTGTGTGAGCTTGTAGATCCTCTATTTTTGAATAGCTGACATGTAAAACAGCTATTCAAAAATAGATTATAGTGTTTCCTTTAGACACAAACTTTAGTGTTTACACCCGTTGCTGTGTGTCTTTTCCAGGTCTCATGCCATCGCCTGTGTTAACCAGTTCATCATCAGCAGGACTCAGGCTCTGATGCTGCACATCGATGCCTTCATTGAGGTAGTCTCTCAGACATTTCACCATCAGCCTGGCTGAAACATAACCCGTTTCCGCCACACGGGGGTGGTATTGAGTAAGCACAAAACAACATCTAGGATCACTCAGAGATTGATCCCCGTCCGAGAACAGTCAGATAGACATGTGTGTTTCTTTATTAGCAGGCACTTATTTAAGGACAATCATGTAAAGGATGTGAAGTAGATGGTCATTGGCCATGTATTTTGTCAGATCACCAATTTCACCATAACACCACCATGCTGGAACAATCAAGTATGAGATATTTGGGGTATTGGAATCTGGCCTTGGGCCCACTCGCACAGAGACTCGCACACCACCCACAGATTCAAATGGTAAATAGTGCATTTATATAGCCCTTTTATCCAAGATAGTGAATACCATCTACCCGTTCACACACCAATGTTGGTACTAGAAACCATGCAAGGTATTGGGAGCAATTAGGGGTTAAGTGTCTTGCTCAGGGACACATCTACACTAACTCTCAGGGAACCCGGGTTCGAACGAACCGGCAACCATGTGGTTCCCATCCGATGACTCTACCCTAATTACACACAGGTGTATTTGCTATTTTCGATGCCTAATGTTTGATCATTCCCAACTTTTGGGCGGGCGGTCTCAGAATCTTTCCTTGGTGCCTGTGCACCTCCAGAAGATGTCCCGACTCTCCGAACCCTGGCGTCGGACAACGTATGAATTGTATTTTAGTTAGAAGGGGAAAAAAAAGAACAGAAAAAGAGAAAAAAATATTAATACATCTCTTTCATCTTACATCACTGTCTGTTCCTTTGGCCAAAGCAACTCTTTTTGTTTTTACATTCATTTCTGAAAAGAGAACTAGAATACTGTAGTCGTTCTGGTGCAGTTCAGTTAGTTCTCTGTTCTCATCGTTGTGTTCTGCTCTTTCAAAGGTGATAAATCTATTTGTCATTTCCTGTTCTTCTGTTCCATTACCTGGAACTTGTTTACAGCCGTTGCTCTGTTTTTTCCTTTAATACATGGTGTAGTAGTAAGTCAAGAGCCTATCTCCTGTTTCTGTAGCGCGAGGCAGCTTGATGTAAGTACAACCCCTGGTGGGTCCCATTTTAAGAGTCTTTGGTATGACCCGGCCGGGAATCGAACCTCGACCTTCCAGTCTCAGGGCGGACACCCTAACCACAAGGCCACTGAGCTGGTAATAGCTGGTTAATATGTGGACTTGCTGCTTATTCAGTGTAAAGACACTGTGTTGAAGATGTGGACATGAATCTGGCCGTAGTTCTAGTCCTCCCTGAAAGTATCCACCATTTGGACAAGACTCATCAATGTTAATATCACGTGTGATATGGAGAAAGGAAGCCATGCCGTTGTTGTTAGCCCCTACCTTGTGTGTCTGCTGTTGTGACCGGTGGTGGCCGTCATGGCGTCCAGTTCCCAGCGGATGTCGTGCGGCAGCCCCGAGTGCTCCAGGACATGCTGGGTGACTGCGATCTTGCACAACGTCTTCAGACTGGGACTTAAGTCTAAGATGTACAGGTTATCGGCGGGCTTGTTCCGGTTGTAACCCCCGTTGACGGTGGCGGACCTGTACCGGTAACCCCCGAACAGGACGACGCGATCCCCCACCGCACAGCAGCACATCTTGGTTATCCAGCAAGGCCCCTGGCCCTTGGGCTCCACTTTTTTCCAGGTGAACGTCTCCGGGTTGAACTTCCAGAGGTCGTTGAAGGTCCGG
>CM076985.1:43027041-43117041 GCA_039105355.1 Benthosema pterotum
TACTCGTGCGTGACGTGCAAGTATGCACTCTACCTATTGCTGATCTAGTTGTCATTAAAGGGGAAGTCCACCCATTTTCAACATTCTAATTAGTATACCCTAGAGGTGCTGGGTGGACGTGATAAAAAAAAAAGTTCCCCCATTCTGTGTTCCCAAGAAATGGAGGTCTGAAGAAAACCACTAACATGGTGAAACATCTTGATGACATCATCAAGATGTATTTTCACCATGTTAATGGATTTCTTTAGACGCTTCTTTTTTCTGAGAGCGTACAAATGCAACCAAATGAACCCGTTAGGGTTCATTTGGTTGCATTTGTACACTCACAGAAAAAAAAAAGTTGAAAATGGGTGGAATTCCCCTTTAATGATTTGTGGTTTTTTTGCATGGAACACTGCAATGTTTCAATTTGTATTTATGTTTGCGTATTTCAAAATTAATTAACATATAGTATTGAGTTGATATCTAGGATAAATACTGTATTGTTCTGTGTTCTGAGCAGGACCCATATTAGTATATCAGAGAGCCTGACTGTATCTGCTACAGTCGTATTATACGGAGCAAAGCCTTTGTACTTTGATGTCTGCAGTGAGAGAAGTCTTACAGTACGTGTTCTGAATTTAATTATTAGTACCTCCACCTTACCAGATCAGGATTCAGTCAGCAAACACTGAGGCATGGTGGGGGGTGTCCTGCACCATGCAGAGAGGCATAAAACTGTCGAAAATATGCTTAAAGATAACAGAGGCAACGTTTTAGGCAATAATCGAAGTAGATATATAGCTATATTTTTGCCTTTTCCCCTCTATGTTGCTTCTGCTTTGATGCTGCAGCTGTTTCACTGCAGACAGACACTTAGATGGTCCAGACTTTGTTGTCAACAAATAATGAAAACAAAACATTTGTCGGGCTCAGGACAGGAGGTGTTAATTTGGGGGGGGCTGTGCTGTGATTTAGAATTACAGCACAGCGGTCTAATATTGAGCTAATAGAGTGGAGGTGAGGTGGAGTTAGATTCCGTTTTTAACAAATCTGTTTACAAACACAGTGTTTGTACACACTAAAGTTTACTCTACTACCTTTAATGGAGAGTTGTTAACCAAATGGACCCTAATATCTGTAAAATGAAATGATTTGGTTTCATTTTACATTCTAGACAAGAGTTCAGTTATTGTTAAACATCGGTATTACTTTATTTTCAAGAGGTCTGCACACGATTAAAAAACGTGGAGGAATCGTTATTGCCTGTTATCTTTCCTGTGGTACGGTCATCACGTACGATCATGGAAATGCAGACATATCATTTAGTTTACGGCAGGGCCGGATTCAGCCAGCCCTACTAGGGTGGGCTAGACTAATGGCAGGGTGGCTAGTTTGGCAGCTCCAAAGTTTTTCATATGAAGCAGTGGTTTTCAACCTTTTTGATACCAGGGACCACTATTTAGTCGGCATTTGAGCCACGGACTGCCATTTGAGGACATTTTAGCCCCACAGACCACAAAACTAATGATTTCTTTTGCTTTTGTCCACAATACTGGGCTGGATTAAGAAAACAAAACAGTGCAACATACAGATCAAAATGACCATTAATCTTCTACATTCTCTAGTTGTGTAGACCTGGGCTAATTCACATGATGAATATTTTAACTCTTGAGAGTGTAAACATTAGTCTTGGGCGGTATTGATTTTTCAATATCGGTATTGATAATGTCTTAATTAGCTCGATATTCGATATTACCGGTATTGACGGCAATCAGAGTTGGAACGCTCCACCAGTCACCTAGTTCTCAGAATTTGGGACTTTGAGGGGTCAGAAACTGAGCGCTCTGCTGTTAAAGCAGCCTAAATAGGGAAAAACTGGAGTTGGAAATACATTGTTTCCAAAAAGCCTAGCCCAAATAAGGGCTAGTTTAGGCATGTGTGTAACATGAAAATTGTTTGTATAGTTACAATTAAGTCTCATTGCTCATATTTTAATAGAATACAGTATAATGTCGGTATTTGACGATATTCGGTATTCGATATTTTTCACAGACCCAACGATATTACTCGGTATTGATTTCCAATATCGCGATAAACGGTAATACCGGTATATTGCCCAAGACTAGTAAACATGAAACCAAATGGACCCGCAAGGGTCTAAGCTGGCGACCACCAGGAAGTTGGAACCCTCTCAAGGACCACTGGTGGTCCCTGGAGCACTGGTTGAAAACCACTGATATTACCTTTCATTGGGTGGGCAGGATGCACGTTTGGGTGGGCTCTGCCCACCCCTGCCTAACTCTAGATCCGGCCCTGGTTTGAGGTTAAATCTCATCGAATGGAGTCCTAACCGAGGTCCCGTCTGTGTAACTGTGTGTGACAACAACAACACCAGGGTGACATTGAGGACGATGACGACCAGGGGGTCCCTGACAATGAGCAGGACATCAGGCCGCGGTTCCACCGCTCTCGCACCGTAGCCATGCAGCAGCACGACGCCGACGGCATCCAGGACGACGAAGACGACGACGACGATGATGACGACATGGACGATGATGACACCATCTCTGACTGGAACCTACGTGAGTTACGGCATCAGGGTTCTATAGCAGGGGTTTTCAACAGGTGGTCCGGGGACCACCAGTGGTCCTTGAGAAGGTTCCAGGTGGTCCCCAGGCTAAATGATGGAAAGTTGGTTAACCAGATGTAACTCTTGAGAGTGTAAAAATGAAACCAAATGGACCCTTGCGGGTCCATTTGGTTTCATTTTCACACTCTCAAGAGTTAAAATATTCATCATCTGAATTAGTACCACTTAATTAAGAAGTTTACACTGTTTTGTTGGCAAAATACAGCCTGGAATTGTGGACAAAACCAGAAGAATTCTTTAATTTTAGGTCTTTGGTGTGAAAATATAATCGATATATATTTGGTCCGTAGCTCAAATGCTGAATAAATGGTGGGCCCTGGAGTCAAAAAGGTTGAAAACCCCTGTTCTATAGCACCGGCTCTTAAAGGCATTGGCGATTTTAGAGAGGGGCACTAGCCTCCCCTGGTGGCCAAGCATCAAGATGCTTGAAGAAGGTCGTTGACCTATACGTTGCCTCATTAAAGTTCTTTGCAAAGTCAAAAAAGAGAAGGACAACCAGGTGCTCCACGGAGATGTAGGTTAAAAAGTTTGGTTAAGGTGCTACAAAGATCAAAAGGGACCAAAATGCAAAAGTAAAAAGGCGATCTGATCAGTATACTGTATATCATACTAGCCCTAGGCCCTGAAGACTCATCTGAGTTGAAACATGTTGGCTGCTTTATTTAATAAATTATGAGACTTTATTCAATAAATTATGAGACTTTATTCATGCTCTCCTCATCCTTTTTTTTAATAGTTTTAACCTTTTGAGTGCTCAGATCGCCTTTTTACTTTTGCAAAGTTCTTTGCAAGTTTAGATGGTGCGCTGGCCTCTATATGTACACTGGTGCATTTATTCTGTTTCAAGTTTATTGTCTGCCTACGCACCCCTCCCAAAGACAAGAAATGTTCTGTCAAAATCAACTGTGTGTGTGTGTGTGTGCGTGTGTGTGTGTGTGTGTGTGTGTGTGTGTGTGTGTGTGTGTGGTCGCTATAGGGAAGTGTTCGGCTGCAGCGCTGGACGTTCTGGCCAACGTGTTCAGAGATGACCTGCTGCTGCACATCCTGCCTCTGCTCAAAGAGCTGCTGTTCCATCCAGAGTGGCTGGTCAAGGAGTCTGGGATCCTGGTTCTGGGAGCCATCGCTGAGGGTGAGTCTGGGAGCCACCGCTGAGGGTGGGTCTGGGATCCTGGTTCTGGGAGCCATCGCTGAGGGTGAGTCTGGGATCCTGGTTCTATAAGCCATCGCTGAGGGTGGGTCTGGGATCCTGGTTCTGGGAGCCATCGCTGAGGGTGAGTCTGGGAGCCATCGCTGAGGGTGGGTCTGGGATCCTGGTTCTGGGAGCCATCGCTGAGGGTGAGTCTGGGATCCTGGTTCTGGCAGCCATCGCTGAGGGTGGGTCTGGGATCCTGGTTCTGGGAGCCATCGCTGAGGGTGAGTCTGGGAGCCACCGCTGAGGGTGGGTCTGGGATCCTGGTTCTGGGAGCCATCGCTGAGGGTGAGTCTGGGAGCCACCGCTGAGGGTGGGTCTGGGATCCTGGTTCTGGGAGCCATCGCTGAGGGTGAGTCTGGGAGCCATCGCTGAGGGTGAGTCTGGGAGCCATCGCTGAGGGTGAGTCTGGGAGCCATCGCTGAGGGTGAGTCTGGCATCCTGGTTCTGGGAGCCATCACTGAGGGTGAGTCTGGCAGCCATCGCTGAGGGTGAGTCTGGCAGCCATCGCTGAGGGTGAGTCTGGCATCCTGGTTCTGGGAGCCATCGCTGAGGGTGAGTCTGGCATCCTGGTTCTGGGAGCCATCGCTGAGGGTGAGTCTGGCATCCTGGTTCTGGGAGCCATCGCTGAGGGTGAGTCTGGCATCCTGGTTCTGGGAGCCATCGCTGAGGGTGAGTCTGGCATCCTGGTTCTGGGAGCCATCGCTGAGGAAATCTTTCAAAACGTTGCTTTCATGTTCAGAGTTCAGATTATTTTCTGAATGTTCATAGTAAGCCATGAACTCTCAGAGAGAGGGCAGTTAGGTAAAAGGGCAGACGTTGATGTGCCTGTGCTGTGCCTCCTTTACAAGTATGGTTCTGTCTCCAGGCTGCATGCAGGGAATGACCCAGTACCTCCCAGAGCTCATCCCCCACCTGGTCCAGTGTCTGTCAGACAGGAAGGCCCTGGTCCGCTCCATCACCTGCTGGACCCTGAGCCGCTATGCCCACTGGGTGGTCAGCCAGCCTCCAGACACGTACCTGAAACCCCTCATGACTGAGCTGCTCAAACGCATCCTGGACGGCAACAAGAGGGTCCAGGAGGCCGCCTGCAGGTACAGGGCTTTGGTTCTGAAGGATGATTGCAGTGTTGCCAACTGCGAAAATCCAAAATGCACTAGTGGCACTTCCAAAATGCACTAGAATGCGCTAGATTCGGGCTAATTCACATGATGAATATTTTAACTCTTGAGAGTGTAAACATGAATAAACAAATGCGACAAGTTGGCAACACTGGATGATTGGAGTCGTCAGGTCACAAAAGTATTTATTTAAAGATCTGTGATAAATCATGACAAACACATTTTGGGGGGTTGGACAAATAATAATTAGAAACAAGAAAAAAGGACAGCTTACAACACTTCTTTTTTACAACACTTTTTTGTTGGATTCCTTCATAATTATTTGGTCAGCCCAAAATATAGTTTGTTGTCATGGTCTGTCACCATCCGATTCGGCTTGGTTCCACTTTGAGGCCTACAAGATTTTATATTAATACCCCTGTTAACATGTTTACCCCTTGTCGCCAAACCCACACCCACTCGGATCTACTAGTTATGCACATAAACAATCGCCTGACCCCACCCGACTCAACATTACCAGTGTTGGAAATATTGCTTCACCTTGTTAATATACTACTTATTAATTATTACCCTCATTTTAAAGGAATATATTATATTACAATATTACTGTCTGAGCAAGTGTAATATATTAATATTACTATTACATATCAGTTCAGTTCAGTTTAGTTTATTTTGGTCGTTGAATGAACATGTAACATTGTTCTTGATCATAAATGTTTCTGTAACAGACCAAAAAGGAGGTTGGCTGAAGCACAAGGCTTATAATGCCCCCCCTTTAGACACCAGTCCCAGGAAAAGAAAGAAAGAAAAAAAGAACTGTTTAATAGGCACACACACACACACACGCGCGCACACACACACGCGCGCACACATGCACAAACACACACAAACACACACACACACGTGAAGAGAGAGAAAGGAGAGAGGGGAAGAAAAAAGAAAAAACAGAAAACAAGACTGAAAACATGATTACATAACATAGGAACAAGAAAATAATAAACAAACTAAAGCAAAGAAGAAAATACATAGGAAAAAACAAGAACTGTTTGGTCAAGTTTGGTCACTTGGAATTCACATCTGTATTGTATATGTCTAAAAGATGATAATTAGAGGAATAGGGATAAAAGATAATTAATTGATTCCGGATTATAGAACTATAATCCGGAATCAACATATTACTTAAAAAAAAACTTTTTACAAAATATATAATGAAATATTTAGTATCACTATTAATCGACTATTGTGTAGACCAGTGGCATACCTACAATAGCAAACGCACTTGGCTATCTGGCCAAATCCATATGAAATCAACTTGAAAAAAACGTCACTCCTGAATAAATAATTTGATGTCAAATGATAGAAAATTACTTATTTTCTATCATTTGACATCAAATTATTATGGATTATTTAACTTCTGCAGTTGTCAATATAATTTCACAAGAACATTTTCAACAAGACAGATTGACAGAAAGTAATATTGAAAGTAATGCAGTAATGCAGAAAGAAAAGTATAATATATTAGATTGTTTTAGTTAAGTAATATATTTATATTACAAGGTACTGCATTCTGGTAATATATTATAATTTATAATAAGTTACGTAGTGCACATGTCCCAACACTGAACATTACAGCCTCATGGTTGCTAGGCAGAGTAGTAACGTTCGGCTCGTACCCCATACTGTCCTCATCCTATCCATAGAGATCCATTCACTACTTTCGGATATGAAACACACACACACACACACACACACACACACACACACACACACACACACAGCACACTGCGCCGCTCAGGTTCACATGGGTGTGAAATGTTTTTTATGACATTGAAGTCATGAAAAACCTGAATGAAATGCCACTGTTTTTCCCCCACACACACACAGTGCCTTTGCTACCCTGGAGGAGGAGGCGTGTACGGAGCTGGTTCCATACCTGGCCTACATCCTGGACACTCTGGTGTTTGCCTTCAACAAGTACCAGCACAAGAACCTGCTGATCCTCTACGATGCCATCGGGACGCTGGCTGACAGCGTGGGACACCACCTCAACAAGCCTGTAAGCCTGTACCATCCTACCAGATGCACACAAACAGCCAGACGCTCTATAACACATAATGTCAAACTCAAGGCCCGGGAGCCTAATCAGGCCTGTGAATGGATTATCTTTGGCCCGCGGGAAGATATTGAATTAGTATTAGAACTGGCACTCTGGTACTGTATATTGCACACACCGTGATAAGAAATGAATGTGACTAATTGTTTTACTTCCTCAACTCAGTCTCATTTACTTTCTCAATTAACTCAGCACTTGGTGAGGATCATAGAAGAAAAAGATTTTCCCCGAAAAATAGCAGGTCTTTAAAGGTTCAGTAGCCTGGCCTAACCTGAAGTGATTTTGGCCTGGGGATGATGACACTAACGTGTCGCCATCCCCTGTTTTTATACCCATTTCTGAATCTTCCTCCACAAACACAAGTGACTTGATTACAATCAGAAATACTCCGTTTTGAAACCTATTCTGGCGTTTTGAAACCTATTCTGGCATCCAGACAGTGTATTACTGGGTTTAAACTCAATCATCACGTTCGAATATACAGTATATCTGAACACATTATATGGTAGAAATAAGACACATAGGAGTAAAGTGGCAGAGCTGAGAGACCTACAATTTTGCCAACAAGTCCTACTTCGTTTTGTGCAAAATATCTGGCCTATTACACAGACAAATCTTGCACATTATGCAGATGTACAACGTACAAGACCACAGGTCTTCCACTCACTCGGTCTACATTTACATTGTAAATATACAATATGGTCAGGCAATGTAACACTTTGCATGTAGATTGTGTTACTAATCTGTTCCGTTTATTGTGTGACTGCAGGAATACATAGAGATGCTGATGCCTCCACTCACCTGTTTATTGTGTGACTACATGAATACATAGAGATGCTGATGCCTCCACTAATCTGTTCCGTTTATTGTGTGACTGCAGGAATACATAGAGATGCTGATGCCTCCACTCATCCAGAAATGGAACCAGCTGAAGGATGAGGACAAAGACCTCTTCCCCTTGCTAGAGGTGAGTGTCTGTAGCAGTTTGTAGCCCAATGTTTGCACACATACATACAGCTTGAATCAGGGCTGTCATAGGGATGTCACGGTATCCGGTATGGGGCCACAAAACCGGTACTTTGCTTTGACCACCGAATGTACCGGAAAAAAAAAAAAACAAAGAAAAAAATAATAATAATAATAATTTGCACCCATTCATTCAATATTGCATGTTCTAACTAGATGTAACTCTTTGAGAGCGTAAAAATGAAACCAAATGGACCCTTGCAGGTCCATTTCGTTTCATGTTTACACTCTCAAGAGTTAAAATATTCATCATGTGAAATAGCCCAAGTCTACACAACTAGAGAATGTAGAAGATTAATGGTCATTTTGATCTGTATGTTGGACTGTTTGGTTTCCCAAATCCAGCCTGGAATTGTGGACAAAAGCAAAATAAATATTTAGTTTTTGGTCTGTGACCGCTCCCGCTCCGCTCCGCGCTCATATTCATTTGGGCAGCTCCTCGCTCCGCTCAGCCCCGCCCGCTCAGGAGCAAAATTTGACGGCTGGAAAAAAAGGCTGCTGCTTTTTCTTTGTCGAAACACATCGTGGTTATTGCCCCCCTCACAGCATAAACATTTAAGACAGGAGTTATATGTGCAGTTACACTGCTGTCTATATTAACCCAGACAGGTGCGGCGAATAACTAATTAATCTTATGCCGCGCTATTTCGTTTCCAAAATGCTATACGGGATAATAGGTTATTGATGATGTTACACTGTGGGGGAATTGGACATAATTGGGGGGGTCGCTGCGCTCAAATACGTTGCCGTTATGATGTGCAGTGCTTCAAAATAAATAGCGAGGTGATGCATCTAAGGCAAGATAGACAGCAAGACAGTCAGCTTACTTTTTCTTTTTTCCAATTTCCATCATGATCATCATCTCCTCCTTCCTCCCGCATCATCGGAGAGGATTTTAAATGTCTTGATTGTGTTGCTGGCACTGTAGGCCTATAGTCGCCATCTGAACCACACGTTTATGCTGTGCTACTGAATACGTGTGCCGTTGTGTGGACTGGGCGGCTTGGAGCGGCCTGGAGCGGAGGATAATTCTCGCTCCAGAGCGCGCTCCGACCCATTTGAAAACGCGCTCAGCGCTCACTTAAAAATCCACGCGCTCCGATCTCCGCTCCGCTCACGCTCCGCTCACGATCTCTGATTTGGAGCACACCTTGCTAGATGAGCGTTGATTTGTTGTTCCTCTCCCACAGTGCCTGTCGTCGGTAGCCACTGCCCTACAGAGTGGCTTCTTGCCCTACTGTGAACCTGTTTACCAGCGCTGTGTCAACCTGGTGCAGAAGACCCTGGCCCAGGCTGTGGTGAGTGTTGTGTGTGTGTGTACGTATGTCAGCGGTATCATACGGTATCATGGAAGTCTACATTTACAACACTCAAATCTCTTAAAGGAGTGCTTCGCTGGTACGGTACGGAATGCCTTTAAATGCTGTACAATGGCATCGAAATATGTGGAAAAAATATATACATGTAAAAAAGCCACACAGTGGCGCCAGAGAAAGTATATTCTGTGTGTGCCTTGCTGCTCTGCTCTGCCTTCTTTAGTCTTCAGTGCTCTGGGAAACGTTTACCACCTACGTCACTTTTAGGGCAGTGACGTAGGTGGTAAACCGTCTGGAACCCCCTCCTCTGGTGTTCCACTACAGTATGCGCTGAGACACGGACACAGAGGCACGGATGCACGATAGTATAACCATACAGACGAGGTTTAATTTCGGCGAAGTATCGCTTTAACATTTTGACTCAACGAACTGTCTAAACGGCACACATTTTAAAATTATAACTAGCTGAATGAGTGTGGACAGAGGGGAGGTTTCAGCCAGATACGATACCAGCAAAAAATGTTACATTCAAAACTTTGTTTGTTGATACAAAATTTGAACCAGATACGAAACGGAAGTCTTGAATCACTAACTCGTTATTTAATACCACTGCCTCCTGTCATCGAAGCTGCGAATTTGGTTCGTTTGTAGGACTAGAATTTAAAAACAAAACAAACAAAAAAAACAAATGACAGATTACTTCTCTTTCTTCCCATGATTCCAACACGTTTTCCATAAGCATTTTCAAGGGCGAAATTTTGAGTTTGACATTGGTGAGGACGGCCACAAATCGATACGATGCGATACGATGCGATCTGGTGGCAATTCAACATAATTTTCCCCAAAATGTCAAAATCCAATACATTCAAATTCAAAACAATGTATTGTTTTACTGTAGGCGGATAGTACTTCGTCTTAGCTCTAGTCTGCATCTCTAACTTCCCAACTAGAAAAAAGTAAATAAAGGGCCTGCTGAGCTCTGCTCTCTGCTCGTTATTGTGTTATTGTTGGATTAGCGTATAATTACCGGTATATAATTATCATTTATTGCATACCTCAAAGGTCAATTTGAGGTGTAGGCCTATAAGGTTAAGAGATTAAATTATATTGTTCAAGGATTAATGCTACTAACATATACAGCAAATAGAAAAGAAACAAATATAAAACATGCATTTACAAATCACTGCACACAATGTACTGTCGAACAAGTCTATGTGTATCTTAATCTACACATAGATAAAACTACTGTTTTGATCTGTATGTTTGGCTGGTATTGTGGACAAAATTAAAAGAAATCTTTAGTTTTGGGGACTGTGGGGCTAAAATGCCATCAAATTATGGTCTGTGGCTGCGGAAATGCTGAATAAATAGTGGGGCCTGGTATGAAAAGGGTTGAAAACCACTGTTCTACAAGATCACAACACCTTGCATCCACACCACGCTGAGACTGAGTGACTGAGAGCTTGTGGACCTGCACGTTGACTGTAGTTGTGCAACACCATCGATTTGCAGAATCATACGAGGCTGCACAGTGGAACGTTTGAAATGATGAGGGTTTTAAAAACAAGCAGTAGACTGTAACCAGCTCTGGCGGCGTCGTTCACGTGTGCAAAAAAATAATTTAACAACACAAAATGAACGCACAGCTTATTCTTGCCTGATTCTTGTTTAATCCGTGGGGTTTCTAGTCGCAGATTTTTTAATAGTCTCCGTGTCGGTATGGTCGTGCCGGTCCCAGACTACAGTACAGCTGGCTGACTGAATGCAGGCTGCTGGGGGGGGGGCGGGCTAAAGACAGAGCTAAAGACAGAGCTGTGACATTGAGGGGCCTGGTCACGCTGCGTTGGACTGTACACGAAGTGAGCAGAGTTGTCGTAACTGATAGTTTAGTTTAAGCCTCTGAGTGCCCAATGACAGAGCTTTTTTTCCTCTCATGTGAAAGAAGGGAAATGAACAGCCAATCAGATTGGTCATCAGCCTTCGGCAAAGAACTTTTGGTTAACCCTTTCTTCGATGCAATGTGAATGAGACGGAGACCGATCGTTTTCCAGTGATCAAATGATATTGGTGGGGACAAAATAATAGCTGGATATTGGTGGGGACGTGTCCCTCGTGTCCACCCCAAAACTACGCGCATGAGCATTTTCCTCTTTCTCCTCCTCCATCGGTGGCTCCAGCTCCACCAGTCTCAGCCAGACCAGTACGAGGCTCCAGACAAGGACTTCATGATCGTGGCCTTGGATCTGCTCAGTGGACTGGCTGAAGGTCTGGGAGGAAACATCGAACAGCTGGTCGCCCGGAGCAACATCCTCACGCTGATGTACCAATGCATGCAGGTAAGAGAAACACACACTAATGCCCCAATGCATGCAGGTAAGAACTACAAACACTAATGCACCAATGCATGCAGCTAAGAAGATATCTGCAAAATATTTGGAGTTAACATCAGTGAACTACATAACACAAGACTCCATCATTTTGCTTCACTTGCATTCACTCAGCACGAATCCAAACGTAATTGTTCTCTTCTCCATTCATAACATTCAGGACAAAATGCCAGAGGTCCGTCAGAGTTCATTTGCGTTGCTGGGGGATCTGACCAAAGCTTGTTTCCAGCACGTCAAACCATGCATCGGTATGTTTCAGAACAGCCACACCGGTCGGCTGGTCACAGTCACTGACTTATTGCTAGTGTCCTATAATTATTGCTAATTATTATTAATATTTTGATTTTAGTCTTTTAAATATAATTTAATTTACTCAACTGACATGTTAGTATAAGCTTGACTACGATATTACTTTTGGCAGATTTTAGACTAGCATGCAGAAGATAGTTCTACCGGATCTCTCCTCCAATAGTCTTGTTATTATTTGTTGACAGATGACATTTAGTCATCTTAGCTTGGTTTTTATATTGTTTCTACTTTTCGTTTAGTTTGATGTCAGTGAAAAAGGTAGTCAATGAACACTTTTTGTCAGTTTTTTTTAATCAACAAAATCATCGTCAGTGCTGAAATCATCTTCATGTTTTCCTCCTCCAGCTGATTTCATGCCCATACTGGGCACCAACTTAAACCCAGAGTTGATATCTGTGTGTAACAACGCAACGTGGGCCATCGGAGAGATCTCTATACAGATGGGTGAGTCGCCTCGCTTCCAGACTGTATTCATACTATTTATTAGGAGTTGTCTGCAGGGGCGGATGTAACATTTCCCAATTGAGGGGGCAGGTGAAAATGGGGGCGACTTCATCGCCCGTGGCGCGAAGCGACATACCATTTTCAGTTACAGGACTTATGTTAGGCAAGTATAATCAATAATAACATCATTTGTTGAAGTTGCAACAGACACGCAGCAAGCATAAAGCTAAAGGCCTGACTCAAAGAGTTTTCTGTTTTCAATGATGAAATGCTGTTGGTTTAGTGGTGACACAGCTGTAGTAGTGTTTCAAATCATTTTAATTATAAGCATTTAAATTGAATATACTTCAATATATTTGAAATTGCATCATGTTTGGTGGGGCAGTTTGGGCATTTAGGGAGGCATTGACCCCCCCATACCCACGCCTAGATCCGCCCCTGCTTGTCTGGTGAATGGATCAGTCACCTGCACCCTCTCTGCACCCCGCTGCAGGTCCTGAGATGCAGCCGTACGTTGCAGTGGTGCTGCATCAGCTGGTGGAGATCATTAACAGGCCTAACACCCCAAAGACCCTGCTGGAGAATACAGGTACCACAAGGTGGCACTGTGGAGACAGACAGCCATGCAGGCTGCCACACACGAACACACTCACACTCAACAACAGTACAGACACTAGGCCGTCTGGAGTAAGTGATTAACAAGCAGTCCGTATTTTGGACATGCCATTCGAGGCACTAAAATGGTTAGTAGGTTTGTTGATCTTTCTTTCAAGAATGCAGTGGATAGAATAATAGCTAAGATGATAATTGATAGTTGTAACTTTTACTTTTCAGTGCCTGCCTGCCTGCCCTACCCTTTAATAATCTGTTTGATCTGAACCCCTACAGGTTCTGCCACTTTTCATTATGGGACAAAAATAACAAATACGTACAACAAAAGTGGTTAATAGTGTGGGGATTCTTGAATTAAGTGAGCCATTTTGTTTGTTAAGTGCCCAACAGGCTTGCAATGAACTGATCTGGGGTCAGCATTGGGTAGGAAGGAATGAAAGAAGTAGAAATAAAAATAACATGCATTATTTACATTCATTATCTTAATTAGACACAGAAGAATGTTTACGAATTTGCACATTGTAGTTACTCTTAAAAGGAAGTACCTAAAAAGGAAATGCCTAAACTGATTCTTGTGGTGTTGAGAAAAAACAACAACAATATATATAGGCACGTACAGCCTATGACAGAAATCACTGTTACACTTCTGCTCTGCACTTTCAATTAAAAGTTTCTGCTAAATTACAATTGAAATTAACAAGAGCTAACTGAAGGGCGAAGTGTAACCTGCTGGAATAACAGAACACTAGGGACTCTGTAGATTGTGTTCCTGTTTGTTTGTTGTCGGTTTATTTATTTGTTGTTTTTAAGTTACTGTTCTTTAAATGTGAATGCATATCTGCCAATAGATGTTGAATGTTGTTACGAATGGCAAATGTTTAATGCAGGATACATAAAAACGACAACAGACACACATTCAGCAAATCATTCAATTCAATCAACAATGTCTACACAGATCAGAACTGTGTAGAAGATTTATGGTGTAAATCTAGAGATGTTCCTCTACTAGCCTTGCATTGCCAGACGATCAGAGAATCTATAGATACTGTACTTTTAGTACTGATACTTTTTTATTAGTAGTATGGATGCAATGATTAATCGATGAAACATAATTAAATCGCTAATTTAGTAATTGATTAATCTTATCACCAACTAATCACTGTATTTTTTGTAATTTATCAGTTACCATAGTTTTTTTCCTTTTACTAACTAAAGAGCAGTTATCCAGAGAACAGAAGAGTTCCTTATAGACTGGCACATTACAGTAGCTATTCTTTAACCAATGTACTGTAGGCCTGACCTAAGTTTTCTGAAAATGTGTGGATGTTTTGGACATCTTTGTACATACGGTACTGTACAAAAAAACACATTATTTATTGGTAGATTATTGTCAGTCATTTTTGAATATATTCGTCCTGCCATGTGCAACTACTTTGTTTACAAAGTCTAAAAGGCAAACAGAAATGTATCGAGTGGATCTAACTATCCAACGTCCATTGTTTGCATGACAGTCATCTCTGATTGTCTGGATATGCAAGACTACTGTAGTCCACCATTGGATCAGTATACTCATGGCCAATACATGCTGCTTTCCATGTCCAAGGTTTTGTCCAGAAAGGAAGGTGATGTATTGTTATGTGTGTGCTGGACGTTGCCTTTTTTCATCATTAGACTTTTGGTCCAGCATCATATAGACATCAAAGCTAAAAGGATAGAAATACCACTACCACTTGTTTCCACTGTGACCATATGTATTCGCTGGATCAACATAGATAGCATGCATACAAAGTGATCTCAGTAATACATAGATACATGCAGTCAACAAGTATGAACACTATGGAGACCTCCAGTGACTAGGCCAAATAAGAGCCCATATGGGCATGATCTTTACGTCATTTCCAGGACGTCCTCACAACTTGATATAATGAAGCTATAACTAAAGTATTCTGGACAAGATCTGACTAGTTCTGATTGATTTACCGGTAAGTTAGTCTGGCCTCAATCTGACTCCCTCTGATTCATCCAGGGACGTCTGTCTTTAGTGGACTTGTGGATTTGTGTTGGTTGAAATCAGGTGATATTTTGGGACAGATATGACTAGTCTTGGATTGCCCTGAACTGGACACAATTCATCACCGTCCTGGCCGTGTCTCTTTGACATTCCAGAACTTGGGCGAAACGATTTGTCCGTCTTAGAGCTCAGCTTTTTTTTTTTCCTCTTCAACTTCTGCACACCCCGACTCTCCGAAGTAGTAGTGTGGGAGAAAGCCTGAAGTCTGTATCTTTTCCAGACATTGGTAGGCACATGTGTTGGCCATAATACATCTAAAGAGCAAAGTCACATAATATCACAGCTAAACCACATCACACACACACATATAATTGCATATACCGTAATTATTATTAATAAATATCATTCTCTGAAGACCTGTTGATCCTGCACTGAACTGTGTTTCTAATTCTAGCCTATCATCTGCTTTCTGCATGTGTCATTGGATTGTTCATAAATGCCTGTTTGTTAATGAGAATGTTTGCATAGTTTCTGTGTCTTTTTAAACGTATAGGTTCCTCCTTCCTTCCTCTGTGCACCTGCTGTACTGGACACTAGACTCCTTCCATCTAGCTTGGAGGAATCTTTTCATTTCTTTTAAAAAACGCAGAGAAAAAAAACACAACAACAACCACATATTTCTGTTTGTCTGTTTGTTTAGTAGGGGAAATTAACATTTTGTGAGTTTAAGGGAGAAATCTCTGAAACGTGGTATAATGTTAATTGGCACATTGATTAATTGGCACTTTGCGTTATTTATGATGGAGATGATTTTGCATTATTATTTATTTATGATCGTTGTCAGTGTTCTCCCTTAAAACGTGTTTGTTTCTTATTATTACGTCTGATTTGTACTTTGTCGCACGACAATGCCCGTCCCAGAGCCAAAAAATGACAGCCCCCCCCCCAATCTACAAGCTCACAAAGTGTCGCCGCTCAATCAGGGCCGGATCCAGGCATGGGCATAGGGGGGCAATGCCCCCCTAAATACCCTGACTGCCCCATCAAACAACCCACATTTCAAAGATATTTCAAACTGTTCAAGTGTTTAATGTATATTTAAAATGATTTGAAACACTATACACTACTAGGTAACAACAATTGTGGCACCACTAAACCAGCACCATTCAAAAAATAAAATAAATAGCTTTATGCATGCTGTGTGTCTGTTGCAACTTCAACAACAACTGATGTTATTATTGATGCTTTACTTCCCTCATATACAGTAAGTCCTGTACATGATGTAAATCTTGTGGGTCACAGAACTAAAGAAGATATATAAAATAGAAAATAGAATTTGTGTTATAGATACAGCTAATGCCAAAATACATAGTTGTCTATTCAGTGTGGGGCTTTGGGGTGGATTTAAACAAAACAAAAATCACGTAGCCTGCTCTCAATTCTTTATCTGAGCTTGTGCATTGGCTCTTTTTGGCCGCCGCGGGACACCGTCGTGTGACGCCGTACAAATGAGCCACTACTAGACTGTCATATTATTTCTGTTTCTACCCCCCATTAGCTATGTGGGCAGTATAACAATCAGCACTAGTGAAAAGTCTTCTGTTTGTTCTATCACAACACAGATTCTGTTGATTTTATGTTGTTTCTGAGTTGTTTGTTTTGTTCTTTATTTTCCCCCCCTCCCCTCCCTGCCCCCCGCCCCCCCTTCCTCTTCATTGCTCATGTCTTGGTTGGCGTTTGGTGGTGTATAACCGTGGTTGCGTTACCATTTAGCAATAACAATTGGTCGTCTTGGTTACGTTTGTCCTCAAGAGGTGGCACCCATGCTACAGCAGTTTATAAGACCCTGGTGTGTATTATTCAATCTTTTATTTAATTCATCTCTTCTCTCTTTCGCTCTCTCTCTCTCTCTCCTCCGCTCTGTCACGTCTCTCAGGGGGCCATGTCCACAGAAAACACCTTTTATTTTAATTTTCAGTAAAATTCCCTCAGTCGTCCAGTCTTTTATTTATTTTTTAGTGGTGCAACTAGTGCTCTGACAGGTAGCCTCCATCTCCAGGGTCCAGGCTTACATTTGCACTGCAAAATGAAAGCTATCAAGACTATCAAAAGGCAGAACTTCTGGTTTGTTAACTTTTCTCGGAAGTTGCCATTTTACAGCCAATCGCGGCGCGGTGCTCCCGAAAATGTATACCCTGCAGAAAGATTTTATTTCTTCCTTTGTACTTGCAAAGCTGTTGTAAAGGCTGTTTAAAAGATGGAATCGTGTGCACTTTGCACAATTCTATAACTGCTGTGTTTGTTGAAATGTTTTTTTTTTCTGAAAGTAAGAGTGAACAAGTCAAGTCGTTAGTGAGGACTGAACAGGGTTGTTTCTCTGGGGACTGTAAATACTGTAACTTCTGCAACTAACGTAGATGCGTCCCGGGTATCTGACAACAGGGGTAACAGGGAGCCTCGGCCCAAAACAAGCTTGAATGCAGAGTATAGACAGAGTTATGCCGTCGCAAACTCACGTTCACTTCATGGGGCCAGTCCTGTTTTAAATAAACTTTTTCATCTTTATTTTGATTGTTTTGTAGTAGTATACTTTAATACTGCATAAATGTCAGGCAACAGGCCAGTTTTAATGTTTGTCAGCCCAGCTTCAATGATTCTAAATCTGTCATGTGCAATACTTTAAAACAAACATGTTGCACAACTAAATTAGCTCTTATTTGCGCTGCCCTTGTTGAAAACAACGTATTTCAAAGTTCCCTTTTACAGTTCCCTTTTTCAGGCTGCATGAACAGCCACTGGAGCGCTCACTTTTCGGATCCCTCAATGTCGCAACATTTGCACTGGTCCGAGTTTGTTTTGGACCGAGCCTTCATGCATTCCTCTGACACCGTATCTTGCATTCCACCTTATCCCTTTTTCCATAGCATTCTGGACAGTTGCTGGAAGAACAATTGATAATAGATAATACTATAGCCAACCTACAAGGCAAGCTCAAAACGGTCGATGTGAATTGGCTGTTTGACTGAACTGTTTTGCTTTGGTACTTACAGTAAGTAAATGTGCAGTACCTATCCAACACTGAATACATTATTAATTAGTAGTTGTACAGACATATGTTTTTACCTTTTTTGTTTACATTTTGGCCCTGCGTATTCAATTCATTAAGACCAGTCAATTCCAGTGCATTCCTCCACTCCATATCTCTTTCCGTGGACATGGACCCTTATTTATTCTCTTCCTTACTGTCGCTGTCTTCCTCTTCTACCTCTGTCTGCTCCTTCTCTCGCTTTCTTTATTAAAGAAAATCTTCTCTTGTTTTCCTGTTGGTTTGGCTTTTCATGTATTGGTTTTAATTTAATGGATTTTATAATCATTGCCAACCATGTTTACTAATCCTGTCCTCTTTCAAGGTCCTATTTGTGATTTGTTTTTGCCTAGTCCTGTAGCACTGTCATGTATTATTATTATTATTATTATTATTATAATTAAGTTTTGATTTGTGTTTTTAATTTCCCACTTTTCTGTCGTTGTTAACTGTCGCTAACAACCTACACGATGCATGAGATCAGACTGTCACATGCATGCTGGTTCAACGATGAGCATCCCCTCCTTATTTAATAGTTGTCCAGCTGCATGTGCCTATCCTAGAATATACCCCAATCCTATCCTAGAATATACCCCAATCCTATCCTATAATATACCCCAATCCTATCCTAGAATATACCCCAAACCCAATCCTATCGTAGAATATACCCCAAACTCAATCCTCTTCTAGAATATACCCCAAACCCAATCCTATCCTAGAATATACCCCAAACCCAATCCTATCCTAGAATATACCCCAAACCCAATCCTATCCTAGAATATACCCCAAACCCAATCCAATCCTATCCCAGAATATACCCCAAACCCAATCCTATCCTAGAATATACCAAACCCAATTCTCTAGTCGAAAAGTCGGCTAATTTTATTTAACCACATCAAACCATTAAGTGGATGAAAACAGGAGGGGGGCCTAGTATACGGCCTTGGGGGACTCCACTCAACTCTAAGTATAATAAGGGTTAAGTGTTTAACTGCCAATGAGCTGAATGCCTTGCTCCTAGGCACACAGCTAAAGCATAGTTATTGTCAAAGTGCAGGGCGTCATAGGCCAATCGTTTGATAGATGTTGTATTTAAACCTGTTTGACATGCATGCTTAAAGTTGCTACTTTCTTAGGCTATTTGACAGAAGTATTTTTTTTCTCCTCACAAGAAAGTTTAATATATTGCTGGAGTAGAAAGGGCACTTTTTGCTCGTTATACATGACTTAAACTTACTTATGTAGCGTTAGATTTAATTTCTACCTTTCCTCAACTTGTTTTCCTGCAATAAGAATGATGAGTATGTCTAGTTTTCCAAACCTGACAACCCCTGATGTTTTTGTTGTTGTTTGCACTAATAATTTGCACTAATGGCTTTGTGGATTGTCGTTGGTGCTTAATGTGGTCGTGCTTATTGCCAGGTGCACTTCTCTAAGAAACATAAGAGACAATGAGGAGAAAGATTCTGCGTTTCGCGGCATCTGTACCATGATCAGTGTGAATCCTGGAGGTGTAGTACAGGTGAGCCAGTCACACCAGAGAGGCCGCCAACCCCAAGGGTTGCTACAACATCTTAGTCAGACCTTATTTGCACAGAATACATGAAGATGAAGGCTCGGCCCAAATAATACTCGCACCAGTCGAAATGTTGTGACATTGAGGGGTCAGTAAAGTGAGCGTTCGGGTAAGCCTCAATCTCCGAGATGAGAGCCTGGAAAAACGGTGCCCCAAAACGACTGACGGAAGTCGGGACTTCCGATTAGTCACGAAGCGGTGCTGCCGAAAATTAATACCCCACGGAAACATTTTATTTCTCCCTTTGTGTTCGCAAAGCTGTTGTAAATGTTTAAAAGATGAAATCGCGTGCACTTTGCACACTTTTATAACTGCCTTGTTCGTTAGAATCGTTTTTTTTTCCTGATAATAACATTGAACAAGTCAAGTCGCTCGTGAGGACTGAACAGGGTTGTTTCTCTGGGGACTGTGTACATACAGTCACTTCCGCAAATAATGTTCTCAGTCTCAGGCGTTCGGGAGGGCTTTTGCAGCCTGAAAGAGGGACAAAGTCTGTTTGTTTGACTGATTCCACGAAGTGAATGGAGTTTGCCACAGTATAACTGTCTATACTCAGGGCTGAGTATTATTTGGGCTGAGCCTTACTGTTACGTTTGCACGAAAGCCCCGTAAATTCAGTTTTGCCTCAGCTTCCTGCTTCACTCTTGTAGGATTTCATATTCTTCTGTGACGCTGTGGCCTCCTGGGTCAATCCCAAGGATGATCTACGGGACATGTTCGGCAAGGTAAACACGTTTCATCACTGTGAAGTCATTATGGTTAACTAATGACTCCTTTAGTCATTAGTACTATACTTAAGTTAAAGGGGCAGGTTTACCCATTTTGCACCCAGAGCTTATTTTAATGACGTTTAGGACCCATGGAACACTTTCTTGGCACTCTGTGTTGTGCTGTGTATTTGAGGTTTTGGAGTTGTTTCCATAAACTGCATCTGGGTTTCAGATATGGTTATCAAAGCCTTATTTGGACCTAGATAAAGGTGTTTGAATCTAATCTGACCCTGATCGAGAAGAATTATAAAAATAACAAATATGCAAGCTCAAACACGCTAACCATATGTCGCTTTGTGAGCTTGTAGGCCGGCTTTTTGAAGTCTAAAGTGCTGACTGCATGGTGGTGCTTTTGTTTTGATTCCTTTTCCAGATCCTTCATGGTTTCAAGAACCAGGTGGGTGAGGAGAACTGGGGCCGTTTCTCTGACCAGTTCCCCATGCCTCTGAAGGAACGCCTGGCCACCTTCTATGGGGTCTAACTGGTTCCATGGTCAACGGCCCTGCTCTTTCAGGTCAGTTATTATAACATTGGGTGCAATTCTCGATCACTGTGGTGTAGCCAGGTATGGTGTGAGTCTTCTCATTGGCTGCATGTCAGCAAGTCATCAGGTCTGGGGCCTTGTGTGTAGGCCAAAAGCTTGCACCACCAGACCTGGGCCTGGCTTACCAAATAATTACCCAGAATAATTAAAACCTGCAATCCAAAAAGTCCAGAAATCACCTGTCCCCGCCAATTAAAAATGTTACTGTACTCCCCTGCTTTGTTCACCATGAGTTGAAGCTCTTGATGGCAGGTTTTAATTATGATGAGTAAGGTTTTAATTATGATGAGTAATTAATGGACCCTTGCGGGTCCATTTGGTTTCATTTTTACACTCTCAAGAGTTAAAATATTCATCATCTGAAGGAGATCAACGTATAGCATGAGATCAGGAGCACTATTGTACTCTCTGACTCATAGCCTACCTGGGCATTATGCGGCCCGGGGGCCAAATGCGGCCCTTTGGCTGACTCTGACCGGCCCGTGAAAGGGTTTTAAACCGGTGGTCCGGGGACCATCGGTGGTCCTTGAGAGAGTTCCAGTTACATATCGAAATGTAACAGTCTGCTGCGTGTTGAATTATGAACAGAACTTGTTTTTAAATGTGTGAATTGCGAACTAAAGTTGATAAAAAAAAAAAAAAAAGAATTTTCCCAACACTGGTCGCCGGTTCTAACGCATGCTTTCTCTTGTTCCTTTTGCACAGGGTCAGACTCACTATGGGAGACAGTAGGTGAACCTGTTTTCACCAGTTAACCCTATACTGGCCTGGGGGTGGGAGGGGCCTGCTGGATGTGGGGGCGGAGCTCCCCGGGACCACGCCCCCTCCTCACCGGGGAGGGGGGCGGGGCATGGAACCGGCAGAACAAGTAATTCACATCTCAATCAGGAGACATTGTTATTATTCGACGAGAGGCTGCTTGTTCTTGTTCAGAAACATTGGCCTTGGGATTAATAATCACTGTATGGGGGGAAAAAAACAAAACCGCATAGTGGCAATGGTTTTGCAAAGCCTCCATTTGCAATGCATTTGCCTTTTTTGGAGGGGGGGGGGGCAGGTTAACACATACTTACATGGGGGTTGTTGCTGGAATCATTCTTCATGGAAGAAGGATTTCCCCTTTTTTTTTATATATATATGAAATCCTGTTTGCCGGCACTTAATTATGCTGTAAATGATATAGCAATGAATTACACTGAATTATATACTAGATGTAAAAAGATGGTTAACAATCAGGAAAATCACTGATGGGATAGAAGTTAGGCGTAAGGTTCCGACATAAATAAATACTTGTGTATCTAAAGCTGATACCGGCGGTGGCGCTGCTGAAAAGTGTGACGATCGGGCCAACATGACACTGCGTGTATCTCGTCTCTGTAGCTATTAGCCAAATTGTCGACAAAGACTTCTTAAATCAGGGCAAAGGCTGTCGATTTTAAGCGACTAGAGAGTGCATAACATTTTCTTTGTTTCTTTTAAGTGGCCTGACTTAAAATTGGACAATTCAAGTAGCATGCTTTGATCTAAAGATGAAAAGCTAAAGCTATTCATGGGTCTCATTTGTAGTTCTTTAACGGCCATGTTGAGGACCAATATAACCGATATAAGCTATGTTTGCCCTCAATATGGCCGCCCAAAGGACTACAAATGAATGAACCCATGGATAAAGTGGGTGAGAGTGACATGTGCTCCGTTTGTGTTGTGATTGTCGTCGCCTCTTCGGGCCGATAAGTTTGAAACTTAAAAACGTGTAAGAAATTGTGGTCCTTTTTGTCGTCATCACGCAGAGAAATACAGTGTTCAACTGTAGTGTAGCCGCCGGAACCAGAATCAACAAAAAAGACTTTTGAATAGCCGTAATGCTAGCCCAGACGACATGTGCGTCACTTCGTCAGCCGAGTTGGTAAATCCCACGACCCGGTTTTGTGCTGTGAAATTTGCGCTGTGTGTGTGTGTGTGTGTGTGTGTGTGTGTGTGTGTGTGTGTGTGTGTGTGTGTGTGTGTGTGTGTGTGTGTGTGTGTAAAACATACATTTATCAGCAAGCATATCAAAGTGTAAGATGCTTACGAGGCTTTCTATGGTCAGAGCTTACAGTATGGAATGAAGCATAAGGACTGGAGGAACTCGCGTATATAGAGTAGGTAGAACAATGGTCATCATTCTCTCCTCGACTGTTGCAACAAATGGGACAAAAAAAAACCTGTGACGTCTCCTACTGACGTGTTTGTGATATTGGCTGTCGTCGATTCCGTAACACAAAAAGTGTATTCTTTTTTTCTCTGCATTCTTATTTTTGTTATTAGTGATTTGCCTTTCTGGGTCTCTAAACGCATGTTTTTTTTGTAGGATGATTGTGTAGTTCTGAATGGCTGTTGTTCTTATTATGGGGGTGGCTAGATGGATGCCTTGCATGATGGTCGGTCCCTCCAGCCTGTAAAAATCCCACTGTGTGTTGGGAGAGGTGGGCGCGGGGCGGGTTGGGTCGGGTTGGGTTGGGTGGGGTGGGGTGGGGTTGGGTTGGGTGGAAAAGGGAGGGAGGGAGCTGCAATAATAATGAAATTAAATGATGGTTTCTTAGTAATATCCCCTTTTAAAGGTATACTAGGTCACTTCACTGGTCACTGCCGTTACTGCAGTTTTTTTTTTAGACCAAGTCCTAGATTTCCCAACATCCCTGTACTAAGGCCAAATGGAGGTCCCGATTGGAGAACTAAAAGTTTTTCCCTGGAACTAAAATATTGTCTCTGGAAGAAAATTTGTCTCTGGGACTACAATTAGTCTCTAGAACCAAGATTTTGTCCCTGAACTAAATGTCACGGGAACTAAAGTTTAGTTCCTGGAACTAACATTTTTGTCCCTGTAAAATGTTTGCGATATTTCAGAAATATCAAACCTACAAGCTCATATGAGCTCATATGAGCTTGTAGATCTGATATTTTTCGATAACTAAAGCACCGAAAGGCGTACCCATTCAGAATGGTCTTTGTAATCAAGGAGTAATCAGATGTGTGACAGGCTGAAATTCAGAGAATGGAGAATGTGACCAATATGCCAGTCATAATGTATTTAAAGGTAGGGGAAGTGATTTCACTTTTGTCAGATATCACCCACAATTTTTTTTTCTGTTAAAATGCTCTATTATAAGGTGTGGAAACCATATATGGAGTTTCCCCCTCCCCCACGTTAGCAGAGGAGGTAATAAAAGTTCCCCAGGTGGTGGCGAATTCTCCTCCAATCAGGATCGAGCAGCAGGTTCACATAGTGTAGCTACATTTGGGGGCCCCTAGTGGGCCAGGCTGGTACTACACGATGAATTTCAAATCACTTCCCTACCTTTAAGTTTGTGAAAGCATCACCTAGTATACCTTTAAACCCCTTATGTAGTAGGTTGACCAGCGGAGTCCCCCAAGGCTCTGTACTAGGACCTTTCCAACATGGTTTTGCGCTACACTAAATTAGCCGGTCCGCAGAATGTTTGCCCCCAGAGGAATACGGGGGTTCATGTGGTTAGTTATTATGATCACTATAGTTAAAGCTGCACTATTTAACTATTTCTTCTTCTATCCGTTGAGTTAATAGAGCCTGCCTGCTTGCTCAGGGGATAAATTTATAGTCTTGATGATCCAACATCATTGGATCAGGATCTTGTCAGATCCAGACCTTTGACATCTAAATCTAAATATGTCTCAATAGAAGAGACACAATAAAACCACTCCCAGTAGTATAACCACTAGTTATTATTGTATTAACATATGTTACATACTAGTGCCGCTTTAGCAAGAGCTGGCAAATCATTTCTCAGCCGAGTTTTAAATTTCACATATACCTCCTTTTGCATGAGTGTTCTGTTCTCCCCAAAACCTTGTTTTTACTCCACAGCTTTACGTATTCTTTTCAGATACTGTGAAACAGTTCTTGAAATATTTGTATTTGTCTCTTTGTTTTGTATTTTTTTTGTGTGTGTGTGTGTGTGTGTGTGTGTGTGTGTGTGTGTGTGTGTGCGTGTGTGCGTGTGTGCACGTGTGTATGTATGTGAAGAAGGTATATCTGAATGTATTCCATGATGGGCTGCAGTATCTAACAGGGAGGTCAAACAATCACTTTTTGTTCTCTGCAGGTCAGAGTGATGATTGGAGTATAAACAAACAAAACTGTGTCTGGCCACAAGAATTTATTACCTTATAAATTACCTTATCTTATATTACTATGAATTTCTTAATAATGATCTAATGCAATAATAGAACAATCTAAAACTCTTAATTAAGCAGTGTTAATGATTTTTTTATATGACATCGTAGGATGTGAAAAAAGAAATAGCCAACCTACAAGCCCTGTGAGATTATAGATCTGCTATTTTAGCAGAAAAGGATGAAAATAATATTTTATTTGGAGCTTTTCTTTTTACATGAAAAGAAAATTAACAGAATAGTTAATTCCCATAATGCTATGCCCAGAAGGTGTGTGTGAGGTTGAAAGTGGGACTAGTGTTGTCAGTTGATTCAAACCACTATGCTTCTAAACATGTAGTTTAGAAGGTTAAACCCTTAGAAATAAATGTTATACAAGGGTAAAAAAAACACTACAGAATGCATCATGGAATACATAAACATATGAACACGCTTTATTTGTTCTTGTGTGTCCGACAACATTTTTTTTCCTGTGTGTCCTGAAGTTTGAAAAGATTGTGGTCTGTCTGTCTGTGTCACATTCCAAATGTTTTGGCATGCAAAAAAAAGTGAAGCATCTTGATTTGGTTATAGGAGTAATGATTAGGCTTTAGGGGTGGGCCGAGGATCGTTTTAGTATTGTTTATCGTGATATTTCTTTTTTAAAAAGCTCACAGTAATTGCATAGTGGAGATTTAATTAACTGAAATTGTCCTATGTTCAAAGACGAATTAATTAGCTTTTACTGAGTTGTAAATTCAATGCCACTTAAAAACTCTTCAAAGCAGACATGTAAACAATCTTTAAGAGCCTGTAAAAGAGAGAAATGTTCTTATTTCACTGATTGACAAAAACAATTGCAGATCTGTAAGCTCAATCTGCTGTAGCTTGTTCCTCCCAGAACACATTCAATTGATTAACAAAAAGTGTCTTTTTAGTTTTAAAATTTAGTTTTTTTTAATATTGCGATGATATTTTTATTTTTGCATATCGTCCCATCCCTAAATAGGCTTAAAAACATAAAATAGAAAAAAAAAAAAACAATCACCATGTTTGTGCTGTATTTCTGAATTGATAAAGCTGCTATATGTTATAATAGTTTAATTTCACTACTTGAATATGTGTTGTTGTAGTCACCTCAGGTCCTCAGTGTTTACCGTTCCTTTTTCTCTTTTTGCATTATGTATGCCTTTTTTTTCTCCATCTCCCTTTTATATGTCTACTTGCCAGTCCATAGAGTCCCATTGTGAACCTCAACCTTTTGAGGACCCTTTATAGTTGTATGGTAGAAATGTTGAGTATGTTGCATGTAAAAACGTTTAAAAAAAAGTGAGAAACTCGTCACATTTGCTCTAAACGGTGAATGGTGAATAAATGGTGCCCTTTAACCAAGGCACTTTTAGATGGCTTGTGTAGCACAGTTTTACCCTTTACCCCATTTACCCCATTCACATACATTCACACACCGATGGAGCCGGAACCCATGATAGGCACAACCAGCACATCGGGAGGAGAAATCAGTTGTTCAGTGTCTTGCTCAAGGACACTTTGACAGTAATTCTGGGGCAGCCTGCGTTCGAACTGGCAAATTTCCCAGATTTTACCATCCGATGACTCCCCTCGAGACACTGAAGATGACATGCTATGGACATTACTACCAAATGTCTTTGTGCAAAACAAATGCTTGCATTTAGAACCATGAAATGCCCCTGGTTTGATTTATTATCTGTCCTTATATTGGTTTAATGGTAATGGTATTACAACTTATGTCAAATCAATTATCATTTTGTAAGTTAGCATCCAACAGTTTCTAAAGGCTGACAGACCCATACTCAACATTTGTAACCTAACACTTTAGGGTACTCAAAATACCGAATGTTCACATTCTGGCAAGTGGACCATTAACCAATGGTTTTAAGCAAAACCCTCCCCCCCCAACTGACTGAAGTCTAGTTTATGTTCTGACTTAAACGTCAGATTACATAGTGAGGTATTATTATTGATTGATTTGATCAGTGCATTTGCGTATTATGTGCAAAGTGACACTTAGGTCACTCAGCACAAGCAATTATTACATGACAAGATGACAGGGGGAGGAGGAGGGGGGGGGGCAGTGAATTGGAATAATTGTAACTTGCACATATTTTGTATTTTTTTGTCAAGTGATTGTAAACGATTTTGGTAGGTATGAAGTCTAATAATAAGTACAAAATGCCTTGTGAGCAAATATGTTTTTGTTGGGTTTTTGCAATTATATATTTGAAGATGAAAACAGACACTTGGCAAAAACGCTATTATGATGACCGCTTACTAAAGGCATAAAGCGATTTCCAGATTTCATTTGGATTAAGAGACTTTTTTAGATATGAGGCTTGATAAAACCTTTGACTTTTATGCAGCACCAACTAATATAATTTGTCAACTTTAAAGCAATGCTGTATCCTGATTATAATTAAGTCTTGAAACATGATTAGAATGTCTGCCTTCATCTTTTCACTAACCAAATATTTTGGATCATGCAAAGAATCTATATTGTACTGTAGTAAATTTTTTGTAACAATATTTGTAAGACAATGTAGTTTGTGTGAATGGTTATCATTGCTTGAGTCTGTAAAATGTCCGGAATAAATTGTTTACATAAACACATGCCTCGTTTTGTTTGTGTACATACATAACGGCTTACAGGTTTGTGTACTTTCTTGAAAATTATAGCTACTTTCAAAAGCAATTTACAATTGAGGCATTTACCAGACCCACAATGTAGAAAAAATAAATACGCATGGGAAAACATGATATACATACAAAGTAGCTAAGTTAAGATCATATAAACCATAAATAAGCTATATAGGCTAAATTGAACTGTAAATGGTGCATTAATATAGCACCTTTATTCAAGGTGCTTTACATATTGTAGATGGTGCATCACATTCACCAATTCACACACTCACATACTTGTTGCGGAAGAAACCATGCAAGGCACAACCAGCACATCAGGAGCAATTTTTGTAAGCAAGTGTCTTGCTCAGGGACACACCGACTCTAACTCTGGGAGAGCCAGGGTTCGAACCAGCAACTTGTGGTTACCATCCAGTGAAGCAGGCACATTTTCAGATTGTGGCAAAAGATTAGGAGTGAATATTCAGTTATGATTGCAATGGGAAGTGCATTTCATAGTTTTTATTATTATTTTATAATTATTTGTGGTGTATGGTATTGCATCTTATCATTTTTTCGTGTGTGACTGTGCATGGGTAAGAAATGATACCTAAGGTCTAAAACTTTAGGATGTCTCATCACGTCACCAACTATGAAACATACCGTCCCAAACCAAATGGTTTCACTTTTAAAAGTTTCTAGGGGAAACGGGGAGAACTTAATCTCCTCAAGTGACACCGAAAAGTGTCCTCTGAAAAGATGAAATCACAAATATGGAATACATTTTCCATCATGCCACATTTGATGCCTGTCTTAGTCACCTGGTGTGTGTGTGTGTGTGTGTGTGTGTGTGTGTGTGTGTGTGTGTGTGTGTGTGTGTGTGTGTGTGTGTGTGTGTGTGTGTGTGTGTGTGTGTGTGTGTGTGTGTATGAATATTTAGTTTCGTGTATTTGGTTTGTATAATATGTCCTGTGACCATTTGTTCTGAAATAAGCTAAGTGTATCTTTAACCGTGGTGATGTTGACAACACTGATATTTAGAAATCTGTCGTGAAAATCTTCTTGGCTGTTCTATTTTCTGGCATTCTGATTAAGCGATTCCACAAAGCCACCATGCTGCCTCTCCATCTTATCTCACACGGCTCCCATCCCATATCTCCTGCCGTCACCAATAAAGGTGCAAATTTATACACTCCTAGAAAATATCGAATGGCCGACAGGCAGTCGCAAGTGTGAAACAGTTTGGAGTAGGCAGGTAACCTAGGTCACCCAACTGTTTAAAGTGAGTTCCATCATTGGCGGCATTAGGGGAGGTCCTCTCTACTCCAGATACATTCACATAGTCCATCATTGACGGGGAGAATGTGAGGTACTGTAACTGTACGTGCGATGGATGGAGTTGGAAATTCTTCGCCGATGGGGCTCCTTGGGGCCTTGATATCTTCTTCCTCCTTGTCCTCACTGGCCTGCTCCTCGGTCACATCCATCTGCTCCTCCTCATCAAGGCTTGGAGGTTCCAGGGCCGGATGGGATGCCATAAGGTCCAGATCCTCCTCATCCTCGTTTCCTCCCTTCTTCACCTGCTCCTTCTCGTCAGAGGAGGCAGCGATATGTTCATTGTTGGAGGAGGCTATGACTTCAGAAGTGGGAGATTCCAGGGCCGGATTCAATGCCACTCATTGGTGGAAGGGGACCGCAGATCTGTACTTCTATATTCAGAGAGCACAGCAGGGGCGGATCTAGGCAATGCCCCCCTAAATACCCAGTCTGCTGCCCCAAACACGATACCATGCAAAACAACCCAAGATATTGCAAATTAAAGTGCTTATTTAAAATGATGTCAAACACTAATTTACTGCTACTGACTAACTACAGCTGTGTCCTGTAACTGAAAATGGTATGGGTGCAGCTTCATCGCCCGTGGCGCGAAGCGACACGGGCGATGAAGCTGCCCCCATACCATTTTCTCTTGCCCCTCCAACATGTTCTCTTGCCCCCCCAAATGGGACATGTTACATCTGCCCCTGGAGCACACGGTGTGAAAAGGGGCCACAAAGTCTTTTTTCAAGAGTCACTGATTCTTGTCTTCCTGTGTCTAGTGCACAGATGTGGAGTATCAGTGTTTTCACTGATGGGTGTGCGGCAACAATTTTCCCAAAGACACACACAACACTTTAGCTTTTCTCTTGCTTTTTTTTATTATTAATTTTTATCCCACGATTTTGTAACCCATTTTTTCACCCAGTGTCAATTCCTAATGTGATCCTGGGCTCTACACACCCTCCACCAACCTGGGGAGGCAGCGGACTGGCCTCATGCTTCCTTCAATGCATGAGGAGTCCAAGCTGCCTTCTTTTCACCTGACAGGGGGGAGTTTGGTTGGACGTAGCGCGTGGAAGGAACACGTTATTCCAACCAGTTCCAGTCCCCTCCATCAGGCACCCCGGCTGGCCAGGGGGAGGCAGTTTAGAGCCCAGGGTTACTGCATGTTTTTGTGAGGGTATCTACCCTAGGGGACACAGGGAGAACATGCAAACTCCACACAGAAAGGCCCTTTCACCAACCCCGCCTCGGGTATGGGCACTGATGACGCGGAGGAGCAGACACGCCGCCAGCACCCACAGCAGCGCCCCTAGCGGGAATCGAACCCAGGACCTTCTAGCTGTAAGGCGACAGCACTAACCACTGTTCCACTGTGCTTTTCTCTTGCTTTTAACATGTTTACAGCCTCGTCACCAACAATAAGGAAATCAAATTCTCTCCTTGCCTTTCAGTGCTAGTGTTGGTCTTGGCTCTTCTTACCCTGTTAGGAGAGGCATTGTCTTTGTCACCTGATGGACATCTCGATTCCATCTGAAGTAAGGGGCTAAATCCACCCGCTTCGACCTCTATCCATCGATTGAATAGACACTTATCAACAGAAATGTTACGATCCAATCGTGCCGGTATAGCAGATATTCAGATACCCGCCGGGCAAGTAGATATTTTGTATTCATTAGCTCCACTTGTCCCACTAAGGAGGGTGTCCTTCGTTCTATTTTTCACTGTTTTCCACTGTTGAAGGAGGGTGGAGGAGGACACTTTCTGCCGGCTGGGAGCGGGGGCCAGTCGTCCTCCAGGCCAGTCGTCCCGCCAGTCGACTTTCTGGCCCTGCCAGAAAGTCGCCTTTTCTTGTCCTGTACGCTGTCCACTCTGTTTGTAATCACAGTGGGAATGCTGTATACAGGAGGACAGACGACAGCATTTTTCAGACCTTTTTTTGCCTGTCCTTTGGCCCGTCCTTTGTCCTTGGGCCTTGCTCTGAGGGAGTTCCAGCCAAAAGTCTTATCCTGGGTGCGGTTCTCCTTGTTAACTATATTGTTGTTTTACTTCCAGTTTTCCTCTCAGATGGTATTGTTCCGTTTTCAGCAATGGTTAGTTAGCTCTAGCTATGTGCCACGTATCTAAGCACTGTAGGTGAAAAAGACTTGTTGAATGTGCCAATAACTTCTATTTATGCACGAAACTCAAGTATCCACAATCCACTTGTTGTTTCTCAGGGAAAAATAAAACAGGGGTATAAGTTGAAGAATGCAAGCATAAGCAGGAGCAAACAGCAAACACGTCCTCACTGTGTGAAAGTAGGAAGCAGCTTGCTCCCTGCAAGCTGCTTCCCGCTGATTGTAGACTGACACGCACTCATGACCTTACTGTTCCTCCCAGGGGCGGATTGGCTATCTGGAGTACAGGGAGTTTTCCCGGTGGCCTGCGCCACCTAGTGGCCTGGACATTTTTTTTTTTTTTTTTTTTTTTTTTTTAAAGTCCAGGGCAGGCCAGGGCACCAGGACATATTCCCGTTCACTCCTGTGCGCCAGGGCGCTCCGCTCGCGCTGCTGGAGGCAGTGTTGCCAACTGCCAAGATCTAAAATGCACTAGCGGCACTTCCAAAATGCACTAGAATGTGCTAGATGCCCGCCTGGAACATACAGATCAAAATGACCATTAATCTTCTACATTCTCTAGTTGTGTGGACTAAGTTGGGCTAATTCACATGATGAATATTTTAACTCTTGAGGGTTGCAGATGTAACTCAAAGAGTTACATCTGGTTAACCAGCTGCCCCACCCACCCAGGGTGGCCTGGCAAAGGCAAAATTGTCCCGGTGGGAAAATATGTGCCAATCCACCCCTGGCTCCTCCCATGCTTATTGTAGAATTAGTACAGGCATTATATGGAATAGAAGGGGTCAACCTGGGACAAATTGCAACAAAGCAAACTCAGCTGATTTTGTATCTTCAATATATCCTGAATAACAGATAAAAAGTTGCCTGGAATTGTCTGAGGGGAAAGGTTTGAAAATGGCCTTTAAAGGGATAGGTTGGATTTTTGAAACTTAAGTTGTATGAAATACCTGTTACATATAGTGGTGTCAACTGTATTAATTGATTGTCAGAGTCCTGTGGTGGGAGTTCTGCTCTGCTTTTGGTCAATATTACTGTAAGTAGTGCCGGTTATTTTGTGGTTTCAGGTTGTGGCTGTTTTTAACCCAATGAAGATTTTTTATGCAAAACTAATACTTGGAATGGATTCAGCATCACGAAAACTCCCTAGTTTATTGTCACTTGCTATTTAAAGCACAATAAATTTAGAAAATATTTGACTTCAATAGAATGTCAATGGTGGACTTACTGTAAAAGCAGTTTTCAACCTTTCCCCTCAGACAATTACAGGCAACTTTTTATCTGTAATTCAGGATATAGTGAAGATACAAAGTTTGCTGAGTTTGCTTTTTTTGCAATTAGTTCAAGGTCGAATGACATTATTACTGGACTAAATAGTTTAACAAGCTTCTGGATATGTGTCAATTATATGTGCCAACCACTGTATTCAGCCCTCCCATGGGGCGGTTAGATGGGAGGACACAAGCTCACCTGCAGCATTCCCTATACAGTATATAAAAGTGATACTTGTTTGGGTTTTGTCAAACCGCTGTGGAAGACTGTCCTGAAGAAACATATCTTGAAATAAAATAGTTGAATCTTGCCTGGTTACCAGCTGTTCAGCATCCTTGTTAAATTTGAGTAACTGTATCTGTTTGATATCGGTTGGATATCAGCACCTGCTTGAAGACAACATGGAGCGCTATGTAAGTTACCGCTTTACATATGCAATCATGTATACTGCACTACTGCTGCTGCTACTACTACTACTACTAGTCTACTACTACTACTACTACCACTACTACTAATAATGATGGTGAGAAAACTTTCTAATTGCCAATCTACAGTATAATGCTTAGTATGCTGAAGACATTATTTAATTACATATCAGGAAGCTATTAATATAATGTTTGTTTTGTGATTAAAATACATTTAAAAGAGATTTTGCCAACTCTACATATGAAGACGATAGCCTACAGTATAAACACATTATGAAGCCATAACATGGTCAAATACATGGTCATTAGACATCTAATAGACGTCTAAAGAGACATTTAATCAACGTCTACGATTAGACCTATAAAAAAACTTCTCTTCACTTTTAGACCTTTTTAAGACATTTTTTTAGATCTTTAGATCCAGATGCTCAGTGGGATCTTACCTGCAAAAGGTAAACACTAAACATATAACCTTTTTTTTTTTATTAAACATCAAGGTCCGTATTGGTCACACTCTGAATGATGCAGAGAGTCGGCATGTCACCGGAAGAAGACAGATCGTTTCTCAATGCCTGACGAGAAACGGCATCAATTGCAATCCGGTAGGAGCCTTATACCTGTTCCCTAGCATCCCTAGCTCCTCTCGGGACTCTTGTTTACCTTTTCTGAATTTGATGACCCTTAATCTGACCTTAATCTATGTGGGATGTCCTGGTGATCGAAAAAGTGTTGGTTCCAAGAAGCACACCTCCATAGTCTGAACTCTGAACCCCCTTTTAGATGCCAATGTTCAGAAAGTACAACATGTATTTGCATCTGTGCCCTATTTCTTCCTTTATTAGATGTGCTGCATCTAATAAAGGAAGAAATTCCTCAACTGTGTTAAATAAAGTATGTGTAAAATGTATGTATTTGTTTATGTATTCCTATGTGAACTTTTATAAAGCCTATTTTGTCCAAGCAAAGTTGTTATTGCCATATCAGCATACTTCTCAATGCATGATCACATATCATCTTAAACCAGCCTAGACCAGCTACCCAAGCTAAATCAGCAAATTCCAAACCAGCTTAGACAAGCATAAATTCATGACCAGTGTTAACTTGCCACAGTTACTTTGAAACAGTAATCCGACTACTGACTACTGCTTGGAAAAGTAATTTAGTTACGTTACTGACTACTTGGTTTGGAAAGTAACTAAGTTAGATTACTTTTAGTTACTTGCGGCATATAGGACTAGCACCAAAAAGGAAGGCATTTTTGAAACAAGGGGTCTGGGGTAAATACATTTTGTAACTTTTAGATGCAAATTCCTGCATTTTTTTAATTAGATGTCAAGCTTGATGCTGCCCCTGAGGCTGGGCAAGACATTGAAAAGAAAGACGGTCCGGCCTAAAAGATGGACATCTGGCCACCCTACTTACAGCAAAGGCTGATCCCCCACCCCCTCAACATAAAAATGACTACCAGTTATGCCAATACTCACTTTTATTGACATCAAAAACAACAAAATGTCAAACATTTGGAACAATTAAAACTGACAGTGACATTTGAAAACTACTTCCTGAAAAATACCCTGATGTTACCATCATTAACTGAAATAAAATCAAAATAGTGGTTGTACTTCCAACTGCTAAACGCGAACCGCTCTTCCTCCATAGTAGCACACTAACGTTGCAGCTAACTCTCCCCCTCTCTCGTGCCGCGGCCCGCGAAACAGAGATCTGAGGAGTAGAATGTTTGCGACACATATCAACACGTGGAGCGGGAATGTCACCTAAAAAAGGGCCCGCATGTTCCAATCGAGCGCCGCCTCGAACTCGTGGATTCTACAGAGTGAAATGCGAAAAAGTAACGCATCTAATATTAAATAAGTAACTGTAGTCTGACTACTGGTTTTGAAATAGTAGTTGCGTTAGACTACTCGTTACTGAAAAAAGTAGTCCGACTACAGTAACGCCTACTAAGTATCGCGTTACTGGCAACACTGTTCATGACCAGCAAAACCAGCTTAGACCACCAAAACCTAGTTGGTCAGCAACCAGCTAAGACCAGCAAGATGGCGTCCAAAACACACCTTAAAGCTCGTCACCAGCTAAGACCAGCAAGAAAGTTACTGGTCTAGCTTATGCTGTTCTTTATACATACTTGCTATGTGATACTTGCTATGTTATGTTCAAAGGACAAGACTCCTCATATTGCTGTTATGGGATCTGGAGGAGGAGAGAGAGCCATGGTGGGACTGCTGGGATGTCTCCTTCAACTGGGGGAAGCAGATCTACTGGACTGCATCATGTACCTGAGTGGAGTGTCTGGATCTACCTGGTACACACACACACACGCACGCACGCACACACACACGCACACACACACACACACACACACACACACACACACACACACACACACACACACACACTTTATGACTGGCCATTGCATAATTAAAGGTAGGGTAAGTGATTTGAAATTCATGGTGTAGTACCAGCCTGGTGCAGTAGGGGCGCCCAAGAGTAGCTACACTATGTGAACCTGCTGCTCGATCCTGATTGGAGGAGAATTCACCCTCCACCTGGGGAACTTTTATTAGCTCCTCTGCTAACGTGGAGGAGGGGGAAACTCCATATGTGGTCTGCACACCTTATAATAGAGCATTTTAACAGAAAATATTTTTTGGGGGGTGATATCTCACAAAAGTGAAATCACTTCCCCTACCTTTAAGGAGGAGCTGCACATAGATATACTGGATGGCTTCAGGTGGCGCCTCTGACGTCGTTCACGGCGGCCATCTTGCCAGAGTAGGCCTACTCAATACAGTCCGCTATGCTCTATGGCAGGGGTTTTCAACCTTTTTCATCTCACAGACCACCATTTATTCAGGATTTGAGCCACGGACCACCATTTGAGGATGTTTTAGCCCCACAGACCCCAAATATAAAGATTTATTTTGCTTTTGTCCACAATTCCAGGCTGGATTTGGGGAAACAAAACAAGCAAAACATATTCCAAAATGGCTAATTCAGATGATGAATATTTTAACTCTTGAGAGTGTAAAAATGAAACTCTGCTGTACTCTTGCAAGATGGCCGCCACGTAACAACGTCACTCCCCATTGTCCAGCAGCGCCTGCGAGCCATCTAGCTTTCTTACAGTGCGGGCACACTAGAGGATGTACACGGGACTTCTGACACTCTAAAGTCCGGCTCTTTGAAATACTTCCGAGGCTTTGGGCGGTTCCGAGAGGAGACGCACAGCAGAGCCAAAGTAGGACAGAGTTACGACGTCTCCCGTTCAAAAGTGTATTGAGCTACTGCTCCACATACCTCTATTGAACTGTGACAACAGGGAATAAAACAGGCTGGGAATAAAATGTATTTTCTTCTCCCTTACAGGGCCATGGCCTCCTTGTACAAATATCCCAACTGGTCCAAAACGGAGGCACTGCAGTGGGAGACCCAGGAGATAGCCAGAAGGCTGAGTTATGACAAAGTGTCCTATGGTGATGCCTGGACAAAATATAGGAAGTACTATAATCAATGGGACAACTCCTCTGTAACAGAGTTTTGGGCTGCAGAAATGGTCACCACCTTCGTGAAAGAGGTCAGACATTCAATTTCAGTTAAGGGAGAATTCCACACCAAAACACATTGGGCCTCAATCTCCCTTGATTCCTGTGACATGATACATATTACATAATGTCCTTGATTTTTGTCACAAATGCCCTGTTTTCTACATTTCACCCTTGAGGTCCCCGTCCCAGCCTCGCTGCAACATCGCCATTCCAACAGTTAACATGGCCGCAGGTTGTCTTTATTCTACTGCGGGTATTTCTGTAACTCCAAACTTACATCACATTTTAATAGTATACTGAGTTTTTAAAACTCATATAGTGGTCCAATTATCTTGCAATGTGTGGTTTGATGTGATGTGTGAAAAAAAATAAGTTTGGAGTTACAGAAATACCCGCAGTAGAATAAAGACAACCTGCGGCCATGTTAACGGTTCCCAACGTCGTCGCTGGGACGTGGACCTCATGGTGAAATGTAGAAAACGGGGCATTTGTGACAAAAATAAAGGATATTATGTATCATGTCACAGGAATCAAGGGAGATTGAGGCCCAATGTGTTTTGGTGTGGAATTCTCCTTAGTGATAGTGTAGTACTATCTGTGAGACAGCGCTGGATAGACAAACCTCTCCACCAATAGCTTTCCAAAGTGATGAAAAATTGTTTTTGAAAAATAAATGCCAAATACACATTTTCCACTGCATATAGGGCATGCCTTATTGATGGATTTGGAAGAGATTTTGAAGGTCTGCTTCCAAAAATGATCCAGTATTTAATGTGTAATGTCCATGATATTTACATTGGAATGAATGAGCCTATAGCTGGAAAGTGTCCTAGCCTTGGGTGGACACTGGGGAGAGGGCGGGGCTTACTGGAAGGTCTGTTGAGCAGTTGAGATGAACAACAGTCAAAGTCTATATCTTAATCTGACCCCTCCCCATAAAGGCCTAACTGTCCTGACATCACACTCACAAACACACATGCACACATACACGCACGCGCGCGCGCGCACTCACACACACACGCACACACACACACACACACACGCACACGCACACACACACACACACACACACACACACACACACACACACACAATGGAATTGGTTCCAGATACACAACTCGATACAGGTTCTGGTATGGACCAGAGTCCCAAGAGTTGTCTGAACCCATACTTTGACACACCAATTGGAGTCTGGCCCACACTTAACGCCATTGAGTCTTATTTTTTGTTGTCCTTGTCTCTTCAGATAGATGAACATGTTCTTTCGGAGCAGAGAGGAAACTTTGACACGGACCCCTATCCCATCTACACCATCATTGATCAGGAGTTCACAAAACAAAAGGACAAGTCGCTAAAAAGTAAGTATATAGTAGGCTAGACTTCCACGTAAGTGTCGACTGCTTTCTTAAAGTCGCCACTAACTACCCATGATGTGACCGCCTACCACATGGGTGTCAAACTCAGATACAGAGTGGGCCAAAATTTAAAACTGAACAAGCCATGGGCCAAGTTTGAACAAAGTAACCTTTTAAAGGGGAATTCCACCCATTTTCAAATTTTTCCTGAGAGGGTACAAATGGAACCAAATGGACCCTAGCGGGTCCCTAGCACTAAGGTCCATTTGGTTCCATTTGTACCCTCTCAGGAAAAATGGGTCTGGAAAAAAAAAACATTAACATGGTGAAATACATCTTGATGATGTCATCAGATGTATTTCACCATGTTAATGATTTTTTTCAGACCTCCATTTTTTAGGAAATACAGAATTGGGGGAACCTTTTTATCACGTCCACACAACATCTCTAAGGTATATTAATGACATTAAAATGTTGAAAATGGGTGGTCTTCCCCTCTAATTTGATAATGTCTCAAGGGCCAAATTAAATTACACGGTGGGCCAGAGTTTGACAGCCATGGCCTACCACCATGCAAAGTGCAAGCACCGTACGCTACAGACACAGAAACAGATAAGAATGCTGTCGTTAGTTGCCTATCAAAAAAAAGTTAATTCACCATCACCATTCCCTCCACGTTGCCTGCACATCCAGGCAAATGCACGCACACACTTGCTGCCTGTGTACATTAGAGGGATAGTTCAGATCTTTTAAAGTTAAGCTGTATGAAATACTTGCCATTAATATAGTGCATGTGTCAACAGCATTAATTGATGTCCAGAGTCCCATGGTCTGGTTTTGGTTTCAGTCATTTTGTGGAGGTCACTGAGGGCCATGCAGTAAAAGTATATGAATCCAAAAAACAAACTTCATTTGCATTGTTGACCCATTTCTAAAATCGTAGCAGTTCCTTTGTTCATTTTTGACCCCTCTATCACAGGGAACTATGTATTTTATGTCCATATCACCATGCACGCCCAAAAAGTAGTTCTAAAATCTATTGAATGGTAAAAGATTGTTTTTTTTTTTTTGTTTTTTTTTTTATGGTGCAATTGGACAGAAAACAATCATAGTAAACAAACAAATAAAAAAATTGAAGAATTGCAAAACACGTTTTTTTTTTTTTTTTTTTTTACAACATGATCCCTTATAAAGTACTACTGTGGCCGTGGCCATCATCAGCATCACACTGAACTGGTTCAGTTCAGATCATGACTGTGCTTCCATAACAGATGCATGGGTTGAGATGACCCCCCATGAGGCGGGGTACTCTCTCACCGGGGCATTCGTGGACCAGAAATACTTTGGGAGTAAGTTTGACAACGGGGATTTGAAAAAGGAGCAGCCAGAGATGGATATGCTCTATGTGCAAGGTGAGCCTCCATCTTGGTCAGTCCACTTCCTTTCTGTTGGCTTTGCTCTTTCTCATTGTGAGCTCTGCGTTGATCTGTTGTCATTTTCAGGCATATGCGGCAGCGCCGGTGCTTCTGCATCTTCATCTTCATCTTCATCTCTTTCACAAGCGGAACTACCATCACCACATGAAACATGGTCAATGTTAAAGAAAGTTGCAGACAGAGAGTTTGAAAGTATGAATCACTCACTTGTTCCATTCATGATGGCTGGGGGGTGGGAGTGAAAATGAAATATTTGTTCTCCACAATTTGAGCATTTAATCTGCCTATCTCTCTCTCGTTCTCTCAGAGGAGGGCTGCTGCCTGGCGTGTGACGTGCTCCACAGCCTGATAGAACTGAACATCCTAGCCGCAGGAGGCCAGGATTATTCACATATTGCCCTCAGAATAAACAAGCTGCTCGAAGGTAAGGTTTGAATGTCTCCATCAGTGAATATTATTAAATTTTAGGTCTTTGGTGTGAAAATGTAATCAAATGGTGGTCCGTGGCTCAAATGCAGAATAAATGGTGGTACCTGGAGTCAAAAAGGTTGAAACCCCTGTCCTAAGAACCAGGTCATAACAACACACACACTTAAAACAACAGTCCTTTCATGTTATAGAACCCAGTTTGGTGTATATACTGTTTAAGTGTAGGCACGGGTTGCTCCGTGTTTTCCATAAATCTTTGCCCCTGTGTATTTTTTTGTTCAAAATTATGTACAGTAATTGTTTTTAAAAAAGCCTCTGTTTTTCCCCTCTATCTAGGCAAGATGGACAAGACAGGTGCGCCGTTCATTATCAACACCAAGGAGGTTCAGATGGTGACGCTGAAGGATTACACACTGTCCGTGTGTGACTGTTTCTCTGACTTGCTCATGGGCTGTAAAGTTGATGCTGGTGAGTTGTGCTGCACACGTTTCCTCTTTTCTGGATTGTTGAAGTTATTATTATTATTATTGCAAATGATCACATAAATATCATATCAGAATAGACGAGTTCATGCTGTACCTACATGCAATATACATCTAATTTCAGAGAAGTGGGCTGTTGTGACAGCATCGATAAAAAACATCTTCACTTGGGGAGACACATACAACTTTCTGCACAACATGCAAGGTCAGTTCACAATTCACTGGTTGTAATTATTGGGCACCACTTACTGTACCATGAGTGGCCAATGGATGCTTCAAGTAAAGTAATGGTGTTGCTGAATTAATTTTTGTCCGTGTTGCTTAAAGGGGAGGTGAACCGGAAATGGTGTTTTTTTTATTTATTTTATTTTTATTTTTTTTATTTTTTTATTATTAATATTATTCCCGGCTGAAATTCAGGGAGTGGGTTATATGTGAGGAATATGCCAGTCACAATATATATTAAATCTAAGATTTCTTTCAATGATAAAATTACCCAGTGTAACTTTAACTTTAAAAGCAACATTAAACGGAATATGTCATCTTACAGTGCCAGAAGTCGACTCTAAGATCCTGGAGTCAGAAGTGAGAAACTACATCGATGCTGGACTGCTACTCAACTCTCCTTACTTCTCTGTCCTGAGGAAAGAGAGAAAGGTTGACCTCATTATCTCACTCGACTTCAGCGACGGAGACCCCATGATGGTAATGCATGCTTGCACACACAACCACATGTACCACACTGGTTGTACATGGCCTTGCCCACTTCTAATGTGTGCCCAGTTATCCATATGTAGACCATGTGGGTTTGACCAATTTCAACCCATGCAAGTTAGCTCACATGTAGTTCCTAACCATGTGGGATATACAACGTACTACACGGGCTTGCCCACTTCCAACCCATGCATTTAGCCCATTATGTAGACCAGTCCGACGTCTGGAACCCCTATATAATGGAACACTACTGTGTATTCAGCAGTCTGCAATGAATTAGCACCTGCTGAATCATGCTTAGAGCTTTCTGTTTCGAGGAACCTTTTTTCAGCATGTATGCAACGTGTGTTGTAAACAGTCAGTAACTAACCTGCCTGGTCAAGAACAGTGGCCTTGTGATTAGAGTGTCCGCCCTGGAACTGGGAGGCTTGATGGGTTCGATTCCCAGTCGGGTCATACCCAAAAAAATGGGACCCAATGCCTCCCTGCTTGGCAATCACCATCAAAGGGATGGATTGGGGGTCAAAATCAGCTAATGATTCCCGAGCGCGGTAAGCCGCAGCTCACCGCTCCTTGGAGCTCACCGCTCCAAGTGATGGGTTAAAAGCGGAGTACCAATTTCGCTGCGGTAACGTAGTGACAAATCATGCTACTTTGACTTTGAAGTTATGAGATGAAAGTGAAACTGCTATTCACAGAACCGCAGTATGTAAGCACAATGTAATACCAGGTTTATTCTTAAAAGGATCCCTGGCTAATAAGACAAATATGCCTTTAAACGCTATACTTGCCTTCAATAACTAAAACATGCAGATAAAAACACCTTCAATACTTTATTTCTTTCATAAATAGAGAATCTTTCACTCAATAGGAGGTGCTCCGGTCGCAGGATGATGATGTCACATGAGCATATTCATTCATATATTCCATAGAGCTCGATCACACGTGACATCATCATCCTGCGCCAGGAGGAGTTCCTGTTGAGTGAAATATTCTCTATTTATGAAAGAAATAAGATGCCATTTGTGTTTTTATTTGTTTATTTAGTTATTTAGGGAAAGTATAATGTTTTTAAGCGTTTTTTTTTTTTTTTTTTTTTTTTTTCAGGGATCCTTTTAAGGTGAGGTAATTATTAAGAGTCATGTTTCAGTTGTGTGGCTTATTTCCACAGACAATTGAAGAGGTTCATAAGAAGTCCGGGCAAATGGGTATAGCTTTCCCACACGTTGAATTCCCAGACAATGACAGAAACGCACCAAAGGACTTCTACGTGTTTCCAGGAGACGGCAACTATCCTACAGTGATCCACATTCCTCTGTTCAACCTGCAAAACTGTGGCAGTGCAGGTATGTATCCTAATGGTCTTATGAATGTACTAATGTTCAACATGGATAACTGTTGTATTTGGAGGGGAGGATTATCCAATAGGCACGTTGGACCCATGCAGGCCCAGGGGCCCCTGAGGTTCAGTGATTGCTTAGAGGCTAAAGCTCACGATCACACGGTCCTTTTCACTTTTATTTACAAGGGGCTTATTCAATCAAATAACCATCATGATACATTACTGCAAGTGTTATCTTTATTTGGCTTTGGCAGTTTACTTTATTCAAGCAATCCCTTGCCGTAAATCCTGAAAATAAACAAATAAACAATAAACATTGCGATTTCAATAGGGTTTTACACATGCTTTGCAGTGCTGTAGGCTCTAATATTAATCTGCTTTGCCCTCATTTCTGTATATTAGATGAGATTACGCGGTGGAGAAAAAGATTCAAAACCTTCCAACTAGCTCTGGACCCTGAGCAGATCACAGACCTCCTTGGAAAAGCTGGTGAGAACGTGATCAACAACAAGAAGAGGTTGCTGGAGGAGATTAGGAAGATCGGGGGCTCCCGCTAGCTGAGTCGTCCGGGCACATGCCACATATTGTATAGCAGGGCTGCCCAAAAGGTAGATTGTGATCTACCAGTAGATCACACAGGCCATGCACGTAGATCACATGACAGTCCCCTAAAATGTATAGATCTGTAACTCTTGAGAGCGTTAAAATGACCACTCTCAAGAGTTAAATTATATTTAAACATCTGAATTACGTAATTTCAAGAGTCCACACAATTAGAAAACGGAGAATGATTGTTATTTGTACCAACGTTTTGCCAGTTCTCTTTTCCAATTGTGGACAAAAACGTGAAAGTTATTAGCTTTGGGTGCAAGAGACTGAATTCGACATCAAAAACTGTCAACTCAAACCTCAAATACTGTTTTCAAACGTCCGTAATAGTATATACAAGAAAACCATTTTGAAAGTAGCTCTGAAGTCAATAAAGTGTGGGCCCCTGCTGTATAGGCCCCGCCTGACAGCGTGTCGCATGTTCGAGTCCCATTCATGAAAACCTTTGTTGCATGTCTCTTCCCTTCTCTCCTTCCCACTTTCCGTCTTCACTGGATACAATCCATAAAGGCAAAAATCCAAACACGATACATTTCACACGATACAACAGCAATTCGATACATATCACAATGCATGGTTGACGATACGATACTGGGTAATTCTGGCGATACGATTCAATACGATTCTATGATTTGAAATCGATACAGTAACTATTTAAAATGCATCGACATTGTCTTAAAATTAGTAATCAAACCACTTTTTAAAAATTGCTAAATTTGATGTATTATTAATGCAATCGATTATCTGCAAAGGAAACAATTCGACAGCAATTATTTGCATTGCCAAACGATCTGATACGATACAAACAGTAATTAATGTTTTGAATGTTTTGATGATGTTTTGAATTCAATATATGATTCTTGAAATTAAAAATCGAGTTTGCAGTTACTATATCGTTACAGCCCAAATATCTATCTATTTGTCTATCCGTCTGTCTGTCTGTCTGTCTGTCTGTCTGTCTGTCTGTCTGTCTGTCTGTCTGTCTGTCTGTCTGTCTGTCTGTCTGTCTGTCTGTCTGTCTGTTTATCTTTCTATCCCTGCCTCTTGTGCACTCTGTCGCATAAACATCAACACTAAATTTAAGTAATGAACAAAGTAAAACAGAAAATTGCTCTATCTATCAACAACATAACCATTAACCATTAATCAATGATTTATCTTTGCATATGTTCATATACTGTACTCCTGTTGCTTAAACACAACAAATCAACAAATATATAAAAAATATATAAAAATATATAAAAATATATAAAAATATATACACACACACACACACACACACACACACATATATATATATATATATATATATATATATATATATATATATATATATATATATATATATATATATATATATATATATATATATATATATATATATATATATATATATATAACAAATATATAATTATATACCCCCTTTTTTTTCTTTCTTTCTTTTTTTTTTTTTTTTTTTTAGAAAAAAAAAAGTTTTTTGTCAGTCATACCTTCATACTCATTTATATTTTTTCATCGCATTACCTGACTGCCATCATCGACATGAAACACACATAGGTGTACTGATTGGCTGTAGTATGTTCCAAAATGAGTAATTAAATAAAACAAGTACTTATCTAGCACATTTAGTTGCTTATATTTCTCAAGAGTTACAGATCTATGCCGCCCCCTGCTGGGAGAGACTCTGGGAGACCTCAATCTACCTTGATTCCTGTGACATGATACATAATGTCCTTGATTTTTGTCACAGATGTTCCATTTTCTACATTTCACCATGAGGTCAATTGGAACATCTGTGACAAAAATCAAGTACCCTATTGGCCTGAATATAAGACTATGTTTTTTCTAGGGCTGTTGGAAATAGTTAATTAATGGGATTAAATTAATTCTGTTGATTAATCTGATTAAAATTTTTAACGCAATTAACTCATTTTACACTGACTCAACCACTGAGCATTTTCCCACTGAAAGAGATAGTAGATAGTAGAAGATAGTAGGGTAGAGCAGGGTTTTACGAGGCATATAGCTGTGTGTCTGTCTGCAACCAGAGCAATACAGTATAGCGGGATGATCTACAAGCATTGAGGGCTTGTAGATCACCTATTTTGATAAATATTTTAAAGATAAATGGTTATTTTTTTCCACAGATTCTATTTCTTTTTGTAAATGTTGAAATCCCCTACAGTAAAACATCCATATTTTGGACATAGTTCGAATGGTGATTAATCATGATTAAATTAATTTTGAAGCTGTGATTAATTTGATTAAAATTTTTAATCATTCAACAGCCCTAGTTTTTTCCCAATGGAAATATCCCAAAAATGGAGTCGTCTTATATTCAGGGGCTATACTATTAGACATTCAATGTTCTTTTTTTCTGTAAATGGGTCTTGAAAAATGAGGGTCGTCTTATAAACGAGTCGTCTTATATTCGGGACAATACGGTATATTATGTATCATGTCACAGGAATCAAGGTAGATTGAGGCCCAATGTGTTTTGGTGTGGAATTCTCCTTTAAGTGGAGTTATTAGTTAAAGGTAGGGGAAGTGATTTCACTTTTGTCAGATATCACCCAAAAAATATTTTTTTCTTTTAAAATGCTCTATTATAAGGTGTGGAAACCACATATGGAGTTTCCCCCTCCCCCACGTTAGCAGAGGAGCTAATAAAAGTTCCCCAGGTCACCACAATTCTCCTCCAATCAGGATCGAGCAGCAGGTTCACATAGTGTAGCTACTTTTGGGGGCCCCTAGTGCACCAGGCTGGTACTACACCATGAATTTCAAATCACTTCCCCTACCTTTAAAGGAGAATTCCACACCAAAACACACTGGGCATCCATCTACCTTGATTTATGTGACATAATACATAATGCCCTTGATTTTATAAGGGAGTCATAGATGCTCCCTTTTCTACATTTCACCCTGAGGTCCCCCTCCCTCTGATGCAGTTTGCATTGCCACAGGTTGTCTTTATTCTAATGTGTGTATTTTAGTAGCTCTAAACTTATTTTTTTCACAGATCACATCAAACCATACACTGCAAGATAATTGGGCCACTATGATTTTAAAAACTCAGGTGGCACCCGTGTGTCAGGAGCTTCAACCGGAGTGTTTGGATTCCAAGTAAAGGCTTACCCAGAGTGGTGTAAAACTCATGCGTGAGTATCAGTATACTAGTATGATGTATGGAAAATGTGTGGAGCTCAAGGTGGAAATATAGAAAAGGGGCATCTATGACAAACAAGAATTGACGCATTGTCAATTAATTGGCAGCTGCTGTATTATTTCTGCTGAATTGTTCTCTGACTACTGAGCCATGGGATGGTTTTTGTACCGGTTATCTGATTGGTCGCTCGGCAACCCCTCCATCTCTGATCTCCAATCTCCCTGTGACTGTTTATTAGGCAGCTTGCAGCTGCCAAAAATCTATTGTAATATACGTATATCAAGTGTATATATGTGTGTGTATTAGTGTGGAATTCTCCTTAAATAAAAGACTGTCTTGTTGCACACGTGTGACAGATCTTGCTAAATTTTGATTTATTTTATTATGAAGGTGGACACACCCACAGTTTTAGGCAGGGCAAAGCCAGGTGAGCCTTCTAAAAGCTCTGATTAATAGGTTTCTATATTTGTATTTATACCACAAGGCTGCACAAGGCTATCAAGAATGGATTAGGAACATTATTTACTCAAGATTTGAGGGTTATTGTCTCTCAGTGTTCTCAGCAGCCATGCATCATGCATATTAGCTTTCCAAAGAACCTGTGGTTTTCCCTCGAACATTTGATTTCATGGTAAGTGGCACTATCTGGAACTTACAAGGCACACGATTCTTTTGATATAAAGGTCTGTTTGGGAGCTACAGGTCTACTGTATGCCATGCAGCAGTGCAATATTTGTGTATTTTTTTGTTTGTTTGTTTGTTTGTTTTATCACAGATGCTGGAAATATCACGCAAAATAATATGCTACAAAGATTCACGGCCTCTATTACATAAAAAAAATCCTAACATACTATACAATCCTGTCTATATAGAACATGCATGCTTCATATGAGAATGTTTATCCATCTATCTATCGTTCGATTGTGGTGTATAAGCTGTATTGTCATACACCAAATCCTGAGAGGTAGCCTACACAGTAGCATATACAGGTATATGTTCCTTTAGTAATGACACAATAAACATGATAATTACAAATGAGTATTTACAACTAAAGTTGGACATTCATATAGCCTCACGTATCATCTGTTTGAAACATCATTATGTCCAAAACTTATTACTCATCCTTTTTCTTTGGAAAGTTATAGACGTTAAACTTCCCAGGAACGGTCAGAATGGATTAGGGACATTATATACACAACATTCAAGGGTTCTATTGTCTCTGAGTGTTTGCCAATCTCAGGATGCATGATAGCTTTCCAAAGAAACTATAGTTTTCCCCTCCCACTTTGCATGTCACTGTAAGTGACACTACCACAACCTACAAGGTACAAGATTCTTTCAATATAAATGTTCAGGTCTGTTTGGGAGGTACAGATACGTCTATGACTGCAGTGTAATATATTAGTATTTTGTTTTATTTATTCATTTATTTATTTGTTTGTTTGTTTTTGTTTGCTGTAAATATCATGCAAAAATAATATGCTGAACAAAGATTCACATCCTCTATTACATCAACTGTGTAAAAAAAAGAAGAAACATGCTGTGGGTGTGTCAAGACAGTGGTTGAAAATGCAGATCTAAAAGCAGGCATTTTGTCAAAGAAATTTTTGAGAGAAAGTGATCAAAGAGAGTTGATGGTCCTGAGGTTTGTGACTGTTAAGATTTAAGCAGATAGTTCAACAAGTGGAAAGCCTTTGGAGGAAGATGATAGAGCTGCCCCAGGTCATCCAAAACTACTAAGTTTTGTCCTATTAAGCCATGTAAAAATAACTGACCGCCTCGGTCAGTTATTAGGAAACAAATCACCGGTTCGTCAGGTTTTATCCATTACTTTTGATGTGTCACTACCCCTATGTTAATTTGTTGGGAATTGGGAAAGTTTGGAAGCCAGTCACATGCTACTGGGACAAAACCATTTATCATTTCTGATTGGAAGCATGGACAGTCATTGCTCAGCAAGTTGAAACCCATCTGAACACTGTTTGCCATCAGTGCTCTGCACTAGGTGCTGCTGCTGTTAGATAACCTGCCTTTGCTCTCTGGACAGCAATTTTTCCTCTCAAAGTTAGTTTTTGTTGCAAACTAACTTACAGTGCAGTATAATTGACTATTGGCAAGGTCAATTAGGCACACATTGCAGCCCACACCTTTAAAGATCGAAGCTAAAAGTCAAGGCTTATTCTAGAATAGTTTAAAGGACCACTTCACCAATTTTCAATGTATCTTCATATAATAGGTCCTCACTAATGTTTATGATGAAATAACACTATTTTTTTCCCTACTCAGTCTGTGTCTCACAGGAGGACTGTGGGCAGTTCTGCAGATTTTTTTTCAAACAATGTGTTTTTGAAAAGATATTTATATTTCTATTATATTTCTATTTGTAAACACCTGGAGTGTTTCGGAACCCTTAAAACAAATTAAAAACAAAAAGGTAAAAAGAACAGCGGCTCTCAGTGAGGCCACATCCCAATAAGGTTTTCAATGCACTCAGATTCAATGCATGTGGCCGGGCCACCGTCTCGACGCTTGGGTGTGTGTGTAGGCTTACACACACACACAGAAACACATTAGCTGATATACCAGCAGCCTTGTTTAAACAGCACACAGTCTCAATATAGTAGTGTGCACACACAAAGTCACAGCCACAATGTCAGAGTCACAATGGCGTGTGCACGCACACATACACACAGGGACACGTTCTTAGATGCAGAGGTGAGTGGCGAACCAAAACCTGGCTGCTCATAGACGCACATATGCTGCTGTTGCTACTGCCTACGAAGTCAGAGCTCCACTACGTCTCGGTGCTGCAAGCACACACAGTCACACACACACACACACGCCAAACAGTGACTGAACGAGCTGAGTCGGGACCAGAAACAGCTGGGGTGGACGCCGCCTATGCTACTCTGCCTGACAAGCCACCTCATATGCTGCGCTGAGGGGGTGGTGCCCTGACCTCTAACTGGTCTCAGACCTACTGGCTATTATCTTAACGATGGCTGCCATTTTTGCATTGCGACTTGTCAGGAATAGAAAGCCTGCAGTTTCTATTAGCTTGGATTCCAACATTGATGGTGTCATTGCTTCTGGATATATGCCAATTATGGGCAACCAACTAATTCATCCCTCCCATGGGGCGGTTAGATGGGAGGACACAAGCTCATCTGTATCATTCCCTGCTGTATATATAAGTGATATTTGTGTTTGGGTTTTGTCAAACCGCTGTGGAAGACTGTCTTGAAACATTTCTATATTTTAAAATAAAATAGTATTTAACCTTGCCTTGCTACCAGTTGTGCAGCATCCTTGTTAAATTTGAGTATCTCTGTATCTGTTGTGATATCAGCACCTGCTTGAAGACAACATGGAGCGCTATGTAAGTTTTTATATTTACAATTATAATATGATACTGAGATAAACTTTCTCATTGCCAATCTGTAATGCAAGTCATTACTTAAAGGTTATTACTTAAACTTTCAAAAACACTTTTGGTCATTTTATGGTCTACTCAGCCTCATGTGAACACACCAGACAGTTTATAAGTTACTCCTTTCAGTATTTAGATATTTGATGTTCATTTTAGCATATCTGGCTCCTTCCTATACAAACCCATTTTAACCATGACTTGATTCAAAAACAACCCATCTTTTTTCTGGTGACTGATATTGTCCTCCTAATACGTGAGAGGGCCGTGGAATTTCATTTACAGTTCATTTCTTTTTAAAATTGTTTTATTCATCTGGGTGGGCATCCCCAAATATTGAGCTACATTTTCCAAACAATATTTTAAAAATAAATGAAAACTGTAAATGAAATTTGATGACCCTCTCACGTATTAGGAGGACAATATCAGTCACTAGAAAAAAGATGGGTTGTTTTTGAATAATCTGTCATGGTTAAAATGGAGTGTTAGGTTATAAAGGGCTTGTATAGGAAGGAGGCAGAATCGCTAAAATGAACATCAAATAACTAAATACTGAATTGATTAATTCAGTACTGTTGTAAACTGTAAGGAAGTATACAGTATAGGAAGTCATCAACTGGCTGATCCCCTCTGTGTGTATTTGTTTATTATAGTCTGCGTGTAAATATAGTTCATATACCGGTAGTTGATTTGTTAAAATATTATCCGTTGTATCTTCATGTGTGAGTAGCATGACAATGATTTTGCCCCTCTTGGATAATGTAATCATGTGGGACAATGTATTTTGGGGAGCAATGCCATCAGCCAGAATTTTCATAGGCCTACACACTAATACGTACTCATAATATAAGCAATTGGTGAATAGTTTAATTTTAATCATAATGGTCTTACATTATACATACATACATTATACTTACATACATTATAGACATGGGCTTCCTATTAGAAGGTGTGGAAGCTATTTGTAAGATTGATTCGCTTAGAATGCAGGTTCATTTATACATGCAGGGTTAAATGTTAGCCTACCTTGTCAGCTTATGTCAGCTCACACAAGGTAGGCCTACACATTTAACCTTTTTTCCATCAAGGTCCGTATTGGTCACACTCTGAATGATGCAGAGAGACGGCATGTCACCGGAAGAAGACAGATCGTTTCTCAATGCCTGAGGAGAAACGGCATCCCCTGCACTCCGGTAGGAGCCTTAATTTATACCTGTTTTATTTAGACATATAAAAACACAACATTTATAGATCCTTTCAGGACTCTTGTTTACCTTTTCTAACGTCAGTGACCCTTGTTACTTAAACTGTGTGAAATGTCCTTGCTTGTGTTCTTGTGTCAATGCACAGAGCAGCAGAGCCGTGTAGACACGTGAAACGAAAACGATGACGCCAACTCACAAGCATATTTTTCTGTTGCGCTAAATATTTCTTATCTTATCTTATTTTCCTCGTGTAGCCGGGGCCTTACAGATAGGGAGTATGAAACGCACAGTCGCACACATTACAGTATTGCGCAATTCCACCATGCCACTCAGTGCTGCCGGACGAGAAATTCTCTTCTGGAAAAAAGCCAAAAAAGCCAGCCAAAAAAGCAGAGCACTCGTGCACCAAATAACACTGGAAGCCGTGCGATAACGCCCCGGCGCCACACACTCTGCCACACAGCGTTTTCAAAACGCCGGTCCTGTTGAAAATGAACTAGAAGGTGTGATTTATTACTGCCCATCTGTAAAGCCCTTTAACCTGTCGACGGTGTGTGATGGTTATGTTCAAAGGACAACATTCCCAATATTGCTGTGATTGGATCTGGAGGAGGAGAGAGAGCCATGGTGGGACTGCTGGGATGTCTCCTTCAACTGGGGGAAGCAGATCTACTGGACTGCATCATGTACCTGAGTGGAGTGTCTGGATCTACCTGGTATTGTTAAAACTAGCATCTTAAAGATGGAGTGGCTTAATTTTTGTATTTTTTCCAATTTTGTGCATGTTTAATAGGTGACAGTACTTGATTAGACCCATTGGTGTAGTTTTTATGTGCAATGATGTCTTCCCTTTGTATTTAGGGTTTCTTCATGGGGGCTGAACCTTTCCAGTCAGACGTACCAATGAAAAAAAAAAAAAAAAAGTAATATAGTGACATTACATCATCAGCCCCTCCCCTAACTCCTCCCCCTTTATCATGCAACTAAAGCTGTGGGCGTGGCTTAAGTTCAGGTGGATCTCCACCCATCACCACCCACCAGGCAGCAAACAGGCATGAGCTGGTGAGGCTGCCCACATAAAAACGTCATTTTAACATATACTGTACGCTTAAAAAAAAAAAAAAAAAAATCATATTACGATAATGCCTGATGATCATGTTTTAGGTTGGGAAAAAAATCATGGCACTCCATCTTAACTAATAAATTAGACATAATAGATATATTAATAGGCCAAGCAGAGATGGATATGAAAACAGGTCTACTCTATTCTCCTTTACAGGGGCATGGCCTCCTTGTACAAATATCCCAACTGGACCAAAAAGGAGGCACTGAAGGATGAGACCCAGAAAATAGCCAAAAGGCTGAGTTATGACAGAGTGTCCTGGAGTGATGGCTGGAAAAAATATAGGAAGTACTATAATCAATGGGACAAGTCCTCTCTAACAGAGTTCTGGGCTGCGGAAGTGGTCACCACCTATGTTAAAGAGGTCAGACATTCAATTACACATTAAATCATCTTCAATTAAACTGATATAAACATGCTAAAATAGTCTACATTAAATCACTGTTGGTGCTGCATAACACATTCATGCCTTCTAAGACTTCTGTCTATTAATAATTGAGCAGTTGAGACAAATAACAGTCAAAGTCCATATTTTAAAAAAGGCCTAACACACACACGCACGCACGCACACATACACAAGGTCTGAGATGGATCTTGTTCCGTGTCCCAAAAGTTGTCTGAAATGTTACATCCCAATAAAGCTAGGGGTAATTGGATATGTAACATATATTAATGGAGGAGGACAACCGTCAAATATTTAAGCGATTTTTTAACAAAAGTGAAAAATAAGACGTATTTACAACTTATGGGAAATGAACTAAAACAAAAGTCAACTGAAGAGGGTTAAATAACACTATTAATAAACATCACAAATGATAACCTACACATGGAATATACATTGATATAATGCCACCAATAAATAATACTACTAATAAATAATAATAGTAAATAAATATAATACGGCCACAGCCGTAACAGAACCCATACTTTGAAACACCACCTAAGCCAATTGACCAGGGCCACATTTAACACCACTGAGTCTTAATTTTTGTGTTGTCCTTGTCTCTTCAGATAGATGAACATGTTCTTTCGGAGCAGAGAGGAAAGTTTGACAGGGACCCCTATCCCATCTTCACCATCATTGATAAGGAGTTCAAAAAACGAAACGACGGGTCGCTAAAAAGTAAGTGTATAGTGTTCTATCGTTAACAATAGTATTTTAATCATTAATAATTTATTGTGGCCCCTCCCGGAAAAGGTTGAGATGTCCTGAACCTTTAACCGTACACCTTTAACCAGCATTAATACTGGTTAACACCTAAGTGGATTCCAGGACAGAAACCACAGAAGAAATCCGGAGTACAGGAAAAAATATTTCGACTCACTCACATTATATCAATCATTCTTGCAGCGTGGGAATTTTGCATGCGCATTATGACAAATCATGATAACACACACAATCTTTTGGGACAATCAAATAATGAGAAATGAAACAAAATGTGTTGTATCCTGCCGTTTTTTACTTGCTAATTAGATGTGGCTAATTGCATGTGTAGTATTACGCGGAAGCGGGGATCAAACCGCGGGGCTGTTGTGGCTGGCTCATGGCTGGGTGCTACATTCACCCCCTTGATTTTTCAGAGCGCGTCCTCGCGCTTCACACTGCAGACCGCCATACACGCTGTCCTTCATGTGGACACGCAAGAACGTATACGGGTATATTGGGACTAACACCTGCACTCCACATCCTGCCGACTACGCCAGATTGTAGTATTACGTGGAAGCGGGGATCGAACCCGGAACTCCCAATCGCCAGTCCAACGCACAACCAGTCGTGCCAATAGGGCTGAGCCCGATTGGCTTGCTGTTGTGGCTGGCTCATGGCTGGGTGCTACACGCGCATTAACATCACTATATTTACTATTTGATGACATCTGCTGGAAATGTCCTATGTCATAGATTGTACTCTAAACTACTTTTTCCTTTGACTTTGATTTTTTTTTTTACAACATGATCCCTTGTAGTATTACGGTGGCCATGGCCATCATCAGCATCACATTTAGTGGCGTTTCTAATCAATTTGGAGCCCTAGGCAAGATTTTCCCTGGAGCCCCCCCTTACCAAATGGACCCTTACAGGTCCATTTGGTAAGGGGGGGTTCAGATCATGACTGTGTTTCCTTAACAGATGCATGGGTTGAAATGACCCCCCATGAGGCGGGGTACTCTCTCACTGGGGCATTTGTTGACCAGAAATACTTTGCGAGTAAGTTTGACAGCGGGAGTTTCCAAGAGAAGCAGCCAGAGATGGACATGCTCTATGTGCAAGGTGAGCCTCCATGTCTGTTGGTTCTTTCTTGGGTCTTGGGTATTCATTGTGAGCTCTGTGTTGATCTGTTGTCATCTGTCATCTGTTTTCAGGCATATGCGGCAGCGCTGGTGCAGTTGTATCTTCATCTCTTTCACGTCCGGCACTACCATCACCACGTGAATTATGGTCAATTTTAAAGAAAGTTGCAGACATAGAGTTTGAAGGTATGAACCACTCACTTGTTCCTTTGTTCATTCATTCATGGTGGGTGGGTGTTGGCAGTGAAAATGATATCCCCCCCCCCCCCCAATTTGAGCATTTAATCTCTCTCTCTCTCTTTCTCTCTCACACAGAGGACTGCTGGGTGTGTGAAGTGCTCCACACCCTGATAGAACTGAACCTCCTAGCCGCAGGAGGACAGGATTATTCACATGTTGCTGACAAAATGAACACGCTGCTCAAAGGTACAGTTTGAATTTATCCATCAGTGAATATGTGATTTGTAATATAGAAAGGTGCTGTAATCTGTATGGCCAATGGGATCCCTGAAAAATGTCCTATCTTGTTTTGTCAGCTCTTTAGGTTTTTCATTCAATTCATTTCAATCCTGAGAAGAGATATAAAAACAAGTTGTTATGTTTTTCTTATAGAAATTATTAAATTAAAAGATTGTCTGCAGTGCGCGCAACGAGCCACCCTTTGGGGCGTGGTTTGCTCACTGTCCAATGCCAATCCACATACTTTGGCAACTGTTGCTATCCAGTTCAAGCTTTCCTGGTCAAGCTCAAGGAAGTTGATATAGAAGGAAGAGAAACCACTCTCCACTGCTCCGTTGACTTCAATGCACGGTTTCAAGCTGCAGCTTGCCACCCAGTGTGATAAATCTGCCCATTCGATTGGCCAGGTAGAGAAAATGACGTTTGCTTCCCGTCCTCCTATTTTCCTTGGTCAAGCTCTCCCCTTCTAACATGCCTATTGGACAAGGCAAGATTGGGGAGGGTCTTAGCGAAGGGCTCATTCGCTCATGTTTATTTTGAAAGTGGGTTGTACCAGATCCCGCTTCTTCTTGTATTGTGGCCGTGATAGTCGCTTGCTTGCTATTATTAGGTTTATGTCAGGTATGAGAGTACAGACAAAGGCATAGGGCATAGGCATATAGGACAATGCTGCATATACAATTTTAAATGTCACTTCCAATTTTAACTGCTTAACTTTGTTTTCTACCTGCTGCCACCATAAGGGCTTTACAGACCAGGAGTAATGAATCGCACCCTGTATTTCATTGGCACCTTATGCATGGCAAATGTTTTGTTTTCATGATTTGTTGCCAACAATACAATTCAGGATGAAGCAAGTGTCTGTCTGCAGGGAAACAGCTGCAGCATCAAACTGGAAGTGAAATTAATCTTAAAGCTTTCAGAAGATTCTCCTTCCATGACCATCTAAAAAATAATAATATGAATTTAAGCAAATGCTAATTCTGGCCCTTTTCTCAGGCATGCTAATGATAATACCTTTGAAGTTTGTCCCATGATCTATGGAGTTCTGACATTTACCTCTTTTATGGGTGGAATATTATCAAGAACACTGCAAAAAATGCTGTCCTACATATAAGAAGAAAATATATATATTTGAGTGTAATAGTACTAGAAACAAGCAAAATAATAGTCCGTGGGGTAAGTGAATTTTACTTGGTAAGAATTCTTGTAATAAGAAATATATTCTAAAAACAAGGTTGATAATCTTATAAAACTTGCTCTTGGTTAGTATATCCTTCTTAAAACAAGAGCAATCATACTTAAAGTCTAGACTTAAGATTAGAAGACTTGCTTAGTTCAGAGTTTTTTGCAGTGAACAGACAAAAATGCAGATTTGAAAAGCCCAGGTGTCCACGACTGAGGAACCAGTTTTAACATCTCCTGAAGAGCTACTGTGAGAGCTTCACTGGTAACCTGACAAGGAGGAGGGAATACTCCTCTCTGCTGCCCCATCTGGCGGAGTCAGGTTACTTCACTGGTGGTGTGATACTCAACTGCAGATCTATTTCTTGTTTATAGTCATCAGGACTGGCCTAATGGGTACTCTCAGTTTCTAGCCCTCAAAAAATAAAACTTCTGGTAACTCAGATTATTCTCTTACAGATACGTTGACATGCTTTTATGATATATAAAAGTAAACTAAAATATAGCTGCAAGCAGCGATAAGATGGGACCAAGCAAGCAGCTAAGGCAATAAGAACAATATGCACAAATAAGCCATGGAAACATGGAAGCCAGAGAAATTCATCATGTCTTTGTGGAAGCAGGACAGGGTTTGTGAAGACTGACAGGTGACAGGTATAAGCTTGAGTTGAGCTATAAGCATGAGTTAAGCTTGTTCAAATGTTTCAGTTTCAAAAAACTGCTAGAGGGCCCCCATTTGAGTAATTGGAATAACACTGGTGGTCTTAGTGCTATTTGGCATTCCCCTCTACCAAACTCTAAAATCTCAGCGAATTGCGCTGCATGTGTGGATTAGGGGCAATAGAAGAATTTTCACAAACCAGCAATTTTCATTGGCTTTTGTTTTCACGTAAAATAATGTAGCTCTTTTTTGTATGGGCCTAAAGTTCAGGTGTAGGTTATTTTCATGTATTTTGGTCAAAGATTGTAGAAGTTCAGGGATTTTAACTGTTTTTCCTATAAGTCAAGATGGCAAAAGGTCAGAGGTTAAAAGTCAGAATGAAAAGACATTTCTCATACATTTTCAAATGGGTTTTGCCCTGAAAATGAAATTATTCTCATGCTCAAGAATTAAAGATCTATATGGATCTATTTTGGTTATCAATTGGTTGAGAACCTGTTCTACATCTACCAGTAAATTAAGATATTTTACTTTCAAGATTTATTGTGTTCATCTTATCAACTCAGGCTTATGTAAACACTCCAGACAGTTTTTTAATTGCTTGAGTCACTCAGTTTTTATTTGTTTGATATGAAAACAATTCGAGACTGATTATATGCATTGCAAAAACGATACAATACATATGCTGTTTTCATTTTTATATACTTCGATTCTTGAAATTAAAAAACGTTTTTTGGATGCAGTTACTATATATCTATATATCTGTATATAACTGTATATACTGTGTAGGTGTAGGGGCACGGCTTGCCCTGTGCTTTCCATAAATCTTGGCCCCTGTGTTGTTTGTTGTTTAAAATTATGTACAGTAATTTAAAAAGCCCACCTCTGTTTTTCCCCTCTATGTAGGCAAAATGGACATGACAGGTGCGCCGTTCATTATCGTCACCCAAGGGGCTCAGGAGGAGACGCTGAAGGATTACACACTGTCCGTGTGTGATTGTTTCTCTGACTGGCTCATGGGCTGTAAAGTTGATGCTGGTGAGTTGTGCTGCACACATTTCCCCCTTTCTGGATTGTTTAAGTTATTATTATTATTATTGCAAATATCACATGAATATGATATCAAAATAGTCTGTGTTCATGTAATACACGTCTAATTTCAGAGAATTGGACTGTCATGACTGCAACGATAAAAAGCATCTGGACTGGCTCTTGGGGAGACACGTACAACTTTCTGCACAACATGAAGAAGGAACAAGGTCAGTTCATGATTCACTGGTCATAATTATTGGGCACCTCTTACCATGGGTGGTCATTGGGTGCTTCAAGTAATGGTGTTCCAACCCTAAACAGAATATATAATCCATTACAGTGCCAGAAGTCGACTCTAAGATCGTGGAGTCAGAAGTGAGAAACTACATTGATGCTGGACTGCTACTCAACTCTCCTTACTTCTCTGTTCTAAGGAAAGAGAGAAAGGTTGACCTCATTATCTCCCTCGACTTCAGCGATGGAGACGCCATGATGGTAATGCATGCTTTTACACACGGCCACATGTACCACACTGGTTGTACATGGCCTTGCCCACTTCCAATGTGTGCCCAGTTACCCATATGTAGACCATGTGGGTTTGACCAATTCCAACCCATGCAATTTAGCTCACCTGTAGTCCCTGACCATGTGGGACACACCACATGGGCTTGCCCACTTCCAACCCATGCATTTAGCCCATTATATAGCCAAGCAGCCCGATCTCACAGATAGTAGTACACTATGCATGGAATGCCACCTACGAACACGGAAGTGGCTAGTTGGGGGTGGGGCAGTTTGGGTTTTATAATATTTACTATTCTGTCCCTAACACTGCAACTCGGACGTGGCTGAGTCGGCTCTGCCGATCATCTCAATACGCAGCGCGGCAATTCGCTCGGCTAGTGCCTCGCTCAGTGGCGCTTCACAATGCTCATGGTCGGTAGAGCGGGAGCCGCTCCGTCATTTTCAATGGAGTATATGCACGGATTTATTGTAAGCGAATATGCACAGTTTTTTGCGTATTCTAGGCGAGAATGGACGGAATGGCACCTCCGTGCATATTCGCCTAAACCTCAGGAGACTGGGTTGAGCCAAGAGGTTCCCAACCACCAGTCCAACAGGCACCACTGTTCCGCAAGAAGGGAAGCCCATGTTTTCCCATGTTTTTCCTCATTGGAGGAGCTCGTGCCACTCAAACGTTATCAATAAAGCACACTTCTGGAACGCCTATATAATAGAACACATACTGTGTCTTTAGCAGTGCTGCAGTGAATTACTACCTGTGGAATCATGCTTAGAGCTTTCTGTTTCAAGGGACCATCGTTCAAACTGCCTTAGACAAAATGATTACTGTAGCATCTTCTCCTGTCTTGTTTGTTCAGACGGGCATGAGTGGACTGCAAAGTACGATAGACTGCATGGGACTCATTCCATTAAGAAAAATATGTTGGATTTTGTATGCAACGTGTGTTGTAAACAGTAACCAACCTGCCTGGTCAAGTTATGAGATGAAATTGAAACTGCTATATGACACAGAACTGCAGAGTCATGTTTCAGTTTTTCATGCTGCTGCTTATTCCTACAGACAATTGAAGATGCTCATAAGATGTCCGGGCAAATGGGCATAGCTTTCCCAAAAGTTTCATTCCCAGACAATGCCAGAAACGCACCAGAGGACTTCTACGTGTTTCCAGGAGACGGCAACTATCCTACAGTGATCCACATGCCTCTGTTCAACCTGAAAAACTGTGGCAGTGCAGGTATGTATCCTAATGGTCTTACATACATGGTTAACTGTCTTGTCTAGTTAACTGTAGCATTTGTACTTTACCATGAACTACTAATATCCTGTTAAATTGACAGGGTGGTTAACCACCGATGCAGGGTGGGTGGCATTTCTGTTTTTCTTTTTAAATAGATGAATAGATAAATAAAATAAACAAGTGGTTTTAGGTCTTTGCCTAAATAATATTCTTAAATTGATTGGAAATGATAAAACATTAGTACATTTCCCCACAAGTAAGAAAACCATGGACCTAAAAACTGTGATTGTTATAGGTATTTACTCTTACCTGCATGACCCAAGTATGTTTATATTGCAGAAAAGTGGTATCTGTTTGATCACATAACATCCACATTATTTAATGAGTGCAAATATTGTTGTGGGTGACATTGTATAAAGCACAGTTTGCTACTGTACAATATAATTACTGAATTAATAAGGGTAGCCTAATAATAATAATAAGGGTTTTCATGCATGTACGTCTAACCCTATGGTGGAGCTTGAGGCACATAGTTTTCTATGCTCCTTTTTGAAATTATTAAAATACGTAATTTTATGCTTCTAGTCACGTGCATGCCAAATTACGCAACTTTTCGAGCAAGTTATGCGGCTCAAAAGGGCAATTCATTTCAAATAAAATAATAATAAACAACTGCGATTTCAATAGGGCTTTGCAGTGCTTGGGCTCTAATATTAATCTGCTTTGCCCTCATTTCTGTATATTAGATGAGATTAAGCGCTGGAGAAGAAGATTCACAACCTTCCAACTATCTCTCGACCGTACCCAGGTCACAGACCTCCTTGCAAAAGCTGGTGAGAACGTGATCAACAACAAGAAGAGGTTGCTGGATGAGATTAGGAAGATCGCGGGCGCCCGCTAGCTGAGTGGTCCAGGCACATGCCACATATAGGCTCCGGCCTGACAGCGTGTCACATGTTCGAGTCCCATTAATGAAAACCTTTGTTGCATGTCTCTTCCCTTCTTTCCTTCCCACTCTTCACTTCACTGGATACAATCAATACAGGCAAAAAGCCAACCACACACACACGTATATAGGAGTGCGACAATACATTTTAACAGCAATACGATGCGTATCACCATACATGGTTGATGATACGATACTGGGTAATTATGGCGATATGATCCAATACGATTCACTGATTTGAAATCAATACAGTAACTATTTAAAATTCTTGGACATTTAAAAATTAGTAATTAAACCACTTGTTTTATTTTTTTAAATAATACATTTGATGTATGTCTGTCTATCTCTTTCTCTCAAATCAATACGGAACGCAGTTTGTTCCGTATTTCCCTCAGTGCCTACTGTGCAATCTATTGCACAAACATCAATGCTGAATTAACTCTAAGTAATGAACAAAGTAAAACAGAAAATTGCTCTATCACAGACTCAGTTCTCAGGACTGAAACTGCATCCAGAGATCGATTTGGTATGTGTTTATCTGTGTCAGTACTATTTCTATTTCCTATCACATTTATGTAATAATTATATAATCACATCAACAACATAACCATTAACCACTATCAATGATTTATCTTTGTATTCATATACTGTACTCATGTTGCTTAAACACAACACAAATCATTTTTGCCCCCCCCAGTGTGCCCCCCCCCTTTTTTTGTCAGTCGTAACTTCAACTTTTCATTGCATTACCTGACCGACATAAAACACACATACAGTAGGTATGTACTGATTGTACTGTACTGATATGTACTATAGTATGTTCCAAAATGAGTAATTAAATCACAGTGTCTAGAAAAACAAGTACTTATCTAGCATATTTAGTTGCTTATATTTCTCAAGAGTTACAGATCTATGCCGCCCCCTGCAGGGAGAGCCTAAAATCGCCCATGGGTATATGTTTATTTTTAAGGTTATCTCAGGGATGGCCCCTGTTTTGCTCTATGTTGGATCATAATGCTGGTGAGGTTATTTTTGCTAACACTAAATGGTGTAGGGTAGCTTTTTCTGACAGTGCTCCAGCTGATTGGAACTAATTCCAGAAAATGAGGTCACTGCCCTCTTTGGGTGTATTTAGGGAAATGATTTCCAGCATTTCAGTTCAACATTGTAACTGTTTTAATTCATTCTTTATCTTTGTATTACTACTTTATTTTCTTGTATACTTTGATCGATATGTTTATCTTGCTATGGTTGATTTTTCTGTATTCGGCTACATTGAAAATGGGGGCTTGCTCTTAACTGTATTCCAAATTTAAATAAAAGTTATGATGATGAAAAAAATATGGCTCTCCTGCTGTATGTGTGCAAAATGATTATTAATAATATCAGAATACATTATAGAATCTGCCTGTGGATTCATCAATCAACACAGTTGACGTGTCTACTTCCATCATCTGACACCTTTGATCAAAAGCAAAGTATGAATACAATACATAAATATATTATCACTCCCAACGGACAGGTTCAAGGAAGGTATAGTTTATAGTTATTTCTGACTGATGGATTTATTGTCTCTGATACAGTCATCCCACCATGTCAAACTGTGGCCAATAAAGCATACAAAAACATTCAAATTATATATATCCTGTATCCTGATTATAATTCTTGAGTCTTGAAACATGATTAGAATGTCTGCCTTCATCTTTTCACTAACCAAATATTTTTGATCATGCAAAGAATCTATATTGTACTGTAGTCAATTTTTGTAACAATATTTGTACGACAAAGTCGTTTGTGTGAATGATTATTATTGCTTGAGTCCAGAATAAATACAGAATAAATTGTCTACATAACTGTTTACATAAAAACACACACAATGCATAACTGCTTACGGGTACAGTATGCTTTCTTCTAACGACAAAGCTGATTTCAAATACATTGAGTCCTCCAATGTTTTTCAGACCAAAGACCTCTTAGCTGACCTCTCAGATAAAGAAATCGTGGTGTCTGCCACTACTTCATATTGTATAAAATTGTGTTTGAGATAACCTTTTCAGATAGATTTCATAGACTTGATGGACAGCACTGTTTTGGGTTCATGTCAAGGTTAATTTTAATTGTGTTAATCCTCTATAGAGCTAAGCAGTCCGCTCCTCTCGTGACGTCGCCCTTCTTCTAGAAATGGATCCCCCATTCATTTTCCTCGTTACCATACAATATGTAATTAGCAGTTAGCTTATGTAGTTTAGTGAGGAGAGGCACCCAGACAGATCTGTTGACTCTTATCAAATTCAAAGGTAAAGAGGACACTGTTTCTCCTTTATGTTTTCACAATGGGTTCTCAGATTGCAATCACACATCAGTTGAGTCATCAGTTGTGGTGGAGTTTCTTGCATGCAGAGAACCTGCTTTGTAAATCATTATTTGAAAGTAATCATCTAAAAATAAAATTGGTCAATGGTTATCCACAAGTTAGACCAGTGGAGTTATTATTCTTACACTCTTAGTAAAAGAAGAATTCAACACCAAAACACACTGGGCATCCATCTACCTTGATTTATGTGACAAAATAGATAATGCCCTTGATTTTATAAGGGAGTCATAGATGCTCCCTTTTCTACATTTCACCCTGAGGTCCCCCTCCCTCTGATGCAGTTTGCATTGCCACAGGTTGTCTTTATTCTAATGTGTGTATTTTAGTAGCTCTAAACTTATTTTTTTCACAGATCACACCAAACCATACACTGCAAGATAATTGGGCCACTATATTTAAAAACTCAGGTGGAACCTGTGTGTCAGGAGCTTCAACCGGAGTGTTTGGATTACAACTAAAGGCTTCCCCAGAGTGGTGTAAAACTCATGCGTGAGTATCAGTATACTGGTATGATGAGTGGAAAATGTGTGGAGCTCAAGGCGGAAATACAGAAAAGGGGCATCTATGACAAACAAGAATTGACACATTGTCAATTAATTGGCAGCTGCTGTATTATTTCTGCTGAATTCTGACTTCTGAGCCATGGGATGGTTTTTGTACCAGCTATCTGATTGGCTATCTGGTCGCTCGGCAACCCCTCCATCTCTGATCTCCCGATCTCCAATCTCCCTGTGACTGTTTATTAGGCAGCTTGCAGCTGCCAAAAATCTATTGTAATATACGTATATTACGTGTATATACGTGTGTATTGGTGTGAAATTCTCCCCATAAATAAAAGACTGTCTTGTTGCACACGTGTGACAGATCTTGCTAAATTTTGATTTATTTTATTATGAAGGTGGACACACCCACACACACACAGTTTTAGGCAGGGCAAAGCCAGGTGGGCCTTCTAAAAGCTCTGATTAATAGGTTTCTGTATTTGTATTTACACCACAAGGCTGTCAAGAATGGATTAGGGACATTATTTACACAAGATTTGAGGGTTATTTTCTCTCAGCGTTCTCAGCAGGCATGCGTCATGCATATTAGCTTTCCAAAGAACCTGTGGTTTTCCCTCACCAAATGGACCCTAGCGTGTCCATTTGGTTTCATTTGTACGCTCTCAGAAAAAAAGGAAACTCATTAACATGGTGAAACACATCTTGATGATGTCATCAAGATGTGTTTCACCTCCATTTCTAGGAAACACAGAATGGGGGAGCTTTTTTACCATGTCCACACAACATATCTAAGGTGTATTAATGACACAGTAAAATATTGAAAATGAGTGGAATTCCCCTTTAAGACACGTGCGTTTCCATGCGCATTTGCGTGCACCTGCACATTGCACAACACACACAGACACGCTATTAAAACAAGTTACAGTGCCTAATTGTATCCATGAAAGTAAATGACAAGACAAAAACATATACTACTTTTGCCCCAAAAATATTTTACATGTGAGAAGTGGGGTGACGCCGCCCCCCTGCGTCCCCCCTCCACTACACCCCTGGGTATATGTTCCTTTAGTAATGACACAATAAACATGACAATTACCAATGAGTATGAGTATTTGCAACTAAAGTTGGACATTCATATAGCCTCACGTATCATCTGTTTGACACTTCATTATGTCCAAAACTTATTACTCATCCTTTTTCTTTGGAAAGTTATAGGCGTCAAACTTCCCAGGAACGGTCAGAATGGATTAGGGACATTATATACACAAGATTCAAGGGTTCTATTGTCTCTGAGTGTTTGCCAATCTCAGGAGTCATGCATGAAAGCTTTCCAAAGAAACTATAATTTTCCCCTCCCACATTGCATTTCACTGTACGTGACACTATACCCACAGCCTACAAGGTACAAGATTCTTTCCATATAAATGTTCAGGTCTGTTTGGGAGGTACAGATAGGTCTATGACTGCAGTGTAATATATTAGTATTTTGTTTTATTTATTCATTTGTTTATTTGTTTGTTTGTTTTTGTTTGCTGTAAATATCATGCAAAAATAATATGCTGAACAAAGATTCACATCCACTATTACATTAACTGTGTAAAAAAACACATGCTGTGGGTGTGTCAAGACAGTGGTTGAATATGCAGATCTAAAAGCAGTAATTTTGTCAAGGAAATTTTTGAGATACTTAATACAGTTAATGTTTTTTCTTTGTTTTCTTTTGCTATATAAATTCAATATTGTGTCAGGAATTAACTGCATTCAAATCATGTTTAAATTATGTTTTTTTATATTCTGATATGGGGGGAAAATGGACATCAATGTACATCAAATTACTTCAAATGACACCTAATTTAAATTCTGTTGATCCTAAACTGATGAAGTTAGTGCCTACCTATGTTATCGTGAATGAGTAATGGTATACATTGTTAATAAATAAATAAATAACAATACAGTATGAGGGGGGCTAATGTTAGACATACCTACTCATAGCCTAGCCGCCCTCTATGCGTGAAAATCAGGCACTTTTTGCTAAAAGCATGACATTTGGCACACAGCTAAAGCATGCCATAAGCTAGTTGGCTGGATTTTCTGGTCACACTTGATTTGAATGCCACAGATAGTACTACACTATGCACGGAATGCCACCTACGAATTGCGTGCATACACTACTAGTTAAAGCAAAAATCTGTGAATATATACTTGGGCGTGGTTTTGACAAACACGGAAGTGGCTAGTTGGGGGTAGGGTTGCCAACCGTTCCGTAAAATACGGAATCGTTCCTTAATTCAGCATAAAATGATGCGTTCCGTATTGAATCGATACGGAACGCGGTTTGTTCCGTATTTCCCTAAATGCCTCCTGTGCGATCCGTCGCACAAACATCAACACTGAATTTAACAGTAGTGAACAAAATAAAACAGGAGATATATTTAAGACAGCACAATTGCTCTGTGGTGAGTGCACACAGGACTTCTCACGAGCAGAAACCAAACCAAAACCTCCCCGTGGCTGCAGATCCGCATGTGTGTGCGCGGTGCACTGGTATCGCTGCTGCTCTGTGTGCCAAATTCTGCCGTACCCAGAGCCGTAGACTTAGAGAGTTATGCAAACTCCCCACAACAACTGTCACAGACTCGGTTCTCATGACTGAAACTGCACCCAGAGATCGATTTGATGTTTATCTGTGTTTTTACAAGATGTTAAGTACTTTTTCTATTTCCCTGCCTAATGCTGCTGATGTGGGCATATGCCTATAGCCAGGCTATAGGCTAATATTTGGTTGATTGTTTATTAGTAAAGTCTAATAAATGTGTGTGTATTCAATACAGATTTTGCCCATTTAACAAACTTAGATTTAAGAAAGATTCTTAAGGTTATAAAGACAATGGACTAGCCTACTTGTTCATAATGGATTAAAGTATACAGTGCAATAGGCCTATACCGGCCTACCCCTTCCTTACTGACCACAGTAAACAGGCCTTAACTGACCCAGAGGTTAATATGGTATGTGAAATCATCACTCCATCTTCATCCGCTTATCCGTAGTTGGGTCATGGGGGCAACAGCTCCACCAGAAACCCCAGACATTCCTAACCTAACGGCCCCACGTCGCGGCCGTAGAAGTGTTCCTTATTTCCAGATCTCAAAGTTGGCAACCCTACTAGTTGGGGGTGGGGCAGTTTGGGTTTTATAATTATTATTCTGTCCCTAACACATCGCAACTCGGGCGCGGCTGAGTCGGAATCGTAATGCTCATGCTCATGCCTATGCTCAGCGCATCGCAATGCAATGCAATGCAATGCAATGCAATGCAATGCAATGCAATGCAATGCAATGCAATGCTCAGCGCAGCAATTTGCTCGGCTAGCGCCTCGCTCAGTGGCGCTTCACAATGCTCATGGTCGGCAGAGACGGCGCCGCTGCGTCATTTTCAGTGGAGTATATGCAAGAATAATATGCACGGATTTATTGTAAGCGAATATGCACAGATTTTGCCTATTCTAGGCAAGTATGGACGGATTGGCACCTCTGTGCATATTCGCCTAAACCTCATGAGACTGGGTTGGAAAATCAGCTGACATATATTGACATATCTGTGTACTACTCACTACAACTCAAACCAGCTCTACCCGAGTGACCAGTAGGCTACCTGGGGCTGTGGAGCAATTCTCTCCTGTATATAGCCTCAAAACCAATACAGACACTTGGCTAGACTGCCGCAGTTTGAAAGAGTCAAGCCCCTCATCCTGATTGGGGCAGACAACCCAACACCTAGTCACAGCAACCAGGGCGTCCAGGTGAGCCAGCAGCCATCTGCACAAGTCTGGGTTGAACCTTGCACACCAGTATTTTTTTCTCCTCAGTCTGTGTCTCACAGGAGGGCTGTGGGCAGTTCTGCAGATTTTTCTTTTTTTTTTTTTTTTTCAAACAATGTGTTTTTGAAAAGATATTTATATTTTTATTATCGGGAGAACGATGGCTGCCATTTTTGCATTGCGACTTTTCAGGAATAGAAAGCCTGCAGTTTCTATTAGCTTGGATTCCAACATTGAAGATGTCATTGGAAGAATTAAGTTTCTGAACTGCCCACAGTCCTCCTGTGAGACACAGACTGAGTATAGAAAAAAATAGAGGTATTTTATCATGTACATTAGTGAGGACCTATTTTATGAATATACGCTGTGAAGTGGTCCTTTAACAAGCTTCTGGATATTCCAAATATGGGCAACCAAGCACTGTATTCATCCCTCCCATGGGGTGGTTACTCATCTGTATCATTCCCTACTGTATATATAAGTGATATTTGTGTTTGGGTTTTGTCAAACCGCTGTGGAAGACTGTCTTGAAACATTTCTATATTTTAGAATAAAATAGTATTTAACCTTGCCTTGCTACCAGCTGTGCAGCATCCTTGTTAAATTTGAGTATCTCTGTATCTGTTGTGATATCAGCACCTGCTTGAAGACAACATGGAGCGCTATGTAAGTTTTTACAATATGCAATGATACAGTATGTCTGGTGCTGCTACTAGCACTACTGCTACTAATAATAATAATAACATCAATAACAACAATGACAATAATAATAATTATAATTACATTTATAATTATAATATGATATAGTAGTCAATCGCCGAGCCTACAGCCGTCTCGGACGCTACAATATTGAGATAAACTTTCTCATTGCCAATCTGTAATGCAAGTCATTACTTAACTCTAACTTTTGGTCATTTTATGGTCTACTCAGTATCATGTGAACACACCAGACAGTTTATAAGTTACTCCATTCAGTATTTAGATATTTGATGTCCATTTTAACGTATCTGCCTCCTTCCTATACAAACCCATTATAACTTAAAACTCATTTTAACCATGACAGATTATTCAAAAACAACCCATCTTTTTTCTGGTGACTGATATTGTCCTCCTAATATGTGAGAGGGCCGTGGAATTGCAGCTACAGTTCATTTGTTTCATTAAAATATGGTTTTATTCATCTGAGTGGAAATATGGAGCCTGCTACATTTTCCAAACAATATTTAAAAAATAAATGAACTGTAAATTAAATTCCACGGCCCTTACATGTATTAGGAGGACAATATCAGTCACTAGAAAAAAAGATGGGTTGTTTTCGAATAATCTGTCATGGTTAGAATGGAGTTTTAGGTTATAATGGGTTTGTATAGGAAGGAGGCGGATATGCTAAAATGAACATCAAATGCTGAATTGAGTAACTTATAAACTGTTTGAAAGTGGAATATCCCTTTAAATGTAGGAAGTATACACCTCATGGTGAAATGTAGAAAATGGAACAAAAATCAAGGACATTGTGTATCATGTCACAGGAAACAAGGTAGATTGAGGTCCAATGTGTTTTGGTGTGGAATTCTCCTTTAAGGGGTGCAAGGTATTTGTTATTTGATTGATTCGCTTAGAATGTGGGTTTATTTATACATGATCTCAGGGGTAAATGTTAGCCTACCTTGCCAGCTTATGTCTGCTCACACAAGGTACTCATTTAACCTTTTTTTTCCAATCAAGGTCCGTATCGGTCACACTCTGAATGATGCAGAGAGACGGCATGTCACCGGAAGAAGACAGATCGTTTCTCAATGCCTGAGGAGAAACGGCATCCCCTGCACTCCGGTAGGAGCAGGGGTGTAGTGGAGGGGGGACGCAGGGGGACGCAGGGGGACGCAGGGGGACGGCGTCCCCTCACTTCTCACATCTAAAATATTTTATATACAGGGGTGTAGTGGAGGGGGGGCGCAGGGGGACGGCGTCCCCCCACTTCTCACATCTAAAATATTTTATATACAGGGTTGTAGTGGGGGGGACGCAGGGGACGGCGTCCCTCCACTTCTCACATCTAAAATATTTTATATACAGGGGTGTAGTGGAGGGGGGACGCAGGGGGACGGCGTCCCCCCACTTCTCACATCTAAAATATTTTTGGGGCAAAAGTAGGCCTATGTTTTTTGTCTTGTCATTTACTTTTTTGGATACAATTGTAAACAATTTTTCTCAATATGCTATAATAGTTTTAATAGTCTGTCTGGCATGCAAATACAAGTGTGCATGCATGTGTCTTCAAGGGGAATTCCACTCATTTTCAATATTTTATAAACATAGCTAAACATAGCGACCTCTCCACATTTTTTTAATTCATTTTTGTTGTAGTAGGCCAAACATGACCATTAAACAAATTATGTACTTGAGAACAGGGGTTTTCAACCGATTGTGAAAAAGGGACCCCGGCCCTGACTTCACTGTGGGGACCACTGTTGTGGGGTGGGGATATGGGCTAAGAATAGTGCTTTCATAACACTTGTTATTCATCCCATGTGCATGCATACAACTATTTCCTAGTAATGACTCCCCCAGACAATCTGGTGCACTGATGGGGACTACTGCTACTCCCTTTTTCTGTTGAATTTTGAAATGATTGAATTTCGAAATTTCTGTCGAAATTATCGCCACATGGACGATAATTGTAGGTCACCATGCAGGTCATTCATTCACTTCAGTTTCTCAACTCCTGTGAAGACAGTAACCGTCTCGACCGGTCGACCTACCGTTATGAAACAGTCGACCGTTTTTGGTCAGCAACTTCTGTGATTGTTTCGTAACCGCAGCATACGTTTTGTTAGGCATGGCATGGCTAAGAATAGTGCTTTCATAACACTTGTATTCATGCACTGATGGGTACAACTACTACTCCCTTTTTCTGTTGAATTTCGAAATTGTTGAATTGCGAAATTTCTGTTGAAATTATTAGTAAATGACCAGATGGACGATAATCGTAGGTCACCATGCAGGTCATTCATTCACTTAAGTTTCTGAAAGAAATCCTACACTACTAAATGCGTGTCCACATGCATGAGCACAAAGTTTCAAAAAAGTTTCTGTCAATTCTGTCAACTAAATTTTGATTTATAGCCTGCAGCAAAACATTTGTAATCAATGCTCATTAACCTGTATTTGTATGGTGGTTATGTGCTTATGGTTATGTGAATAGGACAAGGTTCCCAATATTGCTGTGATTGGATCTGGAGGAGGAGAGAGAGCCATGGTGGGACTGCTGGGATGTCTCCTTCAACTGGGGGAAGCAGATCTACTGGACTGCATCATGTACCTGAGTGGAGTGTCTGGATCTACCTGGTATTGTTAAAACTATCATCTTAAATAATAAATTAGACATAATAGATATATTAATAGGCTAAGCGTAGATGGATATGAAAACAGGTCTACATAGGCCTACAGAAAATATGCAGATCTTGCCTGGTGTATGCATGTATTATGAGTGTATATTTCTGTATTCTTGGTCTCATTCTGATGACTATACTATACTGATCTAATTTTTTTTAAACTTTTTTTGTCTATTTATTTTGTAACTAAGAAAGTTGCTCTTCAACTATAGGACAGGCTTAATAAAGCCACGGCTTCAGCCTAGGCTGGTTACATACTGTATATAGGCCTATGTAAAGCACTGGCTGTGAATAAGGACTTTATTTATCTCTTTTTTAATGATGCAAAGTGTCATGGCGGACTCATCTTCAAAGTGTTCCATTCCTTTCACAACAATTTGGAGCCCCTGCAGCCTCTCACCCTGATCGCTGACATCACTAAAGTCAAAGAGGCTCATGGCCGAATCGCAAACCAAACCACCCCATTGTTGACTCATTGAGCCCTCACTGACTGATTCATGTGAAGTCTGTGAGGGCTTGAGGGGTGTCCCAGTTGAAATCATTACATCAGTAAGGGCTCAGCTCTTATGCTTCCTTTCTGCAAGTCAGCATTGGTACTGACTTGGATCTCCCAAACGTCAATCATTTAAGTATGCAAATTAGTTCTGAATCGCGGCAGTCCCGATCCCTTGTGACGTCACCGCTGTTCCAGACGTGGATTCACCATTCATTTTTCTCTTAGACTTTTCAAAAAATGTAGCACCCAGCCATGAGGCAGCGACAACAGCCTCGCCAATCGGGCTCAGCCCTATTGGCGCGACTTGTTGTGCGTTGGACTGGCGAGTGGGAGTCCCGGGTTTGATCCCCGCTTCTGCGTAATACTACAAAGCGAGCAGAGATTTTTTTTTCTTTTGTTTTTTGTTTGTTGCTGCTGGCACAATATTTTATTTATTTAAGCATGAACTGCTGTCCACATTCTCAAATATGAATGGAATAGTAACACTAATGATATTTCTCTACAGCATAATACCAAGATGGTGGTCACACAACAAACTTTAATCCATGAAATAATCATAGTTTAAAGTTTTAATTAATCTCTGTTTAATGGATTTTAATCCATTATCTGTGTTTATCTGTCAATCTGTGGTTAAGGACATAATCACAGATATACATTAAGCAATGCTTAAAATGAAATGGTGCAGCACAAATCGAATTAAAACGAATCACACAGATCAACAAATCTGTGATTCGCACTTAACTAAGCTTTATTTAATCTCTCATAGTACAAATGACCCGTAGGGTGTTGAATTGTCTATGGCTGGGACAGAATTTAAAAAATATATAGGAATAAAATGTATAGTATTTTCTCTTTTCTCCCTTACAGGGCCATGGCTTCCTTGTACAAATATCCCAACTGGTCCAAAAAGGAGCACTGAAGGATGCGACCCAGGAGATAGCCAGAAGGCTGAGTTATGACAAAGTGAAATATGGTGTTGCCTTGGCTAAACTATTACTGTACTACTTGGAATGGGACAACTTCTCTCTAACCCACTTGTGGGCTGCAAAACTGGTCACCACCTATCTGAAAAAGGTTAGACATTCAATGACACATTAAATCATATTCAGTTATGAGGTAAATCACTGGATTCATGTCTTCTATCTATATTAATAATAATACGTCTCAACTATTAAAGAGGGGGTGCTGTGATTTTTGTATTTTTTCTAATTTTGTACATATTTAAGAGATGACAGTGTGTAAATAGACCCCTTGGTGTGTTTTTTTTATGTGCAATGATGTCTTCCCATTGTATTTAGGGTTTCTTCCTGGGGACTGAACCTTTCCAGTAAAACGTGCCAATGAAAAAAACTTCAATATAGTGACATCACATGCTCAGCCCCTCCCCTAACCCCCCCCCCCCCCCCCCTTTATCATGCAACTAAAGCTGTGGGTGTGGCTTTAGTTCAGGTGGATCTCCACCCATCACCACCCACCAGGCAAACCAGGCATACTTAATGAACTGGTAGGGTGGAATCATAAAAATGACAGTTTAACAAACACTGTACACTTTTTCGGAAAAAAAATCTTACTTTTCATATAACATTAATACCTGACGATCATGTTTTAGGGTAGAAAAAATTCATGGCACTCCATCTTTAATAGTTGAGACGTATAACAGTCGTCCATATTTTATCTGACCCGTCCCCAAAAAGGCCTAACTGTCCTGACCCCAAATCCAGCATTTACTGTATATATATAAATCACAGCTTCAAAATTAATTTAATCATGATTAATCACCAATCGAACTATGTCCAAAATATGCATGTTTTCCTGTACAGGATTCCAACATTTAAAAAGAAACAGAATCTGTGGGACCATTTATCTTTAAAATATTTATCAAAATAGGTGATGTACAATGCTTGTAGATCCTCCAGCTATACTCTATGGCTCTGGTTACAGGGAGACACATAGCTATGTCTCAGTAAAACCGTGCTCTACCCATTTCTTTCAATGAGATTAATCAACAAAATTAATTTAATCCCATTAATTAACTATTTTCAACAGCCTTAATATATATATATATATATATATATATATATATATATATATATATATATATATATATATATATAATATATATATATATATATATATATATATATATATATACACACACACACACACACACACACACACACACACACACACACACACACACACACACACACACACACCACACACACACACACCCTCTGGAAGCACCACCTCCACCTGTAACGTCATTGAGTATTATTTTGTTGTTGTTCTGGACTCTTCAGACAGATGAACGTGTTTTCTCGGAGCAGAGAGGGAAGTTTGACATGGACCCCTATCCCATCTACACCATCATTGATCAGGAGATCCAAGAAAGAGACGACCCTAAGGCGCTAAAAAGTAAGTGTGTTCTAGTGTTAATAATACTAGTTCAATAATTCATCATTCATTGTGGTCACTCCTGGGAAAGGTTGAGTCCTGAAGCTTAAACAGCATTAATCAGGGTCGGATTGACCATTGGGCGTACAGGGAGGTCTCCCGGTGGGCCACGACACGTAGGGGGCCGGTGGTATCACGGCATGATTAAAAGCACTGGTTTTCAACCTTTTTGATCCCAGGGCCAACTATTCATTCAGAATTTTGAGCCACGGACCACCATTTGATGACATTTTAGCCCCCCCAAAACTAAAGATTTATTTTGCTTTTTGGTCCACAATTCTAGATTTGGGAAACATTCAAACATACAGATCAAAATGACCATTGACCTTCTACATTTTCTAATTAGACTTGGGCGAATTTAGATGAATATTTTAACTCTTGAGAGTGTAAACATGAAACCAAATGGACCCGCAAGCAGGGCTTAATTTGTGCCGGAACAAGCCGTTCCGGCTTGGTCCAAATGCGTTCCGGTTTGGGCCAAATGCGTTCCCCCATGGTCCACGTGCATTCCGGCTGCGTCCGTGAGCTGTCACTGCGCTCCCCCACCTGCAGAGACCGATCCAGCCTCGTTCATTACTGTCGTTGCTAGGATACCCGTACAGACACAGTACTAGGCATAGATCTAGTCCTTCCCAGCTATAGGGGCTTATTCCCAGCTATGAGATTTATATCGAGAGTCGGGGGGATTTGCTACGGCTCACACAGTTCACACTTCACAGTTCTCCCACGTTGTTAGCTGGGCTGCTGCTGGCTAGTCTCCCCCTCGCTACGGATTATGATCGCTATAAAGGTACCTAGGAAGCGGACGGACCCCTTATGGGTCCTTACATTTTGTGGTCCCGATTCTCTGTAGCCTCGACACCCAGGCTTTCATTTTCGTCCGCCTTGCGCGAAAACGGAAAGCCTGGACTAACGCGCGTTGGAAAGTGGCCTTGAGGGGCGTGCCAACCTTCCGGGTGGGCGTCGCTCTAAATGATGTGACGTAGAACAGCAGTGGACGGGCGCGGGAGGGGCCGGAGATGATGACACGTTAGTGAAATCAAATCAGAGCGCAGCACTTCCGCCGTGGGATCCCACGACACCCCCGCCCCCCAAGGCCAAAATCATTGAGGGCTAGACCAGGCTAGATTCTCTGAAAACACAAGCACATTTCGCTATGGATTGACATTGACCTTGTGGATCGGCTGTGTGTGCGTGCGTGCGCGCGCGCGCGCGCACAGCGCGCGTGCATGTGCGTGAGGTGCGCTCGGGCACCTCCCGAGTTACAAATTAAGCACTGCCCGCAGGGTCCATTTGGTTTCATGTTTAACGCTCTCAAAGAGTTACATTTTTGTTACCAACTATACCAGGTAGAACAGGTCCATCACACGCTGGTTGTGGTGGGCATTAATACATTATGGATAATTAGGGTGGACTTAAAAGGAACCCTGTCTAATGAGCCAAATATGGATAAATACATTGGGCCTCATGCGCCAACCGTTCTTAAGATGTTCTTAAGAGGAAATTTGTTCTTAGGCACACTTAAGAAGTTTTTAAGAACATTTTGGGATGCCTCAATGTTTTCTTAGCTGTGATTTGTTCGTAGGTAAGAACAAAATGTACGCACACTGAGGAGGACTCTTAGAGTGGCTTTTTTGTTCTTAAATGCAATCTGAAAAGAAAAGGGAAAACAGCGCCCTCTACAATATGTGTAAAGTCTGGTGTGGGGACCTCAAGGGGTCCATGAGGACATTCCAGGCTGTCCACATTTTACCACTCTTCTAATCACGTTTTATACTTTGAAAATAGCTAATCTACAAGCTCACAGCACATTCCATTACTCTTGAGATCGGATATTTGATAAATCTTCAAAACAAAAAATATTTTGTTCCCCACCATGCCCTACTCATAACCCCCCCCCATGCCCACCTCATAACCCCCCCCACCATACCCACCTCTTAACCCCCCACCATGCCCACCTCATAACCCCCCCCCCACCATACCAACCTCATAACCCCCCACCATGCCCACCTCATAACCCCCCCCCCACCATATCCACCTCATAACCCCCCACCATGCCCACCTCATAACCCCCCCCCCCCACCATGCCCACCTCATAACCCCCCACCATGCCCACCTCATAACCCCCCCCCCCACCATGCCCATCTCATAACCCCCCACCATACCCACCTCATAACCCCCCCCCACCATGCCCACCTCATAACCCCCCCCCCCCCACCATGCCCACCCTCAACCCCCCCCCCCACCATGCCCATCTCATAACCCCCCACCATACCCACCTCATAACCCCCCCACCATGCCCACCTCATAACCCCCCCCCCCACCATGCCCACCTCATAACCCCCCCCCCCCCACCATGCCCACCTCATAACCCCCCACCATACCCACCTCATAACCCCCCACCATGCCCACCTCATAACCCCCCCCCCCACCATGCCCACCTCATAACCCCCACCATATCCACCTCATAACCCCCCCACCATGCCCACCTCATAACCCCCCCCCCACCATACCCACCACATAACACCCCCCCCCCCACCATGCCCACCTCATAACCCCCCCCCCACCATATCCACCTCATAACCCCCCCCACCATACCCACCTCAAACCCCCCCCCCCCACCATACCCACCACATAACACCCCCCCCACCATGTCCACCTCATAACCCCTCCACCATGCCCATCTCATAAGCCCCCCACCATGCCCATCTCATAACCCCCCCACCATGCCCACCACATAACTACCCCCAACAATCCCATCTCATAACCCCCCCCACCATGCCCACCTCATAACCCCCCCCCCCCCCCACCATGCCCACCTCATAACCCCCCCCCACCATGCCCACCTCATAACCCCCCCCCCCCACCATGCCCATCTCATAACCCCCCCCCCACCATGCCCACCTCATAACCCCCCCCCCCCACCATGTCCACCTCATAACCCCTCCACCATGCCCACCTCATAACCCCCCCCACCATGCCCATCTCATAACCCCCCCACCATGCCCATCTCATAAGCCCCCCACCATGCCCATCTCATAACCCCCCCCACCATGCCCACCACATAACTACCCCCAACAATCCCATCTCATAACCCCCCCCACCATGCCCACCTCATAACCCCCCCCCCACCATGCCCATCTCATAACCCCCCCCACCATGCCCACCTCATAACCCCCCCCCCCCACCATGTCCACCTCATAACCCCCCCCCCACCATGCCCACCTCATAACCCCCCCCCCCCACCATGTCCACCTCATAACCCCTCCACCATGCCCATCTCAGAACCCCCCCCCCCCCACCATGTCCACCTCATAACCCCCCCCCCACCATGCCCATCTCAGAACCCCCCCACCATGCCCATCTCATAACCCCCCCCCCCACCATGCCCATCTCATAACCCCCCCCACCATGCCCACCTCATAAACCCCCCCCCCCACCATGTCCACCTCATAACCCCTCCACCATGCCCACCTCATAACCCCTCCACCATGCCCATCTCAGAACCCCCCCACCATGTCCACCTCATAACCCCTCCACCATGCCCACCTCATAACCCCTCCACCATGCCCATCTCAGAACCCCCCACCATGTCCACCTCATAACCCCCCCACCATACCCACCTCATAACCCCCCACCATACCCACCTCATAACCCCCCACCATACCCACCTTATAAACTCCCCCCACCATGCCCATCTCATAACCCCCCACCATACCCACCTCATAACCCCCATCACCATACCCACCTCATAACCCCCCACCATACCCACCTTATAAACTCCCCCCCACCATGCCCACCTCATAACCCCTATCCCCATACACCCCCACCCACTAGCAATTGTCCCTTCATACCCACCCTCCAGAGTCCAACATTTTATATTCACTACTATCCACTACTTTTGCAAATAGCATGGGTATTGAGCTAATTCCAGCCATTTTAGCATTTATTTCTCTGTGTGAGGTCCTGTGTTCTGAGTGCTGCAATCACACACAGGTGTGACTGGAGTCATGCAAAACCACACCCACTTGGGTAAAACACAGGAAGGAGAGGGAATTCCCAATGCCTTATATGGGAATCGGTGGGAGGTTCCCTATGGTAATCAGGATGCAAATTAGGATATGTGGGGCGTCTACCTATGGTAATTTGAAGGAACTGGCACAACCCTTCAACTTACAAGGATTTGGATTCATCACCATAAGAATAAATTTTGCGAACAAAATGGCTACTTAAGAACGCTTCATGAATCTGACTGAACTTCTCTTAGAAATTCTCCTAGGAAGAAATCTAAGAGGAAAATGTAAGAACTTATTGGCGCATGAGGCCCATTATACTTGCCCTCTATAACTAGAATTGAACATTTAAAACACATAGAATAAGCTCTTCAGTTTAAAAATGTAAATGTGTAAGCTTACATTGACTCCAATATGTTTAAAAAAAAAAAAGCGAAATATTCGCACGAAAAAAATCATTTCGCTTTTTCGCCAATGTGTAATAACCATAACACCTTGGAAACATGCCATTGTAATGTATAGTTTCCCGAATCCCCCACCACTGCCGACTTATTGTTTGTCAGTTACCATGCAAGGGCGATTTTGCCCTTGCAGCCTACACAGAGATTACGCCTCTGAGCCAGACAACAGCAAATCTATTGAATGTTTCTTTATTTCTGGTGTAATTGAACAGAAAACAAGCAAGCAGTCAAATAAATAAACAAACTATTAGTATTACAAACATTTTTAATGACATGAGCCCTTGTTAAGTATTACTTTGTCCATCATCAGCATCACACTGAACTGGTTCAGATCATGACTGTGTTTCCTTAACAGATGCATGGGTTGAGATGACCCCCCATGAGGCGGGGTACTCTCTCACCGGGGCATTCGTGGACCAGAAATACTTTGGGAGTAAGTTTGACAACGGGGATTTGAAAAAGGAGCAGCCAGAGATGGACATGCTCTACGTGCAAGGTGAGCCTCCATCTCGGTCAGTCTGCTTCCGTTCTGTTGCAGGGGCGGATCTAGGCATGGGGGGGCAATGCCCCCCGAAATATCCAGTCTGCCCCCCCAAACACGATGCCATGCAAAACAACCCAAGATATTTCAGATTAAAGGGCTTATATTTAAAATGATTTGAAACACTACTACTGCGCAACTACAGCTGTGTCACCACTAAACCAACAGCATGTCATCATTGAAAACAGAAAACTCTGAGTCAGACCTTTAGCTTTATGCATGCTGCGTGTCTGTTGCAACTTCAACAACAACTGATGTTATTATTGATGCTTTACTTAAAAGTCCTTTCCTCCCGGAATTATCACAAATATCACGATATTTGCTAAGGAATATACGATATATGTTGCGGGAGGAAGTATACAATATTATCACGATAACGATATTTCAGCACACGCCTATCATTGTAAGCTCTGTGTTGATCTGTTGTCATTTTCAGGTATATGTGGCAGCGCCGGTGCAGTTGTATCTCCGTATACGTCTGCACTTGCAACTCTATATGCAGCTGTATGTCCACCTGAATCTCTGTCAGCAGCGCCACTACCATCATCACACGAAAGATGGGCAATCTTAAAGACGGTTGCAGACAGGAAGTGTGAAGGTATGAACAGGGGCAGGGGCGGATTGGCCATCTGGAGTACAGGGAGTTTTCCCGGTGGCCTGCGCCACCTAGTGGCCTGGACAAGACCCAAAATGCACTAGTGGCACTTCCAAAATGCACTAGAATGCGCTAGATGCTCGCCTGGAACATACAGATCAAAATGACCATTAATCTTCTACATTCTCTAGTTGTGTAGACTAAGTTGGGCTAATTCACATGATGAATATTTTAACTCTTGAGGGTGTAAAAATGAAACCAAATGGACCCGCAAGGGTCCATTTGGTTTCATTTTTACGCTCTCAAAGAGTTACATCTGGTTAACCAGCTGTGCCAATCCGCCCCTGAACAGGGGTGTAGTGGAGGTTGGACGCAGGGGGACGGCATCCCTCCACTTCTCACATCTGATATATTTTTGGGGCAAAAGTAGGCCTAAGTTTTTTGTCTTGTCATTTACTTTCATGGATACAATTAGGAGTTGTAAACAATCTTTCTCAATATGCTATACTTGTTTTAATAGCGCGTCTGTGTGTGTTGCGCAGTTGCATGCAAATGCGCATGCAAATGCAAGTGTGCATGCACGTGTCTTAAAAGGGAATTCCACTCATTTTCAATATTTTACTGTCATTAATACACCTTAGAGGTGTTGTGTGGACATGATAAAAAGGTCCCCCCCATTCTGTGTTTCCTAGAAATGGAGGTCTGAAAAAAAATCATTAGCACGGTGAAATACATCTTGATGTGTTTCACCATGTTAATAAGTTTCCTTTTTTCTGAGAGTGTACAAATGGAACCAAATGGACCCGCTAGGGTCCATTTGGTTCACATTTGTACATTCTCAGAAAAAAAATGAAAATGTGTGAAATCCCCCCACTTCTAAAAGTCCCAATACAACACTGGGTATGAATCACTCGCTTGTTCATGTGTTCATTCATTCATGTTGGGGGGAGTGAAAATGAAATAATCCCCCCCCCCCTCTCTCTCTCTCTCTCTCTCACAGAGGAGGACTGCTGGGTGTGTAACTGTAAAGTGCTCCACAGCCTGATAGAACTGAACCTCCAGGCTGCAGGAGGCCAGGATTATTCACATATTGCCGTCAGAATGAACACACACCTTGAAGGTACAGTATGAACGTATCCATCAGTGAATATGTGATTTGTACCATAGAAAAGTGCTGTCTTGCGTAAATTTAATCAATAAATTTAATTTAATTTAATCAAATAAATGTACAGCGTACAGACAAAAACCATTCCGTCCATACTCGCCTAGAAAACACAAAAATCTGTGCATATTCATATTCACTTACAATAAATCCGTGCATATTATACTTGCTTATTACATGGCTTGAATGAATGCTCCAATCAGAAGCCAGCGTTCTGGTCATGTGAGCGGTCACATAATACACTATAATCACCGCTCCGCGCTATATTGGACCGCTGCATAAACAAGGTCCCCAGAGTGCAAACAGCTGTGTTCATATCAATCCGCGCTGCGCTTCTGCATTTAGTTCCAGCACGCCGTTAGCGGGTCCATTTGGTTAGCTACATATTTGGTTGTTTACATGCCGTTGCCGTCACCCTCTCAAGGACCACTGGTGGTCCTCGGGCGTTGAAAACCACTGACGTAAGCCATGTAATAAGCGGGATAATACCCTTCGAACGGGTGATTTGTTTCCTAACTAACTGACCTCGGCTGCGCCTCGGTCAGACCTCGGCTGCGCCTCGGTCAGTTAATAGGAAACAAATCACCGGTTCGTCGGGTGTTATCCCTTACATATACTCCACTGAAAATGACGGGTTGGCGCCGTCTCTGCCGACCATGAGCATTGTGAAGTGCCACTGAGCGAGGCGCTAGCCGAGCGAATTGCCGCGCTGAGCATTGCGATGGTCGGCAGAGCCGAATCAGCCGTGTCCGAGTTGCGATGTGTTAGGGACAGAATAGTAAATATTATAAAACCCAAACTGCCCCACCCCCAACTAGCCACTTCCGTGTTTGTCAAAACCACGCCCAAGTACATATTCACAGATTTTTGCTTTAACTAGTAGTGTATGCCAGGGGCGTAGCCAGAAACTCAATTCAGGGTGGGCATGAGCGTTTATATAACCTTTACTGTACTAGGCTTATCTTCTTGAATTAATGTCTTGACATGAAATAATAATCCTGTTACCAACACTGTAGTGTTTTGTTTCATTAGCACAATCAAATCAAATAGAATCAATGAAATAGACATCGGCTGTTCAGTTGCCTATAGAATCACAGCCATTTATAAATTAGTTACCAATGTGTCTGCTGATCATGATCATCTGATTTTCTTTCATAAGAAAGAACAGACCAGAGGTAACTTTTCAGAGCTGTTTGGAAAATCCTTGTGGAAGTCCCCCCACAGAAACAAGCGCTATTGTTTACAACCAGGTTTACAAACAATGGAAAGCCTAATTTGCCTAATAACACGTATCACCAATAGTTTGGTATTTGTATATACCGTGAAGGTGTATGGCACCTTCACGGTATATGCGGTGTACTATGGGTTGCCCTGTGTTTTCCATACATCTTTGCCTGTGTGTAGTTTTTTGTTTAAATCTCCAAAAATCCCACCTCTGTTTCTCCCCTCTGTCTAGGCAAACGGGACAAGGCAGGTCGGCCATTCTTTATCGGCACCAAGGGCGTTCAGATGGAGACGCTGAAGGATTACACACAGTCTGTGTTTGACTGTGTCTCTGTCGGCTGCAGCTGCAGCGGCTGTGAAGTTGATGCTCGTGAGTTGTGCTGCACATGCACCAGGGCCGGATCTAGAGGGGGGCAGCTAGGGGTGGGCACAGCCCACCCAAAATGTGCATCCTGCCCACCCAATCAAATATATAGTGGTTTTCAACCAGTGGACCACGAGTGGTCCTTGAAAGGGTTCCAGGTGGTCCCCTGCAGGCTAAATGGTGGAATGTTGGTTGTGACTCTTTGAGAGCATAAACATGAAACCAAATGGACCCAAGTTATAATATTCATCATGTGAATTAGACCCAAGTCTACACAACTCGAGAATGTATAAGATTAATGGTCATTTTGATCTGTATGTTTGACTGTTTTGTTTACTAAATCCAGCCTGGTATTGTGGTCAAAAGCAAAATAAATCTTTAGTTTCGGGGGTCTGTGGGGCTAAAATGTCCTCAAATGGTGGTCCTCTGTGGCTCAAATGCCGAATAAATAGAGGGCCCTGGTGTCAAAAAGAGAGAAAATCACTGAACCACTGCTTCGTATGAAAACTTTGGAGGTGCCCACCCTGCCATTCTTTCAGCCCACCCTAGTAGGGCTGGCTAGATCCGGCCTTGACATGCACATACACACGCACACATGCACATTCTTGAGCGTCCTCCTTTCTGGAATGTTGAAGTTATTATTATTATTACTATTGCAAATTATCACCTAAATATGATAAATATGAAATATGATCAGAATAGACTTAAATAACTGTGTTTATGTTGTATGGAATACACTTCTAATTTCAGTGAAGCAGTACCTCTCTGAAGCATACTTAAAAGACATTTCCTCTTGGGGAGACACATACAACTTTCTGCACAACATGCAAGGTCAGTTCACAATTCACTGGTTGTAATTATTGGGCACCACTTACCATGAGTGGCCAATGGATGCTTTAAGTAAAGTAATGGTGTTGCTGGATTTAGTTCTTCATAGGTCCTTCCTATGACATATGTTAAGCATCACTGACACAGGAAGAGATTTTTTTCCAGAAAAACTAGAACCTCACGCCAGGGACTAGAATTTAGTGTCACAAACTAGAATTTACTGTCATGTACTAGAATCTAGTGTCAGGAACTAGAATCTAGTGTCAGGAACTAGAATCTAGTGTCAGAAACTGGAATCTAACTTTTATTGATGTGGGCCTCATGATGTCATCACGCAGCATGTTTTCGTTTTCAGGAAGTAATTATTATTATTTTTATTTTTTTTAAGTGTGAAACATGTATTTTTCAACATTGTAGACTATCCCGATTCTAAAAATGTCTTTGAAATACTAACCTAAGTGTACTGGAAAACTTCAAATTATTGTGTAACACCATCAAATTTTTGACATTTTTTGATACTGTACATTCTGTACAGAACGCATATTGGTGTTCCCGTCAACTAGGGTAAAACTACCACTAGGGGTTCCTGTCTACTATGGGTTAACAGGGAAACTACCCAATACTGGGTAGTTTCCCTGCTGGCCACTGCTGGTATCAAAAGTCGAGCCTATCCCACAATGAAGCTTTTCCCACAAAATCAACATATGGTGTCTCATGCCATTGTACTGCCTTTTTCATACCCTCAGGAATACAACACAACATATTTAGACATATTTAGAATGCGGGCTGAAATTCAGGGAGTGGCTTATGTGACAAATGCATTGAGTTCAGTTTTAATATACTGTATATTAAATTTAATATTTGTAGGGGGGCACGGTGGCACAGTGGTTAGTGCTGTCGCCTCACAGCTAGAAGGTCCTGGGTTCGATTCCCGCTAGGGGCGCTGCTGTGGGTGCTGGCGGCGTGTCTGCTCCTCCGCGTCATCAGTGCCCATACCCGAGGCGGGGTTGGTGAAAGGGCCTTTCTGTGTGGAGTTTGCATGTTCTCCCCGTGTCCCCTAGGGTAGATACCCTCACAAAAACATGCTGTAATCCTGGATTCTAAACTGCCTCCCCCTGGCCAGCCGGGGCGCCTGATGGAGGGGACTGGAACTGGTTGGAATAACGTGTTCCTTCCACGCGCTACGTCCAACCAGGGAAACTCCCCCCTGTCAGGTGAAAAGAAGGCAGCTTGGACTCCTCATGCATTGAAGGAAGCATGAGGCCAGTCCGCTGCCTCCCCAGGTTGGTGGAGGGTGTGTAGAGCCCAGGATCACATTAGGAATTGGCACTGGGTGAAAAAATGGGTCGCAAAATCGTGGGATAAAAAAATATTAAAAAAAAAAAAAAAAAAAAAATTTAATATTTGTTTCAATGAAAAAAAATAACCATAAGTTTAAAAAGTCCCCAAACTAAACAGAATATGTAATCCATTACAGTGCCAGAAGTCGACTCTAAGATCCTGGAGTCAGAAGAGAGAAACTACATCGATGCTGGACTGCTACTCAACTCTCCTTACTTCTCTGTACTAAGGAAAGAGAGAAAGGTTGACCTCATTATCTCACTCGACTTCAGCGACGGAGACGCCATGATGGTAAGAAGTAAGCACACTTGCACACATGAAAAAAAAACTGCTGAATTGTGCTTAGAGCTTTCGGTTTCAAGGAACCGTCTAATGGTTCAGGCCGCCTTCGACAAAATGATTACTGTAACACATCTTCTCCTGTCTTGTTTGTTCAGACGGGTATGAGTGGAGTGGACTGCAAAGTAAGATAGACATGGGAGACATTCCATGAAGGGAAATAGGTTAGATTTTGTATGCAAAGTGTGTTATGAGTTGAAAGTGAAACTGCTACGTAACACAGAACTGCAGTAGGCCTATGTAAGCATCAGAGGGCGAAAATGTGATGGCCAAAATGTAATACCCGACTTATTCTGAAGGTAAGGTATTTAAGAGTCATGTTTCAGTTTTTCATGTTGCTGCTTATTCCTACAGACAATTGAAGAGGTTCATAAGATGTCCAGGCAAATGGGTATAGCTTTCCCACACGTTGGATTCCCAGGCAATGCCAGAAACGCACCAAAGGACTTCTATGTGTTTCCAGGAGACGGCAACTATCCTACAGTGATCCACATGCCTCTGTTCAACCTGCAAAACTGTGGCAGTGCAGGTATGTATCCTATTGGTCTTATGAATGTACTAATGTTCAACATGGTTAACTGTTGTATTTGTACTCTACCATGAACTACTAATATCTTGTTAAACTGACAGGGTGGTTAACCACCGATGCTGAGTGGATAAATAAAATAACAAGTGGTTTGGGTCTTTGCCTAAATAATATTATTTAATTGAATGGAAATCATTAGTACATTAGTACATTTCCCCACAAGTATGAAAACCATAGACCTAAAAAAGTAACTTTCGGCCTCACAGCCGAAACGTGGCTGACCTTTAAATAAATGCTGTTGAACCAGGAAGTAAGGGGTGGTGTGTGGGTCTCCTCCCTTCTCAAAATTTTAAAATAAACAAAAGTGTTTTTTTTTTTGCATGTTCAAGGTTTCCTTATTTCGCCATTTCAACAAGCTGACGTGGATTTTTTGCTCATTTAGAGAGAGATGTATTGTTGGGTATGGACGGATGTGGTCTAAAAGTGTGAAAAGTCTATTTTTCTAAAACAATGCAATTATTTATAAATAGTCAACTTCCTGTTCGGCTTCAGACACGGCACTAAGAAATTTTAAGTTGGGATATGATACGTGTGTGCAGATTTCCGTGCATGTACGTCAAACTGTATGGTGGAGTTTGAGGCACAAAGTTTCCTACTCCCACTTTTGAAATTATTAAAATACGTAATTTTATGCCAGTAGTATGCATGCGTGCACTGACCCATGCCAAGTTACACAACCTTTCGAGCGAGTTATGCGGCTCAAAAGGGCAATTCATTTTGGAGAAAATGATAATAATAAACAACTGCGATTTCAATAGGGCTTCGCACATGCTTTGCAGTGCTGTAGGCTCTAATATTAATCTGCTTTGCCCTCATTTCCGTATATTAGATGAGATTACGCGGTGGAGAGATAGATTCACAACCTTCCAAGGACCTCTGGACCCTGAGCAGATCAAAGACCTCCTTGTAAAAGCTGGTGAGAACGTGACCAACAACAAGAAGAGGTTGCTGGAGGAGATTAGGAAGATCAGCGGCACCTCCGATCTGAGTTCTCCGGGCGCATGCCACGTAATGTAGGATAAGATGACTGCCTTTTTAGGATATTTCCACTGGGGAAAAAACACTGTCTTATATTCAGGCCAATTAGTGTACCGGTGTGTGTGTATATGGAGTGATTAGGAAGGTCATCAATACAACACAATGTGATGAAGCTGAGGTTCCCACTTTATTTCATATCCAATCAAGTCATAACCTCAATCCACCAGCTGGTGTCAGCAGTAGAGTTGTGTAAAATACAGAACCGTTCTTTATTTCAGTATTAAATGATGCATTACGTATTGAATCAATTTGGAATGTGGTTTGTTCTGTATTTGCCTCAGTGCCTACTGTGTGATCTGTTGCACAAACGTCAACACTGAAATTAACTTCGTTAATTAATAAACGAAGTAAAACAAAAAAAATGACTCGTTGCGGAACTTGCGGGAGGCACACAGGGCCTCTCACAAGCAGAAACCAAAGCCTCCCTGTAGCTGCAGAACTGTGTGTGTGCGGCTCTGCTGCTCTCTGTGTGTACCAAACCTTGCCATGCCCAGAGCCATATAGTAAAAGAGATACTGCTACTACTGCTGCCACTACTTTATGTATAAAATTGTGTTTCCAGAAATGGATTCCTCATTCATTTTCCTCATAGATGTATTTATATGAACACGATTATGCCGCAGGCCAACTGGGGTTGTGACAAACAACCACAATATTACCATAAAATATCTAATTAGCAAGAAAACAAACAAACAAAAACGGCAGGATACAACACTTTTTCTCACATTTTTTCTTCTTAGAAATGATTTGATTGTCCCAAAACATTGTATGTGTTGTCATGATTTGTCACGCCCCAGGTTGGCTTGGTGTGTGGTGTAATTGTCTTCATATAAATCATACCTGGGCATCATGCGGCCCGGGGGCCAAATGTGGCCCTTTGGCTGACTCTGACCGGCCCGTGGAAGGGTACTGTGGTTTTCAACCAGTGGGAAGGGACCACCAGTGGTCCTTGAGAGAGTTCCAGTTAAATATGGAAAGTTGGTTAACCAGATGTAACTCTTTGAGAGAGTCTAAAGAGTTAAAATATTCATCATCTCAATTAGCCCAAAGTCTACACACTTCTACATGTGAAAGAATGGTCATTTTTGTTCTATGTTATCCTGTTTTGTTTATAAAATCCAGCCTGGTATTGTGGACAAAAACAAAAGAAATCTTTAGTTTTGGAGTCTGTGGGGCTAAAATGTCATCAAATGGTGGCTCAAATACTGAATAAATAGAGGGCCCTGGTGTCAAAATGGTTGGTCTTACTCTCACTTTTATCTTGAAATTAAATTAAAATTACGCTGACTTTAGTTCAGCCTTTAGTCTTGGCCCTCCACAATATTTCATGTATTTCATTTGGCCCCTTGGGAAAAATAATTGCCCACCCCTGATATAAATCATTTTTGAAAATGAATAGTCTATAAGGGAAAATTAATGGGGAATGCATTTCTGGAACAAGGGCGACGTCACGAGAGGACTGGGACTGCTCAGCCCCAGGGGCAGATATAACATGTCCTATTTGGGGGGGGGGAGAACATGTTGGAGGGGCAGGAGAAAATGGTATGGGTGCGGCTTCATCGCCCGTGTCGCTTTGTGCCACGGGCGATGAAGCCGCATTCATACCATTTTCAGTTACAGGACTTTTATTAGTCAAGTAAAGCATCAATAATAACATCAGCTGTTGTTGAAGTTACAACAGACACGCAGCATGCATAAAGCTAAAGGTCTGACTCAGAGAGTTTTCTGTTTTCAATGATGAAATGCTGTTGGTTTAGTGGTGCCAAAATTGTAGTAGCAATAGTAGGGTTTCAAATCATTTTAATTATAAGCAGTTTACTTTGAAATACATTTGAAATTTGGGTCGTTTGCATGCCATCATGTTTGGTGGGGCAGTCAGGTCATTTAGGGGGGCATTGCCCCCCCCCCCCCCATGCCCATGCCTATATCCGCCCCTGCTCAGCCCTATACTTAGAACACTTGTAGGCCTACTAGGTTTTTTTTCTACCCCAGACCTAACCTCTAGCAGGCTCACAACACCTGTTTCTACATCTGACAAAGGTTTCCTTCAAAGTAGGGATGCCAGGGGTGACCCCAAGACCCCTGTAGTGATGGGATGAACATAATTACGTCCACCAGGTCAGGTAATCAGAACCTAGCTGTCACAATCACACCAGGGGGAGTCTAGCCTGGTCTAGCCCTCAATGATTTTGGCCTTGGGGGGCGGGGGTGTCGTGGGATCCACACGGCGGAAGTGCTGCGCTCTGATTTGATCTCACTAACGTGTCGTCATCTCCGGCCCCTCCCGCGCCCGTCCACTGCTGTTCTACGTCACATTATTTAGAGTGACGCCCACCCCAGAAGGTTGACACCCCCCTCAAGGCCACTTTCCAACGTGCGTTAGTCCAGGCTTTCCGTTTTTGCGCAAGGCGGACGAAAATGAAAGCCTGGGTGTCGAGGCTAGGGGGAGTCCAACAAACCCAAATTTGGCACAAACAAGGGACTTTGTTATTTTTGCTTCTATGCCACCAAAATGGGGAATGCTGCCCTACCAAAAGTCATTAAGGCATGCAAACCTGCACCAATGCAAACTGTTGGAAGGGTCGGAGACCTCAAGGGGAAAATATAGAAAAGGGATCTATGACAAAAATCAAGTATAACATGGATGATGTCACAGCGATCAAGGGAGATGGATGCCCAATGTGTTTTGGTGTGGAATTCTCCTTTAAATAAAAAACTGTCTTGTTGCACACTACACGTGTGACAGATCATGGTAAATTTTCATTTATTTTATTAAAAGGTGGACACACACACATACACACACGCACGCACGCACGCACGCACGCACGCACGCACGCACGCACACACACACACACACACACACACACACACACACACACACACACACACACACACACACACACACACACACTTTATATAGGGCCCAATATTTCTAGTAGGCTATTCTTCTTCTTGACAGTTTATGTGCCAGTAGTAGATGTATAGTAGTAGTAGTGCTTATGTTTAGCCAGCAGTCGTCGCTGTTTCTTCACCTAGTGCTCTCCCCCGGGGCCTCTCTCGAAAACAGTCAATCTATAAGCTGTATCTCTGCTCCTCCGCCAGGGCGCTGTGAGCTTGTAGATCGGCCCTGAACGGTTCAGGCCAGGGCCTTGGTTATAGATAGACAGAGTTACGCAAACTCCGTTCTCGTCATGGGGCCAGTCCAATGGCGGCTCTTCTACATAGACTTCTATTGAGAATGGAGACATTGAGATAACAAATAGGGACAAGTAGCCTGTTGGACCGGAGGTAGGCAGAAATGCAGTTCAATTCAACATTCATTCTAGGCATGGGAAAACAGAGGTTTACATTGCTGAAGCAAGTGGCACAAATACAAAACAATAAAAACGGTAGAAAATGGGGACAAAATAGGCTACAGTTGGAGGGGTAGCCTACAAGTTTTTTTTTTCTTTTCTTTTTTTTCCCTTTTTTTTACAGAGTATGTCGCATTGCATTGCATTATTTTCTAGTCCTTAGGGTGGTTGTATTCCATTGGCCATGCACTCGATCCAACAGCCCAGCTTTAATGATCATAAATCCCTTTTAGAGATAGTTTCGTAGTATGATATAAACATTAAGGGACTTTGTTTGTTACTGTAGTCCTACTATACTTTAAAACAATTGTCATTGACATTGTATATGCCTAGGCTACATGCCATAAAATAATTGTTATTCGCACAGCCCTCGTTGAAAACATAATTTCCAACATCCCCGGTTCAGGCTGCAATGAAGCAGAGCAGCTCGAGCGCTCACGTTTCTGCCCCCTCAATGTCGCCACTCTGACCCCAGACAGTGGTGGAAGTCGGTTAGAACAAGAGAGGGGTGGAGCCTCTGTCTACTAGTAAAGAGCTCCATGGTGGTGGTGGAAGAAAAAGGAGAGAGAGGAGCGGAGAGGGGAGGGGGAGTTATGGGGCAATAGGGAGGAGGGAGGGGAGGAAAAGAACTGTTGGGGAAAAGGCGGAGTGAGTATAGTGGACACTAGAACAGCAACCTTACCGAAACAACCGGGGGGAGGAGAGGATAGGATAGGATACTCCTTTTTTATAACTACAAAACACACACCTAAACACCACGGCCACGAAGAGGGACATAACTATAAGTGGTGCACCATGATAACGCCGTTCTTCCTGGAGAATTTCTGGGTATG
>CM076985.1:43119541-43154999 GCA_039105355.1 Benthosema pterotum
TGGATATTTTCATGTGCTTGTAGACAGTTATGCTAAATGATAGACGACAAAGCAAACCAGAGGATCTCTTCGTAAAGAGCGTCATAGGTATGATTATATACTGTATTTTGCTTAAGTCAAAGGCAAAGCTGTTGTTTGTATCGGGATGCTCACTAGTTGTATATCCTTTCACTAGTGTATAATGTATATTTAATGAGTTATTATTAGGGATGTAACATATAGTAACAGTATCTAAATATCCAAGTATACCATTGGTAAATAGTGCACTTTATTGATACTATTATATCGTATCGCATCATTTGCCTTTGTATTATGTCGACTTGCAATGTAAAGAATTTGGTATCAAATCGCGACCAATACTAGTAAGTACTTATTACATTGTATTTAGCGATTTTAAGAAGAAAAACACATATTTTGTTTAACCCATTCAGGCCAGGAATCTATTTTTGGATTCTGTACAGTATTGAAAAAAAAAAAACATTTTTTTTCACATATCGTGTCGTCAACAATATATTGCGATACTTCGTATCGAACCGCTGTTAAAATGTATCCTCAGACCCCTAGTTATGATCATGTATTATGTATATTTATGAGATATTTATCAGTTAATTAGTAGCAGTCTTGATGTAGGAGCCTGATGGCCTTAAAAAAACTCTCAATATCTCCTCCAGTTCCTAGGGATACCCCTTTGGTCTAGTGATTATCATTAAGTTTTCACTTTCACGCCGTTGTTCGAATCCTCTGTGTTACAATGGTGCTGCACTCGGGTTTCTCCCGTGGGAGGGGGACAAAGTGGAGCTGCTTCGAAAAGTCTTAGTATCTGGTCCGGTCCATAGGGAGACTGCTTTGGTCTAAGCAGGGGTGGGCAATATTTTTCCCAAGGGGCCAAATGAGATACCTAAAATATTGTGGAGGGCAAAGACTAAAGGCTGAACTAAAGTCTGCGTAGTATTAATTTAATTTCAAGGTAAAGTAATACTAAGACCAACCATTTTGACACCAGGGCTCAATATTTATTCAGTATTTGAGCCACGGACCACCATTTGATGACATTTTAGCCCCACAGATCCCAAAACCCAGATCCCATTTCTTTTGTTTTTGTCCACAATTCCAGACTGGATTTGGGAAACAAAACAGAATAACAAAAATGACCATTCTCTTACATTCTCTGATTGAATGTGTAGACTTTGAGCTAATTCAGATGATGAATATTTTAACTCTTGAGAGTGTAAAAATGAAACCAAATGGACCCGCCAGGGTTCATTTATACGCTCTCAAAGAGTTACATCTGGTTAACCAACTTTCCATATTTAACTTGGAACTCTCTCAAGGACCACTGATGGTCCCCGGGCCGGTCAGAGTCAGCCAAAGGGCCGCATTTGGCCCCGGGCCGCATGATGCCCAGGTATGGTCTAGGGTTAAGATGTTGGATTTTCATTTGAATCCCACGGCGTTACATTGAGAAGCAGGACGTTATCATTACTGCTGTCAATACCGTTCATCCCTATCCTACCTCATATTCTAGGACAGTGGCTTTCAAAAATTTGATACGAGGGCCCACTATTTAATAAGCATTTGAGCCACAGGCCATCAGTTGATAACATTTTTCAGCCCCACAGACCACAAAACTAAAGATTTATTTTGCCTTTGTCCACAATTCCAGGCTGAATTTTGGAAACAAAACAGGCAAACATACAGATTAATGACCATTTTTCTACATTATCTATACTTGGCCTAATTAAATGATGATTGAATATTTTATCTCTTGAGAGTGGTCCATTTGGATACATTTTTACGCTCTCAGAGTAAGAGTTACATCTGGCTAACCAGCTTTCCATCAGTTAGCCTGGGGACCACCTTGAATCCTCTCAGGGACCACTGGTGGTTGAAAACCTCTGATCTACAGCATGTGGAAGTGAACGTGGTCATCTGTTTGTCTTGTTTAATTGTGTTTGACTGACCTGAAGCGCCTTTACCCAAGGCACTTGACATAGATTGTGATTAGATCACATTCACACACCAATGGTGGTGGAAACATCAGGAGCAATTAGTGGTTAAAGGGGTGTTACACTTTCAAAAAAACTTTTGGTCATTTTATGGTCTACTCAGTCTCATGTGAACACACCAGACAGTTTATAAGTTACTCCTTTCAGTATTTAGATATTTGATGTTCATTTTAGCGCCTCCAGCTTCTTCCCATAGAAACCCATTATAACTTAAAACTCCATTTTAACCATGACAGATTATTCGAAAACAACCAATTTTTTTTCTGGTGACTGATATTGTTCTCGGAATACGTGAGAGGGCCGTGGAATTTCATTTACAGTTTTTATTGATTTTTAGAATATTGTTTTATTCATTTGGGTAGGCCTTCCCAAATATGGAGGCGGCTACATTTTCCAAAACAATATTTAAAAAATAAATAAAAACTGTAAATGAAATTCCACGGTCCTCTCACGTATTCCGAGGACAATATGAGTCACTAGAAAAAAGATTGGTTGTTTTCGAATAATCTGTCATGGTTAAAATGGAGTTTTAAGTTATAATGGGTTTCTATGGGAAGAAGCTGGAGGCGCTAAAATGAACATCAAATATCTAAATACTGAAAGGAGTAACTTATAAACTGTCTGGTGTGTTCACATGAGGCTGAGTAGACCATAAATTGACCAAAAGTTTTTTTGAAAGTGGAACACCCCTTTAAGTGTCTTGCTCAGGGACACATCGACATTCGACACTAACTCTGCGGGAGCCCGGGATCGAACCTGCAACCCTGTGATTACCTTCCAGTGACTCTACCTCTGAGCCACCTACTTTACTCCCGCTGTTGGGGATTGGGTTTTACGATCTCTGCCCACACAGGGGTCGTAGAGTGGAGCAGTTATGGGCAGGGGTTGACACTAAGGTCCCCGAGGCACTTGCCCATCGGGGCAAGTGCAAGCGAGGTTCTACTTGCCCTCAGGTCATGGTCACTTGCAATATATCGTAAATTTTGCATTTAAGTTTATTTTCTACTTGGTGCTTTGCACATTTACTTTCGCAGTCGAAGACTGTTTTGTTTAAGTCACAATCAGCTACAGTAAATAATCAACTTGTGAATCAGTGGTTCCCACAGTGGTTCCCATAGTGGTCACGGAATCAGGGGTCTGTGACCCCAGTTAAATGATAGTTTGGAACCAAATGGACCTGGGAGAGCGATAGGAGAGAAAGCTAGAAAGCAGGGAAAGATGCAGAGACAGAGTGCAATGACCACCTTCAAGACAAATATATCTCGTGTTATAGCGCACTAAGTCACACACTTGCCCGATCGGGCAACCAGGTAGCAGTCTTCACTTGCCCCACCATTTTTACTTGCCCCGGGCAAGTGTTAGTGTCAAGCCCTGTGAGTGTCTTGCTCGAGGACACATTGACGAGCGGTCATAACCAGCGCGTTGCTGGAGGCCTGGCCTGAGGCCTGGGATCGTACACGGGACGTGTGGATATGTGATGCTGTAAAATAATAACATTGTAACTCAGGCAGGGGTTCTGTGGATCAGCTGTTTTAGTTGTTTTTTTTTACCTTTTTCATACCAGGGCCCACTATTTACTATTTACTACACTATTTAATTCGAGCCACAGACCACCATTTGTTGACATTTTAACCCCAACAGACCCCAAAACTAAAGATTTCTTTTGCTTTTGTCCACAATTCCAGGCTGGATTTTGGAGAAAACAAAACAGTCAAACATACAGATCAAAATGACAAATCATGACAACAAACACTATATCATCATATAATATGTAATTAGCATCTAGAAAACACCTTTTGTTTCGTTTCTCATCTTGGAAATTATTTGACTGTCCCAAAAGATTGTGTGTGTCATCATGGCTTTGTCCGCGGCGTAACTGTCTTTCTATAAATTATCTTCAGAAAGTCTATGAGAAAAATGAATGGGGAAACACTTATGGAACCCTCTGGTTCCAGAAGTGTTTTCCCCATTCATTTTTCTGTTATTTTTTTTTCTGTGTTTTTTTCCCTGTGTTTTCCCCATTCATTTTTCGGTGACCTCACTGCGCAGGTCTATAGGGCTGCGCCAAAAACCTGTTAATAAAATATTCAATCAATAAAAATACCCTTTTCCAAGTGAGTGTTCTACTGGAAAACATTAGTTAGACCACATGTACATGTTATGGAGAAATAACAGACGTACAAGCCCACAGCCTGTCACTCAGAGGCAGGCTGTGAGCTTGTAGATCTGCTCCTATTTTTCAATAGACACAATCTAACACAACCCGTTGTGAGCTTGCAGATCGGCTATTTTCATTAAATGTCCATTCTGTTGTGTTTTCGCATACGGTCAAGTCAGTTTTGGAAGTGTATTTTTATCTATTTATTACCAATAATGCACTTTTTTTCTTTTTATAATAATATATAATAATATAATATTATATAATATGCAGGGGTTGACACTAAGGTCTCTGAGGCACTTGCCCATCGGGCAAGTGCAAGTCAGCTTCTACTTGCCCTCAGGTCATGGTCACTTGCCCCCCAGGTTTCAGGTGGTCCCCAGTTAAGTTGGTTAACCAGATGTAACTCTTGAGAACGTAAAAATGAAACCAAATGGACCATTGTGGGTCCATTTGGTTTCATTTTTACACTCTCAAGAGTTAAAATTTATCATCTTAATTAGTCTTTTTGATGTGTATGTTAATTTGCCTGTTTTGTTTCCCAAATCCAGCCTGGAATTGTGGACAGCTAGAAAGCAGGGAAAGACACAGAGGCAGAGTGCAATGACTGCCTTCAAGAAAAAATTATCTTGTGTTGTGTTATAGTGCACTAAGTTTCACACTTGCCTGATCGGGCAACCAGGTAGCAGTCTTCACTTGCCCCACCATTTTTTTTGTACTTGCCCCGGGCAAGCGGGCAAGTGTTAGTGTCAAGCCCTGAATATGGCAGTCTCTCTTCATGGTTTAACTGGATTCTAGGGGAGAGGAGAGAGACGTACCCAATGATCCCTCAATCTGCCCTTTGTGCCCCCGTGATCTGCCACAAGAGCTGCCAGTGACACAGCCATCAGCTGGGCTCTTAACATGCAGGACACACACACACACACACACACACACACACACACACACACACACACACACACACACACACACACACACACACACACACACACACACACACACACACAGCGAGTGTGTGTGTGCGTGTGCCAACGCTTTGATTCACACATTCTCAGCTGAGTGTGTGCATGTACCAATGGACAGAGACAGAGCGCTAAATGCACTCTGTGATTTCTTTACATTTTGTAAAATACTACAGTCCTAGTCAATTTGGACGATTTTGTTCCTTTGAATTTATTCCCATCATGTCTCTTGCCATAAAGACTATTAGTGGCATATTCAATAAACGGTATATCTAATGCAAAATCTCAATCGAACACCTGGGCAATAGATAGCCTATATCATATATTTTTGTATTTGTTCGAAAGAATATTTGGCTATTAAAATTTAAAGAACATTCGAATATTAAAATTTAAAGAATATCCAAATGTTAGTTTAAGGGGTGATTTTAAAGTAAATAGTAATAAAAATACTGTGCAAGTTCCCACTAGACGCTGGCCCACATAAACGGAAACAAACTGATGCAAAAATATAGGCTATTAAGATGATTATCAATCATTAATTTGATCTCTCAAAACTCAAGAGAGCGCATTGCCCAACCGTGGACAATACAGAACTGGAGCAAGTAGAGGAACAAAGAGGATGTTAGGAGAGGATATTTCATATTGATATTATATATATTCGATATTCGTTCGAATCCACATGGTGTTTTAAAAGTAATATTATATATAAAAAAGCAGCCTCCATTAGAACAGGTAGCTCCCACCCTCTATGTCAGGAATATGAAATCCTGCCTTCTGGCCAATGGCTAAAGATTCCTGTCACCAAAACCAACAGGTTTAAATTCTCCTCCATTAGAGCCATCAATAAGGGAAACAAGAGGAGGTAGACGCTAGGCTGTTAGTCTCAGGGATGGGTGGTGAGGTATAGGTTGTTAGATTAGTCACTTGGTGCACTTTAGCTCTAGTTTGCACTTTATACAGTATTTATGTACAGTATTTGTTTTTGTGTTACTACGTGTGTCTGTTGTTGTCATGTTTGTAATGTATGTTTTTAGATCTTTATTATGTGCTGCAAAACAAAGTGCTCAATTTGGGACATATTAATAAACTTGAACTTGAACTTGAACTATTCAGTTCTAGCAGCACTGTGCAACATGGCCTTTATTTTGAAATCGATATACATGTATATTGTATATTGTATCGTGGCCTCTGTATCATGATGAATATTTAGAGATTGCAAGCGATATCCACCACTGGCACAGTGTGGCGTGATTTCTCTGTAGTCTTTCTGCTTTGTTGTTTGCAGTTCTTGGGAACTCTGGGGAATCAGTCAGTCAGGACTAACATTTGGACAGAATCTTCCCTCAGCTGAATAAACAGCTAGTTTCTAAGAATGAAGCGTCAGACATGAAGGGCGGTATGGGGTTGTCTCTGCCAGCTTCATGGTTGCATCACTCCATGTGCCACTTCCCTTTATTTGACAACTGATTATAGGCAGCCACAGACCATGGTGACTCACTGTAGCTCAAAGACACTGATGTTTTTGTTCTCTCTAAAAGTCTCTTGTAGTTCTCAAAAGTGAGGCTCAGGCCATGGATCCCCCCCCCAAAAAATAAGTAGATGATAATATATCAAAATCAGATGTTTTCATCAGTTGTATTTGAAAATAGACTCTATACAACAAGCTCCCAACATGTTGTGAGCTTGTGCAGCTGCTAGTTTCGACGAACATTCTGCATAACGAGTACATTACCTTTTGGTACTTCACTCACATATTTTGACACAACAACAATATGCACTTTAACTACTGCCTCTGGGTCAGGCATCCCTAAATATGTGTTTAAAATGCAGTGCGCTGTGCTTCCTCCTTCACATTCAGTAGATCCTGTGAACTTCTGTGGCCAGTTATAATTTCCTGGGGTTTATTAGGACTGTAGTAGATAATAAAAAAAATCGCTTTAAAATTTTGTAAACAGATACAGATATGTATTTAGGACCATGCATGTTCGAATGCCCCCTCCCATACTGTAGCTAAATCCCTAAATCTAAAGAAAGCAAGAAATGTAAAACAATTAACACCCGTCTTTTTCTCTAATAAGAACTGAAAACTTGAACCTTGGTTGAAATAAAACTAAAGTTGTGCTTTAATCTCATATAGGCCTACATGACAAGTTGTGTGAAATAGATGATCTTCACTGAAGAATAGCTGAAGTTTACAACAAGCTTGCAGCTGATTTTTGTTTTGTTGCTACTGTATTTACAGCGTTTCTGCAAGCAATCTCATGCTCAATTAACCATGTCCGGTTGAAAGTGGTGTAAAGTGCCATGTGATCACTCAACTTGGTTTATGATGCGTTGCCACAGTAGCACACCGGACATGGCTGATCTAAGAGCTTTGTAGCATCCACCCATGAGCCAGCTGCAACAGCCCTGCCAGTCGGGCTCAACCCCATTGGCACTACGGGTTGGGCTGGCGAGTGGGAGTCCTAGGTTCAATCCCCGCTTTCAGCGTATCACTACAATCTGGCCTAGTGGGCAGGATTCGGAGTGTGTGCAGGGTATCCTGGCAGGTTCACACAGTAAGTGGGGGGGCTCTAGGGAAAATCTCCTGTGACATCATACCTGACAGGCACAGTAAAACGCTGATCTGATTTGATCTCACCAACGTGTAATCATCCCCGGCCCCTCCCCCTACCGCCCCTCCACTGCTGTGCTACGTCACAGCATTTGGAGCCACGCCCACCCCAAAAGGTTGACTCTCCCCACTTGAAGGCCAGTCTGCTCCGTGTGTTAGTCCAGGCTTTCCTTTTTCACGCGGCGCAGAGGAAAATGAAAGTCTGGGTGTGGAGGCTACCGCTTGTGTTACATCCTATTTTGTGAGCTTATAGATTGGCTATTTTCGATTTACATTTGACCTGTGTTTAGTATAGGTTAGTGTTATACAGAGATCTGACACACTGATGTTCCAGTAGGGTGCGTGTCCGAACAAACAGAGCTGTTTCTCCACTCCGAGAAGAGTAAATAAAGTATGTCAGTGTCATACGCAAACAATGACAGCCGACAGTGTCCTGATCGACAGCTGTGTGTGTGTGTGTGTGTGTGTGTGTGTGTGTGTGTGTGTGTGTGTGTGTGTGTGTGTGTGTGTGTGTGTGTGTGTGTGTGTGTGTGTGTGTGTGTGTGTGTGTGTGTGTGTGTGTGTGTGTGTGTGTGCGCGCGCCCGGACGTGCGTGCGTGCATGCGAGATGATTGTTTCACATCTCTGTCTGTGCAAATACTGTAGTCTCATGTTACAGCACACACACACCATAATATTTAGCTGTGTTAAAGTTGCAATTGAGTGATAGGTTTGATAGTCACAGCTTCACAAGCCCCATAACACTGTGTCCATCTTGAATTATGTAGCAATGGTCGTCATGAGCGGGATTCAGACACGCGACGCGCTGTCAGGCCAAAACCTACCTATGTGGCAGCATGCGCCTGGACCACTATAGTTCACCACTATCTACAACTTATCACTCACAATATTAGCTTATAGATCAATTACTTTTGGTACAGTATGTAAACGTTTTATATTTAACGGTCCTCCTGACAGCATTTTTTTAATTATTATTTTTGTAGATGGCTACTGCCAGCGATTTTTGGTCTATTTTTCCAGTCGGACATTTTTAGATTGCCGCACAGGATGTTGCTTCCGGTCCGTCTCTTATTCGGCTCCCTGAGCTGGCAAGAGGAGGCTTGCACTGGCTAGCGACCACTATAGCATCACGATCATATCAAACAATAGTGACAACGGGGGCACGGTGGAACAGTGGTTAGTGCTGTCGCCTCACAGCTAGAAGGTCCTGGGTTCGATTCCCGCTAGGGGCGCTGCTGTGGGTGCTGGCGGCGTGTCTGCTCCTCCGCGTCATCTGTGCCCATACCCGAGGCGGGGTTGGTGAAAGGGCCTTTCTGTGTGGAGTTTGCATGTTCTCCCCCGGTCCCCTAGGGTAGATACCCTTACAAAAATGAACAGTAATCCTGGGCACTGAACTAGGTCCCCCTGGCCAGCCTGATGGAGGGGACTGGAACTAGTTGGAATAACGTGTTCCTTCCACGCGCTGCGTCCAACCAGGGAAACTCCCCCCTGTCAGGTGAAAAGAAGGCAGCTTGGACTCCTCATGCACCTGGGGAGGCAGCGGACTGGCATGAGGCCAGTCCGCTGCCTCCCCAGGTTGGTGGAGGATGTGTAGAGCCCAGGATCACATTAGGAATTGGCACTGGGTGAAAAAATGGGTTACAAAATCGTGGGATAAAATATTTAAAAAAACAATAGTGCCAACAATAAAAGCCGTAGATCCTTGGTAATGGCAGCAGTCATACAGTAACTATTTGATAACCGTAGATCTACAGCAATAGCAAGAAAACTGTTACGTTTTGTGTCCTATCTGCGTCTGCAAATGTTGATTACGAAACCTAGAAGGCACACGGAAATGAAAATGTCATTATGTTGCAACAATGCCAATGCCAAGAACACAGCTAAATTTGTCATTCACAATTATTTGGTACTGTAAACTGAAATGTTGTAATTGTTGAGGAGGGAATAGAAACTGTTGTCAGCAGCTCAGTGTGTCAGGCTGTGGATGTTAACGTAGCTCATCAAAGGGAAGGTGAGAGAGGCCGCTTATTTTGTACTTTGAACTCTGGCATCTATCTTGGAAATTAGCCAAACATGTCTTATGAATGTCGAGGGTTTAAGTATTGGTAATAGAGGCAACTTTAGTGTGTACAAACACTGTGTTTGTAAACAGATCCGTTTAAAAACAGAATCTAACTCCACCTCCACCTCCACTCTATTGGCTCATTATGAATCTGCTGGAGACTGCTGTGCTGTGATTGGCTAAAACTAGGGATGTCCCGATACTGTATCGGTATCAGGAAAAGTTTCGGATCGACCCTTTTTTGTCCCTTTTTTGTCATATCGGTATCGGCAAATACTGTATGAGTATCGGAAAAGTATCAGTGCTGGCCCTCATTTGTCATTATCGCGTCATATATTGGCAAATATGCCTGTCTAACCACAGATGCGACACAGGGGTAAGGGGTTGACACTATGGCCATTAAATTAAATCTTTGGTCATGTAACATAACCATAATAAACATAAATAAATTAATGTATTCTGCACCACTGGTAGAGATAGCTCAGGTACTGTATATTTTGTGTTTTATTTATTTATTGTTTATTGTCAACATTTTGATCTGAAGATTTCATTATGAATTTTGTCCAAATTCATACCTGTCTTTGAGCAGTGCCCATCTATCCGTCTGCCTGCCTGTCTGTCTGTCTGTTGACCTCTTACGACCTATTGACCCTTGCAGAGGCTGGACCATTCACACACTATAAGACCATTGTCCACGGCAGCATGGCACACACACACACAACACACACCACACACACACACACACACACACACACACACACACACACACACACACACACACACACACACACACACAGAGTAACTGTAACAACCACTCGGTTCACAGGGGTGTGCTTTGTTTTTATTGTGTAATGTTTTCCTGCATCTGCATGTCTCCCAGACGGTGCAGTAAAGTCATTTAGGAGGTGCTTAGAATGATGGATGCTCTGCTGTCAGGTATCTTTGCTCTCTCAGCTCATTTTGTGCGTCTTGCACCAGCATTTTTTCTTTACTACGTATGCAGGTAGGTGTGGGATGTCTGTGTGCTGGTTCCCATACATTATATCCTTTTTGTGCTGGGAGTTTTTAATGGTCTGATTTACCCAGGCAGCCAAATCCAGACAGAATCAGATCTGAGCCACATCCAGTTTGGGATCGGATTTAAATCTTGATGTGGTACAGATCTGATACAGGCTAGATTTGGCCTGGATGTAACCTTTCCCAATTGGGAAAAGTTTTAATTTAAATTCACCCCAAACCCCCACAAGGAATAGATAACTATGTATTTTACCTGGTTATGTTGTGTTATCTATAAGACAAAATGTGTCTTCTATTATACTTTATTTAGTTCTGTGACCCACAAGAGTTATATCTTGTACAGGACTTATATTAGGCAAGTAAAGCATCAATGATAATATCAGTTGTTGTTGTTGAAGGTGCAGCAGGCACACAGCATGCATAAAGCTAAAGGTCTGACTAGTTAGTGGTGTGACAATTGTAGTCTTTCAAATCATTTAAAATTTACAGTACACATTTTAATTTGAATTATCTTTGAAATGTGGGGTGTTTACGTTGCACATCATGTTTGGTGGGGCAGTCAGCCCCCCCCTCATGCCCATGCCTAGATCCGGCTGTGCAGCAGTGTCTCGTCTCCTGATTCACTCTTCCTGAAATTCTTCTTAAATTGTGAGGTGATATGAGCTTAAACTTAAAGATGCAGTGCCATGATTTTTTCCAACTTAAATCATCATCGTCAGGCATTATTGTTATATGAAGATAAAGGATTTTCTCAAAAAGGTGTACAGTATTTTATTAAAATTATGTTTTTATGTGGACTCCCATACCAGCTCATTGAGTTTGCCTGGTGGGTGGTGATGGGTGGAGATCCACCTGAACTGAAGCCACGCCCACAGCTGTAGTTGTATGGTAAAGGAGGAGGAGTTAGGGGAGGAGTTGATGTGTGATGTCACTACATTACAGCCCTTGTCAATGGCACATTTGACTGTAAGGTTTTAGCCTCCAAGAAGAAACCCTAAATACAAAGGGAAGGCATCATTACACATAAAAAACAGACCAAGGGTTCTAATGAAGTACCATCACCTCTTAAACATGTACAAAATTGGGAAATATACAAAATCACGGCATCCCCTCTTTAAAATTCAAACATGAAAAAAGAAAATAGAAATTGAGATTCCATTTGTCTTAAAACAATTCTTCTCCATTTTATTGGTTTAATTTCATTAGCAAAATGGGCCAGCTGATCTACAATCCCCTGCAACGCATTGTAGCGTGGCATTTTGAGAGCTTGTAGATCTGCTACCTTTCAAAGCCAAGAGATTCATGAATCACTGTCTCATTATTTAATCCGCCCTTTTCCATTACTTGGGATATATTTTGTGAGAATCACCATGACCTCAGTCGTGTGAGATGGGGATGTTTTTGGTCAACATATCCTCTGTTTCTACAGAAACAAAACTACTACCTCACTCTCTCATAATATCCTTCTATATTAATCATATTCTTTCTTGGACCCTGTATCTCCATATTCCGACTTTCTTTTCCCCTTTTTTGAGGGCCACTAGCTCCTCCAATATTCAGCAGTAGTGTAGATTTTCTTCTTACAAATTAAATTCCTGCGAGCATGGTGGCACAGTGGTTTGTGCCGTCACCTCATAGCTAGAAGGTCCTGAGTTCGATTCCCACTCGGGGCACTGCTGTGTGTGCTGCCGGCGTGTCTCCTCCTCCGCGTCATCAGTGCCCATACCCGAGGGGTGAAAGGGCCTTTCTGTGTGAAGTTTGCATGTTCTCCCCGTGTCCCCTAGGGTAGATACCCTCACAAAAATATGTAGTAATCCTGGACTCTAAACTGCCTCCCCCTGGCCAGCTGGGAGTGCCTGATGGAGGGGACAGGAACTGGTTGGAATAACGTGTTCCTTCCACAACACTACGTTCAACCAGGGAAACTCCCCCCTGACAGGTGAAAAGAAGGCAGCTTGGACTCCTCAGGCGTTGAAGGAAGCATGAGGCCAGTCCGTTGCCTTCCCAGGTTGGCGGAGGGTCTGCCGTTTCAGATTCCATCATAGCTCAGTATTGCAGTAGTGCTTGCCCTGGCCTCAACTCTATATGCATAGAGTTGACACTATGCACATGCCTATGCATAGTATATACTACATTGAAAATGCACAGTTTAAATAGCCTACAGCAGGGGTTTTCAACAGGTGGTCCGGGGACCACCAGTTGTCCTTGAGAGGGTTCCAGGTGGTCCCCAGGATAAATGATGGAAAGTTTGGTTAACCAGATGTAACTCTTGAGACCGTAAAAATGAAAACAAATGGACCCTTGCGGGTCCTTGCGGGTCCATAAACACTCTCAAGAGTTAAAATATTCATCTGAATTAGCCCAAGTCCATATACTGTAATGTAATTAGATTAGATTAATCTATATGTTTGGAAAAAAAATCCAGCCTTGACTGTGGACAAAATGTCTGTGGGTCTGTGTGGCTAAAAATGTCATCAAATGGTGGTCTGTGGCTCAAATGCTGAATAAATCGTGGGCCCTGGTGTCAAAAAGGTTGAAAACCACTGGCCTACGGTACATGGATTTCCTACCATCACGTTCTTAGTTTATGTATGTTTCACATTAACTACTTTGTTATATATGACGTATTGTATTGCCATGTTTTTCCTGTTTGTTCTCATTGTCAATGGCTTTGGATTAAGAGCGGTGGCTAAATGTCTAAATTGTAGAAGTGGGCGAGGGAAAATAGGCTTTGTTTGTCCTCCACAAAGATTCAAATCCTTTTGACAATGAATGGATGATGTACGATAAGCGTGCACCTTGCTTCACACACCACAGGTGTGGTTTCTGTTAGTTACAAAATGAACACACCCACACAGTGAGTTTGCAGATCTGCTAGGGTACTTTTTTTTTGGTTAGATTTATCTGTGTGTTTTATGAATGTTTAACCTTGTTGAAAAGAATCAACAAGACCACAATGACTGAATAACCCATTTTTTCCACTGGAAGACGTGATTCTTCTTTTACATTAGAGCTGCAACTAACAATTATTTTCATGATCCTTCATTGCGCGATTACTTAACGTATTCATTGATTAATCGGGTTAGGACTCTTATTTAGCTATCACCTTAAAGGGGGATTTCACCCATTTTCTAAATGTTCCTGAGAGTGTACAAATGGAACCAAATGGACCCGCTAGGGTCCATAAAGTTCTTGGGCCAAAAAAAGGTCCTAAAAGAAAAAATCATTAACATGGTGAAACACAGATTGATGATGTCATCTAGTCGTCTTTCAACATGTTAATGATTTTTTTTTCAGACCTCCATTTCTAGGAAAGACAGAATGGGGTGAACCTTTTTATCATGTCCACACAACATCTCTTAAGTATAATAATTAATGACGGTAAAATGTTGAAAAAGTTACACTTACTAAAAAGTTACTAAAAATAGTTGACGACTACTAACCCATTCAAGGCCGGGAATCCATTTTTTGGATTCTGTACATTATGTACAGTATTCAAACGTTTCCTGGAAGAAGATCACAAACGATCGAAACGTTGAATAAAAATAGAGGAGCTGAGTCTCTCATCCAGTGTTGGGACCTTATTTATTTTACAGTATTCAAACATTCAATTTGTTTTGATGCTGCTATATAAATATTTGAAGTTTTCAGAAGTAACTTCGGTTAGGCCTAATCGATTATGATTAATTGATTAATCATTGCAGCCCTATTTCGCATATGAGATTTCATTTCAGATGTAAGATTCTGTAGTTCAGGGGCGGATGTTCCATTTGGGGGGGGGGGGGGGGCAAGAGGACATGTTGGAGGGGCAAGTGAAAATAGTATGGGGGCGGCCTCATCGCCCGTGGCGCGAAGCGACACGGGCGATGAAGTCGCACCCATACCATTTTCGGTTACAGGACTTTTATTAAGTCAAGTAAAGCATCAATAATAACATCAGTTGTTGCTGAAGTTGCAACAGACACACAGCATGCATAAAGCTAAAGGTCTGACTCAGAGAGTTTTCTGTTTTCAATGATGAAATGCTGTTGGTTTAGTGCTGCCACAGCAGTAGTTAGTTAGTAGCAGTAGTAGTGGTTCAAATCATTTTAAATATAAGCACTTTAATTTGAAATATCTTCGGTTGTTTTTCATGGCATCGTGATTGGGGGGGCAGTCTGGGCATTTAGGGGGGCATTGCCCTCCCCATGTCCATGCCTAGATCCGCCTCTGCTGTAGTTACATAATAACTTCAGTCAGGGTAGAATGTCACAGAGGTCAAGATGGCAGACAGACCAGACCGCCGGGTCACTCAGCACTTACTGACCCATTTAGCCTATAGTAGTACTACAACACACAGCGTCACATTCCTAACTGAGATGGATGACGGAGCATTCTCCTAACCCAGCGGTTTTCAGCCTTTTTGACTCAGGGACCACCATTTATCCAGCATTTGAGCCACGGTCCACCATTTGAGGACATTGTAGCCCCGCAGACCCCAAAACTAAAGATTTATTTTGCTTTTGTCCACAATACCATGCAGACTGGATCTGGGGAAACAAAAAACAGTCAAACATACAGATCAAAATGACCATTAATCTTCTACATTCTCTAGTTGTCTAGACTTGGGATAATTAAGATGATGAATATTTTAACTCTTGAGAGTGTGAAAATGAAACCAAATGGACCCGCAAGGGTCCATTTGGTTTCATTTTTACGTTCTCAAGAGTTACATCTGGTTAACCAACTTAGCTGGGGCCCACCTGGAACCCTCTCAGGGACCACTGGTTGAAAACCACTGATTTAGTCTATAGCCATAGTACTACGTACACACAGCGTCGCATTCCTAACTGAGACGGATGACTGAGCATTTTCCTAACCCACAGACAAGCCCTTTTTTCACCCTGTTTATTTACAAGGAAAAAGCATGTACCTACGACTGAGCCAAGCTTCAAATGTGTGATTTGCGCAAGTGCCTTCTTTGTTGTGTTTCTGATGAGTTGTGACAGCTCAGCGCACGGCGCTCACACACACACACACACGCACACACACACACACACACACACACACACCCACACACACACACACACACACCACACACACACACAGCACTCTAAAAATCACATGACCTAGGGCAGACGTGCAGACAAGTGTTGCCAACTTGGCGCATTTGTGACTATATTTAGCTTTTTTCAGAGCCCCCCTAGAGCCTAAATTAGTGAAAAAACTCCTGGCGGAAAGCTAGTGCTTTTTTTGCTGGTTTGGGGCAAAATCACCTGACAGGCGCCACAGATGAAACCCTCGAGAGCGTAGAAAATGAAACCAAATCGACCCTTGCGGGTCCATTTTGGTTCATTTTTACACTCTCAAGAGTTAAAAATATTCATCATGTGAATTATCCCAAGTCTACACACCTTCCAGGCAAGCATCTAGCGCATTCTAGTGCATTTTGGAAGTGCCACTAGTGCATTTTAGATTTTGGCAGTTGGCAACACTGGGGCAGACAGGCAGACAGGCAGGCAGGCAGGCAGGCAGGCAGACAGGCAGGCAGACAGACAGACAGACAGACAGACAGACAAGACAGGCAGGCAGGCAGGCAGGCAGGCAGGCAGGCAGGCAGGCAGGCAGGCAGGCAGGCAGGCAGGCTGATGATGATGTCACTAGGTCTGAGTCCCTCCCATTAGACTGAGCATGATATGGTTCCTTCCCAAGCGTTGCGCCAAGTGCATTCTTCCTGGTTTGTTTTTTCACACAGGCTACGCAACTTAGGACACGGTTGTTTTGCGTGTCCACTGTCCACTGAGCAAGTGGAGTTTATAGTTCACAGACCTTTGTGATCAGAGGTCATCAACATGCATTACATCTACTGTATGACACAAGAGGCTGTCCGATAGAATCGTTCTATTGCAGACAAACATGCAGACCAACATGACCATTAATCTTCTACATTCTCTAGTTGTGTAGACTTGAGCTAATTCATACATGATGAATATTTTAACTCTCGAGAGTGTAAAATGAAACCAAATGGACCTGCAAGGGAACCCTCTCAAGGACCACTGGTGGTCCCCGGACCACTGTTCTATTGTATTGCGGATCATATTGGTGGTCTCCCACTTCTATCGGTGGTCCCATCGTATCGGTTAAATTGTCACCGATTAGAATTTTTAAAAGTGCTGGAGAGTTGAACTGGTATTTGTTTGTCCGTGTCACTATTCACTACTCCATTTGTTCCTTGACAGCTTGACTGAACAAGTTACAAAGGAAAGAAAGGTCTTGAATAAAGACATTGGTTTAAGAAAGCAGTTTGCCTGTACTACTGTCATTGTGACTGTACCACTGTGTCATCATATCGACATAAGGTCTTCCACAATTCGCAAAGAAAAAAGGTCTAATGCTATTCCAGCTAAAAACAACAACAACAACAACAACAACATCTACTGTATATCTGTTGCAAATCGGTTATCGACGGTTGTATGTCTTTATCACAGTGTTCCAAAAAATCCATATTGGCCATGCTCTATGTGACACCTACTTACTATGGCACTAAGGAACAATAGGAGTCCAGCTATTAGTAGTTGGATGTTTTATTTAGAAAGACTTAACTCTGACTGAGTACATATGGGACCAATTAGTTCCATCATGTTTACACTCTCTGAGTTACAGGCCTGTTATTGTTATTCAGCGATATCTCTTTGTGTTTCTGCTATCGTCCACACTACATTCGTATGCATGGTGGCAAACATGGAATTATGACAAGCATGCAGCATGTCCATGGCCCCTGTTTGTGATTGATCGATCGCTTGAGTGAACACTTTATTAGTCAAGAATGTAAATGTCAGAGACACAAAAGTATGCATGTGTTCAATATTTCAGCAGGACAGTTTTGAAATAATCTAGATCCAGTGATTTTTACATTTTTAATGAATGATGTTTGGTGTCATGGCATTCCACACAGTTTGGAGGCAGGAGTATAGTTGAATGATAATTTTCCCATGATTGTTGTACATTGTGTGGTGGAACTATGAAAGTTGTTTTCACTTCCCCTAGGATTGTGGCTGTAGGCCGGGTGTAAGGGCAGAGGTGGATCAGGGGTAGAGTCACCGGATGGTAACCGCAAAGTTACTATCGGGTTCGATCCCGGGCTCCCGCAGAGTTAGTGTCGAAGTGTCCTTGAGCAAGACACCCCCGTTGAACACCTGATATGATTATTTGGCAGTACTGCATTGAGATGGTAAATTGTAGGATACGCAGCACAGACATAGTAGCTAGCTGATATTGATCTGTCCAGTGTCTGCATGCTCGAGGTCCATTCTGGCATTTCACATCTACAGAATACACTTTTAGGCACTGAGGTTTATTTAGGCATGTTATTAGTTGACTATTGATTCATAATCTTTCTGACTCTTAAGTGCTGCCCTGCAGCATCTTAGAAATGCAGGGAGGGAGGAGAGTTGCCGTGAAAGCATCTATAGGCCTCTAATGTAGAGGTCTTCTCAGTTCGTTTCAATTTCTGACAGAAATGTACAATAATTATAAGCTCATGAATACATTCTTGTACAATAAGAGGCTGACCTTTAGAGAACTTATTGGCTCTTAGCCGGCTTCAACGTCTCATGGGAACAATGCTCGCCATGTCTGCTGATTACAGGCGACTTTTGGGCTTTCTATAAGTTGCTTGTAAATAATATCGGTAGTCGTGCGGTAGACCAGGGGTTTTCAACAGGTGCTCCGGGGACCACCAGTGGTCCCTGAGAGGGTTCCAGGTGGTCCCCAGCTAAGTTGGTTAACCAGATGTAACTCTTGAGAACGTAAAAATGAAACCAAATGGACCCTTGCGGGTCCATTTGGTTTCATTTTTACACTCTCAAGAGTTAAATATCCATCATCTGAATTAGCAATTTTGGAATGTATGTTTTGCTTCTTTTGTTTCCCAAATCCAGCCTGGAATTGTGGACAAAAGCTAAATAAATCTTTAGATTTGGGGTCTGTGGGGCTAAAATATCCTCAAATGGTGGTCCGTGGCTCAAATCCTGAATAAATGGTGGTCCCTGGGATCAAAAAGGTTGAAAACCCCTGCGGTAGAGTGATCACGGGGCCTTCTTTGGGACTTGCTTTTCGTGGACCTGGCTGGCTTGATTCTCGCACGAAGGGCTCCATTTTCGTTACACTCTAAAGTCTAAACCACTTATCCCAAACCTCTTATCCCTTTTTTACTATTTTGAAAATATTTTTGGAATCTATTGACACATCGTGAGCTTGTAGACTGGCCATTTTATCTATTGAAAAATGTTTTTTTTTTTTTTTCTTTTTCTTTTTTGTTTAAAAAGGCAAAGAAGTTGAGGGGTAAGGGGTTTAGCGGTGACGAAAATCTAGGTCGAAATCCTCTAGCCGTTCCACGGTAACATGGTGACATTGTATCATATTGATATTCATCCAAACAGTAGCGTCAAGAGGCGTCAAGATGTCGCCTAGAGGACAGTTGACTCATTTCGTCTGTATTTTTTATGGAATTTAACGTTTGCACACTGTTGCAACTTTCATGTATGCAAAAAAAGGGAAACGGTTTGCTGACACTGCAAGTTACAGCCATGTGTGAGCGTCACTTCCATCCACCGGTAGTTTAAACTATATAGAAAAACACTCGGTAGGGTGCAAGCTTGCATGTTGCACACAAGGCCATGGCCTACTCGTGCGTGAGCGGAGTGAGCTAATACTCATCATGACTTCAGCTAATAAAGGTCTTTTACTTACGTCACCATTACGCCACCACCTAATCCGGCCAAGCGGAGTAGCCCGTGGGACGACGACCCTTGAGGGTCCATTTGGTTTCATTTTTACACTCTCAAGAGCCAAAATGTTCATCATCTACATTAGCACCACTCAATTAAGAAGTCTACCACAACTAGAGAATGTAGAAGATTAACGGTCATTTTTGATCTACTGTATGTGCGTGTTTTGTTTGTGAAAATCCAGCTTGGTATTGTGGACAAAAGCAAAATAAATCTTTAGTTTTTGGGCTCTGAGGGGTGAAAATGTTCTCAAATGGTGGTCCGTGGCTCAAATGCTGAATAAATAGTGGGCCCTGGTATCAAAAAAATTGAAAACCCTGGGTCTATGCAGATCAGCTGCCTAACATGACCTTTGATCAACAACCTGACATGACCTACAGCACACATGTCAAACTCAAAGCCCGGGGGCCAAATCAGGCCCATGAATGAATTATCTTCAGCCCGTGGGATGATATTTAATTACTTTTACTTGAGTTGGCCCTCTGGTATCTTTCTCACACCACAATAAGAAATTATTGTGGCGTGGTGTTTATGCCAATATTATGTTATATGATATTATCACGCGATTGCATCTAAGGAGTCTTCAGTAAATGTCATTTTTGGATGCAGGATGCAGGCTATCAACATCACTGCTAAAAAGTTTCGATTAATGCAGGTTCTAACAGATCTACAAGCTCATATCCACAAGCATGTACCTCTGTTATTTTTAAGAAAATCCTGAAAACGTGCACATCTTCGAATTCAGTGAGATTTAGTGAATGTTAGCTTCTGGGAGTTCTCTATGACTATACAGTATTTTCAGATGTGGGTCCGCAGCCAGACACATGATTCTGGAGGTTCTTGGCATAAAATATTTGTAGCATCAGTGACGCAGAAGCATAGATATTTCAGAATACCGATGTACTGTGAGGTCAAAAAGTGTTAAAAGTAAGAAAAGAAAATGAATTGAGTTTGATTTGCTGAGATTGCAATTTGAAGTCAAGGCAGTGTTTTGTCTCTTAGATCAGGGGTTTTCATCAGGTGGTCCGGGGACCACCAGTGGTCCTGCTCCTTGAGAGGGTTCCAGGTGGTCCCCAGCTAAGTTGTTTAACCAGAAGTAACTCTTGAGAGTTATGGACCCTTGCGGGTCCATTTGGTTTCATTTTTACACTCTCAAGAGTTAAAATATTCATCATGTGAATTAGTCCTCAATCTATACACAGCTAGAATATTAATGGTCATGGACAGAAGCAAAGGAAATCTTTAGTTTGGGGTCTGTGGGGCTAAAATATCCTCAAATGGTGGTCCGTGGCTCAAATGCTGAATAAATGGTGGGCCCTGGGACGAAAAAGGTTGAAAACCACTGTCTTAGATGATTTTGGGGCATCCTAAACATAATCTGAAACCGAATGAGCTAAACTGAATGAAAAACATGTCATAATGGGCATAATGCCTGTGTAATAATGAGAAGGAAACCACTGGCGTGAGTCACTGCCAGAGGCCTATGGCTGTACAAACTGAGTGTGTCTGAGTGAGTGAAGCCAAATGGCACTGACTAGCCGGAGCAACATTGAATGAATTATTTACATAAATCATGACAGCTGGACGCACCTTTCACTGTCTCTTTGTTCTAGCGTTGGCAGGCTGACCGTCCGAGCATGCTGGCTGGGCCCTGGCAGGGCCGTCGTTATATGTACTGTATCTGTATATGCCAACATCCAAAATGCACTAGTGGCACTTCCAAAATGCACCAGAATGCGCTAGAGCATTGAGTTTTCAACCATTTTCATACCAGGGCCCACTATTAATTCTGCATTTTAGCAGCCACGGAGGACTACCGTTTAATGTTGAGATTAGTCTCATCCTAATTTAGGAGAAATAACTGACAAAATGTTGGTCAAAATAGCAATTCTTCTACATTTTTCTAAATGTGTAGATTCTTGAAAATTAGGTAATTAAGACGTTTAACCAAACGGACCCTTTCGGGTCCGTTTGGTTTCATTTTACGCTCTCAAGAGTTACAGATCTAAAAGGGTCCATTTGGTTACCAATGGTAGGAACGAAGGATGACTCTATCATAGGAGGAAAAATGGTGAAAAACAAGTGTTTTTTCTCTGGCGCCTGTCAACCAATTTCTCCCCAACTCAGCAGCAAAAAAGCGCCAGATTTCACTAATTTTGGCGCTAGGGGGGTCTGGAAAAAAGCTAAATATAGCGACAAATGCGGCAAGTTTGCAACACTGTATGCTGTCGTTATGTATATGTACCATACGGACCACACATAGGGCAACACGCCAGGCAGTGCTGTCGTTATGTATATGTGCAATTCGGACCGCACATAGGGCAACGCATCGAGGGCAGGGCAACAACATGGGCCCCAAAGTGGCGAGCCATGCCTCATAAAAACATTTTTTTTCTCTGTGGTTCTGCTGTGTAATAATGAACGACTAAGTGTGTGCGTTATGGCTGCAACTAACCATTATTTTCCTTATCGATTCATTGGCCGATTCATTGGCCGATTCACCCCCCCCCCCCCCAATACTCCCAAAACTAAAGATTTCTTTTGGTTTTGTCTACAATTCCAGGCTGGATTTCGCAAACAAAACAGTGTAGACTTTTTAATTAAGTGGTGCTAATTCAGATGATGAATATTTTAACTCTTGAGAGTGTAAACATGAAACCAAATGGAACTGCAAGGGTCCATATGGAGTGAATCAGAGTGGAAGTAAATCGGAGTGGAATCCAGACTAAAAAAAGTAAAAAAAAAGTAGAATGAATGGATTTCTGAATCCATTAATTAATTAATTACTAAAACAGCCATATATACTTGCTCAAATGTGCTGACCTCATCACATTTGTGATGACATCTATGGCTGTTTTTAGCGTTTTTTGCGCAAAACTAATGCTTGGAGTGGATTCAGAATCATGAAAACCATCTAGTTTGACATGTCAGATGCAATTTAATGCAGAATGAATTCTATGTATTGATGGAGGCCAGATGGATTTGTTTCTCATTAATTTCCCCTGCTTTTCTGCCAAGGGCTCTATAGGCTAAAATTCAATATCTGACTGTACAATTACACTTTGCACAATCATTTCACTAACAGACCCGCACTACTGGACACAGTGTCGTTGTCATGCAGAAACATCTCAACATTTTAAAAAAGTGGTTTTCAACCTTTTTGATACCAGGGCCCACTTCTATTTATTCATAATTTGAGCCACGGACCACCATTTGATGGTGTTTCAGCCCCACACAGACCCAAAACTAAAGATTTAATTGCTTTTGTCCACAATTCCAGGCTGGATTTCAGAGAAAACAAAACAGTCAAACATATACAGATAATAAAATGAGAATTATAGACTTGGGCTAATTCACATGATGAATGTTTACGCTCTCAAAGAGTTACACCTGGTTAACCAACTTTCCGTCATTTAGCCTGGGCCCACCTGGAACTCACTCAAGGACCACTGGTTGAAAACCACCGTTTTAAATGAATGCCCTACTACTTCATCATACATGACTGTTGCGCCTGTGTTCTACGTGGCAATCAGCGCTGCTCTGATTGGTTAGATTCTAACCATAGGAGTTGAAATCCCATCCCTGGGAAGTCAAATCCCATCGCTAGCGAATCAGAACTCTGCCCACAACTCCAGACTCATATATAAGCTAGTAATGCTTGTAATGAGGGTGGGGAAGCCAGGTTATGCTCACAATGCCTCGCCATGTCCTGAGCTTGTGGATCTACTATTTCCACAGTGACTATGTATGGTGACAGGCAGACGTAGAGAAAATAATCCATTATCCTTTTTTTCTCTGAATGTGTAACTATAATGAATGAAGGTGAGGCACCGCAGTCACTCAGTCACAGACTAATGCTCTCACACACCAGCACTGGGTTTAATACATAACTTACAAATCATCTGGGCCAGTGGCTCTCTCACACTTTGGCACGTAAAGAACTCACAAATGATATTGCCCTACCGTGGAGGACACCGACCTGAACATACCGGTATTTAGTGCCGTGGACTCCCATTAAAGAGAGGGGGCCGGGATTTTTGTATTTTTTCCAATTTTGTACATGTTTAAGAGGTGACAGCATGTAAATAGGCCCCATGGTGTGTTTTTTATGTGCAATGATGTCTTCACTTTGTATTTAGGGTTTCTTCCTGGGGGCTGAACCTTTCCAGTTGAACGTGCCAATAAAAAAAACTGCAATATAGTGACATCACGTGTTCAGCCCCTCCCCTAACTACTCCCCCTTTATCATGCAACTACAGCTGTGGGTGTGGCTTCAGTTCAGGTGGATCTCCACCCATCTCCACCCACCAGGCAAACCAGGCATACTTGAATGATCTGGTTGAGTGGAATCATAAAAATGACAGTTTAACAAACACTGTACTTGTTTGAAAATAGTCTTACTCTTCATATAACAATAATACATGATGATAACGTTGATGATAACGGATCACGTTTTGGGGTAGAAAAAAAAAACATGGCACTCTATATTTAAGATTTGTGATATGTAAAGATTTAGATAAGTTATACCAGACGCGCAATAGAGCTGCGCAGTCCCGCCCCCTTGTGACGTCGCCCCTGTTCCAGAAACTGATTCCCCATTCATTTTTCTCATAGACTCTTCGAAAATGATTCATATTAAGACGATTACGCCGTGGACAAAGCCAACTCGGGTCGTGACAAATCATGATGACACACACAGTCTTTTGGGACAATCAAATCATTTCTAAGATGGAAAAAAAGTGTTGTATCCTGCCTTTTTCTACTTTTTGCAAATTAGATATTGCATGATAATCAGGGGTTGACACTAAGGTCTCTGAGGCACTTGCCCATCGGGCAAGTGCAAGTCAGGTTCTACTTGCCCTCAGGTCATGGTCACTTGCCCCCCAAAAATATATTGTAAATTTTGCATTTAAGTTTACTTCCTACTTGGGTGCTTTAAACCAGGGGTTTTCAACAGGTGGTCCGGGGACCACCAGTGGTCCCTGAGAGGGTTCCGGGTGGTCCCCAGCTAAGTTGGTTAACCAGATGTAACTCTTGAGAACGTAAAAATGAAACCAAATGGACCCTTGCGGGTCCATTTGGTTTCATTTTTACACTCTCAAGAGTTAAAATTCATCATCTTAATTAGCCCATAGTGGTCACAGGACCCAGTGGTCTCTGACCCCAGCAAAATGATAGTTTGGAACCAAATGAACCTGGGAGAGAGATAGGTAGAAGATGGCGAGAAAGCAGGGAAAGACACAGAGGCAGAGTGCAATGACTGCCTTCAAGACAAATTTATCTTGTGTTGTGTTTAGTGCACTATGTTGCACACTTGCCGATCGGGCAACCAGGTAGCAGTCTTCACTTGCCCCACCATTTTTTTTACTTGCCCCGGGCAAGCGGGCAAGTGTTAGTGTCAAGCCCTGATAATATTGTGTTTGTTGTCATGATTTGTCACGAACCGAGTTGGCTTTGTCCACGGTGTAATCGTGTTTTTATTAACCATTTTCAAAAAGTCTGAGGAAAATGAATGTGTCCATTTGGTTTCATTTTTATGCTCTCAAAGGGTTACTGTACATCTAGTTAACCAACTGGACCTCTCTCTCAATCACTGATGAAAACCACTAATATTATTTCATTGGGTGGACAGGATTCACATTTGGATGGGCTCTGCCCACCGCTGCCCCCCCCCCCCCCCCCCTCTAGATCCGGCCCTGATCTGAACTATCCTTTTAAACATTGCAGCCCTAGCGGTGATGCTGAAGGTTTTGGGAGCCTTATAACGTCAGCTAAAATAAAGCACCGCCCCTCAACAGTTTCCTGTATTTGTTTTTATGGTGCTTTAGTGTTCTTTGATGCAGCTGCATTCCACATTGAACATGTTACACACAACACAACACAACCAGGGGTGGATGTAACATTTCCCAATTGGGGGGGCAGAAGAAAATGGTAAGGGGGCGGCTTCATCGCCCGTGGCGCGAAGCGACACGGGCGATGAAGCCGCACCCTTACCATTTTCAGTTACAGGACTTTTATTGGGCAATTAAAGCATCAATAATAAAATCAGTTCTCGTTGAAGTTGCAACAGACACGCAGCATGCATAAAGCTAAAGGTCTGACTCAGAGAGTTTTCTGTTTTCAATGATGAAATGCTGTTGGTTTAGTGGTGACACAGCTGTAGTTAGTAGCAGTATAGTAGTGTTTCAAATACTTTTAAATAAGCACTGAAATATCTTGGGTTGTTTTGCATGCTATCATGTTTGGTGGGGCAGTCTGGGCATTTAGGGGGAGCATTGCCCCCCCATGCCTATGCCTAGATCCGCCCCTGAACACAACGCTCTCTCTCTCTCTCTCTCTGTCTTCCTGTTCTCATGCTTCTTTGTTCTGTAGTGTTTTGAACTGTTCTCTCTCTCTGTCTCACATTCTCCCTCCTCACTTCCCTGTTTTGTTTTGTGAGTCCAGCAGTATCGGCGTTTGGCCAATAGTATAACAGGGCCATCGTTTGATTCCCTTTTTAACCACTTCCAACGTGTCATTACTACTTTTGATCGTGTTGTTGACGTTAGGAGGAGTAGGGGAGGGGAGGGGGAGTGTTTTCAAATAGAGCAGTGGTTTTCAACCAGTGGTCCGAGGACCCCCAGTGGTCCTTGAGAGAGTTCTAGGTGGTCCCCAGGCTAAATGATGGAAAGTTGGTGAAACAGTGACTTTGAGAGCTGTTTTAGTGTGCAATGTAAGTCAATGAGGAGCATATTTTGAATCATCAATTTCTAATCACCTGAACATTTTTTGTCCTCTTTAAAAAGAAATCTTCTCCACTTTTGTAATTACAAGTCTAAGTGAATACAGTGAATACATATAGGTTCTTTAATACACCGATTCCAGTATTGTTTGGATTCTAAAGAATGTCACACACAGTTAATCACTTTAAGATGAAAGATTATTTGAAGTGTATCCTGTATCCAGATGGTGACAGAAAATACCATGCATGTTGTTCAGCATTACAGAACTGTACACTCTGAGACAGGGGTTTTCAACCTTTTTGACACCAGGGACCACCATTTATTCAGCATTTGAGCCACGGACCACCACTTTTACATTACATTTTCACCCTAAAGAACTAAAACTAAAGAATTCTTTTGGTTTTGTCCACAATTCCAGGCTGTATCTGGGAAACAAAACAGCGTAGACTTCTTAATTAAGTGGTGCTAATTCAGACGAAGAATATTTTAGCGTGTGAAAATGAAACCAAATTTGGTTTCATTTTTACATTCTCAAGAGTTACATCTGGTTAACCAACTTTCCATCATTTAGCCTGGGGACCACCTGGAATCCTCTCAGGGACCACTGGTGGTCCCCGGACCACCTGTTGAAAACCTCTGCTCTGAGAGATGGAGATCCATAAACGTCCAAACGGGGTCCTCACTATCAATTACTTGGGGACCCCCCAGAACTCAATGTGGGATCCGACATTGAGAGCCCCTGGCTGGTTTAGACTTCAAGTTCTCAGTTGAACTCTACTGGTGTTATTCCTGTCATGTCCATTGTGTTCATACTCTGCTCTCTGTTATCAAAGAATGTGATTGTTGCTGTACTTTTGTATCAGATCAATGGCACAGGATGTGCTTTATATAGCAGTCATAACACTAGTGTTATGTTGTTTTATATATGCTGGATATAGTGTGTGTGTGTGTGTGTGTGTGTGTGTGTGTGTGTGTGTGTGTGTGTGTGTGTGTGTGTGTGTGTGTGTGTGTGTGTGTGTGTGCGTGTGCGTGTGCGTGTGCATAATAGGTTGAAGGTCAGTAAGACTAGGTTTGTGTCTTTAGTTTTGGGTCTCTGGGGTGAAAATGTCGTCAATTGGTGGTCCTCCGTGGCTCAAATGCTGAATACACAGTGGGCCCTGGTTTCAAAAAGCCACTGGTTTAGATGGATAGAGAGATAGATTTAGAGGTGCGATCGATCGATAACGAAGGATTGATCCATCACAGCTCCCTGTACATCCTACAGCCAGTCCAACCCTGTGTCTGTTTGATTTGAATTATTTTTTTAGATTATTGCCTATTATTCATTGGCAATAAATACCCCCCCCCCCCCCCCCCGTCCAGATAGTCAATGGGATCATGAAACCGAATAAAATCCAACAAATTAAACACCTTGGGATATGATTCTTGTAAAATTAGGATTCATCATTAAATGAAACCCCTGTTAAATGAATCTCTACTTTGACAGCCCTAGTCTAGTTCTTTCTTTTGGCCGTTCTATGCTCAGTAAATATAACCTTACTTAGCACCGTGCTTTCGTTTTTTAGCTTGAGGTTTTCCTGACTTTTGATCTCGTCTCATTGATCTGTCCTGTGTGTGTGTCTGTGTGGAAAAGGTGTATACATACTAGGGGTGTGGAGATTAATCGATATAAATCGATACATCGGTACCCACGTGCGCGATGCGAGTGCATCGGTTCCGTCACTCTGTATCGATGCAATTGACGGGGGAAATCTAGATGCGTCGCGATGCATTTGCTTGAATCGGTAAAAATCGATGTTGAGCGGGGTTTTCACGATTTATTTCGCCCTATTTTATGTTTTCTAATCTGTGTTGAAACGCACCATTATTGGGAAGGGAAAAGGCTCTGCATTCGGCACCGACAGTTACGACAACTCTGCTTACTTCCTGTACAGTCCATCGAGACTCTTCTACATAGACATCTATTGAATAGGGACAACGTGACGAGGCCCGTCAATGTCGCAGCTCTGTCTATAGTCCCCTCCCCTCCTACGCTCTGCAACAGCGGGGCAGCAGCAGCAGCAGCAGCAGCAGCAGCAGCCAGTCAGCTCTACTACAGCTGACTGGCTGGGATCAATACATGCTACCGACGTGGAGACTAATACCCGCGACTATAAACCCCACGGATTAAACAAGAGAACTAGTGAACGAAGCACCATATTTAGCTTCATAAAATCTCTGTGTGTCCGTGGTTGAGCTGTGTCGCTCAGTCCGTTGTTCACTGTAGCACCGACAGGTAATGATCCACACAGTGTTTCCTCTCGTCTGATTCTCGAACGCAGTTGCAAATCTATGCAATCTGCGCGATCATTGTGTGTTGTTAAATAAATCTTCTGCACACGTTTTTAAAAGTGGTTTTCAACCCCCTTCGTTTTACAACTTTCCACTGTGCAGCTTTTCCTTGGAGCCTCATTTACTGTATATTCTGCAACACGATGGTGTTGCACACCGAGTCAGCGACGGTAAAAGTGCACATCCACAGCTCACATCCACAAGCTCTCAGTGACTCAGTCTCAGCGTGGTGTGAATGCAACGTGTTGTGATCTTGTAGAAGAGTGGTTTTCAACCTTTTTCATTTCAGGACCCACTATTTATTCAGCATTTGAGCCTCGGACCACCATTTGATGATATTTTAGCCCCACAGACCCAAAACTAAAGTTTTCTTTTGTTTTTTGTCCACAATACCAGACTGGATTTCAGAAACAGTCCAACATACAGATCAAAATGACCATTAATCTTTTACATTTTCTAGTTGTGTAGACTTTAGGCTAATTCACATGGTGAATTACTCTTGAGAGTGTAAACATGAAACCAAATGGACCCACTAGGGCAATTTGTTTCATTTTACACCAATAATTGCATAATGATTGATTATATTTTTTATAATTGTAATAATAGGGTCTTTCAGGTTAAGCCAAGGACCCCTTAGGCTTAGCTGAGAGTGAGTGAGAACCAGGGACCCCCATATATACAGTATAGTATTATCTATGTGTTGATTAAGATACACATAGACTTGTTTGACAGTACTCTGTCTGCAGTGATCTGTAAATGCATGTTTTATATTGGTTTATTTTCTATTTGTATGTACATACATACAGTACATGATTAGTATACGCTAATCCAACAATAACACAATAACCAGCAGAGAGCAGAGCAAAGCAGGCCCTTTATTTGTTGTTTTTTTTTTAAGTTGGGAAGTTAGAGATACAGTAGGCCTACTAACCTACAGTAAAACAATACATTGTTTTGAATTTAAATGTATTGCATTTTGGCATTTTTTTGGAAAATTAATAAACCTTGAATATAAATCCTTTTTATTATGTTAAATTGCCACCAGATCGCATCATATCGCATTGTTCAGAATAAAATTCAATGGTATTGTTAAAGTATCGGTTAAGTATCGGTATAAGGGGGTGTATCGTATCGTGTCGGGGTGAATCGTATCGCATCGTATCGCCAGGTAATTCCAAATAATCGCTAAAGTATCGAATCGCTGGCAGTGCATCGAGATGCGTATCGAATCGCCCTCAGTGCTGAGATTCACATCCCTAATACATACATGGAAACCAGGTTATAACAAGTGGTGAGGCATCAAACCGCTGACTGTGAGCTGCTACAGGAACCAGGAAATGTGTGTGGAGTTAATCTGGGCTGAGGTTTGTCAAACCACACTGATATCTCTCTCTCTAACGCGCGCACGCACACGCACACGCACGCACACACCACACACACACACACACACACACACACACAACACACCACACCAGGGCCGGATCTAGCCATGGGCATGGGGGGGGGGCAATGCCCCCCATACTGCCCCATCAAACACAATGGCATGCAAAACAACCCGAATTTCACATAAATATTTCAATTAAAGAACTTATCTTTACAATGATTTGAAACACTAACTACTGCTACTAACTCTCATCACTTTCATCATTGAAAACAGAAAGCTCAGACCTTTAGCTTTATGCATGCTGCATGTCTGTTGTAACTTCAGCAACGACTGATGTTATTATTGATGCTTTACTTTGCCTATATACAAGTACTGTACAAGATATAAATCTTGGAAATAATTTAAATAAAAATGGTATGGGGGCGGCGTCATCAGCGATGAAGCTGCCCTCATGCCATTTTCGCCTTCCCCCTTAATCGGGAAATGTTACATCCGGGCCTGACACACACACGCACACACATACACACACACATAGAAAAAATCAACAAAAGTGGTCTTAGCCTTCAATGAACGCTTAGTCTGATGCAATTTGTTTACGGTGTGGAATGGATCTGTAAGAGACTTGTATGACTTCAGTCTGTCTGTCGCTAATTTAGCAAAAAACAGAATTCACGTAATTATATTGATGTTTTGAAATATTAAATTGAACGGTATCCCCAGTCCTGTAACCTTCATAGATAACATGCCATACAGACAACTAGTTTAAAACCAAAAATAAAAAACAAAACAAACATTTTCAGTCCATATGCATTATTAATCTGGCCCCAGCGTACGTAGTGTATGCATATTTTAAAGCCCTGGGTTGCCACCAGACACCGTCACAGAGCAGACGGTTGGTAGTTGAGGTCCTCCATCCCCACAACAACACCACACAAAAACATACTTCTCTTGGGAACGCTTCGTAGTCTAGCATACATAGACCCGGTCTTATCCTTCTAAAAACGGAATTTAAACGTCCCACGCTACTACTCATCAGACAGAAACTATGTCAGGGATGTCCATGGTGGATCAGGACCAGCTCCAGATGCAGCTGGGAGCCACCATGCAGGCCATGCGCCTGGTGCTGCTGGAGAGAACCTCCGTGGTAAAAACTTTTTTAGCCTGTTCTGAACGGATAGTACGCCTTTAAACGAGGCACAAACTTGTTGAACTTGAAGAAGGAAAAAGAAGTTGATTATTTTGAGGTTGTTCTTGTTTGAAAAACGGAATGCTTGGACCGTGTGACTGATCTGTCAACGCTGTGTTTCCTTTGCTTCTCTTTGGCTGACACAGGGGGACAAAAACAATGGCTTCGACGTGCTGTACCACAACATGAAGCACGGACAGATCTCCTCCAAGGAGCTCACAGAGTTCATCAGGGAACGGTAAGGACAACGTTTATTCACCCTCCGTTCGCTTCTGTCCAGGGGCGGATTGGCACATATTTTCCCACCGGGACAATTTTGCCTTTGCCAGGCCACCCTGGGGGGGGGGCAGCTGGTTAACCAGATGTAACTCTTTGAGAGCGTAAAAATGAAACCAAATGGACCCTTGCGGGTCCATTTGGTTTCATTTTTACACCCTCAAGAGTTAAAATATTCATCATGTGAATTAGCCCAACTTAGTTTACACAACTAGAGAATGTAGAAGATTAATGGTCATTTTGATCTGTATGTTCCAGGCGAACATCTAGCGCATTCTAGCATTCATTTTGGAAGTGCCACTAGTGCATTTTGGATCTTGTCCAGCAGGCCACTAGGTGGCGCAGGCCACCGGGAAAACTCCCTGTACTCCAGATGGCCAATCCGCCCCTGCTTCTGTCACAGAACTACTAGGTGCAGACTGCAAAAGAAACTAGAATATTCGCAATTTAACAATTGCAAAGTGTGGTTGCCGTTGTCGCTTGCGTCGGCCCCCCCGCAGCTTCCGGTAGCCAATTACGATGTGAACTTTTACGTCATCCCCGGGATCACGTGGAAGTAATTTGGAGGGCATTTATTCCCCCCATATGGCGTTTTTTTGCAACAAACTGTTACATTTTGTGCGTTTGTGGCGCCCCCTATGGTTGAAAATGGAATTTATTTTGGCCCTCTGTTGAAGGGCTCAACCAAGACCTGTGATTCAAATTTGGGGTGGATTGGACATTTTTTGCAACAAATATTTACATTTTGTGCATTTGTGGCGCCCCCTATGGTTGAAAATGGAATTGCTTTTGGTCCTCTGTTGAAGCCGTCACATTAGACCTGTGATTCAATTTTGGGGTGGATTGGACATTCGGTGCATGAATTGTGGCCTTTTCTGTAAAATAGGCCCCTCCCACTAATTTCGGAAGGCTATTGCGGCCTAACGATACGTGATATCAAAATTCTGCCAACGCTGTTTTCATCGGATAGCTCCAGAGATCATGTGTACCGATTTTCGTGAGATTTGGACAAAATATGCAGGAATGGGGGCAAAAAGTGTGTTTTGAAGAAAAATCAAAATGGCGGAAAATCTATGCTGACGCAAATGGGCGTGGCCTATATCGGGAGATGCGCCATGATCCAAGGAATCCATGAAAAAAAGAATTATGATTCTACGACCTACGGTTCAAGAGTTATTATCCAAAACGTAAAGTGGCCTGTTATAGCGCCACCATGAGGCCAAGTCATGTAATTATTTTTCAGGTAATTTTCACAATTATTATGAACCTCCCCTCCAAGTCTTGTAAAAATGGCACTTATGGCCTTCAAGGGAAAAAAACATTCTAACTGGAGTCATCAACCTTCCCCCTATAAGTCCCCTTATAATATATGGATAACTAATAAATTAATATAAATTAAACTACATAACGGATCTCTTAGAAAAATGCAAGCACACCATTCCCGATGAAGCCGGTCGATTTGACATATGGCTCAGGTGCATGCGACAAAACCTGTGGGAGGAGTAGCGTGACGAAGTTTCCAAAAGAGAGTGCAACATTAACACTAGAATATTCGCAATTTAAAAATTGCAAAGTGTGGTTGCCGTTGTCGCTTGCGTTGGCCCCCCCCGCAGCTTCCGGTAGCCAATTACGATGTGAACTTTTACGTCATCCCCGGGATCACGTGGAAGTAGTTTGGAGGGCATTTATTCCCCCCAAATAGCGTTTTTTGCAACAAACGGTTACATTCTGTGCGTTTGTGGCGCCCCCTATGGTTGAAAATGGAATTGCTTTTGGGCCTCTGTTGAAGGGCTCAGCCAAGACCTGTCATTCAAATTTGGGGTGGATTGGACATTTTTTACAAAAAATAGTTACATTTCGTGCACTTGTAGCGCCCCCTATGGTTGAAAATGGAATTGCTCTCGGCTGTAAGTTGAAGCCGTCACCCTAGACTGTGACTCAATTTTGGGGTGGATTGGACATTCGGTGTATGAATTGTGGCCTTTTCTATAAAATAGGCCCCTCCCACTAACTTCGGAAGGCTATTGCGGCCTAACGATGCGTGATATCAAAATTCTGCCAGCGCTGTTTTGATCGGATAGCTCCAGAGATCACGTGTACCGATTTTCGTGAGATTTGGACAAAATATGCAGGAGTGGGGGCAAAAAGTGTGTTTTGGACAAAAAATCAAAATGGCGGAAAATCTATCCTGACGCAAATGGGCGTGGCCTATATGGGGAGATGCGCCATGATCCAAGGAATCTATGGAAAAAAGAATTTTGATTCTACGACCTACGGTTCAAGAGTTATAGGCCAAAATGTACAGTGACCAGTTATAGCGCCACCATCTGGCCAAACGATAACGTAATTATATATGTCATAATGCAATTAATTTTTAAAATTATTGCGAACGGCCTCCCTGATTTGTGTAAGCATAGCCCTTACGGTCTCCGAGGGAAAAATACTTGAACTTCACTTTTTGCACTTTTCCATTCATTTCAATGGGCCAAAATAATGCACTAATTAATTCATATTAATTAAACTATGTAATATTTCTTCTTTTCAAAATACAAGCACACCATTCTGATTTTTTTCCGCTCGATATGACGTATGGCACAACTGCGTGCTACTAGAACTGTGGGACGAGTAGCGCGCCGAAAAAAGTGAGCGGACCGGAATAATAATATAACTAGAAAGGCAGTTTCCGCAGAAACTGCGAGGGGGCGCCCAAACGTTTCAGTCTTGCGTATGAACAGTAGACGGCTTATTAAAAAGTTGAAAAAAGGAAGTGAAAAAAAAGTGAAAAAGTGAAAAGGAAAGTGAAAAAGGAAGTGAAAAAAGTGAAAACGTAAAAAGGAAAGTGAAAAAGGAAGAGAAAAAAAGGCAAAAGGAAAGTGAAAAGGTAAGTGGAAAAAGTGAAAAAGTGAAAAGGAAAGTGAAAAAGGAAGTGAAAAAGTGAAAAGTTGAAGAAAATAAAATATACGATGCTAATAATGCTAATGCTAAGTATGGTTAATAATGCGCTAAGTAACGCTAAGTATTGTGAAAATGTTAGTAATGCTAATAATGGTAAGTAATGGTAAGTAAAAGTAATGCCAAGTCTTGTGAAAATGTTACTAATGTTAATTAATGCTAATAATGCTAACTAATGCTAATGCTAAGTATAGTTAATAATGCTAAGTAATGCTAATGCTAAGTATTGTTGATAATGCTAAGTAACACTAACTATTGTGAAAATGCTAATAATGCTACGTAATGCTAATGCTAAGTATTGTTAATAATGCTAAGTACAGCCAATTATTGTGAAAATGCTAAAAATGCTAAGCCAATGCCATAATGCTAAGTAGCGCTAACTTGTTGCTATTGGTCCAAGAAGTCCATCTACCAAATTTTGAGGCGATAGCATGTTCCAAACCCAAGTTATAGCTGTGTAAAGACCAGCCAATAGGAATACAGAGGAGGCGGGCTTAAGCAGAACAACTCCTTCCTATTGGTCTTAAGAAGGCTATCTACCAAATATTGAGGCGGTAGCATGTTGCAAACCGAAGTTATAGCTGTGTAAAGGCCAGCCAATAGGAATACAGAGGGGGCGGGGGCTTAAGCAGTACAACTCCTTCCTATTGGTCTAAAAAGGCTATCTACCAAATATTGAGGCGGTAGCATGTTCCAAACCCAAGTTATAGCTGTGTAAAGGCCAGCCAATAGGAATACAGAGGAGGCGGGCTTAAGCAGTACAACTCCTTCCTATTGGTCTAAGAAGGCTATCTACCAAATATTGAGGCGGTAGCATGTTCCAACCCAAGTTATAGCTGTGTAAAGGCCAGCCAATAGGAATACAGAGGAGGCGGGCTTAAGCAGTACAACTCCTTCCTATTGGTCTAAGAAGGCTATCTACCAAATATTGAGGCGGTAGCATGTTGCAAACCGAAGTTATAGCTGTGTAAAGGCCAGCCAATAGGAATACAGAGGAGGGGGCTTAAGCAGTACAACTCC
>CM076985.1:43155499-43192999 GCA_039105355.1 Benthosema pterotum
GTAGACGGCGTATTAAAGCTGACAAACAGTACAATGAGGAAAAACATGATGATTTGGTTTGAGGAAGTGAAAATAGTTGAAAAGTAAAAAGAAAAGTGAAAAAAGTGAAAAAGTGAAAAGGAAACTGAAAAAGGAAGTGAAAAAACTAAAAAAGTGAAAAGGAAAGTGAAAAAGTGAAAAGGAAACTGAAAAAGGAAGTGAAAAAACTGAAAAAGTGAAAAGGAAACTGAAAAAGGAAGTGAAAAAAACTGAAAAAGTGAAAAGAAAAGGAAAAAAACCGCGCGAGAAAGTGAAAAGCTTAAGAAAAATAAAAAGTTGAATACAAGCATAAATCACTACATGAAGCTGAACAGTTTAAAGGTATCATAAGTAATGCTAAGTATTGTGAAAATGCTAATAATGCTAAGTAATTCTAATAATGCTAAGTAATGCTAATGCTAAGTGTTGCTGACAATGCTAAGTATTGTGAAAAATGCTAATAATGCTAACCAATGCTAACTATGGTTAATGATGCTGAGTAATGTCCAATGGTAAATATAGTTAATAAGGCTAAGTGATGATAAATATTGTGAAAATGCTAATAATGCTAAATAATGCTAATGCTAATTATATGTAATAATGCTAAATAATGCTAAGTATTGTGCTAATAATGCTAATAATGCTAACTATTTCACCCTTTTCAACATTTTCCTGAGTGTACGTATGTGAACCAAATGGACCCTAGCGGGTCTATTTGGTTCCATTTGTACACTCTCAGAAGAAGAAGCGTCTAAAGAAATCCATTAACATGGTGAAAAACATCTTGATGTCATCAAGATTCAGATTTTTCAGATTTTTTATTGAAGGGACAGCCCCTTGAGATGCAGCATCTCTCATTTTCGAGGGGGACCCTACACAGACAGCGAAAGCATACAGTGTCTAAGAATACAACACAAATAGTAACAGAAACAAAACAAAACAAAACAAAACAAAACAAAACAAAACAAAACAAAACAAAACAAAACAAAACAAAACAAAACAAAACAAAACAAAACAAAACAAAACACAGACCAGAACAGTACAGAACAATTGGCTTGCTTGATCTCCAACAACCCACCCCCAAACAGCACATCAGTAGCATTTGTACATAGGAAAAGAAGAAGGGCACGGTAGTATTTCAGTCATGGAGAATGATCAGAAGCAGCGACATGTAGAGTCTAGGTGTGAATATAAGGAAGATGTTTCACCATGTTAGTGGTTTTCTTCAGACCTCCATTTCTTGGGAACACAGAATGGATCATGTCCACCCAGCACCTCTAGGGTATACTAATGACTTATTAGAATGTTGAAAATGGGTGGAGTTCCCCTTTAATGCTTCCAATAGCTAAAGCTGATGTTAAAATGCTAACATGTTTATCCTAACATGCTGTGTAAGTCAGGCAGAAACCTCTTGCTGTGTGTGTGTGCACGTGCATCTCCCACTCCATATTTGGGTGTGCCTGTCCCAAGAGCTGTGTGTGTGCATGCGTGACTAATAAATTAATATCAATTAAACTATACAACGAATCTCTTAGAAAAATACAAGCAAACCATTCCCGAGGATGCCGGTCAATTTGACACATGGCTCGGGTGCGTGCGGCAAAAACTCTGGGAGGAGTCGCGTGTCGAAGTTTCCAAAAACAGAATATCAAGTTATCACTAGAAAGGCAGTTTCCGCAGAAACTGCGAGGGGGCGCCAAACGTTTCAGTCTTGCGTATGAACAGTAGACGGCTTATTAAAAAGTTGAAAAAAGGAAGTGAAAAAAAAGTGAAAAAGTGAAAAGGAAAGTGAAAAAGGAAGTGAAAAAAGTGAAAACGTAAAAAGGAAAGTGAAAAAGGAAGAGAAAAAAGGCAAAAGGAAGGTGAAAAGGTAAGTGGAAAAAGTGAAAAAGTGATAAGGAAAGTGAAAAAGGAAGTGAAAAAAACGTGAAAAAGTGAAAAGTTTGAAGAAAATAAAATATGATGCTAATAATGCTAATGCTAAGTATAGTTAATAATGCGCTAAGTAACGCTAAGTATTGTGAAAATGTTAGTAATGTTAATTAATGCTAATAATGCTAACTAATGCTAATGCTAAGTATAGTTAATAATGCTAAGTAATGCTAATGCTAAGTATTGTTGATAATGCTAAGTAACACTAACTATTGTGAAAATGCTAATAATGCTACGTAATGCTAATGCTATGTATTGTTAATAATGCTAAGTACAGCCAATTATTGTGAAAATGCTAAAAATGCTAAGTAATGCCAATAATGCTAAGTAGCGCTAACTTGTTGCTATTGGTCCAAGAAGTCCATCTACCAAATATTGAGGCGATAGCATGTTCCAAACCAAGTTATAGCTGTGTAAAGACCAGCCAATAGGAATACAAGGAGGCGGGCTAAAGCAGAACAACTCCTTCCTATTGGTCTAAGAAGGCTATCTACCAAATATTAAGGCGGTAGCATGTTGCAAACCGAAGTTATAGCTGTGTAAAGGCCAGCCAATAGGAATACAGAGGGGGCGGGCTTAAGCAGTACAACTCCTTCCTATTGGTCTAAGAAGGCTATCTACCAAATATTGAGGCGGTAGCATGTTCCAAACCCAAGTTATAGCTGTGTAAAGGCCAGCCAATAGGAATACAGAAGAGGCGGGCTTAAGCAGTACAACTCCTTCCTATTGGTCTAAGAAGGCTATCTACCAAATATTGAGGCGGTAGCATGTTCCAAACCCAAGTTATAGCTGTGTAAAGGCCAGCCAATAGGAATACAGAGGGGGCGGGCTTAAGCAGTACAACTCCTTCCTATTGGTCTAAGAAGGCTATCTACCAAATATTGAGGCGGTAGCATGTTCCAAACCCAAGTTATAGCTGTGTAAAGGCCAGCCAATAGGAATACAGAGGGGCGGGCTTAAGCAGTACTACTCCTTCCTATTGGTCTAAGAAGGCTATCTACCAAATATTGAGGCGGTAGCATGTTGCAAACCGAAGTTATAGCTGTGTAAAGGCCAGCCAATAGGAATACAGAGGGGGCGGGCTTAAGCAGTACAACTCCTTCCTATTGGTCTAAGAAGGCTATCTACCAAATATTGAGGCGGTAGCATGTTCCAAACCCAAGTTATAGCTGTGTAAAGACCAGCCAATAGGAAGACAGAGGGGGTGTGGTTTAAGCAGTACAACTCCTTCCTATTGGTCTAAGAAGGCTATCTACCAAATATTGAGGCGGTAGCATGTTGCAAACCCAAGTTATAGCTGTGTAAAGGCCAGCCAATAGGAAGACAGAGGGGGCGGGCTTAAGCAGTACTACTCCTTCCTATTGGTCTAAGAAGGCTATCTACCAAATATTGAGGCGGTAGCATGTTCCAAACCCAAGTTATAGCTGTGTAAAGACCAGCCAATAGGAAGACAGAGGGGGTGGGTTTATGCTATTGGAACCAAATGGACCCTTACGGGTCCATTTGGTTCCATAGGATGTGTGTGTGCGTGTGTTGTTGCATACCCTCCTGTGTATAAAGCCTATTTGCAGATTTTGCAGATCTACAAGCTCACAAGGTCTTACAGTCCAACTCATTGAGGTCTTATAACTCTAGTGGCAGCCAGCTAATTAGGGCTTAATCTGTTTCACACCTGTTGTACCTGCATCAGTGCAGGCACTTTGGCTCCTTAGTTAAACAGGGAGTCAATGCCTGGGACTTGCCGCAAACAAATGCCTCTCACGCGAAAACGAAAACTCGTAAGCGATTACTTTTTTCGACGTGGGCGTCCCGACTCGATCAAGTATCTTGTGTGCGATCGTGGTATTGGTACGATAAAAGACATGGTCATGGGAGCGATTTAAAAATCGATGTTGGATAAAAAATGTCAAAAGTGAAATGCTGTTGGTTATAATGTAATTGATAGGGACACGGGAGCATACGTCGGGTCGCTCTGAGGCCCGTAGCTCTGGTTCTGAACGTGTCTGTGCTTTTTTGATGACATTGGGTGAAAGGCGAGAAGTTTGTCTACAAAATGTCCGAAAACCACGCGTGTAAAGCGAATATTGTGGCCGTGAGGACGATTTGTTCGGTCATGACCCCGAACCTCGAGACACTGCATCTCCCACTCTGTTTCACTCGCTCACTGGTCGAGAGACCCTCTAAGCTCCGCTAAATTTCTCGAACCATTCACACTTTGAACTGCGATAGCGGACAAACCGAGCAACATATTCGAATACGGTTTGAACGACCACAAAGTTGACCATTGTGTCACCGTTTTAAAGTTTAAATCATGTTTCTACGACAAAGTATGCCAGAGTAATGAGGCTGCAAAAGTGAGCCAAAAGTGGGCCAAATACCAATACATTGTCAATGGGAATTATATTTTTAAATAAAGTTTAATATTTTAAAAAGTATACATTTTTTCAAAATATTGTTTTTACCGATGAAAATTCAAACCTAGCCGAACATTTTAAACTTTAAACGGAATTTCAAAGTAAAAGTATGACGGAGTTATAAGAGCACAAAAAGTCAACTGTAAAAAGTGTGTCATTTTTTCCATTAACCCTCACTATAAAATAACTAAAAAAAAACTAAAAAACTAAAAAACTAAAAAACTAAAAAAAACTATAAAAATATAAATTTAAGCATAAATCACTGCAAAAAGTCGAACAGTATAAAGTTTGAACTAAAAATCTAGCATAAAGTATGTGGAAGTAGTTAACAATCAAAAAAAGGGGCAGAATAAATAATAAATAATAAATAAATAAAGAGCGGGAATAACTAGGAGGTGGCGCCTATTAGGCGCCCCCTCAATAAAGAGCGGGAATAACTAGGAGGTGGCGCCTATGAGGCGCCCCCTCAACTAGAAAGGCAGTTTCCACAGAAACTGCGAGGGGGCGCCAAACGTTTCAGTCTTGCGTATGAACAGTAGACGGCGTATTAAAGCTGACAAACAGTACAATGAGGAAAAACATGATGATTTGGTTTGAGGAAGTGAAAAAAGTTGAAAAAGTAAAAAGAAAAGTGAAAAAAGTCAAAAAGTGAAAAGGAAACTGAAAAAGGAAGTGAAAAAACTAAAAAAAGTGAAAAAAAGTGAAAAAAAAACGTGAAAAAGTGAAAAGGAAACTGAAAAAGGAAGTGAAAAAACTGAAAAAGTGAAAAGGAAACTGAAAAAGGAAGTGAAAAAACTGTAAAAGTGAAAAGGAAAATGAAAAAAGGAAGTTAAAAAACGCGAGAAAGTGAAAAGCTTAAGAAAATAAAAGGTTTAATACAAGCATAAATCACTACATGAAGCTGAACAGTTTAAAGGTAGCATAAGTAATGCTAAGTATTGTGAAAATGCTAATAATGCTAAGTAATTCTAATAATGCTAAGTAATGCTAATGCTAAGTGTTGCTGACAATGCTAAGTATTGTGAAAATGCTAATAATGCTAACCAATGCTAACTATGGTTAATGATGCTAAGTAATGTCCAATGGTAAATATAGTTAATAAGGCTAAGTGATGCTAAATATTGTGAAAATGCTAATAATGCTAAGTAATGCTAATGCTAAATATATGTAATAATGCTAAATAATGCTAAGTATTGTGCTAATAATGCTAACTATTCCACCCTTTTTCAACATTTTCCTGAGAGTGTACGAATGTGAACCAAATGGACCCTAGCAGGTCCATTTGGTTCCATTTGTACTATCTCAGGAAGGAAAGGTCCTAAAAGTAAAATCATTAAGATAGTGAAACAAAGCTTGACCTTCAATCAATGAGCTCTTCTCTAAGCCCCACCCTTTGGGGTGGGGTTTGCTCACTGTCCAATGCCAACCCAAATACTTTAGCAACTGTTGAGGTCAAGCTTTCCTGGTCAAGCTTTCCTCTTCCAACGTGCCTATTGGACAAGGTCGGATTGGGGAGGGGCTTAGTGAAGAGCTAATTACATTGATTTCAATACCTATAGATGATGTTAAAGGGTAATTCCACCCATTTTCAACATTTTTCTGAGAATGTACAAATGCAACCAAATGAACCCTGACGGGTTCATTTGGTTCCATTTGTTACCATTAACATGGTGAAAATACATCTTGATGAAATCATCAAGATGTTTCCCATGTTAGTGGTTTTCTTCAGACCTCCATTTCTTGGGAACACAGAATGGGGGGACTTTTGATCATGTCCACCCAGCACCTCTAGGGTATACTGACATATATGTAATATGTGACATAATGACATATTAGAATGTTGAAAATGGGTGGAGTTCCCCTTTAATGCTTCCAATAGCTAAAGCTAATGTTAAAATGCTAACATGTTTATGCTAACATGCTGTGTAAGTCAGGCAGAAACCTCTTGCCATGCGTGTGGGTGTGTGTGCACGTGCATCTTCCACTCCATATTTGGGTGTGCCTGTCCCAAGAGCTGTGTGTGTGCATGCGTGACTAATAAATTAATATCAATTAAACTATACAACGAATCTCTTAGAAAAATACAAGCAAACCATTCCCGAGGATGCCGGTCAATTTGACACATGGCTCGGGTGCGTGCGGCAAAAACTCTGGGAGGAGTCGCGTGTCGAAGTTTCCAAAAACAGAATATCAAGTTATCACTAGAAAGGCAGTTTCCGCAGAAACTGCGAGGGGGCGCCAAACGTTTCAGTCTTGCGTATGAACAGTAGACGGCTTATTAAAAAGTTGAAAAAAGGAAGTGAAAAAAGTGAAAGCGTAAAAAGGAAAGTGAAAAAGAAAGAGAAAAAAGGCAAAAGGAAAGTGAAAAGGTAAGTGGAAAAAGTGATAAGGAAAGTGAAAAAACGTGAAAAAGTGAAAAGTTGAAGAAAATAAAATATACGATGCTAATAATGCCAATGCTAAGTATAGTTAATAATGCGCTAAGTAACGCTAAGTATTGTGAAAATGTTAGTAATGTTAATTAATGCTAATAATGCTAACTAATGCTAATGCTAAGTATAGTTAATAATGCTAAGTAATGCTAATGCTAAGTATTGTTGATAATGCTAAGTAACACTAACTATTGTGAAAATGCTAATAATGCTACGTAATGCTAATGCTACGTATTGTTAATAATGCTAAGTACAGCCAATTATTGTGAAAATGCTAAAAATGCTAAGTAATGCCAATAATGCTAAGTAGTGCTAACTTGTTGCTATTGGTCCAAGAAGTCCATCTACTAAATTTTGAGGCGATAGCATGTTCCAAACCCAACTTATAGCTGTGTAGAGACCAGCCAATAGGAATACAGAGGAGGCGGGCTAAAGCAGAACAACTCCTTCCTATTGGTCTAAGAAGGCTATCTACCAAATATTGAGGCGGTAGCATGTTGCAAACCGAAGTTATAGCTGTGTAAAGGCCAGCCAATAGGAATACAGAAGAGGCGGGCTTAAGCAGTACAACTCCTTCCTATTGGTCTAAGAAGGCTATCTACCAAATATTGAGGCGGTAGCATGTTCCAAACCCAAGTTATAGCTGTGTAAAGGCCAGCCAATAGGAATACAGAGGAGGCGGGCTTAAGCAGTACAACTACTTCCTATTGGTCTAAGAAGGCTATCTACCAAATATTGAGGCGGTAGCATGTTGCAAACCGAAGTTATAGCTGTGTAAAGGCCAGCCAATAGGAATACAGAGGGGGCGGGCTTAAGCAGTACAACTCCTTCCTATTGGTCTAAGAAGGCTATCTACCAAATATTGAGGCGGTAGCATGTTGCAAACCGAAGTTATAGCTGTGTAAAGGCCAGCCAATAGGAATACAGAGGGGGCGGGCTTAAGCAGTACAACTCCTTCCTATTGGTCTAAGAAGGCTATCTACCAAATCTTGAGGCGGTAGCGTGTTGCAAACCCAAGTTATAGCTGTGTAAAGGCCAGCCAATAGGAATACAGAGGGGCGGGCTTAAGCAGTACAACTCCTTCCTATTGGTCTAAGAAGGCTATCTACCAAATATTGAGGCGGTAGCATGTTCCAAACCCAAGTTATAGCTGTGTAAAGGCCAGCCAATAGGAATACAGAGGAGGCGGGCTTAAGCAGTACAACTACTTCCTATTGGTCTAAGAAGGCTATCTACCAAATATTGAGGCGGTAGCATGTTGCAAACCGAAGTTATAGCTGTGTAAAGGCCAGCCAATAGGAATACAGAGGGGGCGGGCTTAAGCAGTACAACTCCTTCCTATTGGTCTAAGAAGGCTATCTACCAAATATTGAGGCGGTAGCATGTTGCAAACCGAAGTTATAGCTGTGTAAAGGCCAGCCAATAGGAAGACAGAGGGGGCGGGCTTAAGCAGTACTACTCCTTCCTATTGGTCTAAGAAGGCTATCTACCAAATATTGAGGCGGTAGCATGTTCCAAACCCAAGTTATAGCTGTGTAAAGACCAGCCAATAGGAAGACAGAGGGGGTGTGGTTTATGCTATTGGAACCAAATGGACCCTTACGGGTCCATTTGGTTCCATAGGATGTGTGTGTGCGTGTGTGTTGTTGCATACCCTCCTGTGTATAAAGCCTATTTGCAGATTTTGCAGATCTAAAAGCTCACAAGGTCTTACAGTCCAACTCATTGAGGTCTTATAACTCTAGTGGCAGCCAGCTAATTAGGGCTTAATCTGTTTCACCTGTTGTACCTGCATCAGTGCAGGCACTTTGGCTCCTTAGTTAAACAGGGACTCAATGGCCGGGACTTGCCGCAAACAAATGCCTCTCACGCGAAAACGAAAACTCGTAAGCGATTACTTTTTTCGACGTGGGCGTCCCGACTCGATCAAGTATCTTGTGTGCGATCGTGGTATTGGTACGATAAAAGACATGGTCATGGGAGCGATTTAAAAATCGATGTTGGATAAAAAATGTCAAAAGTGAAATGCTGTTGGTTATAATGTAATTGATAGGGACACGGGAGCATACGTCGGGTCGCTCTGAGGCCCGTAGCTCTGGTTCTGTACGTGTCTGTGCTTTTTTGATGACATTGGGTGAAAGGCGAGAAGTTTGTCTACAAAATGTCCGAAAACCACGCGTGTAAAGCGAATATTGTGGCCGTGAGGACGATTTGTTCGGTCATGACCCGAACCTCGAGACACTGCATCTCCCACTCTGTTTCACTCGCTCACTGGTCGAGAGAGCCTCTAAGCTCCCCTAAATTTCTCGAACCATGCACACTTTGAACTGCGATAGCGGACAAACCGAGCAACATATTCGAATACGGTTTGAACGACCACAAAGTTGACCATTGTGTCACCGTTTTAAAGTTTAAATCACGTTTCTATGACAAAGTATGCCAGAGTAATGAGGCTGCAAAAGTGAGCCAAAAGTGGGCCAAATACCAATACATTGTCAATGGGGAATTATATTTTTAAATAAAGTTTAATATTTTAAAAAGTATACATTTTTTCAAAATATTGTTTTTACCGATGAAAATTCAAACCTAGCCGAACATTTTAAACTTTCAACGGAGTTTCAAAGTAAAAGTATGACGGAGTTATAAGAGCACAAAAAAGTCAACTGTAAAAAGTGTGTCATTTTTTCCATTAACCCTCACTATAAAATAACTAAAAAAAAACTAAAAAACTAAAAAACTAAAAAACTAAAAAAAACTATAAAAATATAAATTTAAGCATAAATCACTGCAAAAAGTCGAACAGTATAAAGTTTGAACTAAAAATCTAGCATAAAGTATGTGGAAGTAGTTAACAATCAAAAAAAGGGGCAGAATAAATAATAATAAATAAATAAAGAGCGGGAATAACTAGGAGGTGGCGCCTATGAGGCGCCCCCTCAACTAGAAAGGCAGTTTCTGCAGAAACTGCGAGGGGGCGCCAAACGTTTCAGTCTTGCGTATGAACAGTAGACGGCTTATTAAAAAGTTGAAAAAAGGAAGTGAAAAAAAGTGAAAAAGTGAAAAGGAAAGTGAAAAAGGAAGTGAAAAAAGTGAAAACGTAAAAAGGAAAGTGAAAAAGAAAGAGAAAAAAGGCAAAAGGAAAGTGAAAAGGTAAGTGGAAAAAGTGAAAAAGTGATAAGGAAAGTGAAAAAGGAAGTGAAAAAACGTGAAAAAGTGAAAAGTTGAAGAAAATAAAATATACGATGCTAATAATGCTAATGCTAAGTATAGTTAATAATGCGCTAAGTAACGCTAAGTATTGTGAAAATGTTAGTAATGTTAATTAATGCTAATAATGCTAACTAATGCTAATGCTAAGTATAGTTAATAATGCTAAGTAATGCTAATGCTAAGTATTGTTGATAATGCTAAGTAACACTAACTATTGTGAAAATGCTAATAATGCTACGTAATGCTAATGCTACGTATTGTCAATAATGCTAAGTACAGCCAATTATTGTGAAAATGCTAAAAATGCTAAGTAATGCCAATAATGCTAAGTAGCGCTAACTTGTTGCTATTGGTCCAAGAAGTCCATCTACTAAATTTTGAGGCGATAGCATGTTCCAAACCCAAGTTATAGCTGTGTAAAGACCAGCCAATAGGAATACAGAGGAGGCGGGCTAAAGCAGTACAACTCCTTCCTATTGGTCTAAGAAGGCTATCTACCAAATATTGAGGCGGTAGCATGTTCCAAACCCAAGTTATAGCTGTGTAAAGGCCAGCCAATAGGAATACAGAAGAGGCGGGCTTAAGCAGTACAACTCCTTCCTATTGGTCTAAGAAGGCTATCTACCAAATATTGAGGCGGTAGCATGTTCCAAACCCAAGTTATAGCTGTGTAAAGGCCAGCCAATAGGAATACAGAGGAGGCGGGCTTAAGCAGTACAACTACTTCCTATTGGTCTAAGAAGGCTATCTACCAAATATTGAGGCGGTAGCATGTTGCAAACCGAAGTTATAGCTGTGTAAAGGCCAGCCAATAGGAATACAGAGGGGGCGGGCTTAAGCAGTACAACTCCTTCCTATTGGTCTAAGAAGGCTATCTACCAAATATTGAGGCGGTAGCATGTTGCAAACCGAAGTTATAGCTGTGTAAAGGCCAGCCAATAGGAATACAGAGGGGGCGGGCTTAAGCAGTACAACTCCTTCCTATTGGTCTAAGAAGGCTATCTACCAAATATTGAGGCGGTAGCGTGTTGCAAACCCAAGTTATAGCTGTGTAAAGGCCAGCCAATAGGAATACAGAGGGGGCGGGCTTAAGCAGTACAACTCCTTCCTATTGGTCTAAGAAGGCTATCTACCAAATATTGAGGCGGTAGCATGTTCCAAACCCAAGTTATAGCTGTGTAAAGACCAACCAATAGGAAGACAGAGGGGGTGTGGTTTAAGCAGTACAACTCCTTCCTATTGGTCTAAGAAGGCTATCTACCAAATATTGAGGCGGTAGCATGTTGCAAACCCAAGTTATAGCTGTGTAAAGGCCAGCCAATAGGAAGACAGAGGGGGCGGGCTTAAGCAGTACTACTCCTTCCTATTGGTCTAAGAAGGCTATCTACCAAATATTGAGGCGGTAGCATGTTCCAAACCCAAGTTATAGCTGTGTAAAGACCAGCCAATAGGAAGACAGAGGGGGTGTGGTTTATGCTATTGGAACAAAATGGACCCTTACGGGTCCATTTGGTTCCATAGGATGTGTGTGTGCGTGTGTGTTGTTGCATACCCTCCTGTGTATAAAGCCTATTTGCAGATTTTGCAGATCTACAAGCTCACAAGGTCTTACAGTCCAACTCATTGAGGTCTTATAACTCTAGTGGCAGCCAGCTAATTAGGGCTTAATCTGTTTCACCTGTTGTACCTGCATCAGTGCAGGCACTTTGGCTCCTTAGTTAAACAGGGAGTCAATGCCTGGGACTTGCCGCAAACAAATGCCTCTCACGCGAAAACGAAAACTCGTAAGCGATTACTTTTTTCGACGTGGGCGTCCCGACACGATCAGGTATCTTGTGTGCGATCGTGGTATTGGTACGATAAAAGACGTGGTCATGGGAGCGATTTAAAAATCGATGTTGGATAAAAAAATGTCAAAAGTGAAATGCTGTTGGTTATAATGTAATTGATAGGGACACGGGAGCATACGTCGGGTCGCTCTGAGGCCCGTAGCTCTGGTTCTGAACGTGTCTGTGCTTTTTTGATGACATTGGGTGAAAGGCGAGAAGTTTGTCTACAAAATGTCCGAAAACCACGCGTGTAAAGCGAATATTGTGGCCGTGAGGACGATTTGTTCGGTCATGACCCGAACCTCGAGACACTGCATCTCCCACTCTGTTTCACTCGCTCACTGGTCGAGAGAGCCTCTAAGCTCCGCTAAATTTCTCGAACCATGCACACTTTGAACTGCGATAGCGGACAAACCGTGCAACATATTCGAATACGGTTTGAACGACCACAAAGTTGACAATTGTGTTAGCGTTTTAAAGCTCAAATCACGTTTCTACGACAAAGTATGCCAGAGTAATGAGGCTGCAAAAGTGAGCCAAAAGTGGGCCAAATACCAATACATTGTCAATGGGGAATTATATTTTTAAATAAAGTTTAATATTTTAAAAAGTATACATTTTTTCAAAATAATTTTTTCACCGATGAAAATTCAAACCTAGCCGAACATTTTAAACTTTGAACGGAGTTTCAAAGTGAAAGTATGACGGAGCTATAAGAGCACAAAAAAGTCAACTGTAAAAAGTGTGTCATTTTTTCCATTAACCCTCACTATAAAATAACTAAAAAAAAACTGAAAAACTGAAAAACTAAAAAACTAAAAAAAACTATAAAAATATAAATTTAAGCATAAATCACTGCAAAAAGTCGAACAGTATAAAGTTTGAACTAAAAATCTAGCATAAAGTATGTGGAAGTAGTTAACAATCAAAAAAAGTGGCAGAATAAATAATAAATAAAGAGCGGGAAGAACTTGGAGGTGGCGCCTATTAGGCGCCCCCTCAAATAAAGAGCGGGAAGAACTAGGAGGTGGCGCCTATTAGGCGCCCCCTCAATAATTAAACTACTTGGAATACAAGAGTCTGGTTGCCCTTCGGGCAACCACACTAAAAACACTACTACAAATTGAAGGAACACAGTCAGGGCCGGATCTAGGCATGGGTATGGGTGGGGGGGGGGCAATGCTCCTCCTAAATGCCCTGACTGCCCCACCAAAGATGATGGCATGCAAACAATCCCAAATTTGAAAGACGTTTCAAATTAAAGTACTCATATTTAAAATGATGTGAAACACAACTACTGCTGCTAACTAACTAACTACCATTGTGGCACCACTAAACTAAGAATATTTCATCATTGAAAACAGAAAACTCTCTGAGTCAGACCTTTAGCTTTATGCATGCTGCGTGTCTGTTGCCACTTCAACAGCAACTGATGTTATTACACCTGTACACCCTCATGTCATTTTCGCCTGCCCCCCCAATTGGGAAATGTTGTTATATCCGGGCCTGTACACAGTACAAGAACAACTAACTGAAAGTAAGAAATAAGGAACACAATACAAAACCACATGGAAACGGGAAAGGAACCAACTAGAATACATACTGTAATAACCAAATGAAGAGTAAACAAGAAAATATAACACACAAACCTGTCATGAACCGTGACGACTTCAAACTACACTGGATCTAATTGATTGACTTGATTATAGACCCACAGACCCCAAAACTAAAGATTTCCACTAATCTTCTACATTCTCTAGCTGTGTAGACTTGGGACTAATTCACATGATGAATATTTTAACTCTTGAGAGTGTAAAAATGAAACCAAATGGACCCGCCAGGGTCCATTTGGTTTCATTTTTACGTTCTCAAGAGTTAATTTGGTTAAACATGGGGAGTGGGGACCACCTGGAACCCTTTCAAGGACCACTGGTGGTCCCCGGACCACCTGTTGAAAACCACTGATATAGAACAAGTAATGAATTTGATCCTTCTTCCAGAAATAACAAAAATACAGCTCTTAACAATTTCAGTCACAACAAGTTCATAACATGTTGTGACCTCCGAGATCTGCAATTTCCAGCATGTTTGCACATCATGAATATTATGTGCAATGTAAATGTTTGTCAGTTTGTTGAAATTAATTTATTCTCCCCTTTAAGCCATGCTTCTCTGACATTTGATTGTTCAAAAAAGAAATTATAGGATAATTGCTGCAAACAAAAACATAAGAAGTTAAACATTAATCGTTTTGAGAAACCATTACAACATGTCATGTTTGGGTGCAATTTGGGTAATTGCAAGATGTGCATTATTACACACATATATCGAACATTAATGATGTCATCCTCTAACTAAACCATGACATATTGGCAGTGGTGAGTCATATTACATCAGTGACGATATGGCCTACTGTATGGTGTTTTATTACAAACATATCACAGCTTAATCAATAATATCTCTGATTAGAACGCATGTGGGGAGAAAAAAGGCTGAATGAACATCTGCTGGCTGGCTGCTGTTGCTAGGTTACGGGAAAGGCAAACATACAAGCTGGAAGTGTGTGTGTGTGCGTGTGCGTGTGTGTGTGTGTGTGTGTGTGTGTGTGCGCGCGCGTGTGCGTGTGCGCCGTTGCGTTAACCCTTAGTGTAATGTACGTGTTTTGGTGTTCTAAGCATTATGTTTTAACTATTGAAAAATAGCAGATCTACAAGCGCATAGCGCGCCACCGAGTGGCGCGCTATGAGCTTGTATCTCTGCTATTTTTGAAAAATCGTGAAAACGTGGTGCAAATCTTTGAATATTATGTTATTCAGAAACTAGAAATCTAGACAGGACACAATGTATTGAGAATGCACATCCATTCATTACAATGGCCACATAATAATTGGCCTCCGGCCAATGATTATGCAGAGTCACTCACTCATCATAATGCCTCCTCTACTAGTAGTTAGGGAAGTTTAGCAAGTATTTGTCCCATTCTGGGAACTGGAATTGATACCAGGAAATGTCTCTGCCAACATGTTTCCAATGGTGTCTAATAACATAAAATGTACTAAAATGTTGAAATTCAACTCACTTATAAAACCTCATAAAAACAGGTAAGGCTACCATTCACCAACCATTAGAAGGCAAAACATGCAAAATGTCATCATGCTTTAGGTAGTATCTGAAGTATCTATTTTGGAAAAAATAGATAAAGAAAAAAAAAAACAATAATTGGACTGAAAATGGCCATAACACACCCGACTAACCACAGTTATTATGGAAGTCCAGTCTGGAATTGTGGACAAAACCAAAAGAAATCTTCAGTTTTGGGTCTGAGGGAGAAAATGTTGTGAAAAGGTTGAAAATCCCTGGTTTAGAGTTGTGGTTCTCAAGCAGAGGTCCTGGGACCACCAGTGGTCCTTAAGAGGGTTCCAGGTGGTCCGCAGCTAAATTATGGAGTTGTTAACCAAATGGACTCTTGGATCTCTAACTCTTGAGAGTGGAAAGTGAAACAAAACAGACCCTTATTAATCTTTAACCCTTGAGCCTGTAAAGTTAAACCAAATATTATTCCGTATTGTTTCCCACTGAGTATTTTTTAGTCTATTAGTCGTCTAAATTAGGCTCATGCCGCGGACAAAGCCAACTCGGGTCGCGACAGATCATGACAACACACACAATGTTTTGGGACATTCATATAATTTCTAAGAAGAAAAACAAAACAAAAGGTTAGATGTTGTATGATAATATTGTCTGCGTTGGCCTGAGTTGGCTTTGTACGCAGCGTAATTGTCTTTAACCCAATTAGGCATGAACAACGTTTTATGTAAAACTAGTTGGGGAAGTTTAGCAAGTATTTGTCCCATTCTGGGAACTGGAATTGATACCAGGAAATAGTTTTGCAACAAAAAACCGTTTCCTACAATATGACGTCATACCACCGCAACCACCGCACCTCCCAGCCCTCCGCTCGGATTTTACTAACCACCGCACCGCACCGCGGTGGTTGCTTGTTTTTAACGGCTGGTTAAAAAAAAAGAAAACACACAACAAACCACAGCGCGGTGCGGTGCTGACAGTGGACTATATAATAGCGCGCGGTGCGGTGCTCTGAGCGGTGGTCGCGGTGGCCACCGAAATTTCAGACTCTGAAAGAGCCTTAATGCTTAGAATGGATTCAGCATCATGAAAACCCCCTAGTTAGACATATCACACACTACATAAAGCATGATGAAATTATGCATGTTTTGCCTTCTATAGGTTGTCACTAGTAACCCGACTTTTACCTGTTCTTTATGAGGGTTCCCACAGGAGTTGAATTTCAACCAGTTTTCAACCAGTGGTCCGGGGACCACCAGTGGTCCTTCAGGGAGTTCCAGGTGGTCCCCAGGCTAAATGATGGAAAGTTGGTTAACCAGATGTAACTCTTTGAGAGCGTAAACATGAAACCAAATGGACCCTCGCGGGTCCATTTGGTTGCATGTTTACACTCTCAAGAGTTAAAATATTCATCATGTGAATCAGCCCAAGTCTACACAACTAGAGAATGTAGAAGATTAATGGTCATTTTGATCTGTATGTTTGACTGTTTTGTTTCTCAAATCCAGCCTGGAATTGTGGACTAAATCAAAATAAATCTTTAGTTTTGGGGTCTGTTGGGCTAAAATGTTATCAAATGGTGGTTCTCTGTGGATCAAATTCTGAATAAATGGTGGATCCTGGACTGGTATGACAAAGGCTGAAAACCACTGTTATATAATACATGTTATTAGACACCATTAGAACACATTGGTGCAGGGTTATTATAGTTATGGATTTTTCATTTTAGTTTTAGTAAGTTTTTAGAGCGGTTTTGCTAGTTTTTATTTAGTTTTTATTTTGGTAAAAATATTTAGTTTCAGTTAGTTTTAGTTTACCAGAACAGTGGCCTTGTGGTTAGAGTGTCCGCCCTGGAACTGGGTGGCCGGGGTTCGATTCCCGGTCGGGTCATACCAAAGACTCTAAAAAATGGGTCCCAATGCCTCCCTGCTTGGCACTCAGCATCAAAGGGATGGATTGGGGGTCAAAATCAGCTAATGATTCCCGAGCTCGGCAAGCCGCAGCTCACCGCTCCTTGGAGCTCACCACTCCAAGTGATGGGTTAAAAGCGGAGGTCCAATTTCGCTGCGGTAACGTAGTGACAAATGCGACTTTGACTTTAGTTATAGTTTTAGTTATTTTATTTTTTTCTGTGCTTTGGTTGTCAGGTATAGGATTAAAAATGTGCCAAAGTGGGAAAAGGTTGGTATTCAAACCTTGCTTTGAGTTTCTTAGTAGATTGGATGGTTGAACACAATTTTTATCTCCAGTGTTATGGAACTCAGTACTATGGATAGAGGATCTAGAAGCATCTCCTCCTCATGCTGGTCACCAACACATTTTGGATTTAAAAGCTTTATAAAAACTAAAACTAAGGGTATTTTGGGTATAATTTCAGTCAGTTTTAGTTAGTTTTCTGAACCCGCATTACAGTTTTAGTTTAGTTATCGTTTTTTGAATTAATTTTTAGTTTCAGTTAACTCAAATGTTTTTGCAATTTTAGTTTCGTTTTTTAGTTAATTTTAGTTAACTATTATAACCCTGCGTTGGCGAAGACATTTCTTGGTCACGATTTAGATCCCAGATTTGTATAACTTTCCCTTACTATATCCAATAACAGTGACGACAGGTCACAACTAATGGCAGTGGAGTACAATTATCCATTAACCGGATTGGCCTGTTTGTGCACAGATTACTGTTCTCTGAGTGTAAATGACACACCGCTGTAGGTGACCTGCTCTGTAATGTGACTCAGCAACACTCACATAAATGAATGAATGAATGTTTATTTCGAACATTTACAAATAAATAAAGGGAAAAACAAAAAACATACAGTATGTTAAAAGAAAAGCCAAACTTAAAACACAAGTAGCACAAAATGTACAATATGTTAAAAGAAAATCATAAGTTAAAGCAAGTTAAACAAATCTAATACACGTGTTCGGAAAGGAGTAGAAGGAAGCCCAAGCTTATCTGGTTCTAGCCCTATTAAATGCTTACTTTAGAGCAGTGGTTCTCAAGGAGGGGTCCAGGGACCACCAGTGGACCGTCCTTGAGAGGGTTCCGGGTGGTCCCCAGCTAAATGATGGAAAGTTGGTTGACCAGATGTAGCTCCTGAGAGCGTAAAAATGAAACCAAATGAAACCAAATGGTTTAATGTTTACGCTCTCAAGAGTTTGTCATTTGAATTACTACCACTTCATTAATAAGTCTACACAATTAGAGAATGTAGAAAATGAATGATATTTTTTAGTTTACTGTATGCTTGCCTATTTTGTTGGCGAAATACAGACCAGAATTGTGGACAAAACCAAAAGAAATCTTCAGTTTTGGGTCTGGGGGAGAAAATGTTGTCAAATGGTGGTCTGTGGCTCAAATGCTGAATAATTAGTGGGCCCTGGAATCAAAAAGGTTGAAAATCCCTGGTTTAGAGCAGTGGTTCTCAAGCAGAGGTCCTGGGACCACCAGTGGTCCTTAAGAGGGTTCCAGGTGGTCCGCAGCTAAATTATGGAGTTGTTAACCAAATGGACTCTTAGATCTCTAACTCTTGAGAGTGGAAAATGAAACCAAATGGACCCTTATTAATCTTTAACCCTTGAGCCTGTAAAGTTAAACCAAACATTATTCCGTATTGTTTCCCACTGAGTATTTTTTAGTCTATTAGTCGTCTAAATTAGGCCGCGGACAAAGCCAGCTCGGGTCGCGACAGATCATGACAACACACACAATGTTTTGGGACATTCATATAATTTCTTAGAAGAAAAACAAAACAAAAGGTTAGATATCATATGATAATATTGTCTGCGTTGGCCTGAGTTGGCTTTGTCCGCAGCGTAATGGTCTTTAACACACTTAGGCATGAGCAACGTTTTATGTAAAACTTCAAATATTTATATAACAGCATCAAACAAAATCGAATGTTTGAATACTGTGCATATACTGTTAAGAATCTAAAAACGGATTCATGGCCTGAATGGGTTAAATAGACTATTTTCGACAAGTCTATGAGGAAAATGAATGGGGAAATCATTTCCGGAACACAGACAACGTTGCGAAAGGGGTGGGACCCGGCTCTATCTTAGATTAGATTAGACGTTGAAAACAATGTCGCTTCAACGTCTAAATATAGACCGTCTATATTTAGATCTAGATTAGCCAGGCTATTTTTAGGCTGCCTATATATATATGTATGTTGGAACGAGTATTGCTCAGTGAGTATTGTTGATCTTGTAATTTACAAGACGTCTACACACATTTAGTGCCTGTGGGCTGAGATAATCTCAGCCTTGGGTCTGACAGTTAAAAGTTGTGTGATTAATAATTAGAATGTGTTACTGCAGTGAAATTTGTTGCCCCCTTTTTGCCCCATCTCTTGGAGTGGCCGGTGATCCCCACCGTGCAATATACGATACAATGTTGATATTTAGGGTTCTGAACCAATTTATAATGCGATTCTTAGTTGTGCTGCGATTCGATTTGATATATCGATATATCGCATTTTTTCCCAACAAATGACTGAGCTTTTATTATACTAGAACAGGGTTTTCAACCAGTGGTCCGGGGACCACCAGTGGTCCCTGAGAATATTCCAGGTGGTCCCCCGGCTAATGGATGGAAAGTTAGTTAACCAGATGTAACTCTTTGAGAGCGTAATAATGAAACCAAATGGTTTCATTTTTACACTCTCAAGTGTTAAAACATTCCTTATCTGAATGAAGTCTACACAACTAGAGAAATAGAAGATTATTGGTCGTTTTTTAATCTATGTTTGCCTGTTTTGGTTCTGAAATCCAGGACAAAAACAAAATAAATCTTTAGTTTTTGGGTCTGTGGGGCTAAAATGTCCTCAAATGGTGGTCCGTGGCTCAAATCCTGAATAAATGCTGGTCCCTGAGATGAAAAAGGTTGAAAACCCCTGTACTAGAACAAAGAGGATTCCACCCATTTTCAAGATTTTTTCTGAACGCGTACAAATGGAACCAAATGGACCCTGACGGGTCCATTTGGTTCCATTTGTACGCGTTCAGAAAAAAAGGTCCTGAAAGAAAAATCAATAACATGGTGAAACACAACTAGATGATGTCATCAATGTGCCTTTCTGGATTCTTAAACCTGCTATGTCCTAAATAAACTATTGGCACTTGGGCTACTGGTGTGTGCGGCCACTTTCTTGTTTTGCCAAGAAGTTTCTCTACAGTTTTCTCCCGCGGGCCTGCACCAGCAAACAGGATTTTGGTGTGCGTGAGCATTTCTGTGCACAATCAATGTGCCTTTCACCATGTTAATGCTTTATTTCAGACCTCCATTTTAGGAAACACAGAATGCAGGGAAGCTTTTTTTTATCATGTCCACACAACATCTTCACGGTACGGTAAATGTTGAAAATGGGTGGAATTCTCCTTTTAAAACAGTTCAACAACAATATGGACCATGACAATTCAATGACAATTCAATCAATGAATAGGTCTACATAAATATAAAAGAAAAAAAAATCAATTTTTCAGCCTGGCGATTCGACATTGATATCATGGCATTAATGATTGCGATATATTGGCATCAGGGCTTGACACTAACACTTGCCCGCTTGCCCGGGGCAAGTAAAAAAAATAGTGGGGCAGGTGAAGACTTCTACCTGGTTGCCCGATCGGGCAAGTGTACAACTTAGTGCACTACAACACAACACAAGATAAATTTGTCTTGAAGGCAGTCATTGTACTCTGCCTCTGTGTCTTTCCCTGCTTTCTAGCTGTCCACAATTCCAGGCTGGATTTGGGAAACAAAACAGGGAAATTAACATACACATCAAAATGACCTAATCTTCTACATTCTCTAGTTGTGTAGACCTGGGCTAATTAAGATGATGAATTTTAACTCTTGAAACCAAATGGACCCGCAAGGGTCCATTTGGTTTCATTTTTACGTTCTCAAGAGTTACATCTGCAAAATTTACAATATATTGTCGGTGGGCAAGTGACCATGAGCTGAGGGCAAGTAGAACCTGACTTGCACTTGCCCGATGGGCAAGTGCCTCCGAGACATTAGTGTCAACCCTGGGCATATCTTTTTTTTTTCATTTTTTTTTTGCCCACCGCTACTGTGCACCTCGCTCTGGAATCATCAGTGATGGGGAAGTACTTTATGGGTATAGTTATATTTATAGTTACTGTACTTCTCTGAAAAGGTAACGTAGTGCAATATAGTGTAAGGATATCACTCTGCCAAATATGTATAATAAGTAATATGTTAATCTGCCAAAACATGCCTCACTACTTATTACAAATGAGCATCTTGTTGCATGATGTGAAAATAGAACAGATTCACAAGCTATCGACAGAGATGTGCAGTAGTAGTTTGTAGATCCTAATCCACCACAGCATTCTGCACACATAACATACCTGTACACTACAAGTTGTCTCTAAACACATTGGGCTCCATTTTCGTTACCGCTATACCCCTTATCCCTTAACTTCTTTGCCTTTTTAAACTATTAAAAAAAAACATTTCTCAGTAGTTCAAATGGCCAGTCTACTAGCTCACAACGTGTTAATAGATTGACATGTTGAAATAGTCCAAAAAAGTTTTTCAAAATAGTGAAAATGAAATAAGGGATATGGCATAAGGGGTTTAGCATGTAACGAAAATCTCACCCATTGTGTTGTACATCTCTATTCTTTAGTGGGTGTGGGGTTGGAACTGGGGAATGTAATATGTAACATATCACTCCGTGATTCAAGTAACAAGTAATATATAATATTATTTATCTAAGGGGTCACAAGTAAAGTAAATCTATTACTCTCCACTGGTTACTTGTAAGAGCGTTAGACCCAACAGTGGGAATCATTAGTTGATTTGGCCTCCAGTCCACCCCATTGATGCTGAGAGCCAAGCAGGGAGGCATTGTTTGGTCTGACCCAGACGGGGATCGAACCCGCGACCGCCCAGTCTCAGGGGACAGACACTTTAACCACAAGGCCAACTGTCTGGTCCGTGTGTCTTCAAATGGTGCTCTGGGTGGCTGAATAAACGCTGAATAAATAATGGGCCTTGATCAGGGGCGGATGTAACATGTCCCATTTGGGGGGGGGGGCATGTTGGAGGGGCAAGAGAAAATGGTATGTGGGCGGCTTCATCGCCCGATGCTGAAGTCGCACCCATACCATTTTCAGTTACAGGACTTTTATTAGCCAAGTAAAGCATCAATGTTGTTGTTGAAGTTGCAGCAGACACGCAGCATGCATAAAGCTAAAGGTCTGACTCAGAGAGTTTTCTGTTTTCAATGATGAAATGCTGTTGGTTTAGTGGTGACACAACTGTAGTTAGTTAGTAGCAGTAGTAGTGTTTCAAATCATTTTAAATATAAGCACTTTAATTTTAATTTAATTCTTGGATATCTTGGGTTGTTTTGGATGCCATCATGCCCATGCCTAGATCCGCCCCTGGCCTTGATATGAAAAAGGGTTGGAAAACCACCACTGATTTTTTACAGCTCTGCTTCTCAAACATTTTCTTGTCAAGAACTACTCAGATTTATACGTATTTGGCTGAGAACGCTCGACTGGAAAGAAACCGTGTGCCAGGGACAGTCATTCCAAACATACTTGTCATGTCAAACATTTAGAAATTGCATCGCAAATTGGTTGTAATTCTTTTATTTTTCTTCTTCGAATAGCAAAAAAAAAAAAAAAAAGATTTAATGACAAATGCTCCTGGGCTGGATTTAGCCAGCCCTGCGAGGGTGGGCTGGAAGAATGGCAGGGTGGGAAACTCCACAATTCCAGGCTGGATTTGGGGAAAAATAGTCAAACATACAGATCAAAATGATCATTAATCTTCTGCATGCTCTAGTTGTGTAGACTTGGGCTAATTCAGATAATGAATATTTTAACTCTTGAGAGTGTAAAAATGAAACCAAATGGACCCGCAAGGGTCCATTTGGTTTCATATTTACGATCTCAACGAATTACATCTGGTTAACCAACTTTCCACCATTTAGCCTGGGCACCACCTGGAATACTCTTGGGGACCACTGGTTTAAAACCACTGATATTACCTTTCGTTTGGTGGGCAGGATGCACGTTTGGGTGGGCTCTGCCCACCCCTTCCCCCCTCTAGATCCGGCCCTGAAATGCTCTCTTCTCATGGAAACTTTTGAAAGGAGAGTCTACCAGTTCCAGAACTACAGTATGTGATGCGTAGCCAAGCGTATCATGTCCAACAGACATCTGTGATAGATGGAACACATGCTGTTGTTCTCTGCCTCCGTCAATTCAATTCAAAGGGCTTTATTGGCATGGGAGAGCATGCGTTTACATTGCCAAAAGCAAAAGGCACAGCACAACAATACAATCAAGACAGAAACTATGTACAGTACATTTGAAGGTCAGAATCTCGAATAAATCTTTCTATGTGATGCAAGAATACACAAATTATTAGTGGGGTTGCCAAGGGGAAGCCCACTACTGTTATTATGATAGCTATAAACTTTTCCTGTAAACTTTTTTCCTAATATTTATTTTGTAAACTTCCAGCCAATGAGAAACCACTGTTCTAGATGACGTAACTAAAGCGTGTTTCAAAATTGTTAGGTCATTAGGGGGTACTGTATGTATCAACTGAGAATGTGTATGTTGCTCTACTCCACAGGGTTCAATGAATGAACCTACAGCAGGGGGTTTTCAACCTTCTTGACTCCATTTATTCAGCATTTGAGCCACGGACCACCATTTGATTACATTTTCACACCAAATACCAAAAATTAAAGAATTATTTTGATTTTGTCCACAATTCCAGGCTGTATTTTGCCAACAAAACAGTGTAAACTTCTTAATTAAGTGGTGCTAATTCAAGTGACTCTTGAGAGTGTACGTTTACGTTCTCAAGAGTTACATTTGATTGAACAACTTAGCCCAGGGGTTTTCAACAGGTGGTCCGGGGACCACCAGTGGTCCCTGAGAGGGTTCCAGGTGGTCCCCAGCTAAGTTGGTTAACCAGATGTAACTCTTGAGAACGTAAAAATGAAACCAAATGGACCCTTGCGGGTCCATTTGGTTTCATTTTTACACTCTCAAGAGTTAAAATATTCATTATCTGAATTAGCCATTTTGCAATGTATGTTTTGCTTGTTTTGTTTCCCAAATCCAGCCTGGAATTGTGGACAAAAGCAAAATAAATCTTTAGATTTGGGGTCTGTGGGGCTAAAATATCCTCAAATGGTGGTCCGTGGCTCAAATCCTGAATAAATGGTGGTCCCTGGGATGGAAAAGGTTGAAAAACCCTGACTTAGCTGGTGACCACCTGGAACCCTCTCAAGGACAACTGGTGGTCCCCGGACCACTGGTTGAAAACCCCTGACCTACTGAAAACCTAGACAGCGATGGAAAGCTTTAGGACTCAGAGCAGCAGTTGTACCACAGGTGTTGAGGCCATTGCAGATTACATCATCAGGGCAACCCCACGTTGCAATTGCAAAGTTGCATTAATTCTAGTTGTTTAGGGTGGTTGTGTTCCACCTGCTATACTGGTCCTGTCACAGCAGCTTACAAATCTTCACTCAACGGGTTTTCATCTTGTGATCCTTGGGAAGTATATGTCTCTGATGTCTTGCTACAGTGGACTGTATGTGTCTCTGATCTCTTGGTACAGTGGACACTGGACAGCATGTGTCTCTGATGTCTTGGTACAGTGGACAGTATGTGTCTCTGATGTCTTGGTACAGTGGACAGTATGTGTCTCTGTTGTCTTGGTACAGTGGACAGTATGTGTCTCTGATGTCTTGGTACAGTGGACAGTATGTGTCTCTGATGTCTTGGTACAGTGGACAGTATGTGTCTCTGATGTCTTGGTACAGTGGACAGCATGTGTCAACGGTGTCTTGGTACAGTGGACAGTATGTGTCTCTAATGTCTTGGTACAGTGGACAGCATGTGTCACTGGTGTCTTGGTGCAGTGGACAGTATGTGTCTCTAATGTCTTGGTACAGTAGACACTAGACAGCATGTGTCTCTGGTGTCTTGGTACAGTGGACAGTATGTGTCTCTGATGTCTTGGTACAGTGGACAGCATGTGTCACTGGTGTCTTGGTACAGTGGACAGTATGTGTCTCTGATGTCTTGGTACAGTCGACAAACGGTTAGGAAGTGTAGCACAGTCTCAACCTTGAGAGCCAGGTCTGCCTCTGTCAGTCTCTCTGTCTTGATTGATTGATGGATGGATGGATGGATTGATTGGCAGCATATTCTGTTGGCACCATAGCCCTGGGACAAGAATTTCTGTGGGCAAAAACATTATACCTAGGCCTACATTGACAATGGGCTTTCTACATCATATGGCGTGTTGTTAAAATAAAATTAAGCTAACAAGGAAAATAGAAGTTATTTGGACAAAACACTAAAGTCATTTGTTCAATTGACTTCTTACAGATAGTTGAAAATGTGTATGTTTGTTGAATGATGTCTAACATACATTTTAGTTAGGTCTGTCTATTGTCTTTTGCTTGTTGTGTTTGTTGTTCAGACAAGTCATGTGATGATAGATATTTTTTCCAGATAATGTGCTGGAGGAAGAAAAGAGAAATATTTCAGATGCTATCGTGTTTATCTTGTGTTATTTTCGTGTTGGTACACAGAGCATTTGAGTGCAGGTTCACTAAGGTTACATGTCATAGTTTTGGACTCTGAAATACAGAACGGTGGCGCCATCTTGTGACCAAATGAACACATTGCAGAGATGGCATGCATTGCATGTGCATTGCATGTGGTGTCATCATTATAACAGCTCTGTTATGTACTATGCCACTCTATTGTAGTGAATGTATACACTATGAATGCATGTGAATCTTGGAGAATATTCACATTTATTTAATATATTTTCAAAATGTTTATCAAAATAGATGATCTACAAGCCCTCAATGCTTGTTAATCCCTCGAGTTATACTCTCCATATGTATGTCTCCATAAAACTATCCTCTCCGATGTATTTATTTATTTTCAAAAAAGATTACTCAGTGGGTTTAGTCGGTGCGCACATGTGTTAATTCCATTGCGTTAAAATTTCTAATTAGATTAATCAAAAAATTAATTAAAATTAACTGATGACATTAACTTTTTTATTTTCAACAGCCTTACTTATTATAAAATGAGCTTGTTATTGCATGATGTGAAAACAGAACAAACTATCAACAGATATGTGCAGAGATGTGCAGTAGTTTGTAGATCCTAATCCACCGCAGCATTCTGCACACAGGACCGACACCACTATCTGTTGCTTGCAAAAATAGATCTACAAGCTATCAACACATCTCTGTCGTTGTCTGTTGATAGCTTGTAAACCTGTTCTAAAAAGAAGCTGATAAACGGGTTGTGTTGTTTTGCAGGTGGAAGGGGCTCTGTTGAAAAGTAATATATACTGGTAGTAATATAACTATACTCTTGATTCCAATAAAATGTAATATAAGCCAAAAGTAAAAAAAATATTACCGTACTCTCCTAAGTAATATTGCACACCACTGCCCGTAATATTTATTTATTTATGTTCCATCTATTTTTAAGAAAAGAGATGTTTTTTTTATCAACTTCACAACAGGTTGCATTGTGCTGGTTGTAGTTTGGCTAGAGCTGAAACATAATCAGAGCCTAAAATGTTTTTAGTATTTATCCAGGGGTCCACTAGCTGTTCCTCCCACTCGAGGACCCCTGCATGGGTCTTTGAGAACCAGTGCACTAAAGCAGTGGTTTTCAACCATTTTGATACCAGGGCCCACTAATTATTCAGATTTTGAAACACCGACCAGCATTTGATTACATTTTTAGCCCCACAGACCCCCAAACTAAAGATTTCTTGTGCTTTTGTGCACATAATTCCAGGCTGGATTTGAGAAACAAAACAGTCAAACATACAGATCAAAATGACCTTCAATCTTTTACATTCTCTAGTTGTGTAGACTTGTCTCATTCACATGATGAATATTTTAACTCTTGAGATCTAACTCTCAAAGAGTTACATCTGGTTAACAAACTTTCCATCATTTAGCCTGCATGGGGACCAGCTGGAACCCTTTCAAGGACCGCTGGTGGTCCCCGGACCACTGGTTGAGAACCAGTGCAGTGAAACACCTGGGGGAAGGCTGGGTGATTGATCTGTTAATGTTTGACCACAGACAGATGGTCTGCTCTATACTGTAGTTCATTATGACACTGTAATGTTTACTGACTGTACACATCATGTGTCAATAGTCTCTTTGTAGGCTGGTTGACACCATTTACCAAATGGTAAATGGTGCATTTATATAGCGCCTTTATCCAAAGCGCTTTACATAGCTTGTGCATCATCAGGGCTTGACACTAACACTTGCCCGCTTGCCCGGGGCAAGTATAAAAAATGGTCGGGCAAGTGAAGACTGCTACCTGGTTGCCCGATCGGGCAAGTGTGCAACTTAACACTAACACTTAACACTACACAAGATAAATTTGTCTTGAAGGCAGTCATTGCACTCTGCCTCTGTGTCTTTCCCTGCTTTCTAGATATCCACAATTCCAGGCTGGATTTGGGAAACAAAACAGGCAAATTAACATACAGATGAAAATGACCATTAATCTTCTACATTCTCTAGTTGTGTAGACCTGGGCTAATTAAGATGATGAATTTTAACTCTTGAGAGTGTAAAAATGAAACCAAATGGACCCGCAAGGGTCCATTTGGTTTCATTTTTACGTTCTCAAGAGTTACATCTGCAAAATTTACAATATATTTTTGGGGGGCAAGTGACCGTGAGCTGAGGGCAAGTAGAACCTGACTTGCACTTGCCCGATGGGCAAGTGCCTCGGAGACCTTAGTGTCAACCCCTGATCACATTCACTCATTCACACACATTCATACACTGATGGCAGTGTACCTACTAGCACATCAGGAGCTCAGGGTTCAGTGTCTTGCTCAAGGACACTTCGTCACCAGCTCTGGTTCGACACCAGCTCTGCGGGAGCCCGGGATCGAACCGGCAACCTTGTGGTTACCATCCAGTGACTCTACCCCTGAGCCACTGCCGCCCCTACATATTTCACTCTCGTATATCCTTCACTGTCAGTAGTGTTAGGGAAATTTTTACATTTAGCTATATGTTTTCTCTCTCTGTTAGTACAATGTGTGTTGTTTCAGAATTAACAAGTGTTTCTTTGTGATATCAGGTGGTTTCTCACTATCTAGTCCAGTTTCTACCGGTTTGTGCCTCCGCTCTACAGGCATGTGAAGGTTCTCAAGGTTAGGACTGACCCACGCCTCTGGGTCTGCCTTGTCTCTGATTGACATGCAAGCAGCCATATGTAAACCTGCATTAATATCACACCAGCGTATTCCCTCCCCATTTGGGCTGTCTTTCTCTCTCTCAGAAGTTATATTAACTACTGTTTTCTTGATTTTCTTTATGCGTCTTGTAACTGTCGCCCGAGGCAGTTGCAACATTCATCACTTATCGTGCACAATATTTTAATAGATAATTCTGCTTAATAAAGACCACCTAAGACCAGACAAATTCTCCTTCAGTTATTTCTCATTGTGTGCAACAGAAGTGCAACTTTTCCCTATCAGTAGTCAGTACTGTACAGTACAGTACAGTAGAACTGTACTATGTAGCATTTGTTTTCAACACTTTTTATACGAAGGTCCATTATTTATCCAGCAATTGAGCCACATGCTGCTCAGTCTCTCCTGTTGGGTCCAAAGCTTTGTTAATGACTTTCATTGGTTCACTATTGACACTTATTATGTACACCTAACCCACATTAACTAAATTCACTAAATGTGTGTTATGGTGTTTATGTTGTCCTACAGCAGTACTATAATAAATGTGTGTGTTATATTCATACACATGGTGTTAATGTCATCCCACAGGAGTACTATAGAGGAAGCGTACGCCAGGTCCATGACCAAACTCGCCAAATCAGCAGGAAACTTCTCACAACTGGGGTAAGTGTGGAAAGTTCAGCTCACTATACACTATACGTACACCGGATCGGTTTCAGACAAGAATGTCACTTTTGGTCCTAAAAAAAATGCTGCTTAAGATCAGCTAGCAGCGAATTGGACAATACGGTAGCCTACAGTTATCAATGACCTGATCTATCCATTAAACTCCTAAATTCCTGTTTACTGAATTAATTGGCAAATAATTAACAAATTGATAATTTGCGTCTCTAATAATAACATCTGACATCAGTTCACTATAGTGTAGATGAGTGAAGATAAGTTTAAAAGAGTTCACGATAGTGTAGATTGAGGAAAGATAAGTGTGAAATCAGTTCACTCTAGTGTAAAAGGGTGAAGATACGGTCATTTTGAAAGCAGTTCAATGTAACCACAGATACGGTAGGTTCAGGTTAACTTCCTGTTCTGTGTTGGTTTGAAACCTGACTTGTGTGTCTGTGTGCGTGTGTCTGTGCGTGTGCGTGTGCGTGTGTGTGTGTGTGCGTGTGTGTGTGCGTGTGCGTGTGTGTGTGTCTCAGGACGTTTGCTCCAGTGTGGGACGTGTTCAAGAGCTCCACAGAGAAGCTGGCCAGCTGCCATCTAGAACTAGTGAGGAAACTACAGGAGCTCATCAAGGAGGTGCAGAAGTATGTGGACGACCAGGCCAAGGCCCACAAGAAGGTACAGTACAATCAGTATGTGGACGACCAGGCCAAGGCTCACAAGAAGGTACAGAACACACTGCAGTCAATATGTAGACAACCAGGGCCAGGCCAAGGCTCACAAGAAGGTACAGTACAGTACACACTGCAATCAGTATGTGGATGACCAAGGCCAGGCCAAGGCTCACAAGAAGGTACAGTACTGTAAGGATGTAGAATCAGACCAGGCCAAGGCCCACAAGAAGGTACAGTACACAATGTATGGATGTAGAATCAGACCAGGTCAAGGCTCACAAGAAGGTACAGTACACAATGTATGGATGTAGAATCAGACCAGGTCAAGGCCCACAAGAAGGTACAGTATACAGTACACACTGCATGGATGTAGAATGAGTATATGGACGACCGGGCCAAGGCTCATGTGCATCAACCGTGCCAGCATCCCCGTTCCAGTGTCTTCAACTTGGCACATTTGTTGCTATATTTAGCTTTTTTTCAGCAAGCTAAACAAGTTAGTGATAACGCCATGTTGAACGATGTTCATTTTAGACCACTCACCGCGATTCCAGTTTGTGTACCGATACGCACAGAATCACGATGTCATGTCTTGTGGTAAACTTCACTCACACGTCACTCAAAGTGGCCCAAAGTGACTACTGGCAATTCACGGTGCATCTTTTTCCGGGACTTGTCAGAATGGCTGACACCTCAACTTGTCTTGGTGAGAACAGTCTGGGTACAGATGTGACTGGAGACGTAAAGTCAAATATCTCTGTCTGAATCTGTGTCTGTCTCTGTCTGCTCTCGTCAAAAATAATCTCCTACAGAGGACAGTTGTATATCAGTTGTAAGACTGCATATCTCACAAGGGAAGGTCGCTCACTGCACAGTGCAAGAATGCACTTCTTGCAATTTCTCAAGGAAATGTTGCGTATAGCTAGACGGAATTTCTATCTCAAGGAAAAGTTGCATTCTAACGTGAAGTAGTTGTTGACTTGTAGATGAGCTCTATTCATCCAATAAATATTGTGTGAAGGGGAAAAGGAGGGGAGCAAGCCATGGGGAAACTGTAAGGACCCGTGCCTGTCTCTGTCTTCTCCTGTCATAGTTGTATAGCAAGTAGGGGTGGGACTCGATTAAAAATTTTGATCTAATTAATTTGAAGCTTTGTGATTAGTTAATCTCAATTAATCACATACTAACATTTAAACCGAGAAGCATTTTTTTTGTGTCAATTACAACAGGTCCATACTGCAACATGTTATTTTGAGGGTGAGGGTTAGAGATGGCGTTAGTAAATTCGAGCCAATGGGAGGACAAAACAGCGGGAGTTCGGATCAATGTCAGCCCTTATTGATTACCCTAATCTGTTTCTTCTCCCGTTGCGTGCACCAGTATGATCGGTACGCCTGAAATTCATCCAGTGAAAAAGGTTCTGTGGTGCAAAATCTATGTTCAAGTTTTTGACACTAGATTATATATTTTCTGACACTAGATTCTAGTTTTTCTGAAAATTCTGTTCCTGTGTCAGTGATGCTAACATATTTCAAGCCAAGGACCACCAGAATTATCCATATTTGGCTGCAGACCCACATCTGAAAACACATTGTTCTAGGGATCCCCCAGATGCAAAAATTTGAGTTAAAAATGTTTGCTTCCAAAATAACATATTCAGAGATTTGCAGCACATTTTCACAATTTTTCAAAAATAGCAGAACAACAAGCTCATGTCGCGCCACTCGGTGGCGCGACATGAGCTTGTTGATCTGCTATTTTTCAACAGATAAAACACCAAAACGCGTTCAGGACACAAAGGGTTAATGAATCTCAATTAATCAGTTAAAGTCCCAGCCCTAATAGCAAGACTAAATATCTCAATAAAGGTAAAAAGGGAATGGGGGAAACAAGGGGTGAGCAGCCTGGCAATGACATGGCCTGACACAGGATAGAAGGGGAACCCCCCGATATGCCCCCGATACGGTAGATTGATTTTATCGGTTGGGTTCTAGTTATGAGTATATTTTGTGTCAGGGGCGGATCTAGGCATGGGCATGGGGAGGGCAATGCCCTCCTAAATGCCCAGTCTGCCCCACCAAACACGATGGCATGCAAAACAACTGAAGATATTTCAAATTAAAGTGCTTATATTTAAAATGACTTGAAACACTACTACTGCTACTAATGTAACTACAGCTGTGTCACCACTAAACCAACAGCATTTCATCATTGAAAACAGAAAACTCTCTGAGTCAGACCTTTAGCTTTATGCATGCTGCGTGTCTGTTGCAACTTCAACGACAACTGATGTTATTATTGATGCTTTACTTGACTAATAAAAGTCTTTTAACCGAAAATGGTATGGGTGCGACTTCATCGCCCGTGGCGCTAAGCGCCACGGGCGATGAAGCCGCTCCCTTACCATTTTCTCCTGCCCCCCCAATTGGGAAATGTTACATCTGCCCCTGTTTTGTGTTATGTTTTACACAAGCATGTGTGCATTACTACATTACTACGAAAATGTGTGTTGAATTTGACAGCAAGTTCATTTGTTTGATTTTGGTTGCCTTGATCACACTGTAATGGCAGCCACAGTGTGACTCATTGTGAGCTTGTAGATATATTTTGTGCTAGTTTTAGTCAACACAGCATAGATTTAGTGAGCCACTATGTCATTATTTGTGTTTTTTCATGTGCAAAATTGTGTGTGTGTGTGTGTGTGTGTGTGTGTGTGTGTGTGTGTGTGTGTGTGTGTGTGTGTGTGTGTGTGTGTGTGTGTGCGTGTGCGTGTGTGCGTGCGTGCGTGCATATACACAGACGAAGGAGGAGGTTGCGTCCACCCTGGAAGCGGTCCAGAACATCCAGAGCATCTCTGGAGCTCTACAGAAGTCCAAGGAGTTCTACAACTCTAAGACTGTAGAGCAGGAACGACTCCGCAAGGAGGGGGCTGCACAGAAAGACCTGGATAAGGTTATACACACACACACACACACACACACACACACACACACACACACACACACGCACGCACGCACGCACGCACACACACACACACAGGCTCATGAACTAAAACATTCTGATTTCATTTTGCAATATGTTAATTAATGTTAATTAATTATTATTAATAATAATACCTGCATTATTCTACATAATTTTTGGCTCGGATCGGAACGGATCCCTTGGAGCCATTCCTTTTGAAGAGCTGTTCAAAGAAGCTGGATCATTTGTACTGTGTATTTATATATTTCTATATGTATTTCTTCCACAATTGCATGGTGGCACCACATTCCATGTTGCTCTGACAGCTAGATTCTGTGTGGTTTGATTTATTGATTGAAATATTTATTACCAGTTTGCAGGATTGGTATTTAGTAAATTTGCGATCCAATCTGTTCATCCTGACAAAAATGAACGGTTCCGTACTGTGAACGGAATCCAATCGTTCATTTCAAAGAGCCGTCCATATGACTCAATTCATTCGCGAACCTCACATCACTAATGTGAAATAGTGTTGAAAGTGATCAACGTCTGCCTCATCTCTTCTAACCCAGGGGTTTTCAACAGGTGGTCCAGGGACCACCAGTTTCCCCTGAGAGGATTCCAGGTGGTCCCCAGGCTAAATGATGGAAAGTTGGTTAACCAAGTGTAACTCCTTGAGAGCGTAAACATGAAACCAAATGGACCCTTGCGGGTCCATTTGGTTTCATGTTTACGCTCTCAAGAGTTAAAATATTCATCACCTGAATTAGCTCACCTGAATTAGCTGTGTCTACACAAATAGAGAATGTAGAAAATTAATGGTCATTTTGATCTGTATGTTTGACTGTTTTGTTTTCTCCGAAATCCAGCCTGGTATTGTGGACAAAAGCAAAAATAAATGTTTAGTTTTGGGGTCTGTGGGGCTAAAATGTCATCAAAAGGTGGTCCGTGGCTCAAATGTTGAATAAATAGTGGGCCCTGGTATGGAAAAAGGTTGAAAACCACTGTCTTAACCAATACCACTGTCAATGCAGAATGGAATTATGGACAAAACCTGATCCAACCACAACAATATAATCCTTGGCTTAGTTTCTGCAAGGATAAATCTCATCAGAACGGTGGTCCATGCCGTAGCTCAAAAATGCTGAAATACAGTAAATAACGGGCCTTGATGTGAAACAGGTTTGAAAATGCATACTCATTCTTCTCATTGTTTTGTCCAAATTGTAAATCTAAATCTGCAGGCTGGAGTGAAGGCCAAAAAAGCCACAGAGTCCTACAAGTCCTACGTGGAGAAATACGCCAGCGCCAAGTCTGAGTTTGAGCTGAAGATGGCAGAAACAGCACAGGTACCGTTACTAGATCCATTGTTCTAGAAACAGAAACAGCACAGGTACCGTTACTAGATCCATTGTTCTAGAAACAGAAACAGCACAGGTACCGTTACTAGATCCATTGTTCTCGAAAAGAAACAGCACGGGTACCGTTACTAGATCCATTGATCTAGAAGTAGAAACAGCACAGGTACAGTTAGTAGTAACACTGAGTCTAGAAACACTGCCACGACAAAGACTGACAGCATTCATTTGCAAAGTGGCCATTATCAGATGAACCTCTGGTCTGATAATATTCTGTGCCAGGGACCCCCAGGCTAATGTCATGATTGTTTATTGGCATGTCTATGGTAACTGCCTGTTTCTTTGTATGTGCGCGTGTGTGTGGTGTGTGTGTGTGTGTTTTGCGTGCATGCGTGTGTGTGTATGTGTGCGTGCATGCGTGTGCGTGCATGCGTGCGTGCGTGCGTGTGTGTGTGTGTGTGTGTGTGTTTTCCTCGTTCTTTGCCCAAACAACAACATCTCCAGCTTGTGTTCTTTTCCTCTCCCTGAAAAACGGAACGGTTTTGGAAAAGACCAGATTGGATCCATCTGAAGGAAACTGATTAGATAAAAACTCCAAATTAGAGTCAGATCGAGTGCATACCGTCACTGTCCACCAGCAAACCTCGTATTTACATATACACAACTATTTACAGTAGCTTTTGGGGGGGTTGTTTGTTTTGTGTGTTTGAATACCATACCCATCAAAGGTGTAAACTAATTACAGCACATTTAGTGTTTTTTTTCCTGCTTTTGAGTAATTCCTACTTTTACTTGTACTTCACTACATTTCAGAGTACTGTACTGTACTGTACTGTACTGTACTGTACTGTACTGTACTGTACTGTACTGTACTGTACTGTACTGTACTGTACTACAATTATTGACAACTTTTGTTACAGTACTATAGATTTTCATTGTTAGTACAAAACATACATTAAAGGAACTTTAAAACAACTTTTTTCAACCAAGGTTAATGTTTTAGGTTTGTCATTAGAGAAAGTAAAAGATGGGTGTTAATTGTTTTGCTTTCTTTAGTTTTAGGGATTTTAGCTACGAGAGGGGGCATTCAAACACGGTCCTAAATACATACCGGTATTTGTTTACAAATTTTTAAAGCGATTTCTTTTTTTATTTATTATCTACTACAGTCCTAATAAACCCCAGGACATTATAACGGGCCATGAAAGTTGACAGGATCTACTGAATGTGAAGGAGGAAGCACACCACACTGCACTTTACACACTGTCCTGACCCAAAGGCTCAATATGGCAGTTTGTCACATTCAGTAGATCATTTGTGGCCAGATGTAATTTCCTGGGGTTTATTAGGACTGTAGTAGGTAATAATAATAAAAATAAAAATCCTAGATTTTGTAAACAAATATGTATTTAGGGCCATGGCTAAAATCCATGAAACTAAAGAAAGCAAGGAATGTAAAAAAATAAAAATAAAATAACCCATCTTTTACTTTCTCTAATAACATGCTAAAGCATGAAAACAAAGCACTTCAGCTCTACCAGTATATCCTACAGTACATTTCTCTATAATTAGAAATTTCTGCAGAATGCCTAGTTTTAGGAATAAGCAATACAACTTTTTCTAACTGTGTAGATTCTTAAAAAATTAAGTAATTCAGATGTTTAAATATAATTTAGCTCTTGAGAGTGTGAAATGATTCATTTTACGATCTGAAGAGTTCCAGATCTAGTCCAGCAGTGTATGTGGACATCCGTGGTTTCCTGTGGCCTGTCCTCCAGAGGAGATGGTTCCACTTACCCCTCTGAGGTTTCATCTTTCCCCTCAGAGAGGAGCAGCAGGCAGCTCTGCTTCCTCACATCACAGTAAACAACTTAAGAACGGCTCATCTCCAACGCTGCACATGTGGACGCCACGCATAAACACCACCGCACACATGTGTGTTCTGCCCAGAGACATATCATCACTGCCAGGGCTGGCTTTCTTCCTGCGTGTGCTTGCACGCACGGCGCGTGTGTTTGCACGCACGGCGCGTGTGTTTGCACGCACGGCGCGTGTGCTTGCACGCACGGCGCGTGTGCGTACACTTGCACTTGTGGGCACGCAATTCAGCTTTTTGTCAGGTTTTTTTGTGAGGTCTAAACGTCCTCTCGAGTATAGCAGAATTTGAGAGACGGTACTGACATTGCCAGGACCGTTATTTGTACCTACTGAGCAATAGATCTAAGGCCTGAAAAATGTCTAAAAATTAGCGTTGGGACTTTTGACTGATTATTTGAGAAACAATAACACAGTAAAAACAAATTTTAATCACACATAGATTTTGCCCCATAGAACCTTTTTCACTGGACTAATTTCAGGTGGACCGAACACACTGGTACACGCAATGGCATACATTTCATTTTTGATACTTTTGATATTATGCTTTGATACACTCTTACAGTATACCATTATGTTTTAATAGACCCAAATAATGCTTTTCAGGTACTATATTAATGTGCAAGGTATTGAGATTAATTAATTACAATGCGATTTAATTCAATTTGATTAATTTATTCGATTCGATTAATTTATTTTAATCGAGTCGCAGCCCTACTAAAAATCAAATTTTTTTAGGCGTCTAAGTATAGAATATAGATGTCTAAATATAGACTAGATAAACAACTAATCAACATTTAATCTATATGTAATTTCATTTTTAGATGTTTTGCCAGTTCTGACAGTTACCTCTCCTAAATTGTGGACAAAAACTTGGGTTCGAGAGACTAAACACAACATCAAAGGTGGTCTGTTGCTAAAATGCAGAATAAATAGTGGGCCCTGGTATGAAAAAGGTTGAAAAACACACAAGGCAGGTTTTGGACATGTGAGGGTTCACCCCACCCTGACAGGGACGGTTCTAGTGGGGAGACACACCCATACACTGACACTGATAAGACCCTCTGTCTGGCTGTCCGGTGGGACACAACCCACCCCAGATAACTGGACATAGAATAGATCAGGAGTGCACACACTTTTTTGACTTGAGAGCTACTTTCAAAATGAGCGGCTCAACAAGATCTACACATCAAAAATGTGATTTTTCCATTACTGAAAATCCATTTCAAGGCCCCCTAGAAAGTTTGAGCTTTGAAATAGTTGGTTATGGTGTTACTTACTGTTATAGTCTCTAAGAATAGTGCACTTATAGTGAAAAGTAGAGGGGGGGAATTGGAAGGTTTTGCTGTATATGCTACTACTGACGTTTGAGAACAGTATTTCAGGTTTGAGTTGACAGTTTGTAATGTTGAGTTCAGTCTCTTGCACCCAAAACTAAGAACTTTCACGTTTATTATCCACAATTGGGAAAGAGAACTGGCAAAACGTTGGTCCAAATAACAATTCTCCATTTTCTAATTGTGTGGACTCTTGAAAGTTACGTAATTCAGATGTTTAAATATAATTTAACTCTTGAGTGTAAAATGAAACCAAATGGACCCATAAGGGTCCATTTGGTTTCATTTTAACGCTCTCAAAAGTTACAGATCTATAAGGGTCCAAGTGCTGGGGGGACTGTCATGTGATCTACAGGCACAGCCTGTATGATCTACTGGTAGATCATGATCTACCTTTTGGGCACCTTCTGGAATAAACATTCTACAAGCTAATAGTGT
>CM076985.1:43197999-43215499 GCA_039105355.1 Benthosema pterotum
GAAAACGAAGGCCAGACGGGAGAGGAACATACTCCCCATGAAGAGGATGAGCAGAGTCAGAGCAGATAGACAGGGATTTTTTGAGGACCTGTCTGTTATATATAAGGTCAAGGCTGCTCACCTGTGATCCAATTATTTTTGATCGAATTATTTTTTAGGTTGACTCCAGGGTCACCATGTTTTAGAGGACCAACGTGGCTGTTGGATGTTGGAATCATCCCCTGTGTGTGTGCGCACGCACACACACACACACACACACACACACACACACACACACACACACACACACACACACACACACACACTAAACACGCCATACATACGCAGTCCATCTGTGAGTAATTCATGGCATTGTCATTGTGTAACCATAATCCTTGGTTTATGGAATATGTTTTCTCCCTGAGCTTCCTATTCCTAATCAGAAGCAGCCTTTCCTAAAATAGGATATGTCAACTTATGAACCGTAAATAATTGGACATCTTTGTATATTTCAGCAATATGCTCTGTATATATGTATTTTAATTATTGTTATGATGATCATACAATCCTACCGTATAAACTACAGAGTCCTGTGTCTGTCTGGAAACGTACATTCTCAGCTCCGTGGGGGTTGGCTAGGTCCGTGGTTCTCAACTAGTGGTCCGGGGACCACCCGGTGAGTCTTGAGGGGGTTCCAGGTGGTCCCCATGCAATTAAATGATGGATTTTGTGACTTTTGTAATTTTTACAGTGATGTTTACAGCGTTTTTAAAAAAGGTTGCTTAAAAGGTTGTTTAAATATGGATATGCGCCCCCATACCATTTTCATTTACAGGACTTTTATTGGTCATGTAAAGCACCAATAATAACACCAATTGTTGATGTTGCAACAGGCATGACTCAGAGAGTTCTCTGTTTAGAATGATGAAATGCTGTTGGTTTAGTGGTGTCACAACTGTAGTTAGTTGTAGTAGTGTTTCAAATCATTTTAAATATAAAGTTTAATTTGAAATATCTTAGGTTGTTTTGCATGCCATCATGTTTGGTGGGGCAGACTGGGCATTTAGTGGGGCATTGCTCCCACATGCCCATGATGCCTAGATCCGCCCCGGCCTTACTCCCTTCATAGGTCAGGTAGCTTTGAAGGAGGTTGACTCACAACCTACTTCTGCTCTGCCCATAGGAGAACAGGGCAGCAAACATGGATACAAGGGAAGGAGGTTGCGTGGGTGTTCTTTGTGTGTGTTGATGTTCTGTTGTTTATCCCGGGCCGACTCCCACACACACACACACACACACACACACACACACACACACACACACACACACACACACACACACACACACACACACACACACACACACACACACACACACAGGTGTAAGTGAGTGGCGCTATGCGTGCTGCTGTCTGTCTGTCTGTCTGTCTACGAGGAAGATGCGTGTTTAGTGTTTGAGTTGAGTGTGAGGAAAAATTAATTAAGCTGGAGAGGAGGAGGTGTGTGTATGTGTGTGTGTGTGTGTGGGGGGGGGGGTGGATGCGTGTGTTTGTGTAGACGTGTGGTGCGTGTGTGTGCGTTTCTAGATGTACATATGGAGAACATGGCATGTATGAGATCACCTCAGCCACTCTCCCTCCCTCCCTAGCATACATAGCAGTTGACAGGTCGCGTGTGGAACACACACACACACACACACTCACATAAAGGAGTGTTCCTTCTATCTCTCTCCGTGGTAACCCAACCACACACACACACCCTCCTCTATACAGTCTCTACCAAGGACTAATGCACTCCACCTCGCTTGCCACACAGGCACACTGTGTGTGTGTGTGTGTGTGTGCGTGTGCGTGTGCGTGTGTGCGTGTGCGTGTGTGTGTTTCCAGTATCACGCACATCACCCACACAGTAAATGGTTTGGTGGGACGGCACAAAGCCACTTCCATGTTGTTCTTCAGTCCCATGTCCATACATATAACCCCATCTCTCCCTCCTCCCTCTGCTCTCCCCCAGTAAAAAACACTCACACACATACTTACTTGCACATTTCAAAAACAAACAAACTTGAGACACTATGGTCGCATCCGATTTTCCCAATGGTCGCAACCGCTTTACTACCCGTTGCGATGGAGGTCTTGGATGTGTGTCTGAATGTTTCCGGTTCGCTTCCCGCCTTGAGCAAGACTCTGAACCCTGAACTGCTCTTGGTGGGCAAGTTGGTGCCTTGTATGGTTTCCTCCACCATGAGTGTGTGAACAGGTGTTTGTGAATGGGTGAATGAGAAGTACGTTGTAACAAATGTGAATGATGCCCACATTGGCGACCCAATGAATGCTCAGGCCATCATTAGTAGTAGTAGTCATTAGTAGTAGTATTAGTTTGTATTAGTAGTAGTAGTATTAAGTTTGCTGCTGTTGTTTCTTTTTGTATAGATATACAAGTTGGTGAACAGTCATGTCCTTGTGTCTGGGTGTTGCAGGTCCACAATGAATTTGTGAGGAACATGGAGAACACGTCGGTGGAGAGTCTGATCCAGAAGCTGGCCGAGAGCAAAGGAACCGGCAAGGAGAGACCAGGTGAGATGTCTGCTCCTTAGAGTTACCAGTAGAGACCAGGTGAGATGTCTGCTCCTTAGAGTTACCAGTAGAGACCAGGTGAGATGTCTGCTCCTTAGAGTTACAGTGAGAGACCAGGTGAGATGTCTGCTCCTTAGAGTTACCAGTAGAGACCAGGTGAGATGTCTGCTCCTTAGAGTTACAAGGAGAGACCAGGTGAGATGTCTGCTCCTTAGAGTTACAAGGAGAGACCAGGTGAGATGTCTGCTCCTTAGAGTTACAGTGAGAGACCAGGTGAGATGTCTGCTCCTTAGAGTTACAGTGAGAGACCAGGTGAGATGTCTGCTCCTTAGAGTTACCAGTAGAGACCAGGTGAGATGTCTGCTCCTTAGAGTTACAAGGAGAGACCAGGTGAGATGTCTGCTCCTTAGAGTTACCAGGAGAGACCAGGTGAGATGTCTGCTCCTTAGAGTTACAGTGAGAGACCAGGTGAGATGTCTGCTCCTTAGAGTTACAAGGAGAGACCAGGTGAGATGTCTGCTCCTTAGAGTTACAAGGAGAGACCAGGTGAGATGTCTGCTCCTTAGAGTTACAAGGAGAGACCAGGTGAGATGTCTGCTCCTTAGAGTTACAAGGAGAGACCAGGTGAGATGTCTGCTCCTTAGAGTTACAAGGAGAGACCAGGTGAGATGTCTGCTCCTTAGAGTTACAGTGAGAGACCAGGTGAGATGTCTGCTCCTTAGAGTTACAACTAGAGACCAGGTGAGATGTCTGCTCCTTAGAGTTATAGGAGACCAGGTGAGATGTCTGCTCCTTAGAGTTACCAGTAGAGACCAGGTGAGATGTCTGCTCCTTAGAGTTACAGTGAGAGACCAGGTGAGATGTCTGCTCCTTAGAGTTACAATTAGAGACCAGGTGAGATGTCTGCTCCTTAGAGACCAGGTGAGATGTCTGCTCCTTAGAGTTACAAGGAGAGACCAGGTGAGATGTCTGCTCCTTAGAGTTACAACTAGAGACCAGGTGAGATGTCTGCTCCTTAGAGTTACAACTAGAGACCAGGTGAGATGTCTGCTCCTTAGAGTTACAGTGAGAGACCAGGTGAGATGTCTGCTCCTTAGAGTTACAGTGAGAGACCAGGTGAGATGTCTGCTCACATAGTCTAAATGATAGCCCCTGCCATTTCAATGGAAGTTGCCCCTGGAAGAATGCATTACTGTAGTAGTGCATTTGTTTGATTCGTGTGTGTCTGCGTGCGTGCTTGTGTGTGTGTGTGCGTGCGTGCGTGCGTGCGTGCATGCCTGTTGAACATGTGATTGACTAGGCTCTAAACAGCATAGCTCATGCTTTCTAAACATCAGCTTCAACAGGTCGTACTATAAACAGACAGACATCGAGACACACACAGCCCTTTGAAGGAGCGGTGTGCACCGCTCAAAAGCAAAAAAGCAAAAAAAAAAGAGAGAGAGAACCAGTGCCTTAGAGTGTGTCTGAGGTCAGTGTAAATAGAGAGGGGCAATTAGAGGGAGGGGAGGGGGGTTGTCCAGTCCATCACAGTCAATCCCAGTAATGTGCTGTAAAGGTAGGCAGGCTTGGCATTCCATTCCATTCCATTCCATTCCATTTCAGCCAGGCTGAGGAGGGCTAGGCAGCAGCATGTGACCTGCCAGGGGCCTTGACTTATATACTGCGATCAGGGGCGGATCCAGGCATGGGCATGGGGAGGGGCAATGCCCCCCCCTAAATGCCCTGACTGCCCCACCAAACATGATGGAATGCAAACAACCTGAATTTCAAAGATATTTCAAATTAAAGTGCTTATAATTAAAATGATTTGAAACACTATGATACTAACTACAATCGTGGCACCACTAAACCAACAGCATTTCATCACTGAAAACAGAAAACTCTCTGAGTCAGACCTTTAGCTTTATGCATGCTGCGTGTCTGTTGCAAATTCAACAACAATGTTGTCCTGTAACCGAAAATGCTATGGGTGCGGCTTCATCGCCCCGTGGAACGAATCGACACGGGCGATGAATGCGAATGAATGCGGCAGTGCTCCTTATATTAGGGATAACACCCGACGAACTTGGAAAGGAAAAAAATCACCAGTTCGAAGGTTGAAGACTGTTATTACATTATTACTGTTAATATTAATGTATTACATGGCTTAATACATTAATAATTAACTAATCATTGGCAGAAATATTACACACAACAATCCTGCTTTTATTTATCTGCAGTTGTGTAGGTCTATGTTCGTACGGGTTAGGAGGTCCGTTATTGAGCGGAGCGGTCTGTTGTTGTGACATGTCTAACCGCTCACATGACCAGAACATTGGCTTGTGATTGGAGCATTCATTCAAGCCATAAATCTTAATAGTAGCAATGTTGGGAACTATAGCCGTACTGGCTTTGTAGCGAGATCAATGACGCTCTCTTACTATTCCACTCGGTTTCAGACAACTTGCCCAACAATAGGGATTGATTGATTTGTTTAATGGACCACTATTTGATGAATTGATCAATTATCGTCAACTTTTTAATACCGTAATCGATTTCTCTTTCGAGTTGATGTGTGCCAGTTTGACACTTGTGCTAGCGGTATTACCTCATGTTCCGCCTTCCGCCGTGCGTGTGTGTGTGTACACACAATACCGCTGACCCGCTGTCCGTCCGTCCGGCGAGCGGTGCGTGGGCTTCGGCTTGTTGGGACAACACATTTAAAAAGGCTTAGAAACGGTTAGAGAATTCCACTTGGTATCAAGCTGTTCATTAGGGATCACACAGCAGTCTCAGGCCTGTCAGAAAAATAAGCATGCCTGTCCCCTGATGACACAGCAGTGTAGGGTGACCACATGTCCCTCTGTGCGTGGGACAGTCCCTCGTTTACAAGACCTTTCAGGTGTCCCACAAATTGCGCGTCTGTCTGTCTGTCTGTCTGTCTGTCTTGTGCGACGTATAGATAGTGTTTTAACTAGGGGTGGGACTCGATTAAAAATTTTGATCTAATTAATTAGAGGCTCAATAATTAATTAATCTCAATTAATCTCATTTTAATCGCATATTATTATTTACCTGAGAAAAGTGAGAAAGCACATTTTTGAACTGAATTTGATATTACGAGTGAAGCAATGAACTGAATGAGTGAAGCAATGAACTGAATACTAGGCCTGTGAATCTGTGGGTTGGGACACCCACAGATTCACAGGCCTAGTATTCAGTTCATTGCTTCGATACAATTCCGTATCAATTTTCTGGGTCACGATTTGATCCAAAAACTAGATTTCTAGATTTTCTTTTTTTAATTCTCGATTCAAAAAGATTCCCCAATTCCAAAGCTTTCCTCTTTTCTTTTTTCTTCTTCTTATTTACCAAATTCAAGTACAAACGTTAGCATTTCTCAGTCAGTCCAGTACAATAATTGACTCTGGGGCAAAATAATTAAATACTGGCACTTGGAAGACTAGCTGGTAAGAAAGGCAGTGCCACACACACACAGCGCTGATTGTTCTGGAGCATACATTTGCGTACATTTAGCAGTCATTATTATCATGCAATTTAGCGTCAGATAAACACAGTGAAGTGAACTACTCTGAACTAGGCTACTATGATCAAACCGCTCACGGAGGATTTGTTTGCCCAAAGCCCACGTCAGTTGATCATCTGAGCACACACACACACACACACACACACACACACACACACACACACACACACACACACACACGGCTACAGCCAATATGAACTCGACTACAGCTGCACTGATGAGCGCCGGTCGCCAACTCCAGTTTGTCCCTATTCAAGCCATTGAATGTCGGACACCACAATGTCGCTCTGGTACTAGCCAGAATGCAGAAAGACTTACCCAAGCTCCCTTCTCTTCACGGGGTCAGTCCAATGGCGGCTCTTCTACATAGATTTCTACGAAACGGGGACAGTAAATAAACTAGCTCCAACATGTTGGATGTGATTTGAGGCTCGAGCTGCTGCGATGGTATGCAAATTCTTTGTTGCATAAACTGCCTTTTTGTCCACGCTTCCATCCGTTCTTTGCTTGAATCTAAATTTGCCATCAATGGGGCCGAGTAATGCTTGCTCATCTGGTTTGTCGTTCATGTTGCGAGTTGTTTTGTTTTGTTTTTGCTGCGGGGGAAGAGGGCGAGGAGGCGGACGGAGCTTTAGAGTATAGACTGAGTTACGTTTACTCCATAGAGCTAGTAGACCAATGGCGATTCTTCTACATTGACTTCAACTGCAGTTTGTCCCTATTCAGGCCATTTGAACAGCGCTCAAGCACTCAGTTTCTGACTCCTCAATGTCGTGACTCCGGGTGGACTGCCGCTTCCGTGTCCGTTAGCATATTGGGTAGGTGTGAAACGGTGATACAAAGAGAAACGTTCCACTTCAATGGTGTGAATGGGCCATCAGTGACAAACGTTCCGTTCCAATGGTGGATAAAGAAAAGGTGCGAATAAATGCGTTATTTTTTATAACGCGTTATATTTTCTGTAATTAATTAGTCTCAATTAACGCGCTAAAGGTCACCCAAAGGGAGAGAGGGTGAGAGATGAAGAGATGGGGGGAGGAGGGAGAAGGAGGAGGGAGAAGGAGGAGAGAGGGGGGGGTGAGAGATGGAGAGAGAGAGAGGGTGAGATTGTATGAGAGAGAGAGAGAGAGGTTGAATAAACTTTCTATGCGGAAACAATTCCAAAGTGACACGCTGCGAGGCGGGGGGGTCCGGTGGGGAGGGGGAGGGGGAGGGGGGCAGTGTTCAGTGATATCCAGCTGAGCTGTCAACTGGCGATGGGCCAGACACGCAAACCCTTCCACCCCTGTCCTCCTCCCCTCCCCTCCCCATCCCCTCCCCTCCCCATCCGCTCGCAGCTAGCAGCCATGTGAAGCATATGCAATTTAAGAAAAAACAATCCTGCACTCATGCGTGAGCGCCATGCCTCCCTCCTCCTCCTCCTCCTCCTCCTCCTCCTCCTCCTCCTCCTCCTCCTCCTCCTCCTCCTCCTCCTCCTCCTCCCCCTCCTCCTCAGAGCAGCAAAGAGCGTTTATAGTGAATAGAAAACCATCTCCTTGCTGTGTAAACACAGTCCCGTCCACTACACCGTACCGTAGTCTGTTTATGGGACGTCCCAAACGGTTCCCTAGTGTAAATGTCGGAACACGTTTAAGGGTAAGATCGGTATGCCTGGTCTGGTGTTTGTTTAGACGTGTCATCGTACCTCAGCTTTGGTTTTGATGTTTGCAGTGTTTGGGACATTATTCCTGCAGGCACACACAGAGCTCTGCTCTCCTCTCTTCACTGTCTGGAGGTTTATTTCATTCCAGCGGCTGCAGCAGCTGTTCTATTGTTGGGACATCTCAGACATGGAGTAATAAAATATAGAGGTTTAACTGGAGCGATAGCCACTCCCATTCGCCGTTCATTTCAATCCAAGTTGCTCAGTGGCGTTTTGAAGCACCCGGAAAACCGCAGGAAGTAGCGTCTACTTCTGCATTTGGACACCAGAATTTGGTGCCCAAATGCAGAAGTGTTTCCTCCATGAATGCGCCCGAAGCAAGGGATCATGGGAAGGGAAGGGATTCATGAAGGAGTGCTGGCGAGAACGAGCAAAGGAAAAAAACTAAACAGCATCAAAAAACAAGCTTGTGGGTTTGCGGTGGGCTTATTATCCGTCATATAATACATCCGTTTTGAGTCAACTTAAACTTAAACACTACTTAAACAACAAACTGGCCTGTTCGCGTTCAGAAAGTAAACCAGCGTGCGTGCTCTCCTGGTGCTCGTGCATGAATTTCAGCCGTGTGCAGTTCTAGAATTGACCACTAGGGACCCCAGCTTCAAGCCTGGAGACTGCCTCTAGGGATGTGGTCTGGCCAGAGTAACTCAACGCCTCGACACCCAGGCTTTCATTTTCGTCCGCCTTGCGCGAAAACGGAAAGCCTGGACTAATGCGCGTTGGAAAGTGGCCTTGAGGGGCGTGTCAACCTTCCGGGGTGGGCGTCGCTCTAAATGATGTGACGTAGAACAGCAGTGGACGGGCGCGGGAGGGGCCGGGGATGACGACACGTTAGTGAGATCAAATCAGAGCGCAGCACTTCCGCCGTGTGGATCCCACGACACCCCCGCCCCCCAAGGCCAAAATCATTGAGGGCTAGACCAGGCTATGGCCAGAGTAACTCAACGTCTCAGAAACCGTCCGGCAGCAATCTGCGGATGGGTTGGAAAATCTTCCAGTAACTGATTGCTTCCGTGGCCCAGGATCCCTCCCTTCTCCTTTAAAAAAATCACACCCATGTAAAGCGAGGGGCGCTCTTATCATCATACAACATCATCATGACAAGACCAACTACTGTATATTTTTATTTTTGTTTGTTTTCTTCAACCAAGATTCATGTTTTAGGTTTGTTATTAAAAAAAGTGAAATATGTGGGTTATTTATTTTATTATTTACATTATCTGCTTTCTTTCATTTTAGGGATTTTATCTGTTTTGGCAATAAAAAAAACAATTTAAAAACCCTTTATTATTAGTACATATTCATCTCCATGTTTGAATGCCCCCCTGTCAAAAACACTAAAACCAAAGAAAGCAGCAACACTCATCTTTTACTTTCTCTAATAATAACCTAAAACATGAGCCTTGGTTGAAAAACAAAACAAACAAAAGAGTTGTCTTTTAAGACCAAATTAGCTGATTTGCTCAGTGACTATGGTGTAAAATTATCCATTTATTGGAAATTTATGGGAATGAATGTTTGTGTAAGAAGAAAACTAGGCTAAAACATATACTGTACTTTTGTTCAGTAAGTGACGCAACACAGCTGAGGTCAGACTGGAATGATTATGCTAATGTTTTGTTTGTTCTTCTTCTCTAAACATAGCGTGCGCTTCATTAAGTACCTGCTCTGTGTGTGTGTGCGTGTGTGCGTGTGCGTGTGTTTGTGTGTGTGTGCATGTGCGTGTGTGCGTGTGTGCTTCATTCTCTCACACACCCGCCTGCTTCAGTCACGTCAATCTCTCGTGGGAGAAAGTTCTTGAATGAGCACACACACACACACGTATGTATGTGTGTGTGTGTGTACTGTACTCACTGGTGGAGAAGAGCCCCTGATATTGCACAGTAGAGTACCCTCGCTCGTCGCCGGTTGTGGGTTTTTATATCCACTCGGCTTGGCGTGATGCGTGCCTCTCGTGACTCTCCGCTTGCCTGCGCTTCAGACCCCGGCATGGCATACGGCGATGACGGAACAATGCGCCAATTCTTGCTTTGCTTTGCTTTGCTTTGCTTGTGAGTGAGTGAGAGTGAGTGGGCAATCCCCATGGGGGAAGACCGCTGCTGCTGCTGCTGCTGCTGCTGCTGCTGCTGCTGCTGCTGCTGCTGCTGCTGCTGCTTTTGACCGCGGCTACTGTACTGTATACGTTGTTGGAGTAAAATATCATTAGCTTTGTTTTTTCAGGTCAAGGCATGTTGGTGCAGCATCGGAAATATCGCCACGGGCAGCACCCCCCCTACCCCCTACCCCCCATCGCGCTCTCTCTCTCTCTCCCTCTATCTCTGTCTGCTTGTAAATACACAGTTTGCGTGTCTTGGCAGTCATGCATTAGCTTTTAAGAAGATAAACACAAAGGCGAACGCTCTAAAGCGGCTCCGCTTTTTGGGACAGACCTTTTCTCCTGCCGCCTGTCTCAATGTTGGCTTTCAGAGAGGTCACACAGCTGAACAATGTAAGAATTGGATATAATAAAACAGTCTGGCATGCAATAGACCCTAGTGACTCTATGTCTTTGTCACATTTGTCACGCAAGGACAACAAAAAAGGCAATGCATACAGTACTTAAATGGTAGTTGAGTCATGTGTAAGCTTAGGATGTACCAGTGGAATATCTAATAATTAAACTATGCATATATATGTTAAAATGCTACTATAGTGCTTTGTCTATACAATATGCTGTCGAATTCACATTTGGCCACAGAACCACATCTGAATAGAATCCAAGATACCAAGGATCCAAAGTTGTACTATATTGTATTTCTTTAAGACATTGAGAATCTTTGACTCAATAGGAACTGCTCCTGTCGCAAGGTGATGATGTCATATGTCCATGATAAAACATACATAATAAAACCTAAAAATCTAAAATATTAATTTGATGCTCATATTATCCATGGAAACATAAATGCATTCCATATTATTTGATTTGATTAGACCGTTAGACTGAAGGAGAGGAGGAATTATACATTCAAATGTAGGGTTCATTGATGACATCATCATGAAGCCAAAATCAAACAAGCTGTTCCTGAGTGCAATTTCCATTCAAGCTCCTCTATGATATGAAAGACTGAATGTTAAAACGTGGTTATTTGTCGGGATAGAAAACACAAATGGGAGCATCAGAAACACGCACAATAAAAAAAGTTTAATTTCATGCTATTTCCCTTTTAAAATGGACCACTTACAGTACAAGTTCACAATGTGTCTGGACCTCTGGATGTGAATTGGCACACAGCATTCATGTTCTCTTGCCTTTTTTCTGTGTGCGTGACTACCGGTGTGTGGGTCTGTTTGTAGCTGCTAGTGTGTTTGTTCATCCGTGCATGTGTATGTGTGTGTGTGTGTGTGTGTGTCTGCGAGCCCCATGCGTGTGAGAGTGTGTGTGTTAAGCTATCCTTTGTAGCGGCTGTGTAAATGTTTGTGGTGAGGTGCTGTGAGCCTGTGAGCGTGACACTCAGAGTGCCATGGCTCCCAGCCAACCTATGGATTATTGATGAGCACTAAATTAAGTGTGAACGCCTTTGGCTCACTTGGCTGTTGTTGTTTTTGTGCAGGTTTCTTTCTGTTCATATTATGCATCTAATTGTCTCTAAAAGAACCGGGTTCTGTTGGTATGATGCATCTAATTGTCTCTATAAAAAAATAAAATAAAGCAGCTGTAGTTTGAGTTTCCTACACTGCAAAAAAAAAAAAAAAAAAACTCTGAACTAAGCAAGTCTTGTAATCTTAAATCTAGACTTTAAGTATGATTGCTCTTGTTTTAAGAAGGATATACTATCCAAGAGAAAATTGTATAAGATTATCAACCTTGTTTTTAGAACATATTTATTATAATATTTCTTATAAGACTTACCCCACGGACATATAATTTTGCTTGTTTCTTGTACTATTACACTAGAAACAAGCAAAACAATCTGTCTATGGGGTAAGTGAATTGTAGTAAAAACAAGGTTGATAATCTTATACAACTTGCTATTGGTTAGTATATCCTTCTTAAAACAAGAGCAATCATACTTCTAGAAGCGTCTAGATTTAAGATTACAAGACTTGCTTAGTTCAGAGGTTTTTGCAGTGTGGTGCTTGACTTGCGTGTCTTTGACCTCCTCCTTTTTTGTTTTGTTTTGCTTTGAGCTTAACCACTTGAACCCTAAGTGTCCATTTTACTGAGCACTTGTCATAATAGGGCCTAAAGATAGGGTGCACGGGGGGGAGGAGAGGGGCCGGGGGGGTCCAGAGGGAGAGGAAGAGGTCCAGGTTCAGACCCCTGGGGGTCCCCGGTCAGTGAAGTATATAGGGTTTAAGTGGTGAAACCGTTAATTGCAATAACTGTCATCCTGACTGAATGAGGAGCAGTGAGCTGGTTCCTTCATGTCCTGTCTGGTTAGGGACAAGTGTGTGTGTGTGTGTGTGTGTGTGTGTGTGTGTGTGTGTGTGTGTGTGTGTGTGTGTGTGTGTGTGTGTGTGTGTGTGTGTGTGCGTGTGCGTGCGCGTGCGCGTGCATTTGTGTGCGTTTGTGTGCGTTTGCTGTGTGTTTGTGTAGGTTAGTCGTGTATGAATGAATGAGTATGCATTGCTTTATGAGCCTGATAATTCATGTATCTAAGTCAGCGGTCTTTCATGTAAGGATCCCATATGTTGTGTAATGTGTATTTTGCCATGTATCGTGTGTGTGCTTGCATTTGTGTGCATGTCATTGGAGAGTAGGTTTTAACATCAAGGATCGTCATTTGCTTGAGCCATGAGTGGATCACCATTTGATGGTCATTTTTGCCTCAATATTTAATATATTAAAACTATTTTTATAGGATTACTGTCCACTATTCCATGCTATAACATTAGGAGTGATAAAGGCAAACGCAGGTTAGAATAACAACATTCTGTAATTGTGTCGACCAGTGGTTTTGAACCAGTGGTCCGGAGACCACCAGCCGGAGACCACCAGTGGTCCTTGAGAGGGTTCCAGGTGGTCACCAGCTAAAAGATGGAAAGTTGGTTAACCAGATGTAACTGAGAGCGTAAAAATGTTTACCCTCTCAAGAGTTAAAATATTCATAATGTGAATTAACCCAAAGTCTGCACAACTAGAGAATGTAGAAGATTATTGGTCATTTTGTTCTATATTTGCCATTTTGTTTCCCAAATCCAGCCTGATATTGTGTACAAAAGCAAAACTTTTAGTTTTGGGTCTGTGGGGCTAAAATGTCATCAAATGGTAGTCCGTGGCTCAAATGTTGAATAAATAGTGGACCCTCTTATCGAAATGGAAGAAAACCACTGGTGTAGACTTTTTGTGAATTCAGTAATACAGATGTTTACGAGAACACCGGTTGTAATCCACTAGTGTAGAATGTAGACTTGTTGTTGTCCTCTCTCTCTCTCTCTCTCTCTCTCTCTCTCTCTCTCTCTCTCTCTCTCTCTCTCTCTCTCTCTCTCTCTCTCTCTCTCTCTCTCTCTCTCTCTCGATGTCACTTCGGTTTGGTGATGGTATGTATGAACGCTTGTTGTTGTCACCAGTTGACTCTACAATTGACCCTGTCTGCCCCGCGGGAAGTAAAACCCAGCCATGTTTGGATATGCTTTCCATAGAGAGCACGCCTGACTGGGCGTTAGTGTGTGTGTGTGTGTGTGTGTGTGTGTGTGTGTGTGTGTGTGTGGGTGTGTGTGTGTGTGTGTGTGTGTGTGTGTGTGTGGGTGTGTGTGTGTGTGTGTGTGTGTGTGTGTGTGTGTGTGTGTGTGTGTGTGTGTGTGTGTGTGTGTGTGTGTGTGTGTGTGTGTGTGTGTGTGTGTGTGTGTGTGTGTGTGTGTGTGTGTGTGTGTGTGTGTGTGTGTGTGTGTGTGTGTGTGACCATTGCGTGATGTACGTTCACAGTCTTCTCAGCAGTAGGCCATGGCAGGTCCTTTCCAGGTCAAACAAACTATAAAAGGATTATTTTCTTGTGTCTCTTTTTAGGACCCATTGAGTTTGAGGAGTGCAACGCATCCATCGCCACTGAAGGTAGGTGGAAGTGTGTGCAATACAGACAACACTCTTGGTTTACACCTTTTCACTATGCCTGAGACAATATTCTCAATCTTATCAAATAAAAAAAAGCTTTCTAAGAATAGAAGTTGCAGAAAGTGCTGTTTCTTCTAATAGTTTTATGAGCAAATAAAGTGGCAAAACTTCTTCTAAATCTGCTTCTAAAAATACAAAATCTTCTTCGTATTTAGGACCATGTTTGAATGCTCCCTCTCATAGCTAAAATCCCTAAAACTAAAGACTTTCTCTAATAATAACCTAAAACAAGAACTTTGGTTGAGTTGTCGCTTAAGTTATGATATTGAGAGATACAGGGCTCAGTTTTCATCACACTCTTTGTTTTACTATTTTGAAAAGCATTTGAGAATGGTTAAAATGGCCAGTCTTTAGAAAACGGAAGAAACGCCCGCACGCTGTTTCTATGCTCCAAAAACACACTTTTCTTTAATTCAGGCAACAACGCACTGCAACGTTTCGACCCTAAGGTCTTTGTCAGGCAAATATAAAAGGGCCAGTCTACAAGCTCACAACGTGTCTGTGTAGATTGGCTAGTGACATGATATTTATTATTGCATGAGGAGTTTAGTAGCCTGACAGTGCTGTGTTGTGTGTTGAAGGTGCCAAACCCAGGAAGAGGAAACCGTTTGGCATCCCAGGCAGAAAGAAGGACAAAGACACTGACTCTACGTGGGTGGACAACATTTACACCTAGTGGCTCTCAATCTGCACTTTACTAATACTGTTTCATGGGGATATCGTACAGTTTACGATATCCCCACAGATTTAGAAAGACACATTTTACTTACGTATACACGGTGTGTACCAAGGTTTTTGAAAAAATAAATGTTCCAGTTATATACCAAAACGACAATTATTTAATCATTGTTTTTCTCCAGGGAATCGACTGAAGTTGACCCTGCTGTTGGTGTAAGCATACTTTTGTTTTCTTCTCGCATTTTACTGTTGTATAACTGAATTGTGTAAGAAGAAACAGTCCCTATACCTCTGTGTCAGAATGATATTTCTAATTCCTAGACATTATTGAACACTTCTCTGTTGTTGTGTGTACAGAACACTGCCAATGGAGCTCCACCAGGCTTCTATGGAGCCATCGACATCCAGAATGCTGTAAGCACACACACACACACAGCACGCAACATGCCAGCTAATTTAAAAGAAAACGAGAGTGTCAAATTAAAATAATAAAATGCATTTTGTCACACTTTCATCTCTGTGAATAGAAGTGTATATGAATATAGTGTATGTGACTATGTACACTTTCAGCCTGTATAATAATATACTTTTTCCACTTTTTTTTGTTTTCCTCTTCCAGAATGTTCCCCAGGTGGATGCGGAGGGCTTTTGCATTAGACCAGAAGGAAATGAAAATGATATCCTCTTTTTTTGATATTTGTTTTGTTTCTGTTATCGTTTGAGTTGATAGATTTATACATTAGTTCCCAAACTCCCCCATCTGTCCTTAGATGATTAGCGTATTGTGCAACATTGTTTTCTCACTGAAAATTAAAAGTACGGTAATAGAGGCAACGTTTTAGCCAAGAATCAAAATTTATACAGTATGCTGTATATCTGTTTACAAACACAGTGTTTGTACACACTAAAGTTATTGCCTTGTGCTTGTTAGTTCAAATATGATATTTTTTGTGTGGTGGATGGTTTTCACAGCCTGAAACGTTTGGAAATAGTTGTTTTAGTGAAGGTCTTACAGTATGTGTCACGATGACTCCTTAACCAAGGTGGTCACATGCCAAAGAGAACTCCTTCTACTCGTCCAGCGACTCGGAGGACGAGGACGAACCTCTCCGGAAGTTCCACGTGGAGATCAAGCCCGTCCAGCCCAACAACGGCACACACCAGAGCCGAGCCACCATCGACGAGCTCAAGGCCTCCATCGGGAACATCATGCTGTCTCCACCGCTCTCCTCCACGGTACGGCCTTAAGGTCTCTGTGACACAAACAATAGACCTCGCAGTAAGCTCCACTTTCTCCCCGGGTTGGACTGTTGGACACTTTCCAGACAGGCTCATTCATTCCGATGTAAATATCATGGTCATTGCGCCTTAAAGGGGAATTCCACCCATTTTCATTTTTTTTTTTCTGAGAGCGTACAAATGCTAACGGGTTCATTTGGTTCCATTTGTACGCTCTCAAAAAAAAAGAAGCGTCTAAAGAAATCCATTAACATGGTGAAAATACATCTTGATAATGTCACCATGTTAGTGGCTTTTTTCAGACCTCCATTTCTTGGGAACACAGAATGGGGGAACTTTTTTATCATGTCCACACAACACCTTGAAGGTACATCAATGACATAGGAAAATATTGAAAATGAGTTCCCCTTTAAATGCTAGACAACAAGGCATGCCATATGCAGTGAAAAAAGGTTTATTATTTAAAACATTGTTTTATATACAGTAGGAAAACTATTGATGGAGAGGTATGTTCATAACATGTTATGCTTAGCTGTGATTGGACCATAGCAGTTTGGGGAGGGGCTTACTGCAAGGTCTATCATTAGGTCTGTCCCTTTTTTACCTGTACATATATGGAGGTCATTGTCAAGTATACACAAATATAGAATGGCCTGTTCTCACATCCACATAGACTCCATATTATGGAGTCTATGTGGATGTGAGAACAGGCCAGCTTTATACTGGCTATAACGTATATAGAGATCTAGAGGTGATCAGGTGATATCAGTTAGTTAATTTGGAACGCTGTTCACAGAGTGGGCAGAGAGAGGACTTTTGTGACGGTTCTCGATAACCGTGCGACCGACGGTGGTGTGGAGTGTGTGTGTGTGTGTGTGTGTTAAATTTGATGTTGGTCGTGTGAAAGGTTTTCAAGATACGTAGATTACAAACATACATACACATACATCTAGATAGATAGATAGATAGATAGATAGATAGATAGATAGATAGATAGATAGATAGATAGATAGATAGATACTCGATTGTCCACTCACAGTATGCATGCACACATGTAATACTAATTGTGGTGTTACTGCTGACTGCAAGACGGTGTATCTTGTATGAAGTTATTTCTATGTAAACAGCAGGACAGCAACCTTCTGTTCACTCTAGTGTTGGTGTAAACACATGAACCTGTTGCTGGTTGTTCTGCTTTACAATACACCACCACCAGGGGGCAACAGCACAGTGTCAAACATTATGTTCATTCATGAAAAGACAATTTCTCAATGGAGACGCAAACTGTCAAATATAACACATGTAGTAAGTTAGTTAGTAATAATAATAATAACAATAACAATAATTCCATCCATTTACTATATCATTAATATTCCATAGAGTTTTGTGGAAGTAATAAAACAACAATTCTCTCCCATTCTGTGTTTAAAAAAAAATCAGACCTCGGATTTCTAACGGAGGGGACTTTTATTATTATTTATTTGTCATGTCCACACAATATGTTTAAAGTATATTAATAATGCACATTTGGAAATTTTGAGATTTGAAAGATGATTTGAGAAGTTAATAATATTTCTGCAAGGTTTGTGTTAACATTAAGACTTGGTGTGTCTTCATGCGTTCATCACAAAGCACCTGCTTGCACACACACACACACACACACACACACACACACACACACACACACACACACACACACACACACAC
>CM076985.1:43220499-43235499 GCA_039105355.1 Benthosema pterotum
GGAAATGCAAGACAAGCAGTGCTCTGGCTAGGCCGATTGTCACTGTGAAGTGACATTTCAGATGTGTGGTGCAAGGCAGCAAATCAGGCTTATTTACAATAATCGCAGATGTACAACTACAAGCTGGGTCATATCACACAACATGGGTCATATCAATGTGAGCTTGTAGATCTGTTTTGGTGCTTTTGATGGACACACTATACACTGTAGTGTATAGTGACAGAGAAAGCAAAGTTCACATATGGAGATCCAAGGTTTACTTCAATAGCGACTATATACAGTACTGCAACTGCATACAGTATAGTGTAGTGTCAGTAGAAGGTTTAATAGTGGGTCTTGCTTGCACTGCTGTGCTTTGATTAATGAAGGTCTGTTTGTGTTTTTCAGGGTCAGATACGGAGGAACCAGTCCAGTAAGTATTCAAGCCGTCTGTTTCACGTGTGAATGTGTGTGATGTTTGATGGCTGTACAGGGGGGCCAGCCAGGGCCGTATCTAGATTTCTTTGGTTTCATCTTTTAACACTCTCACGTGTTAAAATATTCGTCATCTGAATTATCCCAAGTCTACACAACTAGAGAATGTAGAAGATTTGATTAATGGTCATTTTGATCTGTATGTTTGACTGTTTTGTTTCCTAAATCCAGCCAGGAATTGTGGACAAAAGCAAAATGAATCTTTAGTTTTGGGGTTTGTGCAGCATGTAGCATCAGATGGTGGTCCGTGGCTCAAATGCCAAATAAATAGTGGGTCCTGGTGTCAAATATTGAAAACCACTGCTTCATATAAAAACTTTGGAGATGCCCATACACCCTGCCATTCTTCCAGCCCACCCTAGTAGGGCTGGCTAAATCCGGCCCTGGTGTGTGTGTGATGTTTGATGGCTGTACGGAGGGGCCAGCGCTACCACTTCTACACTGTGTGTGTGTGTGTGTGTGTGTGTGTGTGTGTGTGTGTGTGTGTGTGTGTGTGTGTGTGTGTGATGGCTGTACAGAGGGGCCAGCGCTACCACTTCTACACTACATTTCACTTGACCCCGACTCGCTTTTTGACAACTCGTCTTTAAATAAAAAAAAGTGTGGTGGGGTGAAAAAAAGACACCCGTGTCGTTGCCAAAACCAACACGTCCGACTGAGGCAAAAGTGCACTGGAGTTTCCTTACTGCAGCACTTTGGGGGGGAATCTCCCTACTAAACGTACAAATAAGATTTACTTCTTTATTTTCTTTCATTATTTTTCTATTATTTCACATGTCAGAACTTATATTTCACATGTTTTCCCCCCCAGCAACACCGCTTTTTATTTGTTTTGCTGTTTTAAGACTTCTACGAGTGGATTGTGATGAAATCTAAGAGAGAAACTTTTTTTTTTCTTACAAACAGTATAAGCGTGGGGACAGAACATAGTTCTAATTCTGCCTGTGCAGGCGGATTCTGCCATTGCTTTTCAATGGGAACTAAGCATTCTTTCGCGGAAATTCTCAAATGGCTGAGGCCAGCAATACACATTTTATAATGCCTGAGAGTGTTATTATTTGGGTGTTTGTATTGATTTCCAATGTTTTATTTTGTATAGAACAATATACTATGCAAATGTTGGGCTATAGGCACTACACTTATTTTAACAAAACCTTTTTTAACTCTATTTCATATAGACTGTCTAATAGTTGCATTTTGTTGACCTCAAGATTGCAGTGTTATATTTGACCATAACAAAGATAAGAAAGAGGTAGAGTCCACAACGCTGATATGGGAAAACTCATCTCCTCTCAGTCACTGGAGATCTTCAGGAATGCTGAAGACATTTTGGGTTTATTAATTCAAACGTTTCAATCACTGGGATCGTCTTCATTAGGATTAGGATACAGTGGCGGCTGGTGAATAGGGGCGCATGTGCGCCGCTATTCATCATGAATGACGGAGAAATGAAATCTGCAGCTTGTCATTTTCTTTAAATGAGCAATCCATCATGGCAAATTGTATATACAGTAATATAAGTAACTAAAGCCCACTCTAACCACAAAGTGATTAAAAGTTGTAATATACTGCCATGAAATGTCAAAAGTTGTTTACGTTGTACAACGTTGCTGATAGGTTACTGAGTCTCACGTGTTGGTTCGCATTCGTCTTTAGGCATTGAGCTCTGCACTGAAGGGCAATGCATTGCGGTCCTATTGACTTCAATGCAAGCGGTAGGAGCGATCCCGGTCGCAAAATGTGCGCGACCCAAACCACTTGAGGGCAGCACACAACACAGTTTTACATAGAGTTGAACACAACTCCACACAGATAATGAAGAGACACAGAGCCAGGTAAAGGGAGGAATATACAGTAGTTGAATTAATTTTGATAATGGAATAACAAGACAAAGATATTATAAGATAACTATAAAGCAATGCAGAAAACACCAATTGAAAGCAAAACACTGCAGGATTTGTTTTAAACTAAAGAGCTGGAACCAGATAAATGTAATCATCACACAAAAATCCAAGGACAGAGGAAGAGAGTATCCTACACCAGTAGCCTACCCAGGAGGTCCAGGACCTTTTCAAAGAGCTGGTAAAGATTGGCTGACAGCATCCATTCACACCAACTCATTGTTTTGCTTCCATTGAATGTGATGATATTATTACGGTATATTATCATCATTATTATCATCATTATTATTATTATGATTTTTTATAGCGCCCCCCTAAAGAAAAAGTCACCAGCCGCCACTGTTAGGATATTAGGATTCCTGAAGAAGATCCCTGTGATCAAAACGTAATTATTAACCAGAGGAGCTGAGTTTTCCCTTATCAGTGTTGCGGACTCTCGTCTTTGTTATATTTGACACTGAAACAACACTCTGATAGAGTCTTAAAGCTCCTGATTGAAAGCTGTTGACATTGATGTAGACATACGTATATACTCTACACATGCGTAGGGATGTCAGCGGTATCATCACTAAGCCCTAAGGCTCGGGTAGCAGCAGGTGAGTAGAAGGTATTATGTTCTGCTCTTTAAGCTGGAAGACTCACACACTCCTCCTGCTCCTCCTCCTCCTCACTCACTGAACCAATCACACCGTTACCCCTGGTACCATCATCACAGAGCAACCCGCCACTATACAACCTGCTAACAACTAGCTATAAGGCTCAGTGTCCACAAAAGTGCAAGGCGTCCAATCACCCAGAGTTGAAATAACATTGCCGTCGTCTTCATATATTAGAGTTGTTCAAGAAATCATCATGTCATTTTCAAACAATCTGAATCAACACACTCTGAGTTTCGAACTTGCGGATCTTCTACCTTTGATTGTTTTGTGTGACGCTGTATGATCAAATACGGCCATAATTGCTTTTTGCCCGATGACGACAACTGTAAGATAAAAAATGTTCTGTAATACTTTACCTAAATTTTAAGAAAAGAGACTTGGAATATTTTAAAAGTGATGATATTTCAACTTGGCTGACCAGGTAAAAAGCCAGATGTGAGCGAAACAGCATAAAACAGAAGCACTACTGTCAGAGTGTGGCGTTCCGTTTCTCTTGCGGGAAAAAAATAAATCTTGGTGGACACGGCCTACTGTCTAACAGAGCTATAAATCATATATTATCACAACTACTGATATTTGGTTCTCTTCCTGTAAGTGGCGACAAATGCCAAAAATAGCCTTAACAACCTTCTTGCGTTGTCAGTTTGTTGATCTGCTACTGATTGGAGCAACAACAAAGTATAAATGGGGATGGTAGGGCCTACAGTACCATCCCCACTTTGGGTGAACATTTGGCATAAAAACAATAGCAGATTTACAAGCTCACAATGTGGCAGTTTTCAGCATAGAGATTTGGTGTAGTCTGGGAAACATGGAGGGGGCCTACTGGAGAGCCCTGAGGGACCCCTGTTAAAGTTCTAAGCACAATACATACTCCTACCGACGTCCGAACCTTTCTTCAGAAAGATGAAAGTGATAAATCTAATGAGGAATGGACGTTGTCATTCCGAACTGTTGTTCCAAACTGATGTCGGATGGTTGTGTGTTGTGCTTTCTTAGTTCTTACTTTTTAGGAATACAGTTTCTGACTTTTTTCTGGTTACCTACAGTATAGTATATTGAGTTGGGTCTTCTTACTGCTCATGTCAAAATTCCTTGAATTAAAACAAACATGTTAAGGCACAGACAGACACAAGTATCCATAAGGGACATGAAAAAAGTATTGCTGTTTGTGATTTATTTTTAGATCAATCAATCAATTAATTAATGCATGTAGCTGGCACCCCCGACTATAAGGAAGAGGAGAAAGGTGGCAAAAATGCACTGTTAAAAAACACTGGTTTCTGAGTCTGCTTTAAATGATGAGACAGGGTTTGTATATACTGTATAACCTAATTATGTGAATAAAACCCAATCTAAATACAGTGTGATATGCAACAACGAAGAGCAAAGCAGTTTTTTTTTAATGTTCCCAAAAGTATGAAAATACATGAAATGGGAAACTGCCTTGAATGCAGAAAATAAAAACATATTTATTTGTAGTGGCGCTATAAAGCATAAGCTATACAGTTCAACCAGCTCCTTTTTTAAAGGAATAATCATCATCTTTATTGTCCTCAAGAATATGCGTCTTCAAACACAGCAACAAACAGACCATGCCGTGGCAGCATTGCATGCATAACACTATGAGGAAGGCTGGATGCCGGCGGCTAGGCTAGGCTGTCATCAGGTCGTGTTGCTTTCAACTAGAGCTGGAAACGTAGCTTCCTTTTTGGTATGTTTTCATACTTTTGGAGTCACTACTGTCAGCCAACGATGACTCACTGACTCAACAGCAGGGCTCTAACTGTGTTTACATCAGCCCCAGTGCACTGCAAAGCAGCATCCATTAATATAGACAGCAAGTTAAAAGGAACCCTGACTAATGAGACAAATGTAGATGAATACATTATACTTGCCCTCTATAACTAGAATTGAACATTTAAAACCCATTGAATAAGCTCTTTAGTTTAACAATAGTTCATGTTTTTATCCCAAGGGGGGCGCCATTTTACTGTGCCTGTCACATGGCCTGTCGAAAATCAAATAAATCTGCTCCCTGTGATATGGCCCCCTTACTGGTTGTGGCCCTAAGCGACCGCTTATATTGCCTGTGCCTAGAACTGGCCCTGATAAAACTATATTAGCAGAAACCCTGTGTGTTGCTGGAATACCGTGGGTCCAAAACCAATCTTTTAGTTTGTTGTTGATATTTTTGCCAACCAGAAAAGATTTGACTGGTTTCCTTGTTACTGTCTCCATGCTCTTCAGTGTTTACTGATGCAGTAAATACAACAGCCTCCAAACCGATTAAATTCACGCAGTTTCGTCTGTCACTGACTCACACGTAATAACCTAATGCTAAATGAAAATAATTTGTTGATGGAACACTGAGGAATACAACTGAAAAGACATGAGCAAGGCAGATAAAAATGCTAACTTAACATTTTCTTGCTGGTGATTTTATGTTTTTTACTGATCACTGTGGGCCATGGTCTGTTTTACTACTAGATGATGGGCTATATTGTTTCTTAATTAGTATTCATAATTAATGTGTGCCTGTGTCTTAAAAATAAGCCTAATAGTTTGTTTCTCTCTCTATAGGTGATGAGCTGGCCAAACCCAGAATGCCAACATCATTTAATGAGTAAGTATTTGAACAAAACATCTTAACTGTAACTTAGATTTCTAAAACTCTGCCGAACCCGACCAGGCCTGTAACCGGAACAGGCCTGACCCATCATTTTAGGGCCGGTCGGGGCCTAAAATCTATTATTATTTTATTATCGTAAAATTAATAGTTATTTTCTGTATGTACCTATTCTGAAGATGGTGCTGATTGGCGTTTCACTTTTTACTCTGTTGGAGATGTCTCAAATTCTGGCCAAACCTGACAGTTTAGGGCTGGGTCGGACCTAAAATCTATTCCATTTACTTATTGATTTTTGCAGGCAAAAATCCTTGATTATGACTAAGATTTTTATGCAATGTAATATGCAGTTTTTATACGTGGAAATACGTGGCAAGAGTTGGGGAACAAATGTGAAATGCACAGAAAAATGAAGAGTGAAATCCAGCAAGGCCTGCATAATTTGCATATTTAGCGCAGAAATACGCAGACATCGTGGAAAATATGAACCCTTTTAGGAAATAAATTGATCCCTCTGTAATACATGCCTTTTGGTTGATTATGCAATGGATTCTGCGTAATCACGTAATCGAGATTTTGTGGAGGGCCTAGTAGATAGATAACTGTGTTTTTTATTAGATTTTCCCCCTCCCCCTGTCTCCTTCTTCGCCTGTTTGTGGAAACAACCAAACCGATAGAGGATGGCCCAGAGAAAACAATCCTCCAGTGTTTTCACATGATCTCATTCAGGGGTGGATCTAACATTTCCCAATTGGGGGGGCAGGAGAAAATGGAAAATCAGTTACAGGACTTTTATTAGTCAAGTAAAGCATCAATAATAATAACATCAGTTGTTGTCGAAGTTGCAACAGACACGCAGCATGCATAAAGCTAAAGGTCTGACTCAGAGAGTTTTCTGTTTTCAATGATGAAATGCTGTTGGTTTAGTGGTGACACAGCAGTAGTTAGTTAGTAGCAGTATAGTAGTATTTCAAATCATTTTAAATATAAGCACTTCAATTTGAAATATCTTTGTTGTTGTTTTGCATGCCTTTGTGTTTGGTGGGGCAGACTGGGCATTTAGGGGACCATTACCCCCCCATACCCATGACTAGATCCGCCCCTGATCTCATTCTTTGTCTCCACAGCAAGCTGAGCAACAATGACCTGCTCTCCTTGGACCCCTTCGGACCCTCCACCCTGGCAGGGGGGTCCTCAGCCTCTGTGTCTCCATCGACAGGTAAACACCAGAACGCTCCTGTTGATCACTGGGGCAAAAACCTTCACATTGTTAATTCCCTTCACATTGTTAATTCCCTTTTAAAGCTTTATTTATAGCAGATCTGCAAGCTTGTAGTTCTGCTGTTTCCACCTAGCAAACCCAATGGTATATATTGCAAGAAGGGATGCTATATAAAAAGCTTACAATGTTTCTTTCTATTTGTGCATTTAAAAAAGATATACAGTATGACGACTATGCAACAACAACAAAAAACTCAAATAATTGTGATTAGATGATTACATAATGTTAATCAATAGAATACTCACTGAGACAATCAGTGTTGCCAACTTGGTGCATTTGTCACTATATTTAGCTTTTTTTTTTTGGTTTATTTTATGCTCTCAAGAGTTAAATTATATTTAACAGGCTGAATTACCTAATTTTCAAGAATCTACACATTTAGAAAATGAAGAAGAATTGCTATTTTGACCAACATTTTGCCAGTTATTTCTCCTAAATTAGTCCGAGAGACTAAACTCAACATGAAATGGTGGTCCTCCTCCGTGGCTAAAATGCAGAATAAATAGTAGGCCCTGGTATTGAAAATGGTTGAAAACCACGCATTCTAGTGCCACTTGACGAGTGCATTTTGAATTTTGGCAGTTGGCAACACTTCTGAGTCAATAAATGCAATGAGTTAAGTCCACTCACACACCTTGACTAGTGTGTGTATTGTCCCTAGTTACTGGGTTGGAAACGTTTAGTGTCAGGTCAGAGGTCAGAGCAGAGATCTGACCTCTGCTACCAACACTCTGTTCAATCTGTCTGTCTCTATGCCTGTCTGTCACTCTGGGTTACAACCCGTCTTACATCAATCTGTCTGTCTCTATGCCTGTCTGTCACTCTGGTTTACAACCCGTCTTACATCAATCTGTCTGTCTCTATGCCTGTCTGTCACTCTGGTTTACAACCCGTCTTACATCAATCTGTCTGTCTCTATGCCTGTCTGTCACTCTGGTTTACAACCCGTCTTACATCAATCTGTCTGTCTCTATGCCTGTCTGTCACTCTGGTTTACAACCCGTCTTACATCAATCTGTCTGTCTCTATGCCTGTCTGTCACTCTGGTTTACAACCCGTCTTACATCAAGGCCCACAGAGCACCATTTCATCACATTTAGGACTCCATCTTCACCACACACAAACCCTTTATCCCTAAACTTCTTTGTTGAATAGTTTAACTATAAAATCTGCATTGGCACGTTGTGAGCTTGTAGGCTAGCCTTTTCACCTAGCCTACAAGTTTACAAAAATGGAGCCATTGGCCCCTCGTATCCAATCCATAGAATACTTTGTTGTCAAATAAGATTTTGTCAACAAATCCATGCTGTATTGAAGTGCTACCTTTTTGTTATTATTTACTACAGTCCTAATAAAGCCCAGGAAATTGCATCTGGCCACAAATGATCTACTGAATGTGACAAACTGCCATATTGAGTTTCTGAGTCAGACATGCACAAATATGTGTGTAAAGTGCAGTGCGGTGTCCTGACTCCTTCACATCCTTCCTGGGGTTTATTAGGACTGCAGTAGATAATAAAAAAAAAGAAATGGCTTTAAAATTGTGTGAACAAATATGTATTAGGGTCCATGTTCGATTGCCTCCTCCCATAGCTAAAATCCCTGAAACTAAAGAAAGCAAAGAATGTAAAACAATCAACACCCATTTTTCAATTTCTCTAACAACAACCTAAAACATGAACCTTTGTTGAAAGTTATCCTTTAAACCCTATAATATTGGTTTAATAAGTGGTTAATAGCCACCCCAACAATAAAGTACTGTATGTTGTGCAGTACTTTGTTGACCATAGTTCCCCTGAGATCTGTACTAAACCTCATCCTTTTTTGTTCTCTCTACACCAGTCTAGTCTACTCCAAACCTCTGCTAACAATGTTTGGGTATTTTGACATGCAGAGAAATAATCCCACTGTGCTTCATGCCATCATGTGTTTAATTCCAACTCCAAACCTCTTCATCATTTCTTCTTCTGTTTTCTTCCCGCTTCCCGGTGTGTGTGAGATTCCTGCGACGTTGTTCTCCATTGACGGTGTGTGTGATTCTCATGGCCTGTGGCTTGCGTTTAACGGGAGTGACGTTAGCACTGACCCATTGCCTGGGCTAAGCGTAATCCACAGTTAATTGGCACCTCGTCGGAGGTCAGAGGGCCGGCTGTAAGGCCCACTGGCACGTAATGTTGTCAAACACTATCTGGTTACTGTCAAAGGTCCCGGCTTAGAAGCCAAAAGAGCAGCGCAAAGTACCCCGATTACCATACGCCAGCCCGGGACTTAAGGCCCTGCTTAGGCCCTGTTAAATCTCTCTGTGTACAGTCGGTGTGGACCGGAGCGCTGCTTGTTGCCACGGGAGTGGCTTTTTTTGAGAGAGAGAAATAAGCAAACCAGGGTCTGTGGAAATGTGAGCCTCGAAATGAAGTGGCCCAATTAGCCATTGGGCCTGTTTGTGGGGCTGTGGCCCGGCAGGGGGGGGGGGGGGGGCATGGTTCTCAGACGCCCTTTAAGGAAATTGAGCCGCTTGGTTTTAGCTTTGAGCTTCTGAAAAGTGCTGCTGGTGGAACTTCGTCATTGTTCGTTGATTCTGTAAAAATATAGGTAAAAAAAGATGATAAAAACACTGATTTTGTTTGTGAAGAAGACCACTATGGGGCCCCAAAAGATTTTGCCAACCAAGGGGCCTCTGTGAGGGTCAATCTGTGAGCACTTAAAAAGACCTATTAATGAAGTACATCCGCTATTAGGAATTAGAATATCTACACATTACAATGCGGAACACTGCTATTTTCACAACCTTGTTTATTGTTTGTTGTTTTCTGGAATAGTTTTGAAGCAGCACTGGTCCCTGGCATTTTCACATCCATGCGGATGAATACAATTGAATTTGGAGTTCCTCGACGTGAAAATGCTTGAAAATAACTACCGGTCTAAATAATAATTAACCTGCTATTGTCCAATAAATAAAAAACACACCCAGCAACTACCAACATTTCCAAGCAGCTATAACAAACAGAAAGGTCAGTGTATTGTAAGCAGACATGGCAACGCAGGGTGAGGATATACACAGTTAAAGCCCTGAGTGTTAGTTTAACTCTGAATGTGTTGAGGAATGGACTTTGTGGGGTAGTGAAATGAGCTCTGAGGAGGATTGGGGCGCTGTGTGTATTAGCATGCTCTTAACACACTCATGACACATTGAGCTATTCTAGGTGCCGGAGAGGAAGATAATCTGCTGCTGTGGAGGGAGCTTTATCATTAGAAACACTGTTTTAAATGAAAGAAGAATTATTTTTGGCTATACCATTTTTGGACTTTTTTTTGTATCTGTTGATAATTAGGGCTGTTGAATGATTAAAAACGGTAATCAGATTAATCAAAATGGATTTAATCATGGTTAATGACCATTCGAACTATGTTCCAAATATGCCTATGTTTTCCTCTATAGGATTTGAACATTTCTTTCCTTTTTTTTCAAATATGTATCAAAATATGTGATCTACAAGGCCCCATACTCTATGGCTCTGGTTAAAGAGGGACATACAGCTATATGTCTGAGTAAAACTGTACTCTACTGATTTCTTTTTCAATGAGAAAATGATCATTGGATTGAGTCAGTGCGAACATTCTAAATGTTAAAAGTTTCAAATTAATCAACAACATTAATTAATTCCATTAACTTGTTATTTTCAAAAGCATTAGTTGATATGTTTGTTTTTAACCTTTATTTCACTGTATTCTTTTTTGTCATACTTTAATGTGACTTTTGTTTAGTTTGTTTTATTTGCTGTGATGTTATTTTGGTTTGTAGGCTACTCTTTCGCAAGATGGTGTCATGTGCTGAAAATAGTTCACAACGTTATCTACAGTATGAGCTCACAAGCTGCTAGATACAGTATATCAGGGGTTTTCAACAGGTGGTCCGGGGACCACCAGTGGTCCCTGAGAAGGTTCCAGGTGGTCCCCAGGCTAAATGATGGAAAGTTGGTTCACCAGATGTAACTCTTGAGAATGTAAAAATGAAACCAAATGGACCCTTGCGGGTCCATTTGGTTTCATTCTTACACTCTCAAGAGATAAAAAAAAATCATCATCTGAATTAGCACCACTTAATTAAGAAGTTTACACTGTTTTGTTGGCAGAATCCAGCCTGGAATTGTGGACAAGATCAAAAGAATTCTTTAATTTTAGGTCTTTGGTGTGAAAATGTAATCAAATGGTGGTCCGTGGCTCAAGTGCTGAATAAATGGTGGTCCCTGGAGTCAAAAAGGTTGAAAACCCCTGCTGTATATGGATATGTTTTGGGCAGTCGACACCGCCATGCGATGAAGTAGAAATCTGTTTTTTCCCCATGTTATTATGGTTCTCTCTCTTCCACCTGCCCTGTGTGTATATCAGACCTTGCATCTATTTTCCTACCCATCCCTGTGTCACCGACTCTTCTAAGGAATGACTTAGAAGTCTTATTGCCACCAGGTAAAAAACAACGGATAATGTGTGTGCTCCATAACACCCAACAGAAAAACGCTTTTTCAGCATGAAGTTTTGACCCAGAAGAATAATAATTTAATGCACATTAACACTAACACTGTTTTAATTGCTTTTATTTTATAGTTTTGTTTTATTTAAACATGTTAAGAGATTTGGTATAAAAAGTTTCATGGGATTCTTGTCATTGGCTGGTATTGTCGATCGCTATGGTGTAGCCAGGTATGGTGTAAGTCTTCTCATTGGCTGCATGGCAGCAAATCAGGTCTCGGGCCTTGTGTGTAGGCCGAAAGCCTATACCACCAGCCCTGGGCCTGAGCTTACCAAATAATTACCCAGAATAATTAAAACCTGCAAGTCAAAAGGTCCAGAAATCACCTGACCCCCCAACTAAAAATGTTACTGTACTCCCCGGCTTTGTTCATCATGAGTTGAAGCTCTTGATGACTGGTTTTAATTATTATGGATAATTATTTGGTAGGCCCAGGCCCAGGCCTGGTGGTATAGGCTTTTGGCCTGTACACAGAAGGCCAGACTTGATTTGCTGCCATGCAGCCAATGAGCATGGCCCCACACCTGATTTGCTGCCCTGGAGCCAATGAGAAGACTTACACCATACCTGCTACACCACAGCGATCGAGAATACCAGCCATTGACTGTAGGCTAACAGCATTGAATTGAATTGCTGTTTCCTCACATTTTGTATTTATAAGGAAAACAAAAACAAAGGTCTGGGGTGCTGCCCACCATTCTAGAGCAGAAAGTAGTACTGACTGGCTGATGTTGGATTATATTAACCCAGTGTCACATTTCATCATCTGAACTTCATGAAGCAACACCGTGTATTACTAACACGATTTTTAACGCAAGGTAAAGGAGAGTCAGTGAGATCATTTTGCAACCTTGTCCTTGGTCGTGACCATTAACAGTTTTCCTGCAGCATTTAGATCAGTGGTAATAGCAGTGAACGGACCTACAGTACTGTATGTTCACAACATTCAGGTTGTTTGTCACATTGCTATTATAATAAGTGGCCTCATAAGCCACAATGTCGTCCTGACCTCCCACGCCATTGGCAGGGCTTGACACTAACACTTGCCCGCTTGCCCGGGGCGAGTAAAAAAAATGGTGGGGCAAGTGAAGACTGCTACCTGGTTGCCCGATCGGGCAAGTGTGCAACTTAGTGCACTATAACACAACACAAGATAAATTTGTCTTGAAGGCAGTCATTGCACTCTGCCTCTGTGTCTTTCTCTGCTTTCTAGCTATCCACAATTCCAGGCTGGATTTGGGAAACAAAACAGGCAAATTAACACATCAAAATGACCATTAATCTTCTACAGTGTAGACCTGGGCTAACTAAGATGATGAATTTTAACTCTTGAGAGTGTAAAAATGAAACCAAATGGACCCGCAGGGGTCCATTTGGTTTCATTTTTACGTTCATTTTTTACGTTCATTTTTACGTTCTCTCAAGAGTTACATCTGGTTAACTAACTTAACTGGGGACCACCTGGAACCTGGGGGGCAAGTGACTATGACCTGAGGGCAAGTAGAACCTGACTTGCACTTGCCCGATGGGCAAGTGCCTCGGAGTCCTTAGTGTCAACCCCTGCATTGGTATCCACAGTTTTTATCCCACAATTTTGTAACCCATTTTTCACGCAGTGCCAATTCCTAATGTGATCCTGGGCTCTACACACCCTCTGCCAACCTGGGGAGGGAGCGGACTGGCGAACATGCAAACTCCACACAGGGCCCTTTCGCCAACCACCGCTTCGTGTATGGGCACTGATGACTCTGGAGTACCCAGAGTTTTAGAAAACAACCTTTTTAAAAAAGGGTCGCGACCTAGGGTGTCAAGGACACAAAATGATTCCACCCCTCCTGAGTAAAAGAATGTTTTTTTTGTGAAAACGAACATTTGCGTAAATGATTGTGGGCTGTTTTACTAAATCTTTCAGCGTTAGCTTCTATACTTCCTGTAGTATTCCTGTCGTGATGGTACTGTGCTCTACCCCCCATACCCTCCTATACCCACCCTCCTATACCCCCTTACTACCACGCCATCCCCCAGCCGAAGTGGCACCACCTCCTCCTGCTCCTCCTCCTCCTCCAGCAGAGCCCCGTCCTCTAACAGTCGTAACGCAGCAGTCCAAAGACGTCTCCTCTCTGGCCTCTCCCTCTTCCTCTCCCTGGGACTCGTCTCCATCTGAAAACACCTTCGAGTTACTGCGCCCCACCCCGGCCCGCGCCCAGAGCGCCCCCATCACCCGTCCCACTGCAACCGGCACCGGCTCCGTCGAGCCTCCCCTGCCGGCCCCCGACATCCTGGGACCTCCCAAGAGCGTGGACGCTCTGTCCTCACTGTCGTGGAGCCAGAGCCAGTGGGTCGCCTTCAGCGATAAGAAGAACCCATCGTCGTCTCATCATCATCGTCTGGCCAACGCCAACGTCACCGCCGCCACGACCAGGGCGACACGCTTCTTCTCCGACGACCCCGCTGACCCCTTCAACAACGGCAACGACCCGACGGGCAGCGGCGGTGGAGGCGACGGAGGAGGAGGAGGAGAAGGAAACGGAGACAGCGCCCCCTGTGGCCTGGAGGTCTCCTCTCTGCTCTCTGATAGGAGAGGCTCTCCAGCCAGCCAAATGCAACCTGGTAACACCCTGATGTTTGCTGCAAGGCTTTGGAAATGGTGTTTTGTGCTACCGTTGGGTTTTTTAATGTGTTTGCTGTTGTTGTTTTTGCCTGAGATTTCTTTTCTTTATTTTTATTTTTGTATGCCTTTATTATCTGTATCTTTTCATTTATTTATTGTTTATTATTTGTCTAATTTTTGATTTTCTTTTCTTCATATAACCGTGTTTGTTTGTTTTTTCTGTTTTCTGAGAGGCATGTCATCTTTTGGTTTGCTGATTTGCTTGCATAAGAGTTATTTTTTTATTATTTGGAATGTTGATTTATTTTGTGATTTGTTTTTGATTGCTTTGTTATAAATTATAAGTTTGAAACTAAAAGAGAAACTTTGACGATTTATATAATCACCAGTGATGATCACGATTGGTGATATCTCACAATATGTGGCAAAAACTCTGACTTCTGCATATTTTAAACACAATGTTGACATCACATTGAGAGTTTGTATAACTTTCACTCGATGCAAATCGACAAAGTGAATCGGCAAAGTTTTCCTTTTAAGGCATGACGGTTTCTCTGCTCTTACTGAGTGAAATATTGTAACTGATGGTTTGCATTCAGTTAAAACCATTGATACCCAATTTATAGTTTGTCTTGTGTGTGAAATTTAGTGGACCTACAAGCTCACTACACACCACATGCATCGGCATGTGGTGTACTGCATGTTTGTTTGTGAGGGAAGGTACCGGGATAGACTCGTTGTATCTGAACATACTGTACATAACTGACCAGATGTGTGTTTTGTGCGTACCGTAGTGCCAGCCGCCCCCAACCGCCCCACCACTCCTCTGACAGCTGGAGCCTTGGTCCCCCCACCGAGACCCTCCTCAAGACCCAAGATCCCCACCGCCAAACTCACCGGCATCACAGAGATTGTA
>CM076985.1:43240499-43277999 GCA_039105355.1 Benthosema pterotum
CATTCTATTTCTGAAAGGATTGTGAAAATCTAGATCATCACAACTTTGAATATCTAATTTTTCACAGCAAACCTTTTTCTTTTAACTCAAAATATCCTTGAAACAACATACTTTCAGATGTGGGAAAGCAGATGATTACATTTTTGGCAGGTCATTGACATGAAATAGGTTGAGAGAACCACTGATTATAGATTATTTTCTGTCATGATTTAAATGACATTTGTAGGATCTAGTCTTGGGTTACGGAAGTTTGGCACACCAGCATTGGCGTGCAGCGACATACGAATCAAGTTCAACAGCGGTACTGTCTCCAGAATGAGTTGTCTCATTTTGCGATGGTACGCCGCGTCGTGTACAACGTACTACCAATGTTTTCCTGGATGTCCTCAACCTTGTCTCCCTGTCAACAGTTTAACAACAAACAAAAACGTCTGGCATGTTTTTTGTTTTCTGTTTTAATTGTGAAATAAGGTGAAATGAACATTGTGTTTTTTGCACTTAATTGTTGTTGTATGTTTAATGTATTTATTGTAAGTCACTGACAAGCTTGGTGTCACTCTGACATGATCTAATACAGTCAAACAGTTCTAGCATGTCCTTTGGAAGTTTGCAAATGTATGCTAATTTGTATTTAATCCCAAAATAACATGTACTATGTGCTGAACTCTGTGTGTGCGATCGCATGCACACGCACACACACAAACACACACACACACACACACACACACACACACACACACACACACACACACACACACACACACACACACACACACACACAGAGGCTATTTTCAGCTTTAATGTCCAATCAAGTCATTACAATGGCATCAAGGCCCACCATTCCTCCCTGTCAGGTGTAAAGGAGTGGCTTGGACTCCTCATGCATTGAAGGAAGCATGAGGTCAGTCTGTTGCTCTCTACCCAGGTCGGCAGAGAAAGTTAGATAATTAGCATTAGATAATTGACACCGGGTGGGCAAAAATAGCTTACAAAATCGCAAACTACCGTAAACATTAAAACATCCCAGGTGACACAATTGTTACTTAAAACCTAAATGAAAACTATTGGCGAGCCTAAAACTAACCTGTGTGGTGTGACTGTGTCTGTGTGGTTGTTGTGTGTGGTGTGACTGTGTGTGTGTGGTTGTTCTGTGTGGTGTGACTGTGTGTGTGTGGCTGGTCTCAGGGACGTCGCGCGGCCCCAGCCCTGTGACCCTGGCATCCCAGGATGCATTGCCCATCGCTGTGGCCTTCACAGAGTCTGTTAATGCTTACTTCAAAGGAGCTGATCCAACCAAGTGAGTCTCACATGATCTGCACCCACACGCAACGCTCAGAACAGGCACACACACACACACACACACACACACACACACACACACACACACACACACACACACACACACACTGCTCAGAACACACACACATGCACACACCACTCAGAAGCCTTCACTCTGTTGCGCACACATGTGCAAGCATATGCATGCATGTGCATGAGTACACCTGTGTTGTTCTTACCGTATTTTTATTTAGTTATGTTTTAGTTTCAATCTTAGTCTACGAACGCCTAAGTTTATTTGTTTTAGTCAACAAAAAACATTGGCATTTTAGTCTAGTGTTTGTCTGGCGATTATTTTTATTTGTTGGCAAAATTGTCAGCATATTTATTATTGTTTTAGTCGTCAAAGTATATGGTTGCTGTCAGGAGGATTATTTTTATTTTTTCCATAATTCGAACACCCTTTATGTATTTGTGTTGTTTTCAAAAATATTGAACCAATGGAAAGTAGTAAATTAAACAAAAACAAAAAAACAAAAAAAAAAACGCTCTGGACCAAACCAACTCCAACACCTCTCCCTCTTGTCATGCAAGCAGGGGCGGATCTAGGCATGGACATGGGGGGGCAATGCCCCCCTAAATGCCCAGTCTGCCCCACCAAACACGATGCCAGGCAAAACAACCCAAGATATTTCAAATTAAAGTGCTTCTATTTAAAATGATGTGAAACACTACTACTGCTACTGACTAACTACAGCTGTGTCACCACTAAACCAGCAGCATTTCATCATTGAAAACAGAAAACTCTCTGAGTCAGACCTTTAGCTTTATGCATGCTGCGTGTCTGTTGCAACTTCAACAACAACTGGTGTTATTATTGATGCTTTACTTGACTAATAAAAGGAACTGAAAATGGAACTGGAACTGAAAATGGTATGGGTGCGGCTTCATCGCCCGTGGCGCGAAGCGTCACGGGCGATGAAGCCGCCCCCATACCATTTTCTCTTGCCCCTCCAACATGTTCTCTTGCCCCCCCAAATGGGACAGGTTACATCCGCCCCTGCATGCAAGGCTATATAAAGTCACAACACTTACTTTGATTGCTTTGTTTTCAACAGATAAGGTTTTCCTCATTTCCTGCAAATTTATGGTACTGTATATGTTTCATTTCCTGAAGAATGAACATTTCTCAGTCATGTGGTTCCTTGTATTGTTGAAAGCAGAGTTTTGTAAAAACAGGAGGGGATTTACACTGCTGTACTGTAATGACAGTTTGGTGCAAAATCGCAAAAAAAAAGTTGTGACGCGTGAGCTTAGTCAAATCAAATACTTTGGTAATCGAATAATTTTCGACTAGTCTATAGTGATATACTGTACATCTGTTTTTTTATCCAATAAAAACAGTGCATGCATATTACGCTACTGTAACTCAGTTACAGTAGGACAATAACTACCATCACCGCAGCAGCACATGTCCATAATGTCTGCTGTAGACAATTAAAAAATATATATTAAAAATAATTATTAGCAAATAACGAATTATGAATTAATAGTCGAGTAGTGTTTTGCTAATTATGCCCTATACCACAATCACATTTACAACATTTTTTAAAATAGTATTTTTAGCACAGGCAGGGTTAGCGTTTAAAATATTAAATATTAATCGCAACCTGACCTTACAGTATGTCTGAACTCTCCTGTGAAAATATGGCAAATAATTGTCTATTTCATGCCCTCGCAGGTATAGGCCTATTGTGTGAGAGCATTATTATATATGGAACAGGGGGCGGATTGGCACATATTTTCCCACCGGGACAATTTTGCCTTTGCCAGGCCACCCTGGAGGGGGCAGCCGGTTAACCAGATGTAACTCTTTGAGAGCGTAAAAATGAAACCAAATGGACCCTTGCGGGTCCATTTGGTTTCATTTTTACACCCTCAAGAGTTAAAATATTCATCATGTGAATTAGCCCAACTTAGTCTACACAACTAGAGAATGTAGAAGATTAATGGTCACTTTGATCTGTATGTTCCAGGTGAGCATCTAGCACATTCTAGTGCATTTTGGAAGTGCCACTAGTGCATTTTGGATCTTGTCCAGCAGGCCACTAGGTGGCGCAGGCCACCAGGAAAACTCCCTGTACTCCAGATGGCCAATCCGCCCCTGATATGGAAGCTGCATAACAGTGGAATATATGCCATGAATACATGGCATGTATTCCACTGTTATGCAGCTTCCATACTGTATAATTCATGATATGTAGTCTTTATGTATATGATATACCACCATGGTTTAATTCATGCTTAATGTATGTCCATCTGAATTAACTTAAGAGCATCTGCTAAATGCCTAAACTGTAATTGTAAATTGTTGCGTGTGCATGTGCGTGCGCGCGCACACACACACACACACACACACACACACACACACACCCCTCCCTCCCTCTGTGTGCGTGTGTAGAGTGTTTTAGCTTTGCGTCGGGGTCGACACCATTCTTTCAGGGTGGATCAGCCACATGGGGCAGATTATAGTCTCAGGCAGAGAAAACATACAGCCTTTTATTGGTTAACTGCTGTTAAATTGCTGCTGTGCAAAAGGCTTATTTTCGCAGGGATTAGCGAATGGAACATTTCAGAGCAAGGCGAGGAGACACAGAGCAGAGCCCTGGTCCCCCCCCCCCCCCCCCCCCCCCCCCCCCCCCCCTCCCCTCCTCCTCAGTTAAACCCACCCACCCGTCCAAAACTTAACATTTGTTTAGATAAGTCCAAGTACAAGCGCTCTACACCAGTGCTTCTCAGACGTTTTACATCTAAGGACCCCCCCACTTTGCCCCTGCATTTGGACACTGGACCCCCATAACTCCTGAAAGTGTACAAATGGAACCAAATGGACCTGTAAGTGTCCATTTGATTCCAGTTTTACAGATTTGTACTGTAAGTGTCCGTTTTGTTCCTTAGAGGCAGGGGCGTAATCTCTGTGTAGGCTGCAAGGCTGCAGCCTACATGAGGATTTCAGTAGGATTTCACAGGGGCTGTGGTTTTCACACGTCTGAAATTTTCAGGGGCGGAGACGTGGCCAATGGCTGGGCGCAACGGGGCCATCAAATATTCAAGTGCTAATCAGATGGCTTTTGTTGGTGTGATGAAGATCCAATCTCTATTGGATCCGCCCTGTCCTACAACACATTGATGAGCAGTGCTACCTCTCTCTCTCTCTCAGGTGCATCGTGAAGATCACAGGCGACATGACGCTGTCGTTCCCCATGGGCATCATCAAGGTGTTCACCTCCAACCCTTCACCCGCCGTTCTCACCTTCAAACTACGGAACACCAGCAGACTGGAGCAGATCCTACCCAACCAGACACTGCTCTTCAGGTAGGTCACTGTTACAGTGACCCCAGACTGGAAGAAGATCCTTCCCACTTGAATTTAAAAAATTATCGGTCACCGCGACTGACTTCGCTCATTTTGATTACATAGAATCATCTTCTGTGAAAACCTCCTGTGAAGGCATGCTGTTGAGCACTAGAAAACAGTGTATCTACAAGCTCCACAACACGTTATGGCATGATGCGTTGTGAGCTTGTAGATTCAGCTATTCCAGCATCAGTCAAATGCCCCACGGTAATCTGCGACCTCAAGTGGCCTATTTCTTTTCTAAAACTGTTAACAATTATGGCCACATGAAAAATCTATCTGACAAGTAGCAATTAAAAATAATTCACCGTAGCACTATGTTATCTGTAAGTTACCCAGCTAAAGAACGTAGTTCCCTGATAAAGAAAGTAGTTCCCGGCCAACCAGCAGTAAAACACCTGCAACAAGATTCCATAACAACAAGCCAGTACCAGGTGGTGCAGTGATACTACTAAATGTGACGCATCATCAGTGGGTTATCAGTGGGTTTTACACCTGTCACGTGATGGTGACCAGCCAACCACAATCACGTATTGGGACTAGCAGTTTTAGAACAAATATTCTACACCAGCTAGACGAATTGAAACAATTGTGTTGGTCTCTAACATGTCAGATGTAAGACTACATTTGAAATATTTTGAAGCGGCAGATTTCTGAAACCAAATGTATGACGACAACATGGTGTTTCTAGTGTCTTGACCATTCTGTCCTCTAACCCTCACGAGTCCCGGATGTGTGGTCCAGTACTTGTTGTATTTACCGATGTGAGCGTCATTCAGGGGTTGACTCTGAGACAATGCCATTCGAATGCATGGGATAGAATGGGTACGGTTGCAGCGCTTTTTTTTTTGTTTTGTTTTTTTTTTCAAGATGGCAGCGTGTCAACGATAAGCTTGGATCAAAAGATGGATTAAAGAATGGAATCAATTAACAGCCGTGTTCTGCCTACAGCCGTCTAGCTAGCAGGTAGTCCTACCGTGGGGTCGGTGGGTCTAAGTCCTGGCAGACTGAGAGTTGTGTTTTCTAGAGATGGTTTCTCTGAAAGCTGCTGACGGTGGGTGAGAGAACTTTCTCTCCTCTGTGTCAACCAGAGGAAATTCAGTTAAATATATAGTGACATAAAGCCGTCGTCAGACTGCCAGGGAAATACTTTCCAGAGTCTTAAACAATCAGGTCTTCAGCTGCCCATGTCTCTTCAATAAAACACTCACACGCTACAACCCTTTCATTTGCTTATTAGTCTACGTGTCGGCAAACCTTTCTGCACTTTCACAGCCAAATGTAAATGTAATGGCAGTTTTTTATGTCAATACAAGTAATTAAGGAGAGCGGGAAGAAGCTGGACCACAATGTCAGGAATCATCTTTATGATTTATTTGTAGAGCGCCATCACACACATACAGTAATATAGTGTCTCCATTCAGAGCCAGGGTTGTTTTTGTCGACGAAGAATAAGACTAAAGTCTAAGTCGACTAAGATTTTTGATATTTAGTCGAGTAAAACTAGACTAAGACTAAGACTAAATCATTAACTAAGACTAATGGAAATATCTTTTTTTTAAGTACTTGTTCAGACTACAGAGTAATGTGTTGAATGTCATATCTGCAGTATGCATTGCATGTCTTTTCAGGACAGCAGGTAATACAATAAAGGTTGTTACTTACTATTACTATTTCAGTCATTTGATACAAAAATAAATAAAACAAGATATGTTTCTTATTAAAAACTATAAATCTGTATTACATACAAAAAACTGACAATGTATTTTTTTAGACTAAAAGATGTAAAGACTAAAACTAAAGGATTAAGGCTAAACCACTAAGGTTAAAGGTCTAAGACTAACTAAGATTGAATTATTTTATTTGTTATATTTCGTTGACTAAGACTAGTCTAACAAAAAGGAATTTCATAAGACCAAATGAGACTAAAAGACTAAATGTGTGTTATTGAAAAGACTAAGACCTAATCAAAATATTCTTTAAAAAACTTGAACTTTTGAAAAACTTCTCAAGTTCAAATGTATTTTCTTTTACAAGTTAACAATAGAAAAATATTTAAATAATGTGATTGAACTTTAGTGAAATAATTCCACACCTTGATTTTCTGTTGCAGGCATACTGTATACCAGCTGATATATCGACCAATCATACCGATCGGTATGATTGGTCGGCTGATGTTATATCAGCTGATGTTACAACATGGATATCGCCGATGCCAATACACTGGTATTACTGATATATCGGTCGGGCTCTTTGCGGTTATTTGAAATGACGTGAACAGCCATGATTTCCGAGCGGCAGGGGCGCTTTTGCCATTTGGCAGACTAGGCAGTTGCCTAGGGCACCATGAGGGGAGGGGGCGACCATGAGGGGAGGGGGCGACCATGAGGGGAGGGGCGACCATGAGGGGAGGGGGCGACCATGAGGGTAGGGGGTGACCATGAGGGGAGAGGGCGACCATGAGGGGAGGGGGGCGACCATGAGGGGAGGGGGGCGACCATGAGGGGAGGGGGCGACCATGAGGGTAGGGGGTGACCATGAGGGGAGAGGGCGACCATGAGGGGAGGGGGGCGACCATGAGGGGAGGGGGCGACCATGAGGGGAGGGGGTGACCATGAGGGTAGGGGGTGACCATGAGGGGAGGGGGCGACCATGAGGGGAGGGGGGCGACCATGAGGGGAGGGGGCGACCATGAGGGTAGGGGGTGACCATGAGGGGAGAGGGCGACCATGAGGGAGGGGGGCGACCATGAGGGGAGGGGCGACCATGAGGGGAGGGGGTGACCATGAGGGTAGGGGGTGACCATGAGGGGAGAGGGCGACCATGAGGGGAGGGGGGCGACCATGAGGGGAGGGGGTGACCATGAGGGGAGGGGGGCGACCATGAGGGGAGGGGGGCGACCATGAGGGGAGGGGGCGACCATGAGGGTAGGGGGTGACCATGAGGGGAGGGGGCGACCATGAGGGGAGGGGGGCGACCATGAGGGGAGGGGGGCGACCATGAGGGGAGGGGGGCGACCATGAGGGGAGGGGGTGACCATGAGGGGAGGGGGCGACCATGAGGGGAGGGGGCGACCATGAGGGGAGGGGGCGACCATGAGGGGAGGGGGTGACCATGAGGGGAGGGGGTGACCATGAGGGGAGGGGGCGACCATGAGGGGAGGGGGGCGACCATGAGGGGAGGGGGCGACCATGAGGGGAGGGGGGCGACATGAGGGGAGGGGGCGACCATGAGGGGAGGGGGCGACCATGAGGGGAGGGGGGCGACCATGAGGGGAGGGGGGTGACCATGAGGGGAGGGGGTGACCATGAGGGGAGGGGGCGACCATGAGGGGAGGGGGGCGACCATGAGGGGAGGGGGGCGACCATGAGGGGAGGGGGGCGACCATGAGGGGAGGGGGTGACCATGAGGGGAGGGGGCGACCATGAGGGGAGGGGGGCGACCATGAGGGGAGGGGGTGACCATGAGGGGAGGGGGGCGACCATGAGGGGAGGGGGGAGACCATGAGGGGAGGGGGGGCGACCATGAGGGGAGGGGGGCGACCATGAGGGGAGGGGGCGACCATGAGGGGAGGGGGGCGACCATGAGGGGAGGGGGCGACCATGAGGGGAGGGGGCGACCATGAGGGGAGGGGGGCGACCACCAGAGACATGCTTTAAAAGGATCCCAGGCTAATAATGGATAAATACATTATACTTGTCCTCTATAACTAGAATTGAACATTTAAAACACTTCTCTTACTTAGTTTAAGAAACTGTTCATATTTTTATCCCATTGAGGGCGGCATTTTTTTTTTTTTTTTTATGTATTTTTTTGTGGCTTTCGCCTTTATTCATTTTTCATAGAGGGACAGACAGTAGGCTGACAGGAAATGGGGAGAGAGATGGGGGGGGTGACATGCAGTAAAGGCCGTCGGGATCGGGAGTCGAACCCGCGGACACTGCCAGTGCTGGATTACCAGCCAGGGTGCCTGGACCGCTGAGCCACGGCCCAGGCCAAGGGCGCTATTTTACAGGAGATTTTCCCTGGACCCCCCCCCTTGCCTAGGGCTCCAAATTGCTTTAGAAACACCACTGCCGAGTGGACAACCCTAGTGATTGATCATTAACCCTGGCATTTTCACCTTCTAATACAGGGGTTTTCAACCTTTTTCATCCAGGGACCACCATTTGTTCAGGATTTGAGCGACGGACCACCATTTGATTACATTTTCACACCAAGGACCTACAATGAAAGAATTCCTTTGGTTTCGTCCACAATTTCAGGCTGTATTTTGCCAACAGAACAGTGTAAACGTCTTAATTAAGTGGTGCTAATTCAGATGATGAATATTTTAACTCTTGAGAGTGTAAAAATGAAACCAAATGGACCCGCAAGGGTCCATTTGGTTTCATTTTTACATTCTCAAGAGTTACATCTGGTTACCCAATTTTCCATCATTTAGCCTGGGGACCACCTGGCACCATCTCAAGGACCACTGGTGGTCCCGGACCACTGGTTGAAAACCCCTGTTCTAATACATTACATAAATCTAATACCACAATGTTGTTATATGAATTTTCAGGCATCTGCTTGTTTTCCCTAAATGCCAAATCTCTTCACTGGAGAAAAACACTTTGCCTCAGATTGTCTGTTTTCTATGTGTGTTTGGCCCAGAATATGGTTGAGAGGGTTCCTGCGGTTAATACAGATCTGCCATCTGTGGAAATTGTGTTTTCTTATAATTTGCCTAAACCTTAAAGAGAAGGTTTTCTTTTCTTTTTCTTCTCTCAGTCTGGTCCTCCTGACTGAGAGCTCATGGCTGGACTAATTGAATCAAACAGAATTCATCATTTAATAACCCGACCGGCTCGTTTTAACCCGCTCATATTTTCCGAGCTATTGAAGCTTCACACACAACGCCAAGAAGAGATGAATAGTTGAGTCTCCGATGATCACGATGGTCTACGCTACAGCCCACCAACCACTCTGTGTGTGTGTGCGTGTGTGCGTGTGTGCGGGTGCGGGTGCGTGCATGTCTGTGTGTGTCTGTGTGCGCGTGTGCGCACGTACAAACATTCCTGTATCAAACCATCTATGTTTCAACTCTGTACTGAAAATCCTGAAATCTTTGTTTGCACATCTCTCTGCTAATACAGCAGATGTTATTGTTGTCGATGAAGAGAACAGATCCCTTTCCATTTTTGAAGTGGCCTGATGGCACCTTTGATTCTAGCCTAGAAGAAGCCTTTATATGACCAAAGTCATTGAATACCAGCCGCTTCTACAGACCATCATAGAGCTAGGCTATAGGTGCAATCTATTTGTGTTTACCTTTGGCAGTCTAGGTCAGGACATGTACAGTATAGGTTGGTTGTAAGAGGTTTCCAACAACTTGAGATGTTAAAAAAAAGCCAAACAGCTTGCAAAATTCTGTGCAGTCTCTTCTACGAACGGTTTCCAGCAAATATGGCGACAACACTGTTACGTGTACCCCTGAGGGGTGTGTATAGGTACTAGTTTGGGATCTGTTGACTGTATTCTGTTCTGCACCTTGTAAATATTTGTGTCCTTGTGTTGTATCTCCCACGTGGACATAAATAAATGATTAAAATGTGTGTCTCCTCCTCCACACAGTGATCCTTCACAAAGTGACTCCAACTCCAAGGACTTCTGGTTCAACATGCAGGCGTTGACCTCCTACCTCAGGAAAGCAGCAGAGCACAGCCCTACAGCCTCCTACTACAACGTGGACATCCTGAAATACCAGGTCAGTCGTCCAAGCGTTCGTATGATTTACATTTCGTCATGTGATTGTGGAGAAAGATCTAGGATATGTCCATGTACGTTGGGGCACCTGCTTGCTGGCCTAGTGGTCCAGGGGTATGCCACATTATTTCCTGAAATCTGCTCCTCCTTTAGTCAATATACACTAAATTCTATTATTACATGGCTTGAATGAATGGTCCAATCAGAAACCAGCACTCTGGTCACATGAGTGGTCATGATGACCTTTGTTGCGTGTCCCCTAGCGTTCTCTTCCTTGTCATTCTTTACTTTTATGTATCTATAAAGGAAGAAAAGTGTGGGGGGAAAAATCCATTGACCAGGATCAATAGTAAGCGCTGCCCAACTTTTTCTCCTCTACATTAAATGTGTTTGCGGAAAACCAGCCCATCAACCAGCTCACAGTGTGTCTGACTGCAATGCATTGTCAGATTGAATATGTTCACCATGCAGGCAAATGTAAAATAACTTAACTGTGTGTGTGTAGGTGCAGTCTAACGGCATCCAGTCCACTCCTCTCAACCTGGCGGTGTACTGGAAGTGCTCCTCCAGCACCACAGACCTGCGTCTGGACTACCGCTACAACCCAGAGTCCATGGCCTGTCCTGGGCCTCTGTCCAACGTCCAGATCCTGGTGCCCATGGACGGAGGGGTCACCAACATGCAGGCTCTGCCCAACGCCATATGGTTAGTGAGGAGGAGAGAATATATATTGTATATTCAATACCGGTATATTAATTCAATGTGCACACATCTTCACGATATTTCAAAAATAGCAGAAGTGTATATATGTTTTCCACAGATTAAAAATAATGCTTGAAGTGCTACAGTGACACATTCCATGCATTCCATTCCCCATGGATTTAAGGAATTTAACCATTACACTACTATGGTTAAAAACCTCAGCTGTTTGTGTGGGTGTCTTTCACCTATTAAAAACGTGACATTTCATCCCTCCCTCATAGGAATTCAGAGCAGAACAAGTTTCTATGGAAGCTGAGTGACATATCGGAAAAGTCTGAAAACGAAGGTACAGTAAGACATTTATTATAATGATGATAATGACCTGATGGTAGCCACAAGGTTGCCGGTTCGAACCTGAGTTCCCCCAGAGTCAGTCTCCGTGTGTCCCTGAGCAAGGCATTTAACCCCTAATTGCTCCTGATGAGCTGGTCAGTACCTTGCATGGTTTCTTCCACTATTGGTGTGTGAACGGGTAAATTTGATCAACGATCACCTTGGATAAAGGTGCTGTATAAATGCACCATTTACCATTTACTGCAGCTAAAACTGCTTTCATAGTCCAGAAAGAAATGATAAGGACCTTTTATATCAGAGTGGTGATTGGGGCTCAAACCGTTTGCTTGAGGGACGTATACAACATGATATTTAACAGACATTCCTTTTTTTAATGTATTTTATTTGCGCTTTAAAGTGACGACAACATGCATGTTTTCCTCCCATGTTTGTGTTGACCTCATCCAGGCTCGGGGTCTCTGAGGGCTAAGTTTGACCTCTCAGACGGTCCGTCCACTCCGGCTACGCTGGCGGTGCAGTTCATGAGTGAAGGCAGTACGCTGTCTGGAGTGGAGCTGGAGCTACAAGGGTCTGGATACAGACTGTCACTCAACAAGAAGAGATTTGCCACAGGTAGAGTTTTAATGACCCACTGAGAACTCTAACAGTATTTTCTGTGAGAATTGACAAGTTAATTCTAACAGAAGTTAGTGTCAGCTAATAACCAGATTCTCGGATCAGGTGTTAGATCACATTCAGCGATATCAGAGACAGTGCATATTGGACTATAATACCGTAATTTCTGGACTATAAGCCGCACCTGAATATAAGCCGCACCAGCTAAATTTGGGGCAAAATACAGATTTTTCCTCGTATAAGCCGCACCTGACTATAAGCCGCACCAGGCTTATAGTCAGGTGCTTCATGTTAGAGCAGTGGTTTTCAACTTTTTCACAATTTAACAACATCTTCAGACCCCAAAACTAAAGATTTATTTTGGTTTTGTTCACAATTCCAGGATGGATTTTCGCAAACAAAAGAGGCAAAACATCAAAATTAGACCAAAATGAACATGACATATGCCTTATGAATTAAGTGGTGCTAATTTGGATGGTGAATATCATAACTCTTGAGAGTGTAAACATGAAACCAAATGGACCCGCAAGGGTCCATTTGGTTTCATTTTTACGCTCTCAAAGAGTTACATCTGGTTAACCAACTTTCTATCATTTAGTCTGCGGAGCCCACCTGGAACCTGTAAAAAAAATCTATAGATTGGCCGCCCCGTTGTATAAGCCGCAGGGTCAAAAGCATGTGAAAAAAGTAGCGGCTTATAGTCCGGAAATTACGGTAATCATTAAGAAGTGGAGAGGTCCCTTTGTTATCTTCCTCTGAAACGAAAGCGCTGTCCGTGGTTCTGAACAGATCAGCCATGTTCGGATTACCCCGTGAGCGGAACATTGGCATTTTCTAGATGAAGGATGGACCTCATTTTGGCTCAGTAGCATTGATGCTATGCTTTAGCATCCAAGATAGAAGACAAAAGTGGAATGGCCAGAGAGCACTGACACCCAAAGCACCATACCACTGGCATTCATTATGTTAAATGACAATTAGAGGCAAATTGATGTTTGGAAGAATATAAATGTTTATATTGATTATGTGTTCTCTTTCTGTTTTCCCCCCTCCAGGGCGTTACATGGCTGATTGCTGAGTAAAGCCTACCCACTTTGATCAAGAACAAAAATGAAAGGTTCTTCCTTCTTTCTTTTTTTCTTCTTTTGACTCCTTATTACCTATTTATCGAAAAAGGATAAGATGGGTTGAATGTGCAGACGTTTTGCGACGCCTTCCTGAAACCTCTGGAACCATCTCTGTGCTGGTCTGTGTGTCTACCAAACACAGCTTTTAGAAAAACCCTCTGGAAGCATCTCTACGTGTGCTGAACGACTCTCACTACAGTAACTTACTGTTGAACTGAGTGACTCACTACAGTAACTTACTGTTGAACTGAGTGACTCTCACTACAGTAACTTACCGTAGAACTGAGTGACTACAGTAATCTACCGTAGAACTGAGTGACTCTCACTACAGTAACTTACTGTTGAACTGAGTGACTCACTACAGTAACTTACTGTAGAACTGAGTGACTACAGTAACTTACTGTAGAACTGAGTGACTCTCACTACAGTAACTTACTGTTGAACTGAGTGACTCACTACAGTAACTTACTGTTGAACTGAGTGACTCTCACTACAGTAACTTACTCTTGAACTGAGTGACTCACTACAGTAACTTACTGTAGAACTGAGTGACTCACTACAGTAACTTACTGTAGAACTGAGTGACTCACTACAGTAACTTACTGTTGAACTGAGTGACTCACTACAGTAACTTACTGTTGAACTGAGTGACTCACTACAGTAACTTACTCTAGAACTGAGTGACTACAGTAACTTACCGTAGCACTGAGTGACTCTCACTACAGTAACCTACGTAGCACTGAGTGACTCTCACTACAGTAAGCTACGTAGCATTGAGTGACTCTCACTACAGTAACTTACTCTAGCATTGAGTGACTCTCACTACAGTAAGCTACGTAGCATTGAGTGACTCTCACTACAGTAAGCTACGTAGCATTGAGTGACTCTCACTACAGTAAGCTACGTAGCATTGAGTGACTCTCACTACAGTAAGCTACGTAGCATTGAGTGACTCTCACTACAGTAAGCTACGTAGCATTGAGTGACTCTCACTACAGTAAGCTACGTAGCATTGAGTGACTCTCACTACAGTAAGCTACGTAGCATTGAGTGACTCTCACTACAGTAAGCTACGTAGCATTGAGTAATTCACTACAGTAACCTACCGTAGCACTGAGTATTGAACACTGTTTAAAAAAGGAAAAGGAATAACTGTTAGTAATTGTATAGATATGATATTAAAGTGTAATTGCTTTTTTTTGATCATGTCTGACTTTTATAAAGTCAGAAACAATGTATGAATTAGATAATAATAATAATAATAATGAAAAAATATATATATTATATTTGAAATCATAAAAAATGAAAGAAAAAAAAGTGCACTAACAATCTTTCCGGCCATTTTTAGAAGCTTCTTTTTTTTCTTCAATGTTTTTATATTTCTTGTAGACTTCTTGTAAAATGAAAACAGATTATAGATTGGAGATTCTAAAGACGGGAACGAACACCAGTGGTTTTTGCCCCTCTTGTTTTCTCTCCAACTGTAAATAGTAACACTGAATATTCAAGATTTTTATTTGTTGACTCTGTCTTTTTTTGTCTATTGATTTTTTTTTTTCTTTTTGTGATCATGTGCAATGAAGGTCGAATCTGTCTTAAACAATATGAATCCTCTCTCACACACATGCACGCACACACACACACACATGCACACACACCTGTGGCACAAATGATTTGATACACTATTTAAAAAACATCTTTTGAAGTGCATGCAAAAAAAGACCTCAGTGCCTCCTCTTACTGTGGATATACAAGCAACAAATTTGTGTAAAACAATTGTATGTTTCCCTCCCTTGTGCCTGTGATCAAGTTAGGGCTAAATTTTAATTTAATTATGAAGCATTCTTACAGGGGAAAAAAGATGCTTTGCGTCGCGTTTGTCACCCAAAGTTTTATTGGAACGGAGTCCTGTGTGTTGATGTCAACACACCACTCTACTGCCCTCATTTTTGACAGAGAAATGTGCCTAAAACCTTAAAACTTTTCTCTAATCGTGTTTGTGTATTATTAATAACCATAAGCACAGTTTAAAGAGAATAGCACCAACGTTATTGCGCCAGTTGTTTTTTATACTTGTTTACTTGTTGGGATGTTTGAAGGGAACGCTGCGTCTCGCTCGCTGTGTGTGTGTGCGTAATGTTAGCACACACAGCCGACCCCAGCGGCTGTCTTCCACTTAATGAAATCGCTCCACTTGTTGTATAACTGGTCTTTTTTCAATTTTCTATTTTTGTCAACAGACCTTTTACCCTTTTTATATTATACCGTAAAACACATTGTATGACAAATGGCAGAAAGGTCCTTTCAAAATGGCAGCGATCAACAAACACGCCTATACTGTAGTTCTTGCATGAGAAGTGCATCTTTTTCCTATGTATGCGAAGGAGAGGTGTTGGTGCCGCAAACCTATTTACGACGTGAAATTTGCACGGAAGCTATGATGCAGTCGCGTAGCCGCCAAAATCGTTAAGCAAACAGCCGTCCATAACGGCGGCGAGTTACCATGGTGACAGACGTTGCAGACCATTACGTTAAAGCAGGGGTTTTCGACTGGTGGTCCGGGGACCACCAGTGGTCCCTGAGAGGGTTCCAGGTGGTCCCCAGCTAAGTTGGTTAACAAGATGTAACTCTTGAGAACGAAAATTCACCATCTGATTTATCCCAAGTCTACACAACTAGAGAATGTAGAAGATTAATGGTCATTTTGATCTGCATGTTTGACTGTTTTGTTTCCCCAAATCCAGCCTGGAACTGTGGACAAAAGCTAAAATAAAACTTTAGATTTGGGGTCTGTGGGGCTAAAATATCCTCAAATGATGGTCCGTGGCTTAAATGCTGAATAAATGGTGGGCCCTGGTATCAAAAACGTTGAAAACCCCTGCGTTAAAGTGTAGGTTCTGCCGTAGTAGAAATGGCTGCGACTTTATCTATGGAGCACAGATCGACAGATGGACTTCGTCATAGTGGATGGCACCGCTGTCGTATGCCTCAAGTCCTTATTAATCCAGGTGATGCACCAATCGCTGCCCGTTTGAAAAAGTACCTCAAGAACGATGAACAGCATAAACTAGGCCAAATGAATCATTGAACTTAAGATGCCTTAACGAAAATCTACCCAGCGCTGAATAATCAGGTGTTGATGACTGTGATTTAAAAGATGCTATTGTGACATACAGTGATATACTGCCATGCTTGGTCGTTGGTGCCTCCATTCATACTATTCAAACCTTTGGTTATCAAATCTTTATTTTGAATCCCCATGACTTTAAGAACCACTGCTTTATACTAATGGAGGTTTCACTGCGTTGAAGTCTGTTGGTCAATACTTTAATACAAATTGTTGGAGAGACTGACTTTATTTTTCCACTATTGTTCCATACAGTTTAATTATTAAGTATCCATACAGTTTAATTATTAAGTACCTCTCTTTTTTTGTTTGTACCTCCAGTGATAATAACGGTGACGTTTTGTGTATCTATACAGTAATTACTTTAAACCTTTTGGCCATGTCATCATGTCAGGTGGAAGAAATGTAAAAACAAAAAAAAAGAAAGAAATCTGAAGTTGTCGAAGAAAATCAATAATAGCCAAACAAACTAGAAGCTGACAGAAGCGTTGCAGTGCAACGTGTGTGTTGTCGGCTTGCATCTCTGCAAATCCCACTGATAATTCATTTTACTTTACCGCTCTTCTTCCTAGAAATGTAGTGATGTCAAAAAAGCACAAGATTTGTCTATGAAACGCGGTGGAATGAAAGTACAAAAAAAAGAAATGCAATACAAATTCCGGTACTTGAAGTGAAGTACAGATTACTCACGGCTTGACCCTAAGATCTCACAGACACTTGGACCATGTCTGGCAATTATTCAGCTTTTTTTTTCTGCCCCCGAAGAGTTGTCGCATGGATTTCACCTTTCTATTTTCTATATTTCTGTTTTTCCACCATCGAGTTTCACATGTCATGCCATATCCGGTAAAACAAAACTGTTAATTATCTGTAATTAATTATTAATTAATTAAGGCATTAATTACTCTGAGCCATCAGGGTTTTCTTTTTCTTATTTTTTTTTATTTGTATCTGTTTTCGTCGTGGTTCTCTATAATGCGTCTAACAGAGATTTGTACCTCATGGCTTTATAAAGAAAAAGACCTAGACCTTCGGTGGTAGTGTGTAGAATAGAAAATGGAGGCAGATCTACTAACCTGGAATGAGCGGAGAATGCCACTTGATCTGTTGTCTTCTGTCACTTCAATTATGTGCCTCACTTTTTACTTTTTAATCAACCAAATATTATAGGCTAGTTAAAGGAGTAGTTCACCCCAAAAAATTACTCATTTTCTATCAATTTCACTGCCACCACAAAGCCTCGAATGAATGGTGGAGTCTCCGGTAACTGACATAATTATTGGTTCAGGAATGCGACAAAACCTAAGGAAACTCTTCATGGGGTTTCGTTTTGTGTGAAATACTCCTTATTTTTAAAGTGGAGTTTACATTACAAATCCTGAAATTGTAGCATCGGATATTTGTCGTTTAGTAAAGTGAGATATTATCCACGTGTGGAATTATAGAAATGCCTTGGGATTTTTTTATAACCAGTTCAACCTTTCACCCTTCCTTCTGATTTGTTTAAATGGGTCATGTGACCATTTAAACCAATCAGATTTCATTCTTGAAGTGTCTCACATCTGATTCAGGCTAGATTTGGCTGCCAGTGTAAATCAGAAATAATTCATCCTGGGAAGGTTCAGGTGGTTATTAGGGCTGTTGAATGATTCAACATTTTAATCAGATTAATCGCAGCTTCAAAATTAATTTAATCATGATTAATCACCATTCGAACTGTGTCCAAAATATGCCATGTTTTCCTGAACAGGGTTTGAACATTTAAAAAATAATCTGAAAAAAAAATCAGTTTATCTTTTGAATACATGCTTGTAGTTGTAGATCGTCCAGCTATACTCAAAGGCTCTGGTTACAGGGAGACACAAAGCTATATGTCTCCGTAAAACCGTGGTCTCACGATTTTTTTTTTCAATGAGAAAATGCTCATTGAACTTGAGCCAGTGCACACATGAGTTAATTGTGTTAAAAGTTTTAATCAGATTAATCAACACAATTAATTTAATCCCATTAACTTGTTATTTTCAACAGCCGTAGTGGTTATACATAAGTACCAATGCATTCAGAAAGACACTCCCCTATAGATATGAACAGATTCCAGATGATAGCAAGCTGGTTCTTGTTGTCTCTACAAAAACATTCACCAACAACAACATTTATCACAACAACTTTTTCCTTTTGGTTGGTCACATTTTTTTTTTCATTGATGTTTGATATTTAAAACAAAAAAAAAGTGTAGAGGAAAAACTAAATGAAAAGACAATTTGTGTAAATGATGATTCTCATGAAATGTAAATTTGTACCCCTGGTATCTCACTTCACGTTATTTGTATCTTCACTTTATGATTTCTCATTGTGCCTGTATTAAATGTGTAATATATGAATATATACAAATATATAAATATGACTACTTCATCACAGACTCTGTGTTTTTATTTTTTCTGTGCCCTCAGAAACTTTGTATGCCGTTTTTAAATTTGTTCTGAAAAGTGCAATTCTGACCAGCGTATTTGGACATATTGCACAATCACATATTTTATATGACCCCCACCACCACACAGATAAAATGGACTTTTGGTCAGAACGCAATTGTCTTTCACAGGAAAAACGACCAGGATTTGCGGCCTCTACCGATATTGCCAAGAGAAAACCTTCATTGAGAATGTTTTTTCCTCTGATGAAAATCAACTGCGTTCTGCACAAAAAGTCCATTCTATCCGTGTGGTGGGAGGCTCAGAGTGTTTCCACTAAGGTAAGTAGGCTTTAGGACACAAGCCGTGTTTGTTCTGGTGAGTAGGTAAAACGTTCTTTATATATCCAGAGAGGCTGGTCGGGTAGAATACCGTATTTTCCGCACTATAAGGCACACCTTTTAGAACTGTTTTCATATAGGCGCACCGGATTATAGAGATTAGATTACAGAGAATAGAAGCTACTACAGTTAACATAGAATAGATGCTACTGCAGTCGAACGATCCATATATACAGTAAGGCGCACTGGATTATAAGGCGCAGTGTGGATTTTTGAGAAAATAAAAGGCTTTTAGGTGCGCCTTATAGTCCGGAAAATACGGTAGTACTTGAACCCAACACCCAGGGATCATCAGGTAGCTTCTCAACATGATGGTGGTACAACACCTTGTTTCTCTACAGTTGACACACACACACACAGCCCCATACTGCTTCTCCATGCTGTGGGAGCCTGAGCTTCTGAACTAACTGTTCTTCTGGCCGTTGCAGCAGCAGCAGTAGGAGGAGTATTTCTGCTCCTCACCGTGGAACCATCTCAGATATGTTTGTCCAGGGACCCTCCGGAGCCATAGAACTGAGTTATTCTGCACTGCAGAGAGCCAGCACTACATCAGTAAGGTTCACGGACCGTTTGCAATGGATGTGACCATTTGATCTCTCTCTCTCTCTCCTCGTCTCAGACATGAGGGAAACCATCTGAACAAACAGGGATGGTGTTGCTTTATTGCATTAATATGGACCCCCAAACCCCCCCCTCACACCCCCTGCCCTCCCTCCTCCTCCTGTTCTCCCCAAATCCCAGAAGAGCAGGGCAGAATAATTCACATTGTGAACGGGTCAGAACACTCATGTCCAGATTTTCCATCAAGAGCAGAAATCTCTATATTATTTCTACCTACAGTACAAATTTGATTATCTGGACAACCAGATCACTGTTGCCATGTGGTCCCATTTATACCCTTATATCCATATATGGAGATCACTGATGTCTTACTGCAGGGGTTTTCAACAGGTGGTCTGGGGACCACCAGTGGTCCTTGAGAGAGTTCCAGGTGGTCCCCAGGCTAAATGATGGAAAGTTGGTTAACCAGATGTAACTCTTGAGAGTGTAAAAATGAAAGCAAATGGACCCTTGCGGGTCCATTTGGTTTCATTTTACTTTTAACTCAAGAGTTAAAATATTCATCATCTGAATTAGCACAATTTAAGTCTAAACTGTTTTGTCTGCAAAATCGGTGGAGTTCAAACTGATCTAGTTTGTAAACATAATGATACATCTGTTGGCTCCTTTTATTTATATTACTAGGAGAACACCCCTCCTATGTCCAGCTTTGATGGTCCATGCGACCCTCAAACCCTCAACATTGAAGACACAAATTGTGATCAGCCAGAATGAGATGATGATGTATGACGATAAGAGCACCCCTCACTACACAGAGGTGTGATTTTTAATGACCGCAGCTCAGGAGATAGAGCTGCTGTGTTGGGATCTAAAAGTTCCAGGTTAGATTGAATTCCGCTTTAAACACTTTGCGAAAAGTGCTATTTAAATGCAAAGTATTTATTATTTGGCTATGATAAGCCAGTTTTTACACGTGAGCACAGCTACTCATACTTTTGATACAGTAATGGCCTTTTTCTTCGCTATTCTTTTCCCCCACCCCAAAAAATCATCTGGATACCCAATGCACGGATTGAGAACCACTGCTGTGAATGACGACTAGTGTCTTTACTTACAGAGCTGTGCCTTAAAATAAGGAGAAAACAAAACAAATCTACAGATCAACACACGTGTCAAATTTTGAGTGATGGTTGTGAGCTTGTAGATGACCATTATTTTCAGCGATTCTTTTGCAGGGTGAATGAAGTCTACTCAGTCATCATGAGGCTCCAGTGTTTCAGTGAATGAAGTTTACTCTCTCAGTCATCATGGGGCTCCAGTGTTTCAGTGAATGGAGTTTACTCTCTGTCATCATCATGAGGCTCCAGTGTTTCAGTGAATGAAGTTTACTCTCTCAGTCATCATGAGGCTTCAGTGTTTCAGTGAATGAAGTTTACTCTCTCAGTGTTTCAGTGAATGAAGTTTACTCTCTCAGTCATCATGAGGCTCCAGTGTTTCAGTGAATGAAGTTTACTCTCTCAGTCATCATGAGGCTCCAGTGTTTCAGTGAATGAAGTTTACTCTCTCAGTCATCATGAGGCTCCAGTGTTTCAGTGAATGAAGTTTACTCTCTCAGTGTTTCAGTGAATGAAGTTTACTCTCTCAGTCATCATGAGGCTCCAGTGTTTCAGTGAATGAAGTTTACTCTCTCTGTCATCATGAGGCTCCAGTGTTTCAGTGAATGAAGTTTACTCTCTCAGTCATCATGAGGCTCCAGTGTTTCAGTGAATGAAGTTTACTCTCTCAGTGTTTCAGTGAATGAAGTTTACTCTCTCTGTCATCATGAGGCTCCAGTGTTTCAGTGAATGAAGTTTACTCTCTCAGTCATCATGAGGCTCCAGTGTTTCAGTGTTTCCTGTAGATCTGGAAGTGATGCAGTTTCTCCATCTGCTGATGTGGATACAATACATTAAATCATGGCCTCTGATTGGCTGCCGTTCAAAGGTACCAGCTGTGGATGCTGTTTTCACTCTGTGTTCCATCATCTAAGAACACATACTCTGGGTGCTTCTCTCTCTTCTCTGTCTGTGTGCTTGTCTGGTGAGTGCTTCTCTCTCTCTCTCTCTCTGTCTCTCTGTCTCTCTGTCTCTCTGTCTCTCTCTCTCTCTCTCTCTCTCTCTCTCTCTCTCTCTCTCTCTCTCTCTCTCTGTCACAGAGTGAGATGGCAGGATCAGGAGGTCAGGGTATCATGGTGAACAGGTACACTGCGCCCTGTGATGGTAGAATCATTAGAGGAGTACTGAGTAAGCATTACTGTTGATTATCACTCACTATCACAGTTGCCTATACTGTATAGCAGTGACACATCGGTAAAGCACATTTTGTTCGTTTTAAACAAATATGGGGAGTATACTGTATTCACTTGCACATGTTCGTGTCCCCTGTGCCCTCAGAGTGACTGAGTGGCAAAACAGCTAGCCCTCCACTGAAATATGTTCTTTGGGAAGTCTTCATTGGAATAAATAACGCCTTGAGATGAGTCATCTCGTTTTTGATCGCACATTACAAGATGCATGCAATATATGTTCCTTTTCTATTGTATTCTTGTTTCTTACAAAACGAGAATACAGCAAAATAATACATACAGCAAAACACAGAATGGATATTGTTGTGGCTCCAGTTTTATTCACTCTAAACACTGCGAAAAAAGATCTTAAAATGACAACTTTTTTAAGGGATCTAGTAGAACTATAGTAAATAATATAATTTAGAAGTTGCACATCTACTGATGACATCCCTAATGTCATCAGTAGATGCGCATGTGTTGTATTTTGCATAATATTGGCTGGATCTGTGGATATTCAAATTACAACGTACTTGATGACGGGTATGGATGGGATGTCAGGCCCTGTCAAAGCCTTGTGACAGGACACCAACATAATGTCAGTATCATGGTCACTATCATCGTATTTATCAGACATATACACACACACATTCATTGACTTCTTCAAATCAAGTGATTTCTCAACCTTCCGAACATCAAAAAAAGAGAACATGCATTTCCAGAAATCCCGTGGACTGAACTGTGTAAAGAGAAGGATTCTGTGTCAATTACAGTCATATAAATCCTGACTTTATGGAAGTCCCTGTAGGCGTTGTTGTGAAACGGTGTTCAGCTCTTTCTCCTCCTTTTCACAATCATGAGTTATACTCCTCTAATGTCAAGAACAAATGTGAGCCTCATGAAATCTCCTTTTTCATTCAGTTCTTTTGTTTCCAACAAACAATATTCATAATAATACCCCCAAATATGTCTATTGATTACATACCCATGTACTGTAGTTTGTCCTGTAGACCTCTGGTTTGAAACCCCAGGAGCCATGCACATCAGGCACTTCAGGAGCAGATTGGGGTTCAGTGTCTTGCCCAAGGACACTTCGACTTGTGGACTTGTCGACCCCGGGATCATTAGACGACCTGCTTTACCTCCCGAGTCACAATCGCCCTCCTCTGAGGTACAGACCCACAAGGGTCCATTTGGTTCCATTTTCCTATAAAACACTTTAAAATTTGCATCAACACACTGAGTTTGTAGATTAGCTATTTGAACTGTTCAAAAAAATGTTTCAAGGCACCTGTGTTTGTGGAGGACAATTCAGAAACGGGATAAAAACAACTCTTTGAGAGCGTAAAAATGAAACCAAATGGACCCGCAAGGGTCCATTTGGTTTCATGTTTACACTCTCAAGAGTTGAAATATTCATTATCCGAATTAGTCCAAGTCTACACAACTAGAGAATGTAGAAGATTGATGGTCATTTTGATCTGTATGTTTGACTGTTTTGTTTGCAAAATTTCAGCCTGGAATTGTGGCCAAAAGCAATATAAATCTTTATTTTTGGCGTCTGTGGGGCTAAAATGTCATCAAATGCTGGTCCATGGCTCAAATTATATGAAAAAGGTTGAAAACAACTGCCTTCAAGGAATCAAAGGAAAGATTTATTATTATTTATTATTTTACAAGTGTGATAATGGTTCAATATAGGCTATAAACGCACAGAGGCCAGAGTGAAACATTTGGGGCAGTAGGGCTGACTCAGGGAGTGACACCATGGCACACAGCCTTTGTCTGTCGGTACGTATGTACTGTACTGTACTGTACTGTACATACAGTATAGAGAGAGATAAAGGGAGAGATCCAATGAAAGGACAGTGTGATGATGATGCTGATGTCCGTTGTGCCCTATATGCCCCCCTGGGAACAGGGAGGGGGTCCTGCGTGCCATGTTCACAGAGTCACGTCACACACTATCTGTCATATAGCTGCACTGCCTGCCTGTGTGTGCATATTTGGGGGAGGGGACAACTGAGGAGAATCACTTATTAAATCCTAGGTCATGCTTTCTGTCTCCTACGTAGACCTACATACACATTTGTGTGTGTGCGTGTCCGTGTGCGTGTGTGTGTGTGTGTGTGTGTGTGTGTGTGAGAGTGAGACTGAGACAGACCCCAAAACTAAAGATTTCTTTTGCTTTTGTCCACAATTCCAGGCTGGATTTGGGAAACAAAACAGTCAAACATACAGACCAAAATGACCATTAATCTTCCACATTCTCTTGGGCTTATTCAGATGATGAATATTTTAACTCTTGAGAGTGTAAAAATGAAACCAAATGGACCCGCCAGGGTACATTTGGTTTCATTTTTACGTTCTCAAGAGTTACATCTGGTTAACCAATTTAGCTGGGGACCACCTGGAACCCTCTCAAGGACCACTGGTGGTCCCCGGACCACCTGTTGAAAACCCCTGTCCTATAGGATGCACAATTGCACATGCTGCCATACCAAAAGACATTTTGGTATCTGTATCTTTTTTTAAAGTTGTTGATTGAAAACCAGTGTTTGCCAGTTGTCTCTCCTACACTGCTGGTGGTATTTCCCTTGATTAGGAAGAGACCAAGTGCTTTGCAGGAGAGGGGAGTTTATGCTTTGAGTAATTATTCATCCGTTTTCAGGCTGATTTATTCGTGTTTATTTAATGGTAATGCATCTTTAGTATGTATAGGTTAACTCTTTGACAATGTGTTATTTATGTTTTTCTTGATAAGGAATGTTGCTATAATTGATTCTAGCAACATACTGTATTTAAGTAAAGCTGCAGGGGCAGGTTCAGGAGGGGGCAAAATCCATTTGTGACCGCTACATACCGTAAATCGCAACAGATGAACCGTCTCATTTTGTAAATAAAAATTGTAAATTAAAAATAAACATAAATAAATAAAATCAGAAGAGGCAAGCTCCAAAAGTACCACTTTAAAAAGATGCTATACACCACTCTGAATCGGCCACAGTCCTAAACGTCTTAACACGGTAAACCATTTTTCAAAACAGTATATAGCATTTTGAAAACCAAATATTATGATCCCAATCGAGTCGTGAGTTGAGTGAATCGTTACAGTGTTCAGTTTGCCTGCTAATCATCATCATAATCAAAATCCTAAACACCTCAATCTTTTTTCCTGATGTCATAATATTAACCGTAAAACAACCATTCTTCTTGTTAGGACGAAGAAAACGATCCTCACAATGTCACGACTATACGATCTGTGGATGGTTAGACAGAACACACACACACACACACACACACACACACACACACACACACACACACACACACACACACACACACACACACACACACACACACACACACACTCAGTGGTCTCCAACTCTACACTTCTGTGGATAGTTATATAGGGTAGAACACACACATGCACATGTACATGGGGAGGATGAATGCGTGCAGGATCGGACATCGCTACACACACACACACACACACACACACACACACACACACACACACACACACACACACGCACACACACACGCACGCACTCCATTCACATCATCACAGCATCCAGAGAGGAAATGTTCACATTATAAATATTTGGAGTTTGTTAATTGGAAGAATGTGCTCAGCTCACAGTCTGGGGGGTTCTTTAAACACACAGCGCACTGTTCCTTATGGGAAACACACACACACACACACACACACACACACACACACACACACACACACACACACACACACACACACACACACACACAGTTTGAGAAGCGATGCTGTTGTACATTGGTTTATTTTTTTTGGGACCCCACTGCTGTAGTCCTGTTATGATGTGTTTTTTGGGACCCCACTGCTGTAGTCCTGTTATGATGTGTTTTTTGGAAACCCACTGCTGTAGTTCTGTTATGATGTGTTTTTTGGAAACCCACTGCTGTAGTTCTGTTATGATGTGTTTTTGGGACCCCACTGCTGTAGTTATGATGTGTTTTTTGGAAACCCACTGCTGTAGTCCTGTTATGATGTGTTTTTTGGAACCCATGCACTGCTGTAGTCCTGTTATGATGTGTTTTTTGGGACCCCACTGCTGTAGTCCTGTTATGATGTGTTTTTTGGGACCCCACTGCTGTAGTCCTGTTATGTGTTTTTGGAAACCCACTGCTGTAGTTCTGTTATGATGTGTTTTTTGGGACCCCACTGCTGTAGTTCTGTTATGATGTGTTTTTTGGGACCCCACTGCTGTAGTTCTGTTATGATGTGTTTTTTGGGACCCCACTGCTGTAGTTCTGTTATGATGTGTTTTTTGGGACCCCACTGCTGTAGTCCTGTTATGATGTGTTTTTGGAAACCCACTGCTGTAGTCCTGTTATGATGTGTTTTTTGGGACCCCACTGCTGTAGTTATGATGTGTTTTTTGGAAACCCACTGCTGTAGTTATGATGTGTTTTTTGGGACCCCACTGCTGTAGTCCTGTTATGATGTGTTTTTTGGGACCCCACTGCTGTAGTCCTGTTATGTCTGGTGGATGTTTGTTTCGTTACTCTCTGCTGCTCCTGTGTGTGTGTTTTTGTTATTGTGCGTCTGTGTGCTGTCTGTATGACCTGTCAGTCAGTCACACGCGACGCACCTTTATATAGACAAACACATGCGAGGCAGGTCCCCGCGGGGACCGCACCGCTCAGACTGCTGCTCACAAATGCAAGAGAAAAACATGTTTGCATGTCAGCGTGTTTGCATTATGTGTGCATTATTTATGATGTTACTGCAGTGTATATATACAGACATATAGGGCTGGTTATAGTAGCAGACTGCAGACTGTAGGCTAGTAGTAGTAGGAGGAGAATACAAAATGTATAGTTGTAGTGCAATACAAAGGAACGATGTTAATATGAATAGGCCAATGGAACCTTAAAAAAAATGAAAGGTGTACGACTGTATGTGATATATTTGTTGAAACAGTTGTTTTTTGAGTGGTGCAGGCACTCCTATACACAGCTATGTGTGTGCCTGGATGCCTGCCTGGTATTCTGAGCCTGAAAATTGTCTTTTATTGACTATATTTGTGATGATTTTATGTGTGTGAATTATGATACAAATAACTCAAACTAGTACATACAGTAAGTAAGGGATAACACCCGACGAACTGTTAGATGAATAAATAACTAATAATTGACAGAAATAGTACATAACAAGGCTGTTTTTATTCATCTGCAGTTGTGTAGGATACGTTCGTCCGGACTAGGAGGTCTGTTGTTAAGCGGAGAGGTCTGTTGTTGTGACATATGTGACTGCTCACATGACCATGATACTGGCTTCTGATTGGAGCATTCATTCAAGCCATTTAATTAAGTACATGTACTAACCTTACACCCATGATTATAACATGATGCAGTTATTTGGCTGACAGTAATAATGTAAGATTCAGGACCAGCTTTCCAGTTTCTCGTGTCAATTAAATGTACCCCCCCTGGTAACAAGATGTGCACATGCACAACCTCTACAGTGGAGGGAAGTGTCATACACAGGTCATACATGGCACATACACATTGCCTCTGGGGAAACTACAAAGCATAATATTGCAATCAATCAATCAATCAATCAATCAAACTTTATTACAGACGCATGGTCCATAGACAGTAAAAAAGACAGACAAACACAAGTACAGACAGAGGCAGACAATGTCTACATAAAATCATAAAATCCAACTGTACAGGCTAACACGCCAATGGTTCCACAGTTTGGAAACAAATCTGACTGAGCTCAATACTGGGTTCGTCAGAATTAAAACAATGCTGTTGTCAGAATCTGACAACCTACACATACATCTGTACATAAGGTTCCTCAGCACAGCAGAGCAGGTGGGTACACCAATACAAACAAACATTTCACTTGCACTGCTGCAGCGTGGCACTTTAAGCAGCAGTCTCATAGCATCATTATAAGCCACATTGAGTTTCTGCATACTGCTCTTTTTGTAGCATCTCCACAGATGGGCAGTATACATTGGTGTACAAAAGGTTTTGAACAAAGTGGCCTTCACCTGGGCTGAACACATACTGAACTTACGTACAATCATGTTTGCTTGTGCATATAGCATCCTTCGTTGCCGGTAAATGTCCTTATCGTCTGATAGGTCATTTGTTAGATAATGGCCTAAGTACTTGACCTCATCACGGACCTCAAGGGCCGTACCTGACAGAAAAAAGACTGGGAAAGATAGTTTACCATCTTCCTTTGATCTTACAATCATAATATTGCTCTTTTTAGCATTATATATTAAATCATAAGCATAATATTGAAAACATTGGAAACACTAAAGTATACCAATGTGAAATAAGGAAGGTAAATATGAACTTTGCCTTCCAGCAGTGCAGGCGTGATGAGAAGTCATCCATGAGTACTCAGAGGAAGGTGTATGTCTGGTTCAGATAGCGTGTGACTGCAGCAGTACAGCATCACACTGCAGGATGCTCTTCTTTACACACTATGTTCAATGTCAGCTGGAAACCTGCTATGTCCCAAAACGTTCTCTTTTCAGGTGGTGGCAAAACAATTTAGTTTTAGGCATTTAGCAGACACTGAAATCTCGCTGAAATCTCGATATGTATATGCATATAGCAAGATTGCTTTGTTTCATTTATTTCTCAAATAAATCTGTAACAGCCAGTGAAGAGATTCAGCTTTGCCTCATTTATGGATCCTAGTATTCATCTTAGGAGCCATAAAGAGACATAGGTGATCTTTAGGTGATCTTAAAATGAGAAATAAATGTGGGTGTCTCAAGAGATGCTTCTGAGCTTAAACTGAGAAGCATTTTTTTCCTCTGGGTTAATCCAGAGCTACTTACATTAAGCAAAAAAACACATCAGGCGATAGCTTTTGTAGATCTATCTAGTCTTACAATTTACAATTTAGGCATTTAGCAGAACAAGGCGCCACTAATTCGTCAGGGTCCGACTCCTCACAGTGTTTCCTGGGTAGTAGCTAGTAGGCCCTATATGTATTGTGAATGGTGAAAATAGCATATCTGCTATATATAACAAATCAGAACGATTGGCAGAGTGCAAACCTGCGTGTTGCGCACAAGGCCATGGCCTACTTGTGCCTGAGCAGAGCGGGCCACCAGTGAGCAAGTACCTCAACACCTTCAGGAGACGATACTCACGCGGATACTCATAAAGATCTCTTAATTGCGTCACCATTAGGTATACCATTACCATTGCGTCATCACCTAAACCGGCCAATCAAAGTTGTTAAAACTGTTGCTCTGCGAACGCATGTAAATAGTAGAAGATGAACTATATGGAGATACAAGGTTTCCTGTTTTCAACACCGCTGGGATGTCTCCATGCCTGGTGCGTGTCATGTGTGGATTCTATTCAGAGCTGATCTTATTGAGCTGCTTCTCTCTCTCTCTCTACCTCCCTCTCTCTCCCTCTCCCTACCTCTCTCTCACTCTCCCTACCTCTCCCTACCTCTCCCTACCTCTCTCTCTCTCTCTCTCTCTCTCTCTCTCTCTCTCTCTCTCTCTCTCTCCCTACCTCTCTCTCTCTCTCTCTCTGAGTGTCTCTCTCTCTCTCGCTCTCTTTCTTTCTCTCCACACAGCATTGCGTGATGTGTTTTTAACACTCCATCCACTTAACCTCTCTACACTTTGATTGTTCCTTTACACACAGCTGTGTGTGTGTGTGTGTGTGTGTGTGTGTGTGTGTGTGTGTGTGTGTGTGTGTGTGTGTGTGTGTGTGTGTGTGTGTGTGTGTGTGTGTGTGTGTGTGTGTGTGCGTGCGTGCGTGCAGGAACATCCTTTTAATGGTTATTTCTCCTACACACCAATCCACTCCTCTCTCCATATAATCCTCTCATGCAGGCGTTAAACTTTAAAGGTTGCGTTCTCCAGACTTGAATATGTATAACTTCCAACTTCTCTTGGTTGCGTTGACTCTGTATGTAATAACCTGCACGCTACTCTAAACATCCACATCTGAATTCACCTTGAGGGCTTAAGGCTCCTATATGTACATTTATTGTCGAAATAATGATTATATCGTTTTTTATTGTGTTTGTTTTCGGTGAAGTCTTCCTTTAATTAGATCATCTAGAGAAAAGTCTAGTCTTTTTGACACCTCTAGGGGCTGCAGGAGGCCTCCAAAGAAATCCCTATCAGCTTTGTCATTGGCTAACAAATAGTCCCGGCAGGACTATTCCTTAGCCAATCAGGAAGATCCTCACTCAGCTGCCTCTGATAAAAGAAAAAAGGGGGTTAATTTCATGAAGTCTTTCTTTAATTAGATCATCTCCAAAAAATCTCGTCTTTTTGGCCTGCAGCCTCTAATCAGGCCAAAAAGACGAGATTTTTTGACGAGATCACTGAGCTGCCTCTGAAAAACAGAGGACTGCTGGAGTCACATGTGGAGGTGGTGGAGGACTATGATTTTAAAGGGCCACTGTGGCTCCTATGATTGTAATAATAATAATAATGGATTGCATTTTTATAGCGCTTTTCTATGCACAGCGTGTATACTCAAAGCGCTTACAATGGTCCATTCATTCATACATTGAGAAGTAGAGCGGCGAACAGTCAACAGCCGCCTGATTGTCATAGATACTAGATATTTTCAGCAAGTGATCTAATAATGAAGTGGTCTAAGATGAAGAAGAAAAAAATGCCATTAAAATTCTGATATTGATTGCGTACTGTATATATACTTCAAACTGGGTTGTCTTTGCGCTGGTGAATCACTGGTGTCTGACCAGAAGTCCCTAAAGTTTTTTTTTCCAGTGAGGGCCACATAGCTTTTCCCTTCTCTGATGGCAGACTACGGTCAGTTTGGAACAGAAAAAGTGTGATGATTGCAGGGGTACCTAGATGTGAACATTTAATGTTTTACAGGAAGTCACACATAACCAAATAATAGGCCTACCCCTTTTCGTGATCAAATAACCCTCTCCGGGTTCTTAATCTACACAGAAAGAAAGTTTCTCTTGTGCTGTGCACAATCTTACGTAAAATTTCAGATTCTGTTGTCAGAGCATTTAACATTCAAACATTTCTTGACAAGCTCTGCCTCAGTAAAAGGTTTAACACATGCAGCTTGCTATCAGCTGAGCAACCCGGAAACTGCCTGAATGGATGATTGGTTCAGATGAGCTAGGCGTACAAATGCAGTCTGCCAAATGGACCCTTGCGGGTCCATTTGGTTTCATATTTACACTGTCAAGAGTTAAAATATTCATCATCTGAATTAGCACCACCTAATTAAGAAGTCTGCACTGTTTTGTTTGCAAAATCCAGCCTGGAATTGTGGACAAAACCAAAATAATTCTTTATTTTTAAGTCTTGGGGGGGGTGAGATTGTCATCAAACGGTGGCCCGTGGTGTCAAAAAGGTTGAAAACCCCTGTTCTACACGCATTAGTCTTGATCGTGTGGCCAGAGTGGGGAAAAAATGCATCTCTGGTATTGTTAAGGCCGCTGGAAAAAAATGTGGAGGCGGTCCGTGTCCAGGCCCCAAGACCGTAGTTTGGGGACCACTGTAATTTAAAACATCACGTTGTGCCCCGTTCTAATGCTATCAATGCACTGAATGCGGGCATTAATTAATGTCCAGTATCTCAGTATTCTGGACATTGAGGACGGCTGTTCTGACCGTTGTCTCAAATGTACTTGAGCAAAGAGAACCAGCACAGAGCGGGGCTAAAGGGAGCGAGTTGCCTTGGCAAAACTTTCGAGAGTTTTGAGGATCTTTTGGCCTAGAAATGCCTCACAGTGTCAGTTCACAACAAACTATGATATGAATATATGATTTATTGTCACTGGTTTCTTAAATCATATTTTGCAACTTCAATCTTCAAAGCCTATTACACAAACGTTGTTTGCTCTCTCTGTGAAATTCTCAAAACAAACTTACGGTTTTTAATCTGGATTCTAGCATTCATGATTCAACAGCGTAATTTCCGTATTTATAAACACATATCCGTGGTGACCAGAACCAGACAAACCACATCATGAGGGACAAAGAGTGTGTTTGTGTGTGTGTGAGGGACAATGTGGGACATGTTACCACCAACCAACGCTGAGAGAAGTTCTAAGGCAATATAATGTTTAGCTAAACTAACTCACAAAATAAACAGTTTTGTCTGTCGCTAAGCTTGTAACATCTCTATGGTTTCCCTATGCTTTCCCCTGCCTTAATTATACATTAGCCTTTTTTGCCTTGCCTTTTTGCCTTGTACACTCACAGGAAAAAAATGGAAATGTCCCTCTTTCTCTCTTTCAGGCTGCAACAGCCCTCTCTAGAACTCACTTTTCTGACCGCTCAATGTCGCAACATTTCGGCTGTTCTGAGTATTACTTGGGCGTGAAGAACTTAAATATATATTTTATTTGAATAGAAATATCTAATAAGGGTATGTATTTGATTTTAAATTGCAGGGGGGTGGGGTTGGGGGCAAACAGCAGTCTTCCAATTGTAGAATGACCCACATGCACTGACCCAGATGCTGGAGTTTAAAAGTGCACCGCTCGTGACTTTGCGGTGACTCAGAATGTTCCATTCGGTTAGTGTTGCTGGCCGTAGCGTTATGAAGGAACGTGGACACAGCCTGACCGACACTGACACAGTTCTGTCCCTGTAACGATCAGTGTTGGGAAATATTACTTCGGAAAGTAATATTTGCCATTCATTATCAGTAATATATTACTAATATATTAGTAATATGTCCCAACACTAACGCCGACACTGCTTTCCTCACAACCATTGGAGGATGATTTGAGAAAATTGTCTGTCCTTCCTCACCTACACAGGTGGAATGAACTGGAAACTGTGTTTTTTTTTATTATGGTTCCCACCTGATTATCTGGCACAGAGGGTTTCTGAACCAATCAGAGCATGCATCCCTTCAGGCAATGGGATGGCAAAGAGCGAGGAACAGCTCTACCATAGATATATACTGTACCATTGCTCTACCATTCACATGGACTGTTTGTTTATAATAGTCACTCCGTTCTGCCACTTTACTGCTATATGTGTCTTATTTCCACCATATGTGTTCAGATATATGTTCTAATGTGATGATTGAGCCAGAATGGGATTATTTCCTACTGTAATCAAGACAACCGTGTTTGTGAAGGACCATTCAGAAAAAAACAGGTCAGCTTAATTTCTATTGGCTTTTATTGCTGCAGGCCTATAGAGCTGCGCAGTGACGTCACCACCCCGGTTCCAGAAGTCTTTTCCCCATTCATTTTTCTCATAGACTTTTCGAAAATAATTTATATCAAGACGATTACGCCGCGGACAAAACCAACTCGAGTCGTGACGAATCATGATGACACACACAAACTTTTGGGACAATAAAATGATTTCTAAGATGAAAAACGAAACAAAAAGTCTTGTATCATGCCGTTTTCCACTTCTTCCTAATTATATATTATATGACGATATTGTGTTTGTTGTCATGATTTGTCACGACCCGAGTTGGCTTTGGTCGCGGCGCGGTCGTGTTTTTATTAACCATTTTCGAAAAGTCTATGAGAAAAATGAATGAGGAAAAGACTTCCGGAACCGGGGCGGTGACGTCACTGCGCAACTCTATGACTGGGGAAAAGTGAGGTCGCAGTAGCAACATTTTAATTTGCGTGGTAAGACTGAAAAAAGTAATAAAAATGCAGAGAAAACATAAACATATGTTTTTCTCTGGTATCGTTCAGAGGGCCGTGTCTGGCCTGCAGGCCACAGTTTGGGGACCACTGCTATGGAGACTAACAGCTTTTGACCAACAAAGGTCAAGTGTTGGTTAAGCTATAACCTGCCCTGTCTGTTAGTCAGTGTGTTTAAAGGTGTACTCAGCACACACACACACACACACACACACACACACACACACACACACACACACACACACACACACACACACACACACACACACACAGAAAGAGAGATAGAAAGGTAGCCGTGCTGCAGAGAACTGCCTGTCACCACAACAGACTGCATGTGGAGATGAAGCAACTGGGAGACTTCAGAGAGCTGTGGAGCAGCAGTCACATCGCAGCAGGGCGGCAGCCATCTTCTTCTCACAGAGAGAACAACAACAACAACATCGCCAGCCCCAGGAGCTCTCAGGCAGCGGTCATCCACCTGTCCTCTGACCACCACCTCTCCCCTCAGACCCTCTCTCATCCTGGGGAAGGTCACAGACGCTCAGATCACAGCGGTGGAGGTGGAGGTACAGGCAGGGGTGTAGTGTAGCCCCTCACTTCTCACATCTAAAATATTTTTGGGGCAAAAGTAGGCCTTTGTTATGTTTTTTGTCTTGCATTGCAAAAAACTTTCTCAATATGCTATACTTGTTTTAATGACGTGTCTGTGTGTGTCTGTGCTGCGCAGGTGCACGCAAATGCAAGTGTGCATGCACGTGTCTTAATTTTCAATATCTTACTATGTCATTAATATACCTTAGAGGTTGTGTGAGATGTGTGTTAGAGATGTTGTAGAGATGTTGTCATCAAGATGTGTTTCACCATGTTAATGAGTTTCCTTTTTTTCTGAGAGTAGACAAATGGAACCAAATGGACCCGCTATAGGGTCCATTTGGTTCACATTTGTCCACACTCAGAAAAAAAAAGAAAATGGGTGGAATTCCCCTTTAAGAAGTGTCCCCCCCACTTCTAAAAGTCCCACTACAACACTGTGTACAGGGGCTGTTGCGTTGGACGGGGAGAAGGCCGGAGCCTCTCTGCTGTTCGCTGGGATCTTCCTGGGCCTGATGGGCATGACGTTCACAGCCATGGGCTGGCTGAACTACGATGCAGGACGGGCCTTCGAGTGGACCCAGCTGCTAGGCCCCATCCTGCTCTCTGTGGGAGGAACCTTCATGCTCATCAGTGTCTGCAGGTTCGCACATCGTCAGATAGCGCCTCCAGGCTTGAAGCAGGCAGGCCCTGGTGGTCAAGTTTGGTACTGCAGGCGGGTGGAATTCATGCACGAACGCTCCGAGAGCACGCACGCTGGTTTGCTTTGTGCACGCAGACAGGGCAGTTTGTTATTACCTCTTAAAACATAACGAATGTATTATGACAGATAATAAGCTCACAGCAAACCCACAAGCTTGTTTTTTGATGCTGTTTAGTTTTTTTCCTTTGCTCGTTCTTGACGGCGCTCGTTCATGAATCCTTTCGCTTCCCATGATCCCTTGCTTCGGGCGCGTTCATGGAGAAATACTTCCGCATTTGACCACCAAATTTTGGTGGTCAAATGCGGAAATAGGTGCACTTCCGGTGGTCTTCCGGGTGCTTCAAAACGCCACTGAGCAACTTGTATTGAATTGAATAACAAGGGGGCGGGGCTGTCGCTCCAGTCCGGTCTCTATATTTTATTACTCTATGCAGGTTTGGCATGGTCCTGCCCTGTGCTCTGCCCTGCTACAGGCTGCTACGACTGCAGCAGCAACGACAACATGACCAGGAGGAGGAAGAAGATGCCATTAGGGGTGGGACGATGATTCACTTACCTCAGGATATGATATACAATCGATTTATATTGCAATTCTTAATTATGCTGCAATTCAATTTGACATGTCAATATATATCGCATTTTTCCCCACACATGCTTTTATTATACTACAACATTTTAAAGGGGAATTCCACCCATTTTCAAGATTTTTTTTTTCTGAGAAAAAAAGGACCTTTTTTTTTCTCAGATCTCAGGTCCTAAAAGAAAAACCATACAGGTAGAGAAAAATTTGGAAAATGTTTGGAATTCCCCTTTAACACAATTACAAACGATGTGCCCCATGAGGATCCCATCAATTTTAAACAATAAATAACAAAAAGTTCAATCATACACATCAATGCAGCCTTATAATGTCAACAAATTAATAGTATAGGCCTACATAAATATAAAAAAAAATCTAAAAAATGAACCTGACGATTCGATATTGATATCATGGCATTAAGAATTGCGATGTATTGACATATGGATTTTTTTGCCCACCCCTAGATGCCATGCCTGAGAGACCACCAGAGCACATCATGCCAATGACGATGACAGGGTCGCATCCCTTTGTGTTTAGCGTCGGCGCTGCTGCTGGTGGTCAGAGTGTCATCTATAACATTCCACCTCCTTACGCTGCCACCGTGGGCTTCCAGGGAGGCTGCAGCAGCCCTGCAGCAGCAGCCCAGCTGGGCTGCAGCCCCAGCTCTCCTCCTCCACAGTACCGCACCGTGTGTCCGAGTCTGGACAACCCAGCCTTCAACACAGAGGCAGAGGGCTCAGCGGCCTGCTATGTCCTCCCAGGAACAACACACCACCCAGCTAGTCGGTAAAGACACATTTACTTGCTTAATTGCTTGTCCTTTCGGCATGTCGTAAAATTACCATAGCCACTATGCAACTCTAGATTTCTTTTTATAATGCATTGAAGCTAGAGTTGCAATACCCTCCGTTGACTCCCAGTGACAAAAAATCATCTAGAGCCAGATCCACTGTAAATTTGAGGGACAGAAGTATTGCGTTGAGTGGGACAAATTATTAAGATCTTGATATAATAATTCAGGATCTCAATTTAAATACCTAGCAAAAATTTTGATATGACAATACATGCAATGGCCTCTCTGAATCGAGTGTGGAAATATAGTGGCACCAGGGGTAAAGTTATTTTAACAGCCACACATTTACAGCAGGACAACAGTGGACAACAGAAAGCCAACTATTAGGGCATTATTGAACACTAAACTTTGTCAGGGGCTCGATTTGCGGGACGTCTGAATAGTCTTGTAAATGAAGGACTGTCCCACGCAAACTGGGACATCTGGTCACCCCTATAGCATGTCGCCACAGATAATCAATCATCTGCATCCATCTCACCATGATGTTCTCTGCCAGCTCTTTCCTCACACCGACTTACACCATGTCCTCTTTTCACTACATCCATAAATCTCCTCCTGCCTGGTTGGCAGCTCCAACCTCAACATCCTTCTATACTGACATACAGTCAGTATAGAAGGATTGTCGGACTTCTGTCCGACATAATGGGACCGACGGTTAAGTTGAGGTGTCAGGTGCCTATAGAGCAGGTGTCTTTTCCAGGTTTTTACAAAGTGGTGGATGGAAATGACGATTGAGCGTTGAGTTTCAACCACTTTGCCGTGTTGCTGTTCATCCACCAGTTGTCTAAAAACCTGGTTGAGGTGATGCCTGCTGTAGTGCTTTTTGCCTGTGCCTGCTCTAAACATATTCTGAGACAGACCAGGTAAAAGGCTCTATCTGGCAAATATTCTGAAAGGTTGAAAATGGGTGACGATCTCCTTTAAAGTGACTGTGGAAAGGGTCACATTCCTGTCAGTGAGAAACAGTCGAGAATGTCAGTGCATAAACATTAACTTTTTGTCTACAGTTCATCTTGGAAAAAGAAAGAAAAATAAGGTCATTAAGTCAAGAG
>CM076985.1:43287999-43310499 GCA_039105355.1 Benthosema pterotum
GCTCAACCAACTTCTCAATAAATAACCTCAAACTGGATTCATGACTGGACCTCCATTATTCTGTTTTACACTGCTGCGTAGGATCACTCCAGGCCTGTGAAGGAAGGACGAGCCAAGAAATTTAGGGTGAAATTTGGCCGTAATATTCAGTAGGAACAGCGCTCTACCTAGAGTGAAAAGGACTTCAAGAGGACTTCTGAAGGACACCAAAGGAGCCATAAATGGATGGACAATGTTTGTTTCACTGCCAGCCTGCTAGGTGATAGGACACGCCTGCAGCTCTATTGGGGTGAGTTGGTTTGGAGCTGGCTGTGACTGAGCAAACATGTCTAGTGGTGGGGATGATACTCAGCCACAAGATGGCAAAGGTGAACCTGAAAAGGAAAAAAGAGTGGTCAAACATACTGCTAAAGGATTGGAAATGTCAGTGGAAAAGTATCAAAAATCAAGAGGAGCGGCAATTAAAAAGGCTGCAAAATTAAGAGATGCATTAAAGGAGCTCATGAAATCAAATGAAAATGGAAAAGATGTAAGATGTCTTCTGGATGAATTAATTCATGTGTGTGGGGGAGCAAGGGCAGACCACGCCTCACTGGTGGTTTTACAAATACCTGAGGAGGAAATCGAGAGGCAAAATGAATGGTTTCAACCAAAGATTGAGTATGTTGAAGGTTTCATACATGACGTACAAATATGGCTATCAGAGTTGAAACAGCAAGCTACACATGTCACTGGTACTGTTGAAAATGAGCCATCCATACCTGCCACTCAGGAAAATGAACCTCAAATGCACACTACTGTTGAAGATGTCACAGTTGAAAATGAACCACCAATAACACACACTCCTGATGAAACTGAATCTGTGATTTCTGTGCATTCTGATGATGTTACACCCCATGACAGTGTATCAAATGTCTCTAAGACAAGATCAACACACAAATCCTCTGCATCAAAGGTCTCTTCATCCACTTCATCTGCTCGCATCATGGCCCAGGCTGAAAAGGCAGCTCTTGCCGAGGAGGCTGCTGCCCTACAGCAGAAACATCAAATTGAGGCACAACAAGAACAGCTCAAAATGCAACAAGATCAACTGAGAAGAGACCAGGAGGTTCAACAAGAACAGCTCAGAATGCAACAGGAAAAGTTGAGGAGAGACAAAGAGCAGTTGGAAATACAGACAAAGCTGGCCGCAGCCAATGCAAAAGCACAAGTACTGGAGACAATGAGCTCAAGGAGCAATTCAAAAGTGTCAAATGGGACGGATTCGGATACAAAAATGGGAGCTGCTGCCCCAAAAGGAAAACATACATTAAATCCAAATGCGAACATATACTTACCAGGTCAAACTGAACACAAAGAAAGAAAGGGAGGCATTGGGTCCCATTTTTAGAGTCTTTGGTATGACCCGACCGGGAATCGAACCCCGGCCTCCCAGTTCCAGGGCGGACACTCTAACCACAAGGCCACTGTTCTGGGGAGGTTTCTTAAGCACAGGTTTACTGGCTGAGGTTTGTCGCCTTTTGTCATCAGCTGGTTTGCTCAGTGCAGGGCTGAACAAGGAAGCACGGCATGGGGGTGGCTTCTTAAGGTCTTTCACTGAATTACTGTATGTTTCCATCTGCTTCTGCTTCCTCTGGACGTATGAGTCAATGGACTCCATCTTTTTAAAATGTGCCTCATGCAGTTTTTTGAAGTCCTCCTCAGGAGCCGAGCTCTCAGCTGAACTGTCTCCATCAGAACTACCAGACGCTGCTGCTTTATTTACTTTCTTCTTTGTAGTGTTCTTCTTATCCGACCTCTCAGAGTCTGTAGAAGCAGCAGGCTTACTGACTGGCTCTTCCTGTTCACCCGATTCAACTCTCTTCCTCTTTGCCAATGACAAAAGCTCCTCATCATCACTATCCGACGTCTCAGAGTCTGTAGAAGCAGCAGGCTTACTGACTGGTTCTTCCTGTTCACCCGATTCAACTCTCTTCCTCTTTGCCAATGACAAAAGCTCCTCATCATCACTATCCGACGTCTCAGAGTCTGTAGAAGCAGCAGGTACATTAAATCCAAATGCGAACATATACTTACCAGGTCAAACTGAACACAAAGAAAGGGTGTCAATGGAAACAAAGCATCTCACAAGGCCACAGGATGTAAAGCCAAAACAACCCACTTATGGAAAATCTGCCAATGTTGAATATACCACTTCTCAAATGCATACCACTACTCAAATGCAATACTCTCTCCCCAGGCAAACTCATTCAATGCAAAATGTGCAAACTGAAAATATACCTGGTCAAATGAAAAGAGGTGTACATGTTCATGGTCATGCTGTTCATACTTCACTGCCTGCTACTAATGTTGGTTATCAGGGTGATATTTCCAGTGTGTTGCAAAAACAAAATGACATAACAGCTCTATTGGTCAAACAGAACCTCTATGCCACTTTGCCACCCCGGGACATTTCAATCTATGAGGGGGATCCATTACAATATGAAGGGTTTATCAGGGCCTTTGAAAATGCAATTGAGAAAAAGACAGATGATTATGGTGACTGTTTATATTTTCTGGAGCAATACACCAGAGGGCACCCCAAAAATCTTGTTCGCAGCTGCCAACATCTGCCTCCATCCCAGGGCTACCCAAGAGCAAAACAGCTGCTCAAAGAAAACTTTGGAAATGAGCATAAAATTGCCACAGCTTATATGGAAAAGGCTTTTGCCTGGGCAGCAATTAAATCAGAGGATCCAAAAGGGTTGGAAGCGTTCTCTCTATTTCTCAGAAGCTGCTGTAACGCTATGGAGAATCTATGTTATATGGATGAAATGAATGTGGCATCAAACATGAGAACCATTCTGTTAAAACTGCCATACAAACTGAGAGAGATTTGGAGAAACAAGGCATGTGAGCTAAAGGAGAGAGGTCACCGACCAGTGTTTTGTGATCTTGTTAACTTCATCGAAAGACAAGTGATGATTCTGTCAGACCCACTCTTCGGAAATATCCAGGACCCCAAGCAGACTGCTACTGTCAAAAACGTTAAATCAAAGGAAAAGTCAGGTCCAAAAAGCAACTTTGCAACAACTGTAACGCCCATAATAACATCTGTGGAGCCAGGAGAGAAAGCAAATGCATCCATCAGTCACAACCCATGTCTGTTCTGTAAAGAAGGCAATCACACATTGGAGCAATGTCCACACATTATGGAAAGGAGCCACAGGGAAAAAATAGATTTCCTAAAGGAAAAGGGCATCTGTTTTGGCTGCTTAAAAAGGGGACATTTATCAAAAATTTGCAGATCTCGTCTAACTTGTGACAAATGCAAACAGAAACATCCTAACATACTCCACAGAGAACAAATGCAAACAGAACAAACACAGAAACCTGTCATCTCACCTCATACATGTGGCCATATTGGGGCCGGTGACGACACTTCCATTTTCTCAATCGTCCCAGTTCAAGTGAAGAGTCACAAGGGAGACACGGTTATACAAACATACGCATTTTTGGATCATGGCAGCACATCCACATTCTGCACTGAGAATTTAATGAGAAGGCTCAAGATCACTGGACAAAGAACAAATATACTCCTCCGAACGATGAACCAAGTGAAGCCTGAGACCAGCTACCACATCACTGGTTTGGAAATAGCAAGAATGGATTCAAATGACTTTATGCAACTGCCTGATGTGTTCACACACACAACCATGCCTGTCTCTCAACACAATATTCCAAAACAACAAGACCTGTCTGACTGGCCATACTTACACCACATCACATTACCTGAAATTGACGCCGGCATCGACCTCCTCATTGGCACAAACGCCTCGAAACTACTGGAACCCTGGGAGGTGGTTAATAGCCAGGCAGACGGACCATACGCTGTAAAGACCCTATTGGGGTGGGTCATTTATGGTCCCTTGAAAGGAGACGACAGCATCAGGGAGGAGAATGGCTGTCCTGCTGTTGCTGTAAATAGAATATCTATTCTAAACCTGGAGGAGTTACTTGTTAAACAGTACAATCAAGATTTCTGTGAAAGAGCCAGTGATGAAACGGAAGAAATGTCAAGAGAAGAGGCCAGATTCCTTGATATTCTAAACCACTCTGCAAAAATTAAAGATGGACATTACTGCCTAGACTTACCTTTCAAACAAGAAGACCCCATCATGCCAAATAACCGGTGTATCGCAGAGCAACGCATACAAAGCCTGAAACGCAAGTTCAACAAAAATGAAAAGTTCCATGATGAATACACAGCATTCCTCACTGATATGATTAAATGTGGCTACGCTGAATTGGTGCCACTCGACCAGCTAAATCGAAGTGATGGAAAACTTTGGTATATTCCCCATCATGGTGTGTATCACTCAAAGAAAGGCACCCTGAGAGTGGTATTTGACTGTGGAGCAGTCTATAAAGGCACATCGCTTAACATTCAACTGCTTCAGGGACCCGATCTGACTAATTCACTTATTGGAGTACTCACCAGATTCAGACAGGAGCCGGTTGCCCTGATGGCAGACATCAAAGCCATGTTCCATCAGGTTAAGGTTTCTGAAGAGCATATCGACTACCTGCGATTCCTATGGTGGCCTGATGGTGATGTACAAAAAGAGCTGGCTGAATATAGAATGAAGGTACATCTTTTTGGAGCTGTGTCGTCGCCAAGTTGTGCCAACTTCTCTCTGAGAAAAACTGCCGAAGACAACCGGGCTCACTTTCCATCTGAGGTGACAGATACAGTTAAAACAGCCTTTTACGTGGATGACTATCTCAAATCTATGCCCACAGAACAAAAAGCTGTACAACTAGTGAAAGACCTGACTGCTCTCTGCAAGAGGGGTGGTTTCATTCTATCCAAATGGATCAGCAACAGCCGTGCTGTCTTAACATCTATTCCACAAGAGTACAGAGCTAAAGAAATCAAGGAGTTGGACTTGGACAAGGACAATCTGCCAGTTGAGAGGGCCCTAGGACTACACTGGTGTGTTGAAACAGATGTGTTCAAGTTCAGCATCACTGCACCTGAAAGACCACACACCAGACGTGGCATCCTGTCTGTGGTCGGCTCAATCTATGACCCTTTGGGATTTTTAGCACCATTTGCTTTGCCAGCCAAACTAATAATGCAGGAGCTCTGCAGGAGAAAGCTTGGATGGGACGAGGCCATACCTGAAATATTCTCACTGCAGTGGACAAGATGGCTAGAGGATCTCAAGCAAATGGTGGAATTCAAAGTGGACAGGTGCATCAAACCCAAGAATTTTGGTCACATCACACACTCACAACTACATCATTTTTCAGACGCCAGTGAGAGTGGCTACGGATCAGTGTCCTATCTACGAATGGAAAACAGTGATGGAGAGGTGCATGTAGCATTTCTGATGGGAAAATCGAGAGTGGCACCACTGAAACAAATGACAATACCCAGAATGGAGCTGGCAGCAGCAGTCCTGGCTGTTCGTATTGATCGAATAGCGCGTAAGGAATTGCAGCTGCGGCTAGACAAGTCCATATTCTGGACGGACAGCACTACAGTGCTGAAATACATAAACAATGAGACAAAACGTTTTCAGACATTTGTAGCAAACAGGATTTCTCTTATAAGGGACGCTACTGATGTATCACAGTGGAAATATGTGGGTACGAAAGAGAACCCTGCAGATGCAGCATCTAGAGGGCTGACAGCCGATCGCCTTTTAAGCTGCAAGAAATGGATCAGAGGACCAGATTTCCTCTGCAAATCAAATGAAGAATGGCCTAACTTACCTTTTGAATCTACCGTCTCTGCCAACGATCCAGAGGTCAAACCTGACATCACTGTAAATGCCATTATCAAAGATCAACAGAACCCAACTAACCATCTGATTCACTACTTCTCATCATGGACAAAACTGAAAACTGCTGTAGCTTGGCTTCTCAAAGTAAAGACCACACTCTCAAAACTGGCTAAAAGGAGAAAGGAGATTCAAACTGCTGTGGGCAGTATTGAAAATGACCAAGTCAAATTAAAGGAGAAGGTTGAGAAGGAAATGCAGGTCTTTAAAACAACACTTCGTGGACAGTACTTAACTCCCGAAGATCTCACCCAAGCAGAACATGCAGTCATCTCATTCAGTCAAATGCAAATCTTTCCAGATGAAATTTCTGTCCTGCAAACTGATGGAAATGTCAAGAGAAGCAGTCATTTATACAAGCTGGATCCGGTGTTGGATGGTGGGCTCCTGAGAGTAGGTGGTCGCCTGAACAGACTAGCGATGCCTGATGAAATCAAACATCCAGTTATCCTCTCAAAAGACCTACACATATCCACACTAATATTACGACACATCCATGAACTGCTCGGACATGGAGGAAGAAATTTCATGCTGTCCCATCTCCGCAAAAAATATTGGCTCATCAAAGCGAACTCTGCTGTAAGGAAAATCATAAACGACTGTACAGTGTGTAAAAGACAGCGAGGAAGAGTTGGTGAGCAAAAAATGGCAGACTTACCTCTGGAGAGGATCCAACCTGACAAACCTCCATTCACAGATGTGGGAGTAGACTATTTCGGTCCTATAGAGATCAAAAGGGGACGAAATCTTGTAAAAAGGTATGGTGTAATCTTCACCTGCATGGCAAGCAGAGCTATACATCTCGAAGTTGCACATACACTTGATACAGATTCCTGCATCCATGCACTAAGAAGATTTATCTGTCGACGAGGTCAAGTTTCATCCTTAAAATCAGACCATGGTACAAACTTCATTGGAGCGGAGAGAGAATTAAGGGAAGCATTGATAAGCCTAAATCAGGAAAAAATCCAGAAAGAAATGCTTCATCAAGGGATAAAGTGGACCTTTAACCCCCCAGCAGGATCCCATCACAGAGGTGTTTGGGAACGACTAATCCGCATGGTACGAAATGTACTTCGTTCTGTCCTTAAACAACAAGTGCTTGATGATGAAGGATTGCAAACTTTGATGTGTGAGGTAGAAGCAATTTTAAATAACAGACCTCTCACCAAATCTTCTGATGACCCAATGGACCTGGAACCGCTGACCCCGAACCATCTTCTTTTGTTAAAAACACAGCCAATACTACCACCTGGGCTCTTTGTGAAAGATGATCTATACATCAAACGTAGATGGAAACAAATACAGTACATGGCAGATCTCTTTTGGAAACGATGGGCAAAAGAATACTTACCACTAATCCAAGAAAGGCAAAGATGGTCAGCGAAAAGAAGAAGTTTTGCCCCAGGTGACATTGTGGTGGTGGTGGATCCCACTGCACCACGAGGCTCCTGGTTGCTAGGAAGGATACTGGACGTTATTCCTGACGCAAAAGGTCTTGTGCGTACAGTCCGGCTAAAGACTAAAAGCAACATATTGGAGAGACCAATAACGAAGATATGTCTACTCCAAGAGACTGAGAACTAAAGAGACTAAGACTAACGTTTGAAGAAGAAGATTGAATCTACTTTTGTTTTGTTTTTGAAATTGTAAAAAAAAAAAAAGAAAAAAAAAGAAAAAAATATGGGAAAAGAAATGTAAATTTGAATATGGCTCCTTATGTTTATATTTATAATTGTGAAAGTTCAGACAATTAGGGGCCGGTGTAGGAGCCATTAGAAGTGGCCTTATTTAGTTTATTCAGACTCACTCAGAGAGGGTTAGTAATTGCAGTACATTTTTTCGGACACTTGGTGGCGGGCTAGAGCACCATAGCACTAGGTGCATATAGGGAGTGTCACAGGTGCTGTGGGGGATGGTGGACACAGGGTTTGGAGCCAAACTGTTCCTACCAGCAGCAGCAGCAACAGCAGCAACAGCAGTAACAGCACTAGCAAACAGCACCAGCACAAACCTACAGCTTAGTACCTAGACAGAAGGGAAAAGGACAATACACAATACCGCAATAACATTCCTGGTATGTTCTGTTCATTCATCTGCCCATCTGCTCAACCAACATCTCAATAAATAACCTCAAACTGGATTCATGACTGGACCTCCATTATTCTGTTTTACACTGCTGCGTAGGATCACTCCAGGCCTGTGAAGGAAGGACGAGCCAAGAAATTTAGGGTGAAATTTGGCCGTAATGGACCCGCTAGGGTCCATTTGGTTTCATTTTTACGCTCTCAAAGAGTTACACCTGAGGAGAAAACCACTGAATTAGGGGGCAGAAAGAATCGGTAGTGGCTAGGGAAAATAAACACTTTCAAAGCAAGGGTGGAAAAAGGTGTAGGAATTATTTTTTGATTGAAGGGTATTTCTGTCTACAACTAGCAGACAGTGGAGAGCAGTAATATGTACCTTTACCTGACTGAATGGACTTCTGTCACTGCCTGACAGACAGGCAGTTGTTTGGTTTTTGTTTTTTCATAAATGAACGCACAACTTAAAGTGATATTTCACTTTGAAAAAAACCTTTGGTCATTTTATGGTCTACTCAGTCTCATGTGAAATTCATCGGGTCAATGAGGGTCATGAAATTTCATCTACAGTTTTAATTTATTTTTAAAATATTGTTTTGGAAAAATGTAGAAAATGTAGCAGCCTCCATAATTGGAGAATGCCCACCCTGCAGGTTAATGAATAAAACAATATTTAAAAAATAAACAAAAACAGTAAATGAGTAAGCAGGTCCCCTCACGTATTAGGAGGACAATATCAGTAACCAGAAAGAATACTGTGTGTTTTTGATGGTTAAAATGGAGCTAAAATGAACATCAAATATCTAAATACTGAATGGAGTAACTTTAAATGCATATATGTACTTTGAATACCTTGAAACATTACAGTACAAGTACTCCGGTACTTCAACTCAAGCGCAACATTTTGACTGAGCAATTTCCATTTTTCACACTTGCATATTGGAGTATATATACTGGAGTATATATATAATATTATATGATACTCTGACTCAAGTACTGCCAGTCGAGTAGGCCTACTTGCATCCACACTCTGTGTGTGCGTCTATATATACATATGGTCCTTGTTTTTGGCCTATATACCAGGGGATCTGGGCTAGCTGGTTGACCTATGACCCCCAAAAACTCCCCTCCTGACTGACATGATTTTGGCTGCCTCATTCCGGGGCTTCGTTTTGACCCCCAGTGTCACCCCAAAATCCAAGGGTCAGCGTCAGGGAGCAGCAAATTAACCCAATGCGTCAAACGCTGGCATGACACCATGTTCAGAGGTGGAGGGGTGTTCCCTCCACCTCCACCTCCCAGGGGCGGATCTAGGCATGGGGGCGCGCGGGGGGGGGGGGGGGGGGGGGGGGGGGGTAATGCCTCTCTAAATGCCCAGTCTGCCCCACCAAACATGCACGATGGCATGCAAAACAAATCAAGACATTTCAAATTAAACTGCTTATATTTAAAATGATGTGAAACACTACTACTGCTACTAACTAAACTACAGCTGTGCCACCACTAAACCAACAGCATTTCATCATTGAAAACAGAAAACTCTCTGAGTCAGACCTTTAGCTTTATGCATGCTGCGTGTCTGTTGCAACTTCAACAACAACCAATGTTATTATTGATGCTTTACTTGACTAAAAGTTTTGTAACCGAAAATGGTATGGGTGCATTCATTCAAAATTCTATGGGGGCGACATCATCGCCTGTGGCGCAAAGCAACACGGGCGATGATGTCGCCCCCATACCATTTTCTCCTGCCCCCCTCCAATTGGGGAAGGTTATATCCGCCCCTTCCCCACCTCCCTCTCTCCGTCTGATGATTCTCTTTTTTCAGATGCTTGTTATGCATCGGAAACGTGTACGATTCTACGCGTCTAGCGTGTCGAGAGCTTCGCGTAGGTCGGTTGCGTTTCTGTACGCGACAATGGCACACGACATCGTGTGAGTTAAGAGAAGTCTGCTCCGTTTCGCTCCTTTTTTCCACCCCTATCTTCTTCTTCTTCTTCTTGGCAGATGATTTCAAATGCCGCCTTTCTTGGAAGTTTATGATGTGTGACTAATCTCCCCTCACCCCCGCCTCCCCCTCACCCCCCTTCAAAATGTCCTCCTCCTCCTCCTTCGACTGGAGATCCTGCCCCTTCGCATTACGCAGCCAGCCATGCCGTCAATGAGTTTCTTTAAGTCAATGCTCTCAAACCCCCTGAACAAAAAAAAAAAATCCTTCTACTTCTCCTCTCCCAGCTCCACTGCAGAATGTCTCTCTCTCTCTTCTTTCTGATCCACTCCGATTTTTATGCACTTGATGATCATATCGACACAAAATCTTTGCACAATTCACAAAGAAAAAAGGTTTTAGCTAGAATTGTCATTCCAGCTAAAACCAGAACCTGCAGTATATTGGTTCCAAATCGGTTATCGGTGGTTCTACACCTCTAATCGTATTGTATCTAATCGTATCGGTTACCGTATCGTTCCCATATCCGTTTCCATATCGGTCAGGCTTTAGCAATCGTTACACTCCTAGTAGTCACTTAGTTCAGCTGTTGAAAAGTGATCTTGGAAATGTTTTGACCATGGCAGCAGGCAGGCCAGGTAGAAAGAGCTTTATGAAACCTCTCTCTTTCTCTCTCTCTCTTTCTTTCTCTGTCTGACTGTCTGTTTCTCTCTCTCTCTCTCTCTCTGTCTCTCTCTCTCATTCTCTCTCTCTCTCTCTCTCTCTCTCTCTCTCTCTCTCTCTCTCTCTCTCTCTCTCTCTGTCTCTCTCTCATTCTCTCTCTCTCTCTCTCTCTCTCTCTCACTCACTCTCTGTGGTTAAAGACGCTACGGTTCAGCTGTCACAAATTATGTCCGCCTGCCCAGCTGTCAAAACAGGGGGGTGTTCCTTTCATTCCAGCTCACGTACTACTAAAGAGAAGGCAGGGGAGGGGAGGAGGAGGAGGGGAGGGGAGGAGGAGAGGGAGGAGGGAGGGGAGGGTTTAACGCTCATGTTTGGACACAAGCAATTATCTCTAATTATTGTTTTTCTTTTCAGTTTCCCTGTCCTGATGGAGGTCCGAGCACAGGACCAACATGCAGTAATCCCAAGACTCAGGAGTAGGAGGGAGGGGGGAGTAGCAGGGGCGGATCTAGGCATGGGCATGGAGGGGGGGGGGGGGCAATGCCCCCCTAAATGCCCAGACTAAATGCCCCATGCACCAAACACGATGGCATGCAAAACAACCCAAGATACTTCAAATAAAAGCGCTTATATTTTAAAATGATTTGAAACACTACTACTGCTACTAACTAACTACAGCTGTGTCACCACTAAACCAACAGCATTTCATCATTGAAAACAGAAAACTCTCTGAGTCAGACCTTTAGCTTTATGCATGCTGCGTGTCTGTTGCAACTTCAACAACAACTGATGTTATTATTGATGCTTTACTTGCCAATGGTATGGGTGTAGCTTGCTATGAAGTCGCACCCATACCATTTTCCTTGCCCTCTCCCCAATTGGGAAATGTTACATCCGGCCCTGAGGGGGAGGGGGAGGAGGAGGAGGAGGAAGGAGGAGGGGGAGGAGGCAGGGCCTCCTGGCTCTCCTCGGAGCCTCCGTCCCTCCGTCTCTCTCGGTCCGGAGCTCCGTGGGTTTTTTTTTTCTGGGTCCTGGGCGTTAAGCTTTCATCTCAATGTGAGTCAGGAGTTGATTGAAACGTGGACTGATGGCTGAATTAACCCCTGGGCCCCAGCTTTCAATGGGCTCAACTAGGAGATTATGTGTGTTGATGGCAGGGCCTTTTATATGGTAAAAACGGAGTGCAGCTTTCAAACAGAAACAGAAGAAAAGCTCAGCTGTTTAAATGAAGACGCTGCAGCCTAGTGGTAGCAGTGGAGGTGGTGGTACTATAGGCTGCAGCAGCAGTAGTACAGGCAATCTAAGAAAAAAAGGGGGTAACCTCAAACAAATTGCAACAGAAACTCTTCCACCTATTTTTGTTTCCTTAATATGTTAGGAATAACATATCAAAAGTCCTAAGAAATCCAAGTAGGGGAACATAGTGAAAAATGCTAAAATAGATGATGTCACAATTTCCGATTTTCGCTTATCTAAAAATTAGATTTATGTATGTTTTCTTAGCTTGTGTCTAAAGAAAATGTTCAATACTTTGCAGAATTACATAGAAACTATGTCTGATTCAGTGAAATGATTGTTTAAGAGTTTTTTTCATTTATTGCAAAAGGAAAATCTTAATATTAATGCATTTTGTGAGCTAATAAGGGACAAATTTCGTATAGATTATAAAATCAAAAAAATGGTTGCAATAGGGCAAAACAAGTTGCAACAGAAACCCTTTAACTTGTTTTTGTTTCCTTAATATGTTAGGAATAACATATCAAAAGTCCTAAGAAATCCAAGTAGGGAAACATAGTAAAAAATGCTGAAATAGATGATGTCACAATTTCCGATTTTTGCCCATGTTAAAACAGATTTATGGAGGTCTTCTTAGCTTGTGTCCAGTGAAAAGGTTTAATAATTTGCAGAATTACATAGAAACTTTGTCTGATGCAGTAAAATGATTGTCCAAGAGTTTATTTTTTATTATTTTTTATTTTGGCAAAAGGAAATTCTTAATATTAATGCATTTTGCGAGAGGAAAAAGGGGCAAATTTCACTGACAAGAAATATAGTCAGAAAATGTTGCAATAAAAGATAATACTATAAACATAAATTTAACATCACAAAATGTAAAAGTTACAAAAGCAATGCTGTCATAATATATAAATGATTCAACACCTTCATCATCGCGCCTAATGTATTACAGTTTTTAGTGTTTACATTGTATATTGTAAAATTATCATCATCACTTCCAGACTTGTGTGTGCGCACCCTGTGTCTTTGCAGTTTACACATGCAACAGAGCAGTCAATGCTTCTTGCAAGTGCACGTCAGGCTGCTGCAGTTGGTCTTGCAGGTGCATCTGAAGACCCATAGCAGTTCCTGAGCTGGAGGTATGTCTGTCTGGACAGGGATAAGAACCCCATCATTCTCTTCCCATCCCAGTTGTTGCAGCAAGAGCACTCATGCAGTTCCCTTCCACTGCTGTATTTGGTAGTAGACACAGAGACTGTGGTACTTTTCTGCTGTGGCTGAAGGTAGCAGACTCTCTGGCTCCACAAAAGATGCCACCTTCTTACAAAAATGCTTGTATCTTAATGCTTAATGAGTCAAGACCCTCCTCAGACTTCCCGCAAGAATGGGGATGGGAAGAGAGTGATGGGGTGCTTATGTAACGCCCGGGATTCGAACTCGGGTCTCCCGCCTGAAAGTCCAACACTTAACAGTGGTTAAGTGTTGGACTTTCACGCCAAAGGGACCAAATTTCTTTATTCTGCTCCCAGACCAAAGGGACATCCATTGGTCCAGGGGCAGATACTAAACTTTAGAGGCCATCACGCCATCAGTGCAGCCGCCTGCTACACTTATCCCCGTCCAGACAGACATACCTCCAGTTCAGGAACTGCTATGAGAGGGGTCTCCCTGCCAGACCGACCGCATCAGCCTGAAGTGCACTTGCAAGAAGCATCTCTTGTAAATCCAGAGAGTCTGCCATCTCCAGCCACAGCAGCAAAGTACCACATTATCAAGTAGAGCAGTGGAAGGGAACTGCATGAGTGCTCTTGCCTCTTGCAAGAATGGGGATAATGATGGGGTGATTATCCCTGTCCAGACAGACATACCTCCAGCTCAGGAACTGCTATGGGTCTTCAGATGCACCTGCAAGACCAACTGCAGCAGCCTGAGGTGCACTTGCAAGAAGCATTGTCTGCTCTGTTGCATGTGTAAACTGCAAAGACACAGGGTGTGCAAGTGTAGAAGGTGGCTACAGCCTCTGTCGTGATGGCTTCCAAAGTCTACACCGCGTTCCAAATTATTATGCAAATCATGTTTTTGTTTGATTTTCCAACATATTTGATGCAAATGATGATCAGCATAATTTTCAAGTCATTAGCTGTCAATTCTTATTCCAAATGTTATTGAACAAACCTCCTAATGAAAACAGAATTTAGAAAATAAATTAAAAACTTAAAAAGCTCTGTTCCAAATTATTATGCACATCATAGTTTCAAGACATTTTCTAGTTTGTAAAGAACTGAAAATAGTAATTTGTTGAATTCATAGCAATAAGGAGGTCATATGTACTGGGAAAAAAGCTATTTCAATCCAAAACATGTTAACAGGTCCAGTTACATGTTAACATGGGACCCCTTGTTTGATAGCAGCTTGCGTCCATCAAACTTGTGAGTTTATGGAGAGTTTCTGCTTGAATGTCTTTGCAGGATGTCAGAACAGCCTCCCAGAGTTGCTGCTTGGATGTGAACTGCCTTCCACCCTCATACTGTACATGAAGACCAATTTTCAAACAGTCTTGTTCACTGATGAGTGCCGTCCAATAAGGCTGCGACGTCAGCAAGTAGGTGGCGGAGTCATGTTTTGGGCCGGAATCCTAGGGGAAGATCTGGTCGGCCCTTTTAGGGTCCCTGAAGGTGTGAAAATGACTTCTGCAGAGTATGTTGAGTTTCTGACTGACCACTTTCTTCCACTGTACAAAAGCGAAGAATCATGCTTTCTGAAACAAAATCATCTTCAAGCACGACAATGCACCATCTCATGCTGCAAGGAATACCTCAGCTTCATTGGCTGCTATGGGCATAAAAGGGGGAAAAAAATCATGGTGTGCCCCCCCCCCCCCCCCCCCCCCCCTGACCTCAATCCTATTGAGAATGTCTGGAGCATCCTCGAGTCCTCGAGCGAAAGATCTAAAGGGGCCGACCAGGTCTTTCCCTAGGACTCCGGCCCAAAACATGACTCCGCCACCTCCTTGCTGACGTCACAGCCTTGTTGGGACATGGTGGCCATGCACCAACCATCCACTACTCCATCCATCTGGACCATCCAGGGTTGCACGGCACTCATCAGTGAACAAGACTGTTTTGAAAAATGGTCTTCATGTACAGTATGAGGGTGGGAGGCAGTTCACATCCAATTAGCAACTCTGGGAGGCTGTTCTGACATCCTGCAAAGACATTCAAGCAGAAACTCTCCATAAACTCACAAGTTTGATGGACGCAAGCTGCTATCAAACAAAGGGGCCCATGTTAACATGTAACTGGACCTGTTAAGATGTTATGGATTGAAATAACTTTTTTTTCCAGTACATATGACCTCATTATTGCTTTTTTTTAATTATTCAATAAATTACTATTTTCAGTTCTTTACAAACTAGAAAATGTCTTGAAACTATGATGTGCATAATAATCTGGAACAGTGCGAAACGCACTTTTCCAAGTTTTTAATTTATTATCTAAATTCTGTTTTCATTAGTAGGTTTGTTCAATAACATTTGGAATAAAAATTGACAGCTAATGACTTGAAAATTATGCTGATCATCATTTGCATCAAATATGTTGGAAAATCAAACAAAAACATGATTTGCATAATAATTTGGAACGCGGTGTAGTATCTGCCCCCGGACCAAGGGGATGTCCCTTTGGTCTAGTGGTTAAGATGTTGGACTTTCACGGTGGAGACCTGAGTTCGAATCCCGGGTGTTACAGTGGTCCCGTGACCCGGATCGCGTTTCCCTGTGGAAGGAGGTCAATAGGGAGGTGAGTGTAGCTGGTGGCTACAGCCTCTGTCGTGATGACCTCCAAAGTCTAGTATCTGCCCCCGTACCAAGGGGATGTCCCTTTTGGTCTAGTGGTTAAGATGTTGGACTTTCACGGTGGAGACCCCGTTTCGAATCCCGGGTGTTACACAAACACAAGTCTGGTTCAAAGTGATGATGATAAAGATGTTGAATAGTTTATATATTATATATTTATGTTTTGTGAGGTTAAAGTTATGTTTATAGTATTATCTTTTATTGCAACATTTTCTGATTATTTCTTGTCTGTGAAATGTGTCCCTTTTCCTCTCGCAAAATGCATTAATATTAAGAATTTCCCTTTGCCAAAATAAAATAAATAAATAAATGAACTCCTGGACAATCAATTTACTACATCAGACACAGTTGCTATGTAATTCTGCAATTCTGTAATTCTGCAGTATTAAACATTTTCATTTCACATCAATGGGGATTTCTGAGCTCATCTATTTCAGCATTTTTACTATGTTCCCTACTTGGATTTCTTAGGACTTTTGATGTGTTATTTCTAACATATTAAGGAAACAAAAACAAGTTAAAGGATTTATGTTGCAACTTGTTTGGCCCAATTGCAACCATTTTTCAGATTTTCTGCGTGAAATTGTGAAATTTCTCCATTTTTAGCTCACAAAATGCATTAATATTAAGAATTTCCTTTTTCAAAAAATGAAATGAAACTCTTGGACAATCATTTTAGTGCATCACACACATTTTCTATGTAATTCTGTAGTATTAAACCTTTTCTTTAGACACAAGCTAAGAAAACCTCCATAATTCTATTTTTCACCAGGGGCAAAAATCCCCAACTTGGATTTCTTAGGACTTTTGATATGTTATTCCTAACATATTAAGGAAACAAAAACAAGTTAAAGGGTTTCTGTTGCAACTTGTTTTGCCCTATTGCAACCATTTTTCTGGTTTTATAATCTATACGAAATTTGTCCCATATTAACTCTTGAACAGTCATTTCACAGAATCAGACATAGTTTCTATGTAATTCTGCAAAGTATTGAACATTTTCTTTAGACACAAGCTAAGAAAACATACATAAATCTAATTTTTAGATAAGCGAAAATCGGAAATTGTGACATCATCTATTTTAGCATTTTTCACTATGTTCCCCTACTTGGATTTCTTAGGACTTTTGATATGTTATTCCTAACATATTAAGGAAACAGAAAAAGTTGAAAGAGTTTCTGTTGCAATTTGTTTGAGGTTAAACCTTAGATTGCCTGTACTATATAGGCTGCAGCAGCAGCAGTACGGTGGTGGTGGTGGTGGTGGTGGTGGGTGGTCCCAGGGGCGGATTGGCCATCTGGAGTACAGGGAGTTTTCCCGGTGGCCTGCGCCACCTAGTGGCCTGAACAGTTTTTTTTTTTCTTTTCTTTTTAAGTCCAGGGCAGGCCAGGGCACCAGGCCCAGGCCAGGCAAACTAGTGTTTGCCATATTCCCGTTCACTCCTATGCGCCAGGGCACTGGCGCTGCTGGAGGCAGTGTTGCCAACTGCCAAGATCCAAAATGCACTAGTGGCACTTCCAAAATGCACTAGAATGTGCTAGATGCTCGACTGGAACATACAGATCAAAATGACCATTAATCTTCTACATTCTCTAGTTGTGTAGACTAAGTTGGGCTAATTCACATGATTAATATTTTAACTCTTGAGGGTGTAAAAATGAAACCAAATGGACCCGCAAGGGTCCATTTGGTTTCATTTTTACGCTCTCAAAGAGTTACATCTGGTTAACCAGCTGCCCCCCCAGGGTGGCCTGGCAAAGGCAAAATTGTCCTGGTGGGAAAATATGTGCCAATCCGCCCCTGTATGGTCCTTTATAACGGCTACTGCTTGAGAAACAGTTGTCATGGAACAAGCCACCCCCCCCCCCCCCTCCTGTATGAGTACTTTTTAGACACAGTCGTAGCTTTTGGAGGTTGACAGACAATTGCATGAGTCCTTCTGAGCCAAGTCTCAAGCAAGTGCAAGTCATTTGTTTTGTTTTTTTTCCTGTTGTGGTCTAGTCAAGTCAAGTCAAGTCGAGTCACATGTTTATTTTGAGTCAGGTCGAGTCGAGTAACAATGTTGTCAAGTCAGGTTGAGTCAAACGCTTGGGCTAGTCAAGTCAAGTCGAGTCACACGGTTATTTCGAGTCAGGTCGAGTCGAGTAATAATGTTAATTCCAGTCGTGTCAAGTCACAGGTGGTCCTCACCTCATCCCTCTTAACGAGTTCGAACAGGTCCCTTAATGGGTCCCATTATGTATATTTTCCCATTTTTAAATGGGAAAACTCGTGGCTACACCACAAGTCGTCCGAGTCAGCCTCAAATATTTTACCTTCAAGTCAGAGGCGAGGCGAGTCAGTACGTCTCAAGTCCAATTGTCTGGTTGACGCTCTCCTATCTGAAAATATCTACCACTCGCCCTCCTCCCCAATAAATGTTTTGTCACATAAAATTCCATGGGCGTTATTATGAGTTTCTTATCAGGTATCAGGTATCAGGTCTTATGACATACGTCAAAACTTGGAGTTGTGGCAAAGCTGTTTTGGCTTTTTGGGTGACCAAACAGCTTTGCCACACCTCCAAGTTTTGAGATAAGTCATAAGCCCTTACGAAACTCATAATAGAGCCCCAATATGTCGTATCCCCATATGGAAAAAAAAAATTATGTGTGAACTATTGAAAGTGGCACCTTTCATATAAGCGAATAAAGTTAATATAAGATCCATATTATTTCTTTGTAACGTGAAACATTTATAATTTTGTAATTTATAAGAATAATATATGACATGCAAAACAAAAATAAAATCGATCGTATTTTTCTTGTAAAGTGCATGGCTTGTATGAAAGGTGCCACTTTCAATAGTTTGCATAGAAAGTTTTTTTTTTTTTCCATATTGGCTGCACAGTTGTACAAGAGCTAGTAGCCTACATAAATTAGATTAGATGTATATAGGGTTAAAGATGTTAAAGCATAAATAACATACATTCATATTTTTTTATACTTAATACACAACGTAGTAATATATATAAAGGTAAAACAGGGAACCTTAGTGTGTGCAAAGTCTGTTTGTAAACAGATGCAAATGGACCCTTACGGGTCCATTTGGTTTCAATTTACACTTTCATGAGTTAAATTATGTTTAATTAATTCTGTAGAATGTAGAAGAATTGCTGTTTTGACCAATTTTTGCCAGTTATCTCTCCTAAATTAGTCAGAGAGACTAAACTCAACATCAAATGGTTGTCCGTGGCTAAAATGCAGAATATTGTGGGCCCTGGTATGAAATTGGTTGAAAACCACTGCTTTAGTGCATTCTTGTGCATTTTTATAGTGCATTTTGGATTTTGGCAATTGACAACACTGTACGCATGATTCACATTAACTACTTGGTAGGTATGATGTATTGCAATATGTTTTGGTCATTGTTGCTTAATGTGAGTGTCTCTGGATTAAAGGCCTGTTAAATGGTAAATTGCTCTCATGCTTCTCCAGTATTCCTGTGAGACATGATGATTCTCAGTCACACAGTTAGCAGTCTGTACTCTGATGAGAGCAATGCAGAACCTCCAGACAGCACAACTCCACACGCCCTGTACTCCTTTTACTGTCAACTATGTGATGACACACTGAGCCCACAATTACAGATGTAGTGTGTGTGTGTGTGTGTGTGAGTGTGTGTGTGAGTGTGTGTGCATGTGTGTCTGTGTGTGTGTCGGGGACGGATGTAACATTTCCCAATTGGGGGGCAGGAGAAAATGGTATGGGTGCGACTTCATCGCCTGTGGTGCGAATGAAGCCGCACCCATACCATTTTCGGTTACAGGACTTTTATTAGTCAAGTAAAGCATCAATAATAACATCAGTTGTTGTTGAAGTTGCAACAGACACACAGCATGTATAAAGCTAAAGGTCTGACTCAGAGAGTTTTCTGTTTTCAGTGATGAAATGCTGTTGGTTTAGAGGTGACATACAACTGTACTTAGTTAGTAACAGTAGTAGTGTTTAAAATAATTTTAAATACAAGCACTTTAATTTAAAATATCTTGGGTTGGTTTGCATGCCGTCATGTTTGGTGGGGCAGTCAAGGCATTTAGGGGGGCATTCCCCCCCATGCCCATGCCTAGATCCGTCCCTGGTGTGTGTGTGTCTGTGTGTGCGCGTATGTCATAAAACTCTACACACCATTCTCAGACTCACATACAGAGACGCACACACATGTTTGTACATAGCCGTATACTCATGAGGACATCACGATAATTTTAGCAGTGGTTTTCAACCATTTTACACCAGGGCCCACTATTTTATCAGCACTGGTGCCACGGACCACCATTTGATGAAGTTTCAGACCCAAAGCTAAACATGTTTTTGTTTTGTCTTTGCCCTCAATTCAATGCTGATATAACAGGCAAACATGGATCAAAAATAACAATTATTCTACATTTTCTAATAGTGTAACTTCTTGTAAATTAATAATTCAGAAGTTTAACAGTAATTTAACTCTTGAGAGCATGAATGACCCCTAAGGGTCCATTTGCTTTCATTTTTTTTAGATAGATAGGTGTCAAGGACCACTGGTGGTCCCCGGACCACTGGTTGAAAACCATTGACTTTAGGGTGGCAATTATATAGATGCACATCACACACACACACACACACACACACACACACACACACACACACACACACACACACACACACACACACACACACACACACACACACACACACACACACACGCGTGTGCACACGCGCAGCCACATGCGAACACTTTCAGTTCTTAGGGAGAAGCCCTTCAGTGGTGTCTGGGTGGGTGACAGATATGTCATTGATTTGAGGAAGTGTTTAAGGCTGAACATCTTTGGTGGTCCCTGGGAGCAAAGCAGCACCAGGATCTCACACACTGATAGGATGAGGATGAGGAGGACGTACGCGTTGCACGGAAACCAACGGATGTTTTGACACAAACAAAAAAGCCACAGTATCAAACATGCATGTGATATTGCTTTAGACTAACTATCAAAGGGATGGATATTCTGTACTGTACTATACGTTAGAGGAATGACCAAATGACGGCGATGGGGGAATGAGAGAGGCCTATGCCACTTCCTTAGTGGTGGTTCTCAAACTTTTTTGTTGATTGCAAGGAAATTTCACAAGAAAATAACGTGAGATCTCACACATCAAAAATCTGTAAGGTCTGACCTTTAATGGATGATTTCACCACATTTCAACCCATCTTCGTATACTCTGTCCTCGGGAATGTTGTTGATAAAACACCACAATTTCTTTCTACTCTGTGTGTGTCCTGCTCCATCATTGACTCATTGTACAACAGTCAACACAAAACAAAGCACCTCAATGCTATACTGTACGTGTTGTGATCATGGTTGTGATCTTGTAGATCAGGGGTTTTCAACCTTTTTGATGCCAGGGACCACCATTTTTTCAGAATTCGAGCCACGGACCACCACTTGAGGACATTTTAGCCCCACAGACCCCAAAACTAAAGATTTCTTTTGCTTTTGTCCATCTTCTAGTTGTGTAGACTTGGGCTAATTCAGATGATGAATATTTTAACTCTTGAGAGTGTAAAAATGAAACCAAATCCAAATGGACCCGCACAGGTCCATTTGGTTTCATTTTTACGTTCTCAAGAGTTACATCCGGTTAACCAGCTTAGCTGGGGACCACCTGGAACCCTCTCAGGGACCACTGGTGGACCCCGGACCACCTGTTGAAAACCCCTGTTGTAGATTAGTGCACTGTTTCACAACATTTATGGGCGATTTTGGAAAGTCTTAGCCCCAAGAAAGAGTCCAACGACATCTGTGACATCCAGCACAGATGTCTATAGCTGATCTACAAGCTCACAGCGGGTAGATTGTGAGGTTGTGCGTGTGTAATTTAACAACACAACACAACATTGGGAATAAATACAATTATTTGGAAGAAGGCACAGCATTCTTTCAGATGGATGAGTGATGTGGACAATTAGGCTACTGTACATAAGACATAACCTGTGGTTCCTTGTGTGAATACAGAAGAAAACCAACAATGAGTCAAATGTTGCTTGTAATAAGCAAGCAGACATGGCAACCCTGCCTGAACAGAAGGCAAACACAAACGCAACCATACTCCTGCTTGTTCATGGCAAAAATGTTATTGGGAGACAGGAGTGGTAAGCTGAACAAAAAAAGAACAACAACACAACATTAGTGGATGGAGCACAAAATGAGGAACCTGGGAGATAGACTAGAATTACTTTTTCCTCAGAGAAAGTACAGTAATAATGGACAAACCTGGACATTAAGTGTTTGAATAAGTTCTGCAAATTGCAAAGTCCTGTTTGCAACACAGGCTTTATGTAATTGTGTTCAGTTTGGTTTATATTAGTTTAGCCTGTGAGTGATGTTTCAGTATGAAGCTGCCTATCTAGGCTAGGCTAAAGCTAAAAACAAAGCAGAGCTGCTGTCCATGAACACTGGTGAAGGAGGAATCAGAGGCCTGTTGGATGGATGTTGTTGGAGTTTCAAGTAAGTATGACTACTAGCTGCAATGCAACAAAGATTTGTTTCTTTAGTGCAGTGGTTTTCAACCTTTTTCATCCCAGGGCCCACCATTTATTCAGCATTTGAGCCACGGACCGCCAATTGAGGATATTTTTTAGACCCACAGACCCCAAAACTAAAGATTTCCTTTGCTTCTGTCCATGACCAGTTGTGTAGATTTGGATATTTTAAGGGTCCATTTGGTTTCATTTTTACACTCTCAAGAGTTACATTTGGTTAAAACAACTTAGCTGGGGACCACCTGGAACCCTCAAGGACCACTGGTGGTCCCCGGCCGGACCACCTGTTGAAAACCCCTGCTATAGTGGGATGTGGCATTACCCTCCATTGACTGT